>CM065729.1:43557432-43564932 GCA_033310375.1 Conus canariensis | reverse complement strand
GTGAGCAAGTTTTGTAAATGATCGTTATCAGCAGAAATGTTACAGCATCAGTGTGTGTGATTACATTTTTGTTTCTTGACCTCATTGCAGATAGGTCGGTGGCCTTTGCGATTAAAATTTTCCGAGTTCCGAGTTCCGAGAGTTCCTCTTTTCAGTATGTTGCGCAAAAATGCTCTCTCTCTCTCTCTCTCTCTCCTCTCTCTCTCTCTCTCTCTCTCTCTCTCTCTCTCTCTCTCTCTCTCTCTCTCTCTATTCGACATGTTGTGCAAAATATGCTCTCTCTTTCTGTCTGCCTCTCTTTCTCTGTCACTGTCTGTCTGCCATAACTCTCTGTCTGTATAACTCTTAAATTCACTGTAAGATTATTTGTTTCTGATCAAATCTTGATTTTGTCCCCAAAATTTTAACACTTTCCAGTTCAATATTTCCGGGAGTTTTACAGTTAGGAAGGTATTCAACAAAACGGCGTCTGAAGGATGTTTTGCTAAATCGCGGAGAAAATCTCTCGAAGTGGCTGAAACTTAGCTTTTACAGAGAAATGCTATTTTACAGCTTATATGCGTAGACCTGTGGACATCCACAAAGCGTCTGTGCAGAAGCCTGTCTTACCGATTGAGACTGGTGGAAAAGAAGGTGAAGACAGGGGAAAACAGAATAAGCAGGGAATGTTACAAGACAACTTTTTGGGATGAATTTGAATATGTTTGGTTTGTCTGGGGAAAAAATAGTCTGCCATGATGTAGACTGGTTTCAGAAAAGTACTGACCCTGGCTGTCAATGTCCATCCTGTGTAATTCATTGAACGACAGACAGAAAGCAACAGTGAATTTGAGCAAGTACACTACACTAAAGAAGGGTGTACGGACATAGTTGAAAATGTGGGCTTCAGTGGTGTGTGCCTTGTTTTAAATGATATCTATTTGATGCGTTGAATTCATGGTTATGTCGTTTTGATGAATTTACATAGCTGAAGTTTTGCGACACATGTACGTTGTTGTTCTCTCCCCCCACATCTGAAAACAAGCAAAATGTCTTTGAAGTGTGCACATCCGCGTTCCTCTGTGTGTGTGTGTGTGTGTGTGTGTGTGTGTGTGTGTGTGTGTGTGTGTGTGTGTGTGTGTGCGTGCGTGCGTGCGTGCACGCGTGCGCGTGCCTATCTGTCTGTCCGTCTATCTGTGTGTCTGTCTGTCTATCTGTGGATCTGTCTGTGTGTGTCTGTCTGTCTGTCTCTCTCTCTCTCTCTCTGTCTCTCTCTCTCTCTCTCTGTCTTTCTCTCTCTCTCCCTCTCTCTCTCTCCTCTCTCTCTCTCTCTCTCTCTATCTCTATCTTTCCTGTTTATATTGACCGACACCACCCAGTTTATTTTTACCATGTTGACAAAACCAGTGACAGCCCTGCTGCATAAGGTGACATTTTAAAGTGTGACAACCATCTCCCTCCGTCTGTAACCCAGTATGCACGAGACACACGGCACAGTGACAAGCAAGGAGACATACGGCACAGTGACAAGCAAGAAGACACACGGCACAGTGACAAGCAAAATGACACACGGCACAGTGACAAGCAAGAAGACACACGGCACAGTGACAAGCAAGAAGACGCACGGCACAGTGACAAGCAAAAAGAGACCAACATGGAGCAGTGTGACAAAGAATCTGTACCAGTTGCACACGATGAAGTGCCAATGTTGAATTTTGTGTCAATGAAGCCAAGTGCTGATCGAGACTGTGTTAATGAGTTGTGTGATCCAAGTTCTGATCAGGACCGGCCTCCAGAAAGTACAGAGACTATTACACAATGCGAAACTGAAGAGGCTATGACAACAAGGTGTGATCATGATTTACAGTATAGAGATGAACCCAAAGACGTTTTCAGGTGAATGAACAACAGAACGACCCTCCAGAGAATGTGACCGTCAGTGACATTATGTCCTACCTACAAGAAATAATGAAAAATAAGGACAGTGTTCATTCTGCTAACAGATAACATGTGCAATTGTTTTCTAGCAGCAATTCGAATTTGGAGAGCGGAAATCTTGATGACTGTGGAAAAACTTTCGGCAATCACATCGGTGTCCGATGTTTATTACTTGCTTCCGTGATCTGGTTTCCTAATCGCCATGTTGTTTTATGCGTTGTCTATGTTTATTCTTTGACATTTATTTTCGAGCAGCCCCCATCCCCACCGTTTCCCTTGCATGAGAATGAGCTTTGTAAATTTAGCGCAATAAATCATTCATTCATTCATCGATTCATTATCAATGCATTCATTCATTCATTCATTCATTCATGCATTCATTCTCTCTCTCTCTCTCTCTCTCTCTCTCTCTCCCTCTCCCTCTCTCTCTCTCTCTCTCTGTCTATCTATCTGTCTGTCTGTCTCTCTCTGTCTCTGTCTCTGTATCTCTCTCTCTCTCTCTCTCTCTCTCTCTCTCTCTCTCTCTCTGCGTGTACTGATGTTCTGTCTGAATGCCCCCTGCAGAGAGAGAGACAGAGAGAGAGAGAGACAGACAGACAGACAGACAGACAAACAGACGGATAGATAGACAGACAGACAGACAGACAGTCAGACAAACAGAGAGTAGGGAATTGAGGAAGGGGGAGAAAAAGAGTAAGGGACGGGGAGGGGGGAAGCGGGGCGTAGGACAGAGGGAAATGACAAGAGAAACGCACATACACAAAAATAACCCACACCCACACCCACACCCACACCCACCTACAACCATGTCCATCCGGTCACCCACACCCACACAGGAACACACCCACACCCACACAGGAACACACCCACACCCACCCACCCACCCACACACACACACACACACACACACACACACACACACACACACACACACACACACACACACACACACACACACACACACACACACACACACACACAATTAGATTACACCAAGACGTGTCAAAACGCAGGCAAGATTGATTGGAGGAAGATTGATCAATCAAGAACCTGACGCAGACTTTGATCAAAGATTATTGGCGGTTCCTGCTGGACCCAACCAGAAAGATTATTCAGTTTGGACCAAGACTGGAAGGAGATCTTTGAATAATTCATGTGTCTGGCGCAAGGCAAGTCTGGACTGTTGGAACTGTGTTAGTATTTGCCACTCGTGGTTTATTTCCTGTGGCTTATATCATGTCACGTTATTTTGTATCATATCATATTACGTCGTATATTGTTTCGCACTTTATCGTATCATATGTCATGTCATATCATTCTGTATCATATCATGCATCACATCGCAGTATGTATTATACCATATTTTGCGTCCTTCTAGCATCTATTAACCATTATGATTTTGCATCCTCCTAACATCTTTTAACCATTAAGATCGTTATCGTCATCATCTAGTCATCGTCATCGTCGACGTCATCATCGTTATCATAATAATCGTCATCGCCATTATCATGTCTGTCTGGTTGAATTGCTGCAATAACTTTCTTTTGTGTGTTTGACATTCTAATCATGATAATTTTTTGTCATTCATGTATTGATTATCATTATCCTCCTCCTTCTCCTCCTCCTCCTCCTCCTTCTCCTCCTCCTCCTCCTCCTCCTCCGCATCATCATCATCATCATCATCATCATCATCATCATCATCATCATCATCATCATCATCATCACTATTATCACAGTAATTAGCTTTTCTGGATGGATAGGGAGTGCCCTATTATCTCTGGAGTGTTCACCAACCTGTCTTGCTCTTGGCTGCGTGCTTTTTATATTGTCTTACTTGACCAACAGCAACACGAAAAGGAAAAAAAAAATTAAGTGTAAATGTCCTAACCAGTGCGAACGCTGCTTTAGCATTTCTGCTTCAGTTAATCCAGTGGCAATAGAGAGGTTTCAATCGTTGGAGCAATCGGCTGCGAATGTGATAGCAATGCTTACATGCATGATTCGTTTCGGGGAAGGTTGAGGCGGCGGAAGGACTGGTTGGACACCATTCTGGGCCATAGACACGACGAACTTGTGACAGATGACTGCCGCTATTTGACTTTACAGTCCAAGAATCCAGAGAACAATATTCCCCTTTTCTAACAGGACTAAGAAAATTACAGTACGTTTGTAATAACAGTGTGTACAAAACTTCGAGGGAACTTGTTGTGAAGCAGGTCATATAGAATATGGCATCAAAGCCATCACGGCATTAGAAGGGAGCAAGCTATACAGTCATATGTATTGTTCTTGTCATTCCAATAGGGAAGCCATCATGGCATTAGAAGGTAGCAAGATATACAGTCATATTATTGTTCTTGTCATTCCAATAGGGAAGCCATCATGGCTTTAGAAGGTAGCAAGCTATACAGTCATATGTATTGTTCATGTCATTCCAATAGGGAAGCCATCATAGCATTAGAAGGTACTAGGTAGCAAGATATACAGTCGTATGTATTGTTCATGTCATTCCAATAGGGAAGCCATCATAGCATTAGAAGGTAGCAAGCTATACAGTCATATGTATTGTTCATGTCATTCCAATAGGGAAGCCATCATGGCATTAGAAGGTAGCAAGACATACAGTCATATGTATTGTTCATGTCATTCCAATAGGGAAGCCATCATAGCATTAGAAGGTAGCAAGACATACAGTCATATGTATTGTTCTTGTCATTCCAATAGGGAAGCCATCATGGCATTAGAAGGTAGCAAGATATACAGTCATATGTATTGTTCTTGTCATTCCAGTAGGGACGCCATCATGGCATTAGAAGGTAGCAAGATATACAGTCATATTATTGTTCTTGTCATTCCAATAGGGAAGCCATCATGGCATTAGAAGGTAGCAAGATATACAGTCATATGTATTGTTCATGTCATTCCAATAGGGAAGCCATCATAGCATTTGAAGGTACTAGGTAGCAAGATATACAGTCGTATGTATTGTTCATGTCATTCCAATAGGGAAGCCATCATAGCATTAGAAGGGAGCGAGATATACAGTCATATGTTTTGTGCATGTCATTCCAGTAGGGAAGCAAGATCATCAGACACTGTGTACACAGAAGGAAACGTAATACATTTATATGTAGCGCTATATTTGTCTTCTGTTTTTCGTCTGTTTGTTTGTTTTTGATTTTTCAGTCATTAATTTGAATTTCATATGTTGGAACCATTTTCTCCGGTATTTTGTATTAGACGTCTCTGTCAAATAGACCAGTTTTTGCATGTTATGTACCATGGGTCAGCGCTTTCAGAAACACGCTATTTTTTCTTAACTGTTCATTTTCAGTGGAAAATAGTTACTCCTAGAAATTCTCAAATCTGGTAAAACTCTAAACTTTGAATTCAGTGGCCCAAACCCAAGGAAATTTAGAATGTCATAGACGCACACACACACACACACACACACACACACACACACGCACGCACGCACGCACGCACGCACGCACACACGCACACACGCATGCACGCACGTACGCACGCACGCACGCACGCACACACACACACACACACACACACACATACACACACGCTCACACATATGATTTGTCTCTGCCTTCATGTGCTTGTTTCTAATTGTATGTCACAGAGAGAGAGAGAGAGAGAGAGAGAGAGAGAGAGAGAGAGAGAGAGAGAGAAACGGGGGAGGGGGGGCGGGGCATTGATGTTAGAACACCTAATACAGTGGCGACACTCTTCACCCAGACGCCGAACGGTCATCGTTGGCTGGTGCTTGCCAAGTTGTCTCAAGGGCAATAATTTATGGGAATGCTTTGCGCTTACTCTGGAAGAGCCTTTGCGCTCTGTGGCCATTGCTATGGTTCTATAGTCTGTTACCCGCTGCCATAGAGGATAGCATTCCATTGTGCCTATTGGGTATTCTGTGGTGTTAGCAGAGAGAAATGGTTCATGTGTGGCTGGCCTCTGCACTGTCTGACCGGGGAGATGGGCAATGTTGCAGTAAAGAGAGTTCTCTTCCTATGGCACAATTTTTATTCTCTTGCTTGCGATGCTATCTCTTTCTTTTCCGAGTGCAAATATTTCGGTGGGATGGGGTGGTGGAATGCGTTTGCAGCATGACAATTGTCTGATTGGGGTGTGTTTGAGTGTGTGTGTGTGTGTGTGTGTGTGTGTGTGTGTGTGTGTGTGTGTGTGTGTGTGTGTGTGTGTGTGTGTGTTAGTTCTTTAGTTTAACGTCTGTTCACCCTCAAGTGATATTAGACGGGGCGGGGGGGGGGGGGGGAGGAGGGGGGCGGGGGGGGGAGTACAAGGGGTAGGAGAGAGGGGTGGGAGATAGAGGAGAGGCGGAGAAAGGCAGGGAAGAGAAGATAAATGTTCTTTATGGATGGATATGAAAGTAGTGATTGATTGTGCATGTGAAATGCTTCAATTATTTTGTAAAATTGTAAAAAAAAAAAAAAAAAAATCCGTGTGTCGTACGAGTGTGTGTGTGTGTGTGTGTGTGTGTGTGTGTGTGTGTGTGTGTGTGTGTGTGTGTGTGTAAGAATGCATATGTAGAAAAACAAATATGTTGAGGGGAGGGGGGGGGGGGGATAGCAACTATCAAGTAATCAACAAATAACCAACAAGAAGAACATTGCAACCAAACTGAAACCAAAATATACCGGTTACTCAAAGAAGAATACCAAGAGGGCTAAAATGCAATATTTCAGCAAAAGTTCGCAAAAGATGAAAATCATTCACAATTCTTTCAATCGTTAACGGTCTTTTTACGAGTAAGCTACCTGCAGTGTTAGTAATTTGGTCTTTGATGTTAGGACAGTGCAAGAGCAGATGATTCACTGAAATATGGTTCCCACATACACATCTGACGTCTTTACAGTATTTTGTTTTGAAAGCATCTAAACGAATTTTAAACATCAAAGATGTAATTGGTCTTGACCCTGCATCAGATATATGCCTTAGCATCAAATTTGAGTTCAGTGTCTCGGAGCCTTTAATGCAGGTGAGAGAATATTGGCTCTCTGATGCCTTCAAAGTGTTGACAAAATTCCCCTCGGCTACTTTTTCAATGTGTCTATAACATTCATGCAAATCTAATTCAATGTTTAGTTGAATTGCCCCTTCAGTATTTGTGCTGCACTTCTAGCTGCTCTACCAACAGTTCATTAGAGTATACTCCGCAGTGGGAAGGAACCCAATAAAAAGTTACACTAATGTCTTTGTTTGACAATTCATGAATTAAATGTTTGATTTCGAGGATCATTCCAACATGCTTTTTGACATTATGACCTTTGATAGCTTGTAATGCCGATTTTGAGTCAACACAAATCAATATTTTACCAGCATTTACGGGTAGCTCTTCAATATGGCGCAAAGACATTAAAATGGCAATCAACTCTGCAGTAAAAATAGAATAATGCTGACCTATATGATAATGCTTGACTGCTTTCAATGTAGGAATTACAAATGCTGCTCCTGTGCTACCATTATCAAGTACAGACCCATCTGTATATATTTTAATGTAGTCAGCATAATAGTTCTCTAGGTGTTCGTTAACTAGATTTCTTAAAACAT
>CM065729.1:43542432-43549932 GCA_033310375.1 Conus canariensis | reverse complement strand
TAATGTAATGTTTGTTATTTTCCTTTGTTATGCATCTTCATTTTCAGTTTTTTTATGTAATGTTTATGTTCCTTTGTTATACGTCTTCATTTTCAGTTTTTTCCCATGTTATGTTTATTATTTTCCTTTGTTATACGTCTTCATTTCCAGGGCTTTATATTCATGTAATGTTTGTTAATTGCCTTTGCTGTGTGCGTCCTCATTTTCAGTCGGGTTTTTTTTATTGTTGTTGTTGTTGTTGTTGTTCGAACACCCTTCACAGGGTATATAATCACACACACACACACACACACACACACACACACACACACACACACACACACACACACACACACACACATACGTCTTCAGAGAAGGACTCACGTTTCAACTGTCCAGCATTAGATGCGGCTGCCCGGGCTGCCAATAGGACCTCCTCCTCTTTTCTTCTGCCACTCCAGACTTTCCAGGGAGATGCCAGTAATAAACGAGTGGTTATCATCGCCATTTTTTAACCAGGCTAACCTACGGCAGAAACGGAACTGGCCAGAAGCATGACTGCACCAGCCAGCTGTGGTTTTAATGTAAAAGTTTTAGTGAAAAAAAAGTTTCATTCCAGTCATCCATGAAAGACCTGACGCTCAGTAGCGTGGTTCTGGAAGATACGGAAAGTAGGTCACTCCTGAATTGCTATGCGAGCTTGCGACTCATCGTCTCTTCACGTCATCCGGCTTAATAGTGGACGGACTGAAACAGAGAGTGAAAAGAAATGTCAAAAAACAGATTATTTTGTCTAGGATGGAGGGAAGAGCAGAGGTGATGATTTCTTTTCTCTTTCTTTCAGGCGTCTGCATTCCACCAGACGGAAGTCCCCACACCCGAACAGTTGATACGGGAGAGAGGAGCTAAAGCCCTGCTCACACCGGACAAGTCTCGTTACGACAGATGTGTCGCAATAAACCTGACTTACCAGAGTGGAACTGGATGTTGGCGCCACCACGCCCTCATCGACTGCACGGCCCTTCCTTACACCCACGACTGCCGCTAGAAACTACAACACACCCACCGGCTACATCAGCAAGATCTTCCACTGCCGCATCCCACCTTCATGACCCAGTCCACGAGGTTGCTGGCCAACGGCCTGACGTCCTGCGGATCGGTCGACTGGTTCCAACCCACCCCACAGGAAGAGGAGAGGAACACCGGACACCACCAGGAAGGAGGACAACGCCAAACGACCACCATGGACGAGGAACATCACCACCGACGAACACCACCACGAATTTCCAAGCCATGACATCCCTTCTGACCAAGATTGCCGCCAAAGAACAGCTTGTCCCGAAAGGCATCTGTTGTGAGGAGGGAAACCTGAACCACTATGGGCAAGTCTTTCGTTCCAGTGCAGGTAAAAACGACTCTTGGACGTGTTTGCCTTTTTCCTTCACTCACAATGTTGTAGGGTCACCGTAGGAAGGGGGGGGGGGGGGGGGGGGGGGGGAGGGGCGGGGCAGCAGTTCTATAAACGAACAACCGCGGTTGATTAACCACAGTTACTCCAAGTCAAAAACGGTTCTCCGACAAGATCGGGTTGAACAGGCCACAGTCGCCGTCACTGAACCGTCAATGATGCAAGGTCAGTGGGAAGATGCTTCTTCTTCTAGCCCTCCAACAGCCCCCTTTCCCCCCTCCAATCCCCCACCCCCCCACACACACGCACGCACGCGCGCGCGCACGGGCACACACACACACACACACACACACACACACACACACACACACACACACACACACAACACAACACACACACACACACACACACACACACACACACACACACACACACACACACACACACACACAGCGAGAGGAGAGGCGTATAGAGCGATGAACTAACAGACAGACACACTGACAGAGATGACGGATAAAATGATGCAATGAGAAAAAAAACAGAACACGTTGTCCTACAACTCTTAAGAGTTCATGGTGCAGCAACAACAACAACAACAACAATGGCAATGAAGGAGTGATTTTCCCCTCTCTTTATAAAGTAATTTAGGCTAAACCACTCTTCAGCAGTCTGGATTGAACTTTTCGTAGGCCTGGTTCGAAATTAATTGAGCTTCGATTTTTTTTTCTGCCCTGCGTCAATCGTTTGCTTTGATGCGTTGATTTCTTTTCAACACGTTGCTGTTGTTTCCCGATGAATCGCCGAGGGATTCATTCATGAGGTAAGAGACACGAATCGGTCCCAGAGAAAAGCACGCACCGATGTCTGTGTTCCCTCTCTTCAGACGGCAAAGATAGCTCTACAAACAGTTCAGTGCCCAGAACTGCAATGTTACCTTTTTGTTCTTTTGTCCTGAGTGCGCGAGGGCACCATTGACAGTAGAACCGGAGGGGGGGAGGGGTTGTGGGGGGGGGGGGGGGGTAGGTAGGGGCGTGGAGAGGGGTGAGAACTGTTCGCGAGCCAGGGATGAATGGTTTTCCCCCTTTTGTTGTTATGTTTGTAGATCTTTCTTTGTTTTCAATTCTTTTTTTTTTTAACAAAATCATATAAACTCTGCCCACGCACACCAGCCGCCAGTTATAAACACTTCTTTCGCCTTCTCTGTTCTCTGCCCTTCTACTCCCCCCCCCCCCCCCCCCATCTCCCTCTCTCTCTCTCATATATATATATATATATATATATATATATATATATATATATATCCCTCTCCCTCTCTTTCTCTCTCTCTTGAGTGTGTGCAGTTGATCTCTTTTCAGTTTCTTTACAAAGAAATACTTTCCTCTTTTCGTTTACAGATCAGCGGTTGTGCCCTGAGCCATGAGGACGACGAGGATGAAGGCCAGGACTACACTGACCCTAGAGTTTGGAGTTATTTTCATCGAAGTGCAGAAACCCACTTGACGAAACATGAGCAATGTGCAACTATTTGAAATAGCAGACTTTATACTCCACTGAATTTGTCCAAGTTCCTCGTTTTGGCTTTGAAACGCAGAGCAAGGTGTGTTTTATGAACTCTTTATGTTCTATTTTATATGGGACCTGCGTAAAACGTGCGCATGGTATGTCTGTCTGTCTTGTCTTTGCTTTAAAATAGGCTTATCTGCTCTTTACTATAAAGTACGTTATGAAACAGGGAGAAACACCCTGTCAAAAATTGTAACGACCCATAAACTTATATGCAGTAAGTCATTTGTCCTCTCTCTCTCCTCTCCTCTCTCTCTCTCTCTCTCTCTCTCTTATAAATCAGGAATCTATGATGGCATAACAAACATTGCGGATAGGAAAACCAGTTCTGTAATATGACCGTACTCAATTTCATAGTTATAAACCCAAATCTATTCGGAGATCCATGGACTGTTTGTTTGTTGTTTTTGTTGTTGTTGTTGTTGTTGTTTTCGCATTTCAGATATTTATGAGATGAGCAGGTAACTCTGAGTCAAGTGTGGAATAATTTCAAGTAAGAGGAACACACCTACCCCCCCCCTCCCCACCCCCCGTCCCACCCCCACTCTGTGCGTGTGTGTGGTGTGTGTGTGTGTGTGTGTGTGTGTGTGTGTGTGTGTGTGTGTGTGTGTAATTCACCCACATGCACGCATACACACACACATACTCTCTCTCTCTCTGTTACACACACACACACACACACACACACACACACACACACACACACACACACACACCACACACACACAGAGAGAGAGAGAGAGAGAGAGAAGATCAAATGAATCAAATGAATATACTTATACGTCTGTCTGACGTCATAAACGACATCATTATGCCCTAGCTTGCAGACCTGTTTACATCCATGCCATCACAACCTACAACGTCAGATTTGAACAACACTGGAGTGATGTGGCCGTGTCATCTGTGTCAGCCAAGATGTCTTCCCTCTGCGGTAAAGGCTATTCCTGGACCCGTTAGCAATCCCTTAATGAGCTGCCGAAGTGTAGAGGATCGTCTGTGGTGTGTCTGGTGATTTGCAACAAAGTGGCGGGGAGATTGTTGGTGCTGGTGAGATGACTGAGGTCGTTTGTCTCAGACGATGTCTTGGTGAGCGCGTGGGCAACACCACGGGAGTTGATTGTTTGGTTCCCATTTTATGGGGTCCGTGTCTCAGTTCAGAGGAAAACGGAATTATGTTATACAGTGAAGGTCCACTAAAGCAACGGAATGATGCCATACTGTCCATGCACTTTGGCGTTCTCTTCATCTCTTCTGTTCATGGTCCGACTGAACGTAACATTGAAAGGATACAGGGGATTTACCCAACAAACGGAGCCACTAGTGTCCGTGTTCAGGGCGAAAATTGCAGCAACATGTTGCTGCGCGGATCCTGGATATGCTGTTAGTTTGTATCCGCAGTATACCCATCAAACGACTGTGAGTTTGTCTTGGGGCAACTTCCCATCTTTCCACCAAATTTACTGAACATCAGTTCTGTAGTATTAGCATGATCTTACAGACAGGCAGACAGACAGACAAAACCAGTAGACTAACTCGGGTGAAAACATCCTTTAGGGAGACAAAGATAAGAAGGAAAGCAAGACGCACACTGGAGGCAACTTTTGCCTCCTAGATTTATTTTGTTTTAAGAAATGATTAAAACAAACAAACAAACAAAAACGGAAATGAAGAAAGAAAAGGTGGAGAGAGAGGGGAGGGGGGGAAGAAAGCATCTTCATTGTGCCTGCAAGATACGTATCGGTATACCATACAGGCAGATGACCAAGCAAGATTCATGATGCCAGCCAGATAACAACACAGAATGGTGTAGCGTCACCACTGAAAGAATTGAAAATGTATTGCTGATTTCTCTCTCATGCAATGTGCACAATACTCTGCCTACGTGGCTGCTCTTTATTGTCTTACATCTATTACAGTATCCCATGTTTCTGCGATCGCGCAATGTAGAGTGAGCAGAATCTCTCATCTGCTTTGAGGAGAAAGATGGATATACCCGTTTTCCACTGCGTTCCCTTTAGAAGACCCAAGCAGTCGAAACGCATTGCTTCTGTTTTGTCATGTGTTCATTGCATCGGTTCAGCGATCCAGAAATCCATCTTTTATTTTCTTGTTTCAGCTGCCGCCTGCAGTCACTTCATCATCAACCTAGCGCACTGCTCTGTAGTTGAAAGGAGATTGAAGTGGAGGGGTGGGGGGTGGGGGGGCGATCAAGGGGAAATAGAAAAAAAGCGAGAAGGTAACTTTCGCCCCAGTGTTACATCCTCATCACTCCAACCTGCTACCATTCATCTAGCACATAAGCAAGCACCAAGGTACGCAGAGCAGCAAAGGAAGATTCACACACACACACACACACACACACACACACACACACACACACACACACACACACACAAGGAATTTCTATGCATGTGTACACATCCGGAGGTGACACATGCACAAATCCACAGCAGCGGAAATGAACAAGCAGAAAGTTACATAGTTCCACACAGACCATGCCTTCACAGCCAGTTAACTGGCTCAGAAAGTGTAGATGATGTTTGTCCCCACGTCGTCTGTCCTCAAGACACATTTTACCACTGATACAAACGTCTTATGATGAAGGTTTATGTTCTGTATGGATCTGCTGCCTTCCACTCGTCTTCCACGACTGCTTCGTTCTCCAAGCCCTGTAGTACTTCCTGTCCCTCTCTTTCTCCCCTTCAGATAACAAAAAAAAATGTTGTTTGAAATACCATAATTCCGGGAAGAAAACCGTCGATCACCGGTGATTCAAGGGAAAGAACTGAAGATAGTGTAAAGGGGCTGCAGTGGGAAAGTGGGTCGATGAGAGGGAGATAAGTCACAAAGAATCGGTGGTTCAAGAATGCATGAGCCTTATTACTTTGTAATTGTTCGAAAATGCTAATTCAATTCATACAAGATTACTTTTTCTTTATTTTATTATCCTTTTTCTGCCGGAGGTTGGGGTGAGGTGTGTGGGTGGATGGGGGGGGGGGGGGGGGTAAGACTTATTAATTTGTCATGTATATAATTTTCCTTCTTCAATTCAGACTTCTCGCCGTTGGTTTCTTTACGTGTCAGCTCTTGTGCTGGGTGGGTGCAGGATGTTAACAAAAGAAGGAACAGTATAAACTTGTGGTATCTTGTACCCTCGAGGAAATTGTCTTGTCGTGTCTTCTCTCTTGCTTTGTCTTCGTTCGCTCTTCCCTATGTCCTGTCATTTTTTCCCGTCTATATTAAGCGCGCGCGCGCACACACACACACACACACACACACACACACACACACACGCACGCACGCACGCACACACACACACACACACACACACACACACACACACACACACACACACACACACACACACGTAGTCGTTGCCTTTCTTCACTAAGAGAGTTGTGTGTCTCAACCCAATTGACCCACATTAGATCTCATTGTCTGGGTGCCAGGAGCAACACTTGATCCTCTTTTGACGACTTGGAGCGCGGAAACGACTGTAAACGTCATCAATAATCTAGTAGTCGTCGTCACTCGGGTACGTAACAGACATTGCCTGGAGCGGAAATAGTTTCTCCCAATTGTGACGTTGTGTTACCATGGTAACGATACCACATAATAAATCGGCCAAGAGGCACCTTCTTTCCACGATGAAGCTGTTAACGTTCGCCGGAAACGAACACAACCGATCACAGTGGAAAACAACCAACGTGTGTAGGTGAGGGCAGTACGCATGGACTGATAAGAGAGAGAGAGAGAGAGAGAGAGAGAGAGAGAGAGAGAGAGCATGTAATCCAAACGCTCTATTGTTTGAAAAAAAGTATTTGAAAAAACACTGATAAAGCTCTGCCCAAAAAACGTTGACAAACGAATCACAAGACAAAACACGACGCGCTTCGACCTCTTAGGTCTTCTTCAGGCAAGAGACACAACACTCAGGACAACGAAAATGAACGATGGCCAAACTTGCGCCGAACTGGATGAAAATAAGTGATTGCTCGTTCATTTTCGTTGTCCTGAGTGTTGTGTATCTCGCCTGAAGAAGACCTAAGGGGTCGAAACGCGTCGTGTTTTGTCTTGTGATTCGTTTGTCAGCGTTTTTTTGGGCAGAGTTTTATCAATAATTTTTTCAAATCTGTTTAGATTCCCGCCTGCAGTCGTCTCACTCTGCAAGTAGATCTAACTTTGAAAAAGGATGTTTTTGTTGAAACGGAAAAAATGAAGTTTATGTGCTGTGAAGTTTGAGCTGTATGAATGGGTCCATACTGTGTGTACGTGCGTGCGTTCGTGCGTGCGTGCGTGTGTGTGTGTGTGTCTGTGTGTGTGTGTGTGTGTGTGTGTGTGTGTGTGTGTGTGTGTGTGTGATGTTTCCGGGCTGATATCTCTCGTTATGTCTGGATGTGGTGTCTCCAAACTCTCGTATTTTCCCATAAACTAAACAAACATCGAGAGCGCGCCTCCAAGCTTTCTTACGACAGTGAGTCGTGGTGCTTCTTGAGTAAGTACGTCTTTCTGAAATCTTACGCGTGGCCAACATCATGCCATTATCAAGC
>CM065729.1:43524932-43527432 GCA_033310375.1 Conus canariensis | reverse complement strand
CCTCTCCTCCCCCCCTTCCCTCCCCCCCCCCCCCCCCCCTCCCCGTCCTACCCTTCTTGATGCCATTGTGAAACATCATTAATAATGGAGTATCAGTCATCAGCGAGGAGGAGAAGCCACTGTTGAATTTGGAAGGAGACAAGGACTCGGCGGCATGCTTTCACGCTCGCGTAGCATTTCCCTTTCCCTCTGTCTTCTTTTCTCTTCCTGTCTCTCTCTCTCTCTCTCTCTCTCTCTCTCTCTCTCTCTCTCTCTCTCTCTCTCTCTCTCTCTCTCTGTGCTGTCCTTTTTCTTCCCCGCTTTCTGTTGTCTTCTCTTTCCGTTGAGTTTCTCTTTCTCTTGGCTCTTATTTCGCTTTCTTTCTTTTCCTTCCCCCCCCCCCCCTCCCCCCCCCCCCTCCTGTTTCCTTTTTTTTTTTTTTTGATTTACTCATCTCTTGTCCCTTTCTTCCGGTTTCTTTTGCTTTCGGTTTTTTTTTTTTGTTTTTTTGTTTTTTTTTTGGTAGCTAAATTTTTTCTTCTTTCTTTTTGGTTTTGTTTCTTTTATTTCTTTTTTTCTTATCATTCCTGTATTTCCCTTTTGTTTTCGGGGTTGTTTTTTTTTGTTTTGTTTTGTTTTGTTTTTTGTTGTTGTTTTTTTTTGTTTGTTTTCCTTTTGCTTTCTTTCTTTCCCTTTCTTTTTTTCCCTTTCCATGCTAACTTTTTCTTTCTTCTCCTTTTCCTTTCTTTTCCTGTTTTCGTTTCTCTCTCTCTCTCTCTCTCTCTCTCTCTCTCTCTCTCTCTCTCTCTCTCTCTCTCTCTCTTGTTTTCAATCGTTTCCTTTTCTTTCTTCTCCTTTCCTTTCTTTCCCTGTGTTCTTTTTCATCTGTCTCTTTTTTTTTTTTTTGGTTTTCAGTCGTTTCCTTTTCTTTTCTTTGTCTTTCCTACCTTTCAGTTTCATTTTTAATTTCCTTTCTTTTTCTTTCTCTCCCCTTTGCATTCTTATTCTTTCCTTTTTCTGTCCTTTGCTTTCTGTTCCTTTCCTGTCTTTCTCTTTTCTTTCTTTCCTTTCTTTTCTTTCTACTTTCCTTTGGTTTCCTAACCTTGTCTGACTTTCTGTTCCTTTCCTGTCTTTCTCTTTTCTTTTCTTTCCTTTCTTTTCTTTCTACTTTCCTTTGGTTTCCTGACCTTGTCGGACTTTCTGTTCCTTTCCTGTCTTTCTCTTTTCTTTTCTTTCCTTCCTTTTCTTTCTACTTTCCTTTGGTTTCCTGACCTTGTCTGACTTTCTGTTCCTTTCCTCTAATAATTTCATCTTCTTTTGGGGACCTTTATCTTTCATTGCCATCTTGTTCATCTCCCCGCTTTATTTTTATTTTTTTTTTTTTTTGTTCCAATTCATTTCCCTTTCAGTCCTACTTTTTCCTTTTGTATCCCCCCCCCCCCCCCCCCCCCCCCCCCCCCCCCCCCCCCCCCATTTTCTTTTAATTCCCGTGTTCGTGTTGTTGTTTTTTTTGTTTTTTTTTGTGACCAAGCCTGACGTTCTTCATGTGTGTGTGTGTGTGTGTGTGGGGGGGGGGGGGGGGGGGGGGGGGGGGGGGGGTTAATAACAAGTAAACATTTTATGTCGACGGACACGCGTTATTACATTCAATTAAAAAGAAAAGAACGTAGTGACAGCAAATATCAGCCTATAGATTTTCTTGTTATTGTCACAAATTAGTAATTTCAACAAATACATAGTTTGTGCCCTCTTACACCATACAAAAAAATATCAGCATATAGATTTTCTCGTTATTGTCAGTAATTAGTAATTTTAACAAATACATAGTTTGTGCCTTCTTATACCATAATAAGACAAATTAAGGAACTTGTAGAAGAATATGAATAATCGATACTAAGTGCAAAAACATTTAGTTCAAATCGTCTAGACGCAGTTCGCATGGTAATACATTTGGGGTAACTAGTACGAAAAGACAGAAAAAGTAAAGAAAAAGAGAAGTACCTGTGCATTATTTCGAAAGACACATACACACGCTGGCGAGCGCGCGCGCACGCGCGCGCGCGCACACACACACACACACACACACACACACACACACACACACACACACACACACACAAGTATGCACACACACACGCACGCACACACACACACACACACACACACACACAAGTATGCACACACACACGCACGCACACACACACACACACACACACACACACACACACACACACACACACACCAAAGACTCTTACCGTCTGTCAGTAAACCTCCCTTTCGGACCCATCCGATTATTCCGATACCCATTACAAATTCAGCGAGTGTAAAATTGATCCGTCTGACATATCGCTCCCCGTGTCAGCGCTGTGCTTCTATACTGTAACAGCCATCAAACCCTAGTTTCTCTAGTTTCGATTATTGTCCTCCCTCCATCAATGGCCGCGGCGTGTGTCTGTGACAAAGTCATCAGTATTGACCAGTTCAGAGGGGAGGGGAGGGGGGGGGGAGGGGGGCGACTGTT
>CM065729.1:43507432-43514932 GCA_033310375.1 Conus canariensis | reverse complement strand
GCAGGTATACGTCCCATCAAGACTGTTCTCCATCTGCTTTGTTTCCGAGTTGTAGAGCAACGCAGACTTGACAGTGGATATAAAGTCAAAGTCAAATGATAAACAGTAGGTAGAAACCTGCGTTGGTAGCACGTTATTAATAATCAATGGAGGAAAGAATGTTTGAATTTGGCGTAAAAAGAATATAAATCGCCACACCCAGTACAGCACTTGGCCTGCCCTTTTGCTTAGATCACCGACTTCACATGAACAAGGCTGTGAGTTCGAAGTCCGGGCGGCCTAAGTAAAGAGAAATGGTATGTTGTTTGCCCCAGTGTTGTATGTTGTTGCTGCTGTCAGGGTATCAGTAGGGTATTGTACAGGCCCTGCTGTCACTCTTCACGGGTGATGGCATGTTGTATGCCCCAGTGTTCTGTGTTGTTGCTGCTGTCAGGGTATCAGTAGGGTATTATACAGGCCCTGCTGTCACTCTTCACGGGTGATGGCATGTTGTATGCCCCAGTGTTCTGTGTTGTTGTTGCTGTCAGGGTATCTATCAGCAGGGTGTTGTACAGGTGCCCTGCCTCCACTCTCCGTTGAAGATCGTTTCAGTCTGCCAGGTCAACTGAGCGGATGTGAACAGAAAATCTGAGATCAGCTCCACACTCTTCCGGGGGAGGCAGGGTAGGATGGGGGTGGGGGTAGGGGGTAACAGCAGGGAGGGTTGAGTGGGGAGGGGGGGGGGGAAGACTTGTTTCATGGCGAAGTTACGACCGTCACAAAAGCGTGTGTTTTCGTGGCGAAGTTACGACCGCTCATAAAAGGGAATGTTTTCGTTGAAACACAATCGATCGCCTAATACGTGCGCATTACAATCACAATGACTGAAGACAATTCAAGTTTTCAAACAGATGTGAACATTGTCGTTCCTTTCTCACTTCTTTTCAGATCACATTCTGAGAGAAGTTTTGACTGAAGGCATTAACTACAATGTGTGGTGTGTGTATATTGCAGATGCCACACGCTCACAGATGGACGTTTGTCTTCTCTATCAGACGTCATCGGTGGTCAGCAGGACCGGATCTGTTACACGAGAGGATGGTTGGTCCGAAGGGAAACCTGGGGGCTTGGAGTACTCCCCCCCCCCCCCCCCCCCCACCTCCTGCTGGGGTATGGAAGCACTGTGCGGAAAAAAATGCCTTTCTTTGTTGGCCGAGAGGGTGGTGATGGTCCAGAAACTCCGTCCCCTCTCGTCCGTCCCCGGTCAATCTGATGCCCCCGTGTCTGACCAGTACAGGGAGTGATCTCAGTGTCGGACATCAGACGCTGGACCAACCGCTCTTCAAAATGACCGAAGCGGTTTTACTCCAGTCGGCACCTCGTCCTAACGGACGCGGCAGACAGCGTGTATTATTCAGCTGTGCCCTGTTATCTGGTTATGGGCGTACGCAGGTGAAATCATGTCACACCGGCATTTATACACCATATCTGCCATTCACGGCATTCACGGCAGTACACTGAAAGTAATTTCCCATTCAAGGGAACGAACTCTAAGGTCTATTCCAAACCATGCCACAGGGGAGATTGGGGGGGGGGGGGGGGAGCAAAACACTGAAGTCGTTGCCGGGGGAGTGTGTACTCCCTTCCCTAGAATGTTGAAAGTCGTGTAAACCAAACCCTCCCTGTGGCAACACGCCGAACAGAGGGAACGGGTCACCAGCTATGCACGGCAGCAGCCATCAACTAATCAAGCCCGTAAAATATGATAGGCTTAAATTACAGGCTATCACATTGAAAATAACAAACAAACAAACAAATAAAAACATTTTGATTTACTTCAGTTGTGTATGCTTGCCAGCGACATATTTTTTTTGAGAGGGGGGAAGGGGATATTTTCTGTTCGCAAATTAATGTAGCTGAGCAAAAAAAAAAAAAAAAAAAAAAAAAAAAAAATCACATGATCTCTAAGCGTCCTTACATTCTCTCTTGTCAGAGATCCTATTGATTTTCCTTGGATTTTACATTGAAATAAAAAGTGGTGTGATATATTTACGTTCTGTATAGCTTGCAAGCAACCGTCCTCTTCCCATCCCCCTCCCCTCCCCCCTCCCCCTCTCCCCCCACGTGAAAGTTTCCGTGTAGCAATACTAACTTACCTTACGATTCCGACACTTCGTCATAGAGATTTCCAAAATGTCCGACTGATTTTCCTTGAGCTGGTACGAGTGTCCTAAGCTTTTGAATTTTCCGATAAGTACGTGATAGATCACGTGTCATCACTCACGTCCAAGACTATGTCAGCTCAGCCTATAGGATATCACAGAAATGCAGACTGAAATTATTATAATGAATACTTATATAGCGCCTATTCTCGGCGAGAGACCAAGATCTAAGCGGATTACAATCCACACTCGTTTACACAACGGGCTGCCTACCTGGGTAGTGCCGACTGGAGAGCTGCCAGCTGGCGCTTCATTCAGTCGTTTCCCGTGTCATCCAGTCAATATCGTCCAATATCGTTCACTCAGTTTCCTTACTTCCTTCATTCTTTCCATTTCTTACGCAGGGTGCATGCTATGTGTAACATGTCATCCATACCAACGGCCAAACTGGCCTTCTCTTCCGAAAGTTGGTGATAGGATTTTACGTGTGTGCAAGATGTCGTGCGTGCGTTCACACACGGAACCTCGGTTTATAGTCTCATTCGAAGGACTGTATGGGAAATGGAGTCAGAACCAATGTTAACTCCGAGGGAAAAATCCCCCTGTACCGAAACGGCTCGGCGGAGATTTGAACCTGCAATCCCAGGATCACCAAGATTACGAGTCCGGCGCTCTACCAACGGAGCTATTCTGGCCCCAGGCAACAGTAGATGTTACAGGACTGGGCAGGACAAAACACCCCTAACTTGTTGGGCATGACTAGAACAGAATGCTACTGAAATCGTCGACCAGCACAATGTCTATCAAAGAAAGCTTACCAGGTGTGAGGTCACGGCCTGAGTACGACGATGACATTAGGCAGCAACATGAGAGACGTTTTGCCTGTTGAAATTGACGTGTGACCAGGACAGGGGGGAAAAGGAAAGGAAGGTGGGGGTGAAAGGGGTGGGGAGGTGGAGAGGGCCGGCGATGAGGGGAGAGGAGAGCTGTCCTTCAGGGGTGTAAAGGACATGTGCACTCATAACGAGTGCAGGTGACCGACTTTTTTAAAAAAGCCTTTTGCTTCACGGATCTGCCTTTACCAATGCGTCTTCGCCCTAACATGTTCTAGTGATTAGTTGTCATTTCATTTTTCCGTCACTCAGACGACTGGCGTGCGTGCGTGTGTGTGTGTGTGTGTGTGTGTGTGTGTGGAACCCCCAAATGTTATTCCATCACAAAGGTCCATTCATCATTTATTTATAAGTATTACCGAACAGCTGTCATTGCGGAAACGAAGAAAGGCCACGCCATCTGTCGCCTTCACATTCTTTCTCTCGCGTGATTCACCACAAATGTTATATTGGGTAAGATGCATTCAAATATCGCTAGTCTTGGTTTAATTTAGTAGGATGTTTACATACACCTACTGTTCTGTTCGGTGGATGTTGTATTGAATGGGCTGTCTGTCTGGATGGGTGCCTGTTCGAAGTGATAAGGCAGTGTGGTGAACAAGGGGAGAGAATACAAACAAATCTGACTGTGCTCCACCCACTCAACGACATTGGGACGCAATACAAGCTGACAGAGCAAATTCCACAAACGATGCCAGTCAGTAAACCTTTTCATTTAAACCCACATTCCCGCGGGAAACAGGAACACGGCCTGAGAGAGGGTCACCATCCCAGGAACTTAGGAAACTACATACCCCTGAGGCTGTTACAGTAGCCAGGATTCAAGGAGGGCACAAACGGAAATGCTTCTCAGGAAGCCTTACAAAAACTATTGAGAAATCAAGCCCCAGCCATGGGGGGAGCTCTGAACTGCACTCTCAAATGAGAACACATTTATAGAACACCAAAAACTTTTCAAGAAGAAAAGATGGCATCCGAACGAAAAACAAACAGAAAAAAAAAGAAAACGAACAAACCAAAAAACAGTTTACGCCTCAGAGCTCTCCAATCCTAAAACTTCCCCTCTTGGGAGGAGTCAAAAAGGATGAACTAATCTAGGAATGGGGAGGGAGGGGGGGGGGGGGGGCTCCAAAATTCTAGAATTGGATTCCTTCACAATTAAAGATAAACTTCTCGAGAAACACGTCCAGCTTCCAGCTGCCCCAACGAACTTCACAACGGAAAAAAAAGGGAGCATCTGGCTGGCAGATCAATCACTAAGAGGCCACAGGCTGGGCTAAGAATTCATATACAAAATTCTGTGTTCCTTCAGTCCACACAAAAGGCATCTTTGTCCCAACCCCCAGTGGTAATGAGGCCTCTGCTGGTCCTTTCAAGGTTGAGGACCAAAGTTCCAATGTATGTCCTCCAGACTTTTCAGTACACACATCTTGCTGCTCCCCATTCACCGCGCGCTCATGAAACTGTAGCGTAAAGGCAAGTCACAGGGCTGTTTGACAAACTACTCCACGTCAGCTGGCCGTGATGGGGAGGAGGGGGGGGAGGGGGACATAGACGGGAATCCATCCGCAGAAGAGAGAACGAAGGCGCCGCTCCTGGCGCGGAAGTCAACTTAATGGGCAGGACAAGACAACAGGGCTGAAAAAGCAGAGCCCCTTGTCGTAACCATATCTTGGAGTCAAAGGCAAAGAAGGGGTCATAATCGGTTAATCATAGATCATGTTTAAAGGAATGCTTTTTCTTGTGATAAATAATTTAGAGAATTGGAGAAGAAAGGATCAATCGGTTAATCATAGATTATGTTTAAAGGAATGCTTTTTCTTGTGATAAATAATTTAGAGAATTGGAGAAGAAAGGATCACACCAAAAAGGCGGCAGCAGGGGAGTGGGTGCACCAGGCCCTCGTGCAGCTCACACAAAGAGCTGACTGCACCAGGCCCTCGTGCAGCGCACACAAAGAGCTGACTGCACCAGGCCCTCGTGCAGCGCACACAAAGAGCTGACTGCACCAGGCCCTCGTGCAGCGCACACAAAGAGCTGACTGCACCAGGCCCTCGTGCAGCGCACACAAAGAGCTGACAGCACCAGGCCCTCGTGCAGCGCACACAAAGAGCTGACTGCACCAGGCCCTCGTGCAGCGCACACAAAGAGCTGACTGCACCAGGCCCTCGTGCAGCGCACACAAAGAGCTGACTGCACCAGGCCCTCGTGCAGCGCACACAAAGAGCTGACAGCCGCCAATCGGGGGGTGCACCAGGCCCTCGTGCAGCGCACACAAAGAGCTGACTGCACCAGGCCCTCGTGCAGCGCACACAAAGAGCTGACAGCCGCCAATCGGGGGGTGCACCAGGCCCTCGTGCAGCGCACACCAAGAGCTGACTGCACCAGGCCCTCGTGCAGCGCACACAAAGAGCTGACAGCCGCCAATCGGGGTGTGTGTCCCAGTGAACTCTTCTCACTGGCCAAAAGGCGTCACAGCCCGATCGGTATGACTTACAGAAGAAAATCATTTTAAAAAGAGAACAGAGAAAAGAAAACAAACAAACAAGAAAAAACCGCTTAAGAAAGGCAGACTATCGATGTCCCGTTTTGGTAGATATATGTTCATGTTTGTTGAAAAGTCTTTTCACACAATATTGTTTGTCACATCTTTTTTTTATCTATATAACGCAGTGTGTGTAATTGATCACGGGGTCATGTCGATGTGACCAAGTGTCGTTGTGACCAAGTGTCGTTGTGACCACATGTCGTTGTGACCACGTGTCGTTGTGACCACGTGTCGTTGTGACCAAGTGTCGTTGTGACCAAGTGTCGTTGTGACCACGCGTCCTTGAGATCAGATCAAAAGGACAAGATCACAACGACATTTGGTCACAACGACACGTGGTCACAACAATACGTTTTCACAACGACATATGGTCACATAGAAGTAAATTCTGGATTTATGACCTTGCCCTTCGATGATATTTACAGGCAGGCGACGACTGAATTCTTCTTAAAAGTTACTTTTCGGCGAAGTTTGGTCGCATAAGCACTTGTTATTGCCAAGAAATGTCAACGTTTAAGTTAACCATGGGCACACACACACACACACACACACACACACACACACACACACACACACACACAGGGAGAGAAAGAGAGAGAGAGAGAGAGAGAGAGAGAGAGAGAGAGAGACACACACTCACACACACACATACACACACACACACACACACACACACGCACGCACGCACGCACCACGCACACACACACACACACACACACACACACACACACACACACGCACGCACGCACGCGCACACACGCACACACATCCAAAACTGGGTAGACTCACTACAATGCAAATCTAAAACCAAAGGGCAAAGGGCCTTGAAAACCTCCCACTCCCTCTCCAGCATCTGCTGAACAGATGTCATGTGTGAGGAGATTGATCTCCACGGCCGGCACATCTGGCCAGGAAGCGCGGTAAATCGTGCCGTGAGCATGGACTGTCGCGTCCTAAAGGGAACTAATTCCATTGTTCAGTCACAGAACGCAGCACGTGCGAACCGTGTCCCGCTGTGCACGACTCCTTGTGTTTGTGAAGCTCAGCTGCGAAGGGGAGGAAAGGGTAGAAGACACACCAAAGAACTACAAAGCCAGTTTACGACGCTTTGGAGAGATCCTCTCCGAATTAGCTTGTGTGCAAAATGTCGAAATAATTTTCTAAAAAGAAAAGTTTGACAGAAAGGAAAATACAGCGACGCCGCGAGTAGGAAGATAGGGTGGAAATGCGTGGGTAGGTAAACATCTTGAAACCGATCTGTGTCTCGTAAAAATAGTCAGAAATGCTAAGGACCTATGGTTCATTTTGTCCCCTTTTTGTACGTCATCGTGGTCACGTTGACACGAGCAGGTGGAGGGGAGGGGAGATGTGGGGGTGGGGGGCAGGAAAGAGGAGCGGGAAAAGGGGAGGGGGTGGAGGAAAATGTCATCCGGTACTGACAATTCAGCTGCAGCTGCATTTTAATTCCGTTTCTCGGTTTTACGTGAATTAGAAAGGAAGAGGCAGCGAAAGCTGGAGAGCGAGAGAGAGAGAGAGAGGGGGGGGGCGGAGGGGGGGGGTAATGCTGCTAATAGCCCAGCCGACGGCAAAGGGCCATATCAGGGTTATCACAGCGTTGAAGTCAACTCAAGTCAGTTTTTTTTTTGTTTTAAATCATTCACACAGCCCTTCAAAGTACACTTTCTAAAAACACACCAGAAATTTTGTTAAAAATCTGTCTTCTGTTAAATCTTAGATCCGATGAAAAATGTTGATTTCCCTCACAGACAGAGAGAGAGAGACAGACAGACAGACAGACAGACAGACAGACGAATGACACAACGTAACAGCCGTCCCTTACGCCCACCTGTCGCGCTTGTCTTCCTCTACCCCATCACCCTTCCTCCGTTCCTGTTCACTCCCACCCGCTTCTCTTTTC
>CM065729.1:43497432-43499932 GCA_033310375.1 Conus canariensis | reverse complement strand
ATGGAGGATTGCAATGATGGCGCATGGCTGGTTGGCCGGGGGGAGGGCACAATGGCCACGGCCGTTAAAGAACATTTGTCATCTCCATGATCAAATCAGGCTGACGTGAGTGTCAACTGACGTTTGTATTTGAATACATCAACAGGTAATCAGAGCCGATAGCGAGGCTCTCTCTCTCTCTCTCTCTCTCTCTCTCTCTCTCTCTCTCTCTCTCTGTCCCTCCTTCTCCCTCTTCTCCCTCCCTCTCTCCCCCCTCCTCCTCCCTCTCTCCCTCCTTTCCCTCTACCTCCCTCCCTCCCCCTCTTTCTTTCTCCCTCCCCCACCTCTTCTCTCTCTCTCTCCCCCTCCCTCTCGCCCTCCTTCCCTCCCGCGCCCCTCCTCTCTCTCTCTCTCTCTCTCTCTCTCTCTCTCTCTCTCTCTCTCTCTCTCTCGCTCATTCATTTGACGCCTTGACAGTCAGACATTCCTGCAACCCAGACATCAACACCGATTTACCACGTACACTCCATCACAACCTTGTTTGTACAGCAGATATAACGAGCAAGCGAATGAACAAAGCGGCACACAGCGTGACAGTAATCCTGCGCGCATTTTCCCTGCATATGTGACGTCACGGGCTGTTCCCACAATGAAGCTGTCTCAGTCACAGTGTTTCCTTAGTTCTGCACGTGCACTGTGTTACCTTGAGATGTTTTCCTTGGTGGATGTTGCCCTCTGCTGCAAAAGTTAACGAATGAGCACATAGCAGTGCTTAGTTTGTGATTCTCTACAGAAAAGAAATATGAACTGAAGCAGCGAGACATAAATAATGAATGATAATTTTAAAAAAATTACTACTACTACTACTACTACTACCACCACCACTACTACTACTACTACTACTACTACTACCACTACTACTACTACTACTACTATTACCACTACTGCTATTACTATTGTTAGTAATAACAATAATTATGATAATAATCATAATAATAATAATACTGATAATGATAAAGATAATAAAAGTAATGATGGTGATGATGACGATGATAATAATAATGATAATGATAATAATACTAATAATAACAATAATACTAGTAATAATACTAATGATAATAATATAATAATAATAATAATTGTTATAATTATCTTGATCATGATGATAAAAATAATGATAATAAAGATTATGATGATGATAACGATGTTGATGATGATGATGATGATGATGATCATCATCATCATCATCATCATCATCATCACCATCATCATCATCATCATCATCATCACCATCATCATCATTATCATCATCAACCTCAAGAAAATAACGTGTAGTGGTGAACCATCAACGAGAACATAAAAACATTACCGTTTGTATCATCCTCCCCCCACCCCCACCCCCCACCACCGTCCCTTATCCCCCAGCCTTTTGTAAGAGTTTTTGTCGGGTTAGTCCCACCGAAATTATCTGTGTGTTCTTTCTGAGCGTCTGCGTATTTTTATATCCACAAAAAGGGAACTTTGAAGAGACACAGACAAATGTTGATTGTACAATTCTTCGGTTTTTGCTGACATGGAGCTATATGCCAAAAACTCTTCCACTGTAGGTACAAATCCATTTCTGTTATTTATACTCTCTCTCTCTCTCTCTCTCTCCATCTCTCTCTCTCTCTCTCTCTCTCCTCTCTTCTCTCTTCTCTCTCTCTCTTGTTCCGTAGTGTTTCAGCCGCGCTTGGATGAGAAACAAACAAATAGAAAAGAAAAAAAGAAACCAACCTACCAACCAACCAAACAACCAAACAAAAACCGGAAAAAAGTAAACAGAAAGTAAAAAAATCAGTCACCCATAGATTCTCTGAGCACAGTTCATTACATGCCCTCTAGTTTTCCTCAGACATGGCCAGCGATCGAAGTCCAAACAAGGGGCAGGCCATTCCGCATTGCCTGTCTTCCTATATACATCACAGTCTGGAATCTGCATGGAGCAGATGACATTCTATAATCAAGGCATGATTCTGGTCAGAGAGGGTCCGGGTGGCGGAAGAACAGGAGAGGTTGTGTGCCCTCAATCATGCCGTGCCCGTGACGTGGGTAATCTCTAACAATTCACTCCCTGTACAGCGTTGTGGTTTTCAGCACGGTTTGACTTTTTTTTTCAACCATGTGTATATAAAACATCAGTTTGTGATCACCCTGTAATCGTTCTTCCCGAATGTGTGTGCGTGCGTGCGTGCGTGCGTGCAAATGAAACTTTACGAAACTAGCTTTTTCTCAGCGATTACAAACGCAATCAAAACACAAGTCGACCGGACACTGGACATTTCTAGGTCCTTTTCAGCCATTAGCTGCTAAAAAGATGTCCCTGAGTGGTAAGACCGTAATTAACATCATCAGAAATATTTTAAATGGTACAAAATTGATGTTTTGTACAGGAAAAAAGTGTTACCGTTTACAAAAATTAATGTACACGTTGATGGATGATACTTCAAATAATATTCTAAGATATGAGCGTCCGTATCAT
>CM065729.1:43479932-43487432 GCA_033310375.1 Conus canariensis | reverse complement strand
GGTGAACTTTTAATATACCTATAACATCTATGACCTGACCAGACTTGACTTCCCTGCTAATGTTTGGTATAATGAGGAGTTGCTTAATAGTCCCCCCCCCCCCCCCCCCTGCATATCGGCCACTGAGTTCCCTGCTAATAAAAAGGCTGTAGCCCCCCCCCCCCCCCCCCCCCCTGCATATCGGCCACTGAGTTCCCTGCTAATAAAAGAGGCTATAGTCCCCCCCCCCCCCCCCCCCCCCCTGCGTATCGGCCACTGAGTTCCCTGCTAATAAAAGAGGCTATAGTTCCCCTCCCCCCCCCCCCCCTTGCATATCGGCCACTGAGTTCCCTGCTAATAAAAGAGGCTAAGTCCCCCCCCATCCCCCCCCTCCCCCCCCCTGCATATCGGCCACTGAGTTCCCACTAATGTATGAGGCTCTAGTCCCCCCTGCATATCTGCCAATGATGTAATGTATGAGGCCCTAGTCCACCTGCATATCGCCACTGAGTTCCCTGCTAAGTAATAGAGCTATAGTCCCCCCTGCACAATTATCTGCCCACTGAGCTCCCTGCTAATGTATGATGCGTAGTCCCCCCTCCCTAATTATCTGCCACTGAGCTCCCTGCTAATGTGTGATGCTGTAGTCCCTCCCCTGCATAATTATCTGCCACTGAGCTCCCTGCTAATGTGTGATGCTGTAGTCCCCCCCTGCATAATTATCTGCCACTGAGCTCCCTGCTAATGTGTGATGCTGTAGTCCCCCCCTGCATAATTATCTGCCACTGAGCTCCCTGCTAATGTGTGATGCTGTAGTCCCCCCCTGCATAATTATCTGCCACTGAGCTCCCTGCTAATGTGTGATGCTGTAGTCCCCCCCTGCATAATTATCTGCCACTGAGCTCCCTGCTAATGTGTGATGCTGTAGTCCCCCTGTATATCGGCCATAGAGCTCCCTGCTAATGTGTGATGCTGTAGTCCCCCTGTATATCGGCCATTGAGCTCCCTGCTAATGTGTGATGCTGTAGTCCCCCCTGTATATCGGCCATTGAGCTCCCTGCTAATGTGTGATGCTGTAGTCCCCCCTGTATATCGGCCATTGAGCTCCCTGCTAATGTGTGATGCTGTAGTCCCCCCTGTATATCGGCCATTGAGCTCCCTGCTAATGTGTGATGCTGTAGTCCCCCCTGTATATCGGCCATTGAGCTCCCTGCTAATGTGTGATGCTGTAGTCCCCCCTGTATATCGGCCATTGAGCTCCCTGCTAATGTGTGATGCTGTAGTCCCCCTGTATATCGGCCATTGAGCTCCCTGCTAATGTGTGATGCTGTAGTCCCCCCTGTATATCGGCCATTGAGCTCCCTGCTAATGTGTGATGCTGTAGTCCCCCCTGTATATCGGCCATTGAGCTCCCTGCTAATGTGTGATGCTGTAGTCCCCCTGTATATCGGCCATTGACGGCGAACTGTCAGAGCTCTCCATGTCCAGGGCCTGGTGGTGTGGAAGGTGGAGCCCCAGTCTCTCCGTCCGCCGTCTTGAACTGTCCCTGAACTAAACCAGACAACGAACGTTACTGACTGTTGAATGGAAAGCGAGGACTGTTTGAGGCATACCGTTCAAACCTCGTGGATGCTTGGAACTCACAACTGTTATATCGAATCTGAACGCTCTCACGAATTGAGTGCGGACCAGAAATTTAAATAATAAATGCAATGCGTAGCTTGCATGCATGTGAGCTGAAAGCCTTGGTGACATTTATAGGCGACCAACCTGCAGCAGTATGGCAGTCCCTTCGGATTCATTCGGGAACAAGTTGTCCTATAAAGGATCCGGCTAAAACGACTTTAACTCACCCAGAAGTCGATAAAATGGCAGAGGGCTTTGACTTCAACATACAGGTGCTACGGCGAGATCACATGATGTAATTATACATCCCATCAATGGGATCACTTGCTGTTGCTTTCATTCGTGCGGACAATCGACTAATGTAGGTATGTAAGTATGGTTTGGGAGAAAGAGGCGCTTGCCTCGGAAGTCATGTAATCCCGAATCCAGCACCGGTGTCTCATGGGAGGGCGGTGTTTGCTCCCCTGCATCCACCAGGTCTGTACTGGTGGTCTGACTACTCTCCTGTTGAGACAATGGACGGTGGTGCTGAGTGCAGCACGACATACAACACACGGAAACAAACCCTTGGTAACAAGGAAGATCTCTCTATCAAAGTCCTGCACGAAGCTGCTCGGAAAACAAGTAAGCACAGAGGAAATTTAGGTGGCACCATACTATGACAAGGTGCTCTCTCTGATGGGAGATCAGCCCGACTTCTACAGAGAGAAATCTGTTGTGACTAACACTCTTTGAACTATTATTACCATCCAGACCCTCCAAAAAGAGACGATGGCGTCCAAACTCTTTAAACACTGATACCCCCACTGATGCTGCGGTCCGGAATAGCTCAGTGAGCGCCGGATTCGTAATTTTGGTGATCCTGAGGTTGCGGGTTCGAATCTCCGTTTCGGTACAGGGGGGATTTTTCCCTCGGAGTTAATATTGGTTCTGACTCCATTTCCCATACAGTCCTTCGAATGAGACTATAAACCGAGGTTCCGTGTGTGAACGCAAGCGTAACTTCTTGCACACACGTAAAATCACATCACCAACTTTCGGAAGAGAAGGCCAGTTTGGCCGTTGGTATGGATGGCACGTTACACATAGCATGCACTGTGCGTGAGAAATGGAAAGAATGAAGGAAGTAAGGAAATTGAGTGAAGATTGTTGAACATTATTGACTGGATGACACGGGAAACGACTGAATGAAGCGTCAGCTGGCAGCTCTTTAGTCGGCACTACCCAGGTAGGCAGCCCGTTGTGTAAACGAGTGTGAATTGTAAAGCGCTTAGAGCTTGGTCTCTAGCCGAGGATAGGCGCTATATAAGTATTCATAATGATAATAATAATAATAATGATAATAATAAGAAGAAGAATGATGATGATGATAATAATAATAATAATAATGACAATAATAAAAATAAGAATGATAATAATAATCATGATATAAAAGTAATAATAATAAAGATAATGATGACAATCTGTAACACTGGTTCACAAGAATAAGCCATAGAAAACTAATGACAACAAGGTCTGTTTTGAGATAACAAGGAAAACACTCTTTTCATCTGAGAAAAAGGGACGAAGGGAAAACGGATATGAAGCCCAGTAAGATAAAAGCAAACGAGCCTCAACAAAGAAATAAGCAAGAACAATATCTGATTTGCAATGACCGTTATTCAACAAGCAAATACAACAACAACATAGAACTCTGAAGTCAATAACTTAAAAGACACACGTTATTCAGAGATTAAACATTACACAAACGAAATGATTCTAGGACAGCAACAAAGCACGCGCAATGAATGGCGTGTTGAAAGTGTGTCAGAGAAAATGAATCAACACAAAGAAGGCCATCCGTTGTGATCCTAATGTCGATAGAACAGTCACCCAGGGAATTCAGAGTGTATAATGACTTCCATCCTAAAGGTCAATTAAATCTGGAGAAGAGAGAGAGAGAGAGAGAGAGAGAGAGAGAGAGAGAGAGAGAGAGAGAGAGAGAGGGAGAGAGAGAGAGAGAAACGCAGAGACACTGAAACTATGAATTCAAGACAAACATACAAAACAAAAACCGAAAACACAAACCTCCTCCTTTCTCACACCCACACGCACACTCCACCGACTCCACCCCACCCCCCACCCCACCCCCCACGCCCTATTCTTCCTTTTCCTGACTTCTCCTCCTCCCTTCCTTTCTTTCCACGCCATTCCCCGCCTCTCCCCTGGGAAGGACAAGAACGCCCCAGGGCCGACAGGCACTCAGCACAGCCAGTCAGTGGCTGACCAGTCCCCTTCTATGCCATTAGCACAACAACACACATTACCGACCAACAAAAACAGTGAAAGGGCAGCGGAGGTTTGAGTGAATATGAATCATTATCATGGAGGAGAAGCACTTCCGCATTCCCCCGACTCCTTTCTCCCTCCATCTCTTCCTCCATTTCCTCATTAACCGTCCACCCACACACACACACACACACACACACACACACACACACACACATACACACACACACACACACACACACACACACACACACACACACACACACACACACACACACAACGGACGGACAGACAGACAACAGACAAACAGACACAGGGAGCAAATGGAACTATAGACGAAACAGGGAGACATATTTTTTTGTTCATCTCCTGGCACCAGTCAATCGTTTTGCCCTACACTGGAAAATGCTTGAGACTCAAAGGGGAGGCTTTCGCCTGGTGAAGGTCAACGACAGGCTGAAAGCGCCACTGACTGACCAATCACATAAGGGCAGCCATGTTCCGGGTTCATCAAGGGAAACCTCACCACCGGAGAGACGGCAAAGCCGAGGGCATTAGGAAACAAATCCCTCGGCATTGTTGAAGCGGTGCCACAGTCAGAGAGATTAATAAGGAAGGGAGGGCACGGAAAGGGGAAAGGGAGGATCCAACCGCATGCTCATGAATGTTAATCTTATTCCTTTTTTTTTTCATGTCTGTTTCCTCGCTGTCTGCGCCACCCTGCGAGTGTGCAAGATCCCTATGGGTCCAAAAGAAAAGGTTAAAAAAAAAATTAAAAATGTTAAAAACAGGTCGATCAGTAAAACATCGATAGAGAAAAGGCCTTATGAGCGTGATAAAGAACCCATATTAAAAGTTTATAAAAGAAAAAAAAAGGTACCTTCACCGAGGGAATAGTTTAGTATGGCACAGAACATTTGTTCGTTTTACGCCCAGCTAATTTTTTTTTTTTTTTTTTTTTTTGGGGGGGGGGTAGGGGGGGATGCGAAGGAGGGGGGATAGGGGAGGCTGTCAGGGTCTATAGCCTACGTCTGTTATAATCAGGAGACCCATTCCACCTCCCCACGTGTGCTGTCAGGCTCCCGAAAACCAAGCATAGGGCACGAGAAATCCAGGTCTGGTTAACAGCCAGCCCATCAACCACCTGGGGGCGCCATCAACCACCTGGGGGCTCTGTCAGCGTCACAGCACACGGCTCTTGTTGTCTCTCCGGGCACCTGTTCCGCCCCCTTCAGAGGTGACCTCAACTCTGGAGAGCTGAGCTACAGGTCACAAGAAAGCAGCGTTGTTTTAAGAAACATAAATTGTGTTTTCCAAACAGTCTGGGTCCTGGTCCAAGTCAAGTGTCCTGTTCGGAGTATCCAGAGGCCGATTCCACCGTCGCAGCTCTTGATCCCTAGAGTCGTGTGAAGGAGATAAAAAGGTTTTGTGATGGTACAAAGTTTGAAGTAGTACCACCCAGGTCCACTACCAAGAGTTCTGTCAGGAATGTTTGGGTCCCGTGATCGGCAGAGCTTAAATGCTCCATGCGACCTTTGCAAACCTTCCCACCCTGCTCACACCACCTTACCTCCTTGTTTGATGCCTAAAAGAGCAAAGGTCATTTCAGCTTTTTGTAGTTTAGGCTCTGACAATGTCCGCTGCCTGGCTGTCTTTGTCAGCCATTTTTTTTTCCCTCTGATACTGACGTGGGTACGGACCCACTGCAGGTCCACACAACAGATCCGACCAGTGAGCTGTGGGGTGAGGGATAGCACCTTGTTCCCAACGTCTTTCTGGCAGAACCACTGTCTTCCTCTCTTGGGACAGGGAGTCTGAGAGATTGGCCAGGCACGGGAGGGCTTCCCGATGTCATTCAGAAAGACAAAGGCAGTAACAGATGGCCACCAGTCTTCCGTGAAAATGTTGAACTGCCCCCCCACCCCACCCCCTCCCCCAGAGAGAGAGAGAGAGAGAGAGAGAGACTAATCTTTCTCAATCTTTAGGGCGGTCATGCTAAAAGCCGCCCCCAGCCCCCAACCCCCGCCCCAGACCCGTCAGTATGAACAGACAGACGGTGCTGGAAATGATGGGAGATAAAGTCCCTGGCCACCATCTGTTTTGTGAGGCTTATCTGACTTCCGGGCATCGGCTATGCCCTGGCTGATCCACGTTCCATCCATAAGCCAGGGAGGGGAAGGGCAAGGGAGAGGGGCTGGGGCTGGGGGTGGGGGGTGGGGGTGGGGGGGGGGGGCACTTACGTCTCCTCTACTCCGTGACCAAGAGAGGTCTGATGTAGAATCTGAGGGGGACACAAAGCCGGATTGTTATCGCAAGATGGGAAAGATGGCTGCCGCCCCGGGCTCTTTTATTATGGGATGGCAGGGCCTTCTTTCGGCAAATCATCGCCTTTTCACAGAAAGTCACCGGCACTCGCCCTTTCTTCAGTATGACCTTGCCCTCATGTGTAGGGCTTTATGTGAAGAGAATCCTCCAAACAGTCCTTTTTCGATACATCTTACAGATACGACCAACCCCGCAACCAATGTTTCAAACATAAACATATAAGAACAGCACACTTGATGGACGGAAGAATGTTTTTAACTCGTTGTAAATCATCATTTTGAGTGCATGTTTTTTGTCGGTTTGTCCTTTTTAAGACGATGAATCCTCCCGTTTTCATAGTGTAGTGCCGGTTTAACCCGCTTACCTTTCATATTCGTAGTAACATTTAAGAAATGAATGTAGTTTTAATCCGTTCTGAAGGGGGTTTGACAAACGTCGTTTTATTTCTCTCTCTCTCTCTCTCTCTCTCTCTCTCTCTCTCTCTCTCTCGGACAGACAGACAGATGACAGACAGACAGAGACAGAGAGAACGACTTTATCGGAAGTTGCCTTTTATACAACCAGTGCTTCTGAGCTACGAGGTTCAGCGCACGAAGGCTGGATGTGAAAAGAGAGGCGGAAGGGATGCGGGAGGTTAGGCCCGTGCGAATGTAAGTGTATCTCTTTGGACACTACAACGATTACTGCAGCTTTGTAACTTAGATCTTAATTAAGTGTTCATAGACATGGAAACGACATAATAGGCCGGTACATTCATCTTTGGACTTTCCATTTTGGAAGGTCTGTTCTGTACTCCCAGTCGTAAACTCCATCCAGTCCTTTTTGCAAGCTAAATAGTACCACACAGAAAAAAAATCCCCATTCATTCTACGACAGGGTTAGGGGAAGTACTGGCAGCAACACGATTGATTAGTGATTACAGTCCCATGACAGTTGTTACGGGCACTGTCGCAGACCTTTGGGGAGTTTGGGATGTCCACAACTGTCTGCTCTACGTTATGCACAGCAGGATACAGGTGTCCTCGCCACCCCAGTCCTCAGTGCTGTCCACCCAGAACCTCTTCGGTCTGCTGTTTGGAAGTGTGTTCTCCACTATGACCTGCAGGATGGAACTGGACAGGGAGAGCCAATGTCGAGACCACTGCCCCTGCTGACCAGGCTTACAACGTTTTATAACTGCCAGGATTTGCAGCTGTCTGTGTTGGTGTGCTGCCTGTCACCGACTGCAGAATCCTTCACATACCACACGTTAGAATCAACTCCTGTGGCTAGTGGTCCTTTTTTTTCTGTGCACCACAGACC
>CM065729.1:43459932-43464932 GCA_033310375.1 Conus canariensis | reverse complement strand
GTCATTACAACTGAAAATCGTCAACCATACATTGCATTCAATGACTTTGAGAAAGCCTCCGACTTTGTTTTGAGGAAACTGCTATGGCCAATTTCACAGTAAAAAGAAATCCGAGGTAAACTATTTGATAATTGGAAAAGCATACATACTGATCTAAAGACGCGTGTTAGAAATCTTTTTTGATAGATCATGATTTAAGGTGCATTTAGAGTTCCAGATTACGCAGCATTGGTAATCAAGAAGAATGTTGGATAAGAGTAAACCGACTGACCTAAAGACGCGTGTTAGAAATCTTTTTTGATAGATTACGTAAACTGCCTTTGTGGGGTAAAGCGAGGAGACGTTTGTAGCCGTGTCTTATTTTTATTATTTATAAACGAATTAACTGCTGACATCATCGACAAGGGATGTCATGGGGATTTACTGACACTAACCCTTGTAGGACTCTTTACATTGTTATTTGCAGATGACAGTATACTAATATTTGAAACGCAATTAGGGTTACCGGACCAGCTGAATATTTTGTTTTTATATCGTCAATTTTTTTTTTTAACTTATGCAAACAAAAGTAATATACCTGATTTTTGCAGAGGCGATATTCCTGCAGCACATGAACTTTGGTATGTGAGTGGATCTGAAATGAAAGCAATCAATATATACTAACATTTAGAACGACATGTTTCCACAAAACTGAGCCTCTTGTCCTCTTGTGATGACCTGACTGCACAGGGTAAAAAAGTTAATGATGTCTTAACTTATAGAATCATGACCTCCAGTCTAAAGAATAGTGTTGGTAAACGTTGTTATGCCAGACTTCTATAATCATGACCTCCAGTGTAAAGAATATTTTTGGTAAACGTTGTTATGCCAGACTTATATAAATCATGACCTCCAGTCTAAAGAATATTTTTTGTAAACGTTGTTATGCCAGAGTGCAGCCAGTGCATCTATGTAGATCAGAAATCTGGGGTGTCGAAGAAAGTATTAAGCAAAATACATAGATAAAGCGCTTTTGTACGCATTTAACATTTTCTAGATGTCACTGAAACAATTGCTAGTGCAGTGATCTATGGCGATACCTGTAGATTTCCGTTGAATATAAATGCAAATAGTAGATGCATTTAATACTGGATCAAATTAACACAGCTGAAAGAACATCGTCTCCCTTATAAAATGTATCTGAAGCTACTAAATCTAGATGCGAGCGGTACAAAGAAGTGGCAAACAACATTCGATTAACTTCATTTGAATCTGGATTTGGATATGTGTGACGGAAATCAAGGTGTTGAATCAGTTACAAGTTTATTGATCGATTCAGATGTTGATTGGTAGCTCGTTTCTGGCAGGTGCAGGACATCGCGTTTGTTCAAGTAAAGGATCTGCAGTGTATACATAATTCAAGACGAATCATATTCAGGAACTGTATTTTGCAATTGATATAAATACATATTAATGTAAGCGCTTGTCAAATTTAGATTCGGACTATGTAATAGCAGGTCTACATTAACACCAGTGAGAGGTTTTCCAACTACCTGAATTTCAAATTATCTTCTTTCAACATAAAACCGTATTTGATTTTAGGTTAAAACGTATGTAAAACGCACCATGACATTACGATTTAATGTGCCAGTTCAACTGTACGCAGTTCATGGTACAAAAAACATAAGAAAAACACTATGTTATTGTGTAAGTCAGGCATGGAGGGTCAAAATGTTTACGCTATGCTCCCCTTCTTTAAATAGATAAGATTTCCGTTGATACCCTAAAATGTTAAGATTAATGTTGTGATTTGGGGCTGTCATTATTGATGGCATCTAGGAGCGAAACGCACTCAGAAACTTCGATGTATATTTATTCAGAGCTTTCAAAAGGAAAAAAAAATCATGATAGCTTGTCGTACGGAATCATATTTGCTTCAGTTTTCAACACATGACCAGCCGTTTTATATGGAAAAATATATAGCGTAGTATTTGTTCTACTTTGTTCACATTCTCTCTCTCTCTCTCTCTCTCCTCTCTCTCTCTCTCTCCTCTCTCTCTCTCTCTCTCTCTCTCTCTCTCCAAACGAAAGAAAGAGAGAATGAATGGGAGGAGACAGATACTTGAACATTGACTGAGACTAATACACAAACTAAGACAAACAGGAGAGAGAGAGAGAGAGAGAGAGAGAGAGAGAGAGAGAGAGAGAGAGACAGACAGACAGACAGACAGACAGACAGACAGACAGACACACACACACACACACACACACACACACACACACACACAAACACACACACGTACGGACACACACACACACACACACACACACACACACACACACACACACACACACACACACACACGGACGGACGGACAGACATATTGACAGAGAGAGAGAGAGAGAGAGAGAGAGAGAGAGAGACGGACAGACATATTGACAGAGAGAGAGAGAGAGAGAGAGAGAGAGAGAGAGAGAGAAGAGAGAGAGACAAAGACAGAGACAGAGGCAGAGACAGACAGACAGACAGACAGACAGAGAAAATACAACCGATAGGTAAATGTAAGCCAACATCGAGAGCGCTGTCCTTACAGTTTATTGCGCTCATTTTTCAAGCCCACCTCGTTCTCACTGAGGATGATTTACCGCCATTGCCAATGGCCTGACTTCAGATGATTTAGGCTCAGTCATCACAGAATGATAATGGCTCCCTGCGAAACAACATTTTGATATAGAAACAAGAGTGGGGGTCCGTCTCCCTCATCCATCATCATGTTTTTAATCAAAACTGCTGCGCATCTACATCAACAAACAGTACGTTCAGGAGAAGTTTGGAGGCAACAGCATCAGCAGCAGCAGCAGCAGCAGCAGCAGCAGCAACAGCAACAACAACAACAACAACAACAACAACAATAGCTCAGCTGGTAGAGCGCCGGACTCGTAATCTTGGTGATTCTGGGGTTGCGGGTTCGAATCTCCTCCGGAGCGTTTCGGTACAGGGGGATTTTTCCCTCGGAGTTAACATTGGTTCTGACTCCATTTCCCATACAGTCCTTCGAATGAGACTATAAACCGAGGTTCCGTGTGTGAACGCACGCATAACATCTTGCTCACACGTAAAATCCCATCACCAACTTTCGGAAGAGAAGGCCAGTTTGGCCGTTGGTATGGATGACACGTTACACATAGCATGCACCCTGCGTGAGAAATGGAAAGAATGAAGGAAGTAAGGAAATTGAGTGAACGATATTGAACGATATTGACTGGATGACACGGGAAACGACTGCATGAAGCGCCAGCTGGCAGCTCTTCAGTCGGCACTACCCAGGTAGGCAGCCCGTTGTGTAAACGAGTGTTGATTGTAAAGCGCTTAGAGTTTGGTCTCTAGCCGAGAATAGGCGCTATATAAGTATTCATCATCAACAACAACAGCAGCAGCAGCAGCAGCAGCAGCATGTTTAGTATCATCACTTAATTCGCCATCATCTTCATGTCCGTTTATCCATCTTTATCATTATCCTTCTTTATCCCATTATCATCATCATCACCACCATAACCACCATCATCAGTATTCATCATCATCATCTTCTTCTTCTTCTTCTTCTTCTTCTTCTTCTTCTTCTTCTTCTTCATGATCATGATCATCATGATGTCTATAGTCATCACTTTGTCGTCATCAACTTCGTGTTTGTTTATTATCATCATCACCATCATCGTCGTCGTCATCGTCGCCTTCGTCGTCGTCGTCCTCCTCCTCGTCGTGTCGTCGTGGTCATCATCATCATCATCAGCGTTACCATTATCTCCATCATCGTCGTCATCATCATCATTCTAATCTCATCTATTTCTTTTTCTTCCTCGTTGTCAAGATTATCATGGCTATCATCCTCATTGTCGTCGTCGTTATTGTCGTTTTCTCTCAGTGAACTATTTTTCCTCGTCGTCGTCAACATTATCGTCGTCGTTGTTATTGTCGTTTTCTCTCAGTTTCCTGATTTTTCTCCTTCGTCGCCAACATAATCATCACAATTGCCGTCGTGGTTATCGTCGTTTTCTCTCCTTTTCCTGATTTTTATTCTTCGTCGCCAACACCACTTACTTGCCTTCCAACCCAGAGAATCCCAGGTCGGGGGTATTGAGGTCTTGCCAAGGGCGTGTCACTCCCCCTCCCCTCCCCACCCCATCCCTTCCCTCCGTATCTCTCCAACTCCAACGCTCCCCGGCGGCGACATAATTTTTCCTACACGAGTTGTTCTCCTTTGCCTGTCCGCGAGCGACACAGGCCCAAAGGACTAGAAATAGCTGCATGCGTTAGAAACACCCAGAACAACTACTAAAAATAGTTTTTAGCGAAGTTTCCCTATGCCACCGGAAGAAGGTGCAAGGAGACCCATTTTGTGGTCCATCCTCCGACTGAGATGTTACCAGTCCGTGAACAAAGAATGCGTCCATGCTGAAACATCACTAGGGGGACAACCAGTGGACGACGTGTGTGTGTGTGTGTGTGTGTGTGGGTGTGTGCGTGCGCGTGTGTGTGTGTGTGTGTGTGTGTGTTATTATTAGCTGGTGTAGCCACAGCTGCTGCATGGAACTTGCCCATAAAGAACATTGTTTAAGTGTCTCGGTGTCCCAGTTTCATTTGTTTTTGGTTGTTAGCTTGTTTTCTCTCCATTTGTTCACTTCCACCAGTTCTCTCTCTCTCTCTCTGTCTCTCTCTCTGTCTCTCTCTCTCTCTCTCCGTGCACGTATGTGTAGGGTTGGGGGGAAAGGAGAAGATGTTTGTGTATTTTTTTTCCCTCTTATTTTGTCTTTCAGTTGGCAGAATTGAGGACGTAAAGCATCGACAATATACAGAAAAGAAAAACACTTTGTTAAAAAAAAAACAAAAAAACTTAGAATCTTATGTCCCATGAAGAAATGCATGTAAGTATATGATTTTGGTCGACAAATTTACTCAAATTTAGCAGTGCCACTACCAGAAAACAACTAGCAAAAGATCTAAACAGATCGACAGGAACTAC
>CM065729.1:43424932-43454932 GCA_033310375.1 Conus canariensis | reverse complement strand
CAACCCACCGAGGAGACACTGCACTACTGTCGGTGGCGTTCAGCTGTGGTTCTTGAATGACATCGACTGGATGACACTTTGCCTGTCCTACGTTGCATTATCCTGAAACGCATTTTGCCGCCCCTGAGCTGCACTGTTTTGAACCACATTTTTGTCTGGCATGAATTCCTTCATTCTGTTAAGCCACTATTACTGACCTGAAGTATATTATGTTGAATGACAATTTGTCTGTCATAAATTAAATACATCTGAATCGGGGTGATATTTTTTGTTCGCCCTGAATCGGATTGTCCAATGTCACTTCTTATGCACCGACTTTCGTTGTTCTGTTAAATGATTTCCCTGTCGTACTTTCATGTTGTGAGTGACACCTGTCCGGTCATGAGGTGCATAGTCTGAACGATATTTTCCACGGTATCAATTGCATATTTTGAACGACACTTTCCCTGTTCTAAATTGCATATTTTGAACGACACTTTCCCTGTTCTAAATTGCATACTTTGAACGATACTTTACCGGTCTTAACTGCATATTTTGAACGACACTTTCCCCGGTCTAATTTGTATATTTTGAAGGACACTTTTCCCGGTCTAAATTGCATATTTTGAACGACATTTTCCCTGTTCTAAATTGCGTATTTTGAACGACACTTTCCCTGGTGTGATTTGCATTTTTTTCAACAACACTTTCCCTGGTCTAAATTGCATGTTTTGAACGACACTTTCCCTAGTCTAAATTGTATATTTTGAACGACACTTTCCCTGGTATAAATTGCATATTTTGAACGACGCTTTTCCCGATCTCTAAACTGCATATTTTGATCGACACTTTCCCCGGTCTTAATTGAATTTTTTTAACGATACCTTCCCCGATCTAAATCACATACTACAACATTTCCCCCCATCGTTTTTGAATAGTTTGAACGACATCTTCCCTTCCCTGAGCTGCATACTCTGAATTGCACTGCGTCTTCCTTGGATTGCAGTAATCGTTGGTGATATATTGAATTGCATATCTGAATTGCGCTGTGTCTGCCGCGGATTGCAGTTACCGTTGATGGTATATTGAATAAAACATCGGTATTGCGCTGTGTCTGCCTTCCATTGCAATAATCTTTGATGGTATATTGAATTCAATATCGGAATTCCGCTGTGTATGCGTTTGATTGTAGTAATCGTTGACAGTATATTGAATTACATATCTGAATTTCGCTGTGTCTTCTTCTTCGATTGCAGTAATCGTTGACGGTATGTTGACAAGTAGCCTACGCTCTGAATGACACCGTTCCTGGCCTGAACTGAACATTCTAAAAGAGGCTTTCATTCGCCGACCTCGTAAGTCTTATTTTGAATAAAGAGACTTTCCTTGCCCTGAACTGCATGTTTCAAACGACACTTTGGACTAATCTGCATACACTGTATGTCACTTTGCCCGACGTAAATTGTATTGTTCTGCATGATACTGTGTTTGCCCCCTTTGCGTACCCTGAATCGCAGCATTCTGAACAACACTATCCTTGCCATAAATTACAAATTCTAACCAATGTGTCTTCCAACCGGGCGACTTTGTACCATTTGCAAGGAAAAAAAATGCCTGAACAGTAGTAATTTGCATACAATCTGAATGTGTTAATTGACGACATGAGAAAGCACAGTCGGCGCGTGGGAGACGCCCCCAGCTGAGGACTAGTCCAGCATGCCGCGTTCGTTTCCTGTCGGTGGTGGCGTCCGTCAGCCTTGGTTTGTGTCTTCCTCCGTGTATCCTGCCGTTCTGAATTCGTTATTCGCAGTGGCTTAACCATCACAGTACTGTAGAGAAATGCCTGCTACTTCGGGTAGTTGTAGCAGCAGCAGCAGAAGTAGTAGTTGTAGTAGTGATAGCAGCAGCAGCAGAAGTAGTAGTTGTAGCAGCAGCAGCAAGCAGCAGCAGCAGCAGCAGCAGCAGCAGAAGCAGCAGCAGCAGGAGAGTAGTAGTAGTAGTTGTTGTTGTTGTAGTAGTTGGTGGTGGTGGTGGTGGTGGTGGTGGTGGTGTAGTTGTTGTCGTAGTTGTAGTGGTAGTAGTAGTAGTAGCAGGAGCGGCGGCAGCAACAGCAGCAGAAGTAGCAGTAGTAGTAGTAATGGTGGTGATGTTGCAGGTAGTAGTGGTAGCAGTATAGTGATGAGGTATTGGGGGGAAGGGGGGAGGGGTTGGAGGGTTGTAGTGGTGATATATTGAAGTATTTGTTGTGTTGTTATTCTATGTTTGTTGGTCCTGCTGCTTCTCCTGCTCACGCAGCTGTGGCTGCAAGTTTAGATTTCTGGTAGGTTTTGTGTCGTTGCCGATGCTGCCATCGCTTCGTCATCATCATAATCATCATCACCACCATCAGTGGAACAAAGCAGATGGCAGCACTCAGAAATCCTGCCCGTCCAGACGTTTGTCTTCTGGCCATCTCCTGCTTATGGTTATGGCAAAGATCCCAAAAAGGACTACAGTAATCCCCTCTCTCTCTCTCTCTCTCTCTCTCTCTCTCTCTCTCTCTCTCTCTCTCTCTCTCTCTCTCTCACACACACACACACACACACACACACACACACACATACACACACGCGCGCGCGCGCGCGCACGTATGCGCGCACGCACACACACACACACACACACACACACACACACACACACACACACACACACACATACACACACACACACACACACACACACACACACACACACACACACACACATACACAAACACACACACACACACACACACACACACACACACACACACACACACACACACACACACACACACACACACACACATTTTCTCCCGCTCCTCCCACTCCTTCGCTCTCGTAAATCCTCATTATTTAAAAAAAAAAGCATGTCAGTGACGTGATACACGATAGCGAGAATCGTGAGTTGATGGCCCCTCTCTCACGTCGACGGCTCGTAAACACGCTGGTGCATGATGTCCCCTTTTAGTTGGGACACATTCGTTCCAAACGATTTCTTTCTCCTCCACGTTTTTTTTTTCAAAACGCGTGAAGATATTAAAAAAAAAAAAAAAACCCAGTCCGTTGGAACATTGTTTACCAGTTTGGTTTTCATTATACTGAGAGTTAGGTTAAAGTTGCTCTGTTTTGGTATACACTTGTCCTGAAAATTACGTTAAAAATTAGTGTCTGGATTATCACCTAAAACACAAAAGACAGACAGAAGAACAAACAAAGAGGAAAAAAATATCTTGAAAACAAGAAGTGTTGATAGTGGCAAATAATAATAATAATTAGCCTTCTTCAGACCGTCTCATAGCGTATTCGACCATTCATCGTGGTATAAGTTGAGATAGTAAACTGCAGCAATAGTAACTCTCCAAGTCAAAACAGAAGTGAAGCCCCAGAATTTCATTAAGTATTCTACCAACTAGCCGTAAACCAAAGCTTGTAGTGAGCTTCCTTTCAATACCGGGCTACAAAGCCGGAGAATCGCCCTTCTCCCAGAAATTACCCTTGACGTGTTCCACCCTGAAGATGAAGCATAAAGCATAGCAGGGACGCACATGACCTGTGTGTCAAACTGGCTAACCACTATCCCAGTGATCCTTGCTAACGTGGAGGTATCTCCTGAGGGATGACTTCATGATAACCTGTCACGGGGGGTAACTTCTTTAGGACTGCTACTGATATTCCGGCATGAAAGGGGCTGACAAATTAGCTGGATAGAAATGGCACTCGGACGGCGCGTGAGATGATAGATAGTTCTTTGAACTGTTTAGATCATAGGTAAAAAGCTTCCAGTGACATGTAATAACTCACACAAGTTTTCCGTTGCTATTGAGATGAAAAGGCATTCGTGGGGTCAGTAACATGATAGATAGTTCTTTGAGCTATATAAAGCTGTAAGTCTTCTGTAGGATGTAATAGCAGATACACGTTTTCCCATTTCTATTCGATGAAGACAAATGTTTCTCCCTACGAATAAAGTTGGTAGACAAACGATTCTTGTCGTCGCGGAAGTTGTTAGGAAAATAGTTCTCTGTGTCCTGCAAGTGGGAAACGGCTCTTTGTACTGTTTCTGATAACTGGAGGCAAACCTATCTTTTCCACATGTCGGGTGTAAGACAGTTTGCTTTGGTTGACAGGAGGTAAATGTATCTTCCACATGTTACATTTGGGATACTTTGCTTTAGATGACAGGTGGTAAATGTATCTTCCACATGTTACATTTGGGATACTTTGCTTTAGATGACAGGTGGTAAATGTATCTCTTCCACATGTCAGGTGTTAGGTATTTTGCTCTAGATGACAGGAAACCTTTTCCACATGCCGGATGTTTGGCAGTTTTCTTCAGTGTCAGATTCATGACACGTGATTTACATACCATGGAAGACTCAACAATGATGATCAATGTCACGACATACACTGCCGTAAATATACTGTGCACAAAAAGAAACGCATATTTTTATTTCAGTCATTTCATGCGTCATTTAGCATTCTAAATATTACAACCACAGAAGAAATAAGACATCAATCTACTGTTATGTCTATCATTATGTCTGACTATTCACACTGGACAGAGTTCCCTGCTATACGGGGCATGTTTCTGTCAACATTTTCCTTAATATTTTCAGCGAAAAAAATATGCGTTTCTTTTTGTGCAGAGTATAATTAGCAGTGACATGAAAGTTATACCCTAACGATTCTTCAGATGCCAGTAGGCTGTAACAATGTAAAAGCGAGTATTTTACAAATTCCTAGATCAGAATGTTTGAATCATACAGAAAAAAAAATTCTCACTTTTGCGTACACAATAAACGAATATGTAATACAACAAAGTTCGCCACCAATCACCTTTATCTCGGCATTTCTCAATCAGTTTAGATACGGAGTTAGGGGAAAAGGACAAAATTTCGGTTTGTATCTTTAAAGAAAATGTGTGTGTGTGTGTGTGTGTGCGTGCGTGCGTGCGTGCGTGCGTGCGTGCGTGCGTGTGCGTGTGTGTGTGTGTGTGTGTGTGTGTGTGTGTGTGTGTATGTGTGTGTGTGTGTGTGTGTGTGTGTGTGTGTGTGTGTCTGTCTGTCTGTCTGTCTGTCTGTCTGTCTGTCTGTGTCAGTGTATACGTGTTAGGTATAATCGTTGTTTTATGACATTCTTTTTATCGATTAGTTTTTGCAGGATGGACAGCTGCGCAGAGTTTGATGGCCCGATTAATCGTTCGTATGGCCAACTGAGATGGCTTCTAAAGTCCCCATCAGGTCCCACCCGTTCCTCTGTACCATGTCCTGGCTCCTCGCCTTCAGACCAATGGTCACACTGATCGCTCCAGTTGATTCCATGTATGCTCCTCCTTTAGAAGAGTCTTAACTCTTATATATAATGGATAACGTCAGCCGATTTCGGTTGAGTGAAATAGCAAACAGAACACAGAACATTTGTTGTGTACGTCACTTAGATTTGGGATATATGATTTGTAGAAATCAGAAATAACGATGTTCTCGCACAAGGGAGAAATGAATAAAGAACACAATATGAAAAAATTATTTAAAAAGAAAGAAAGAAAATAATTAGAAGTCAGTGAAAGACATGAAGTTTATTCTTTAAATCACAGTCTGCTGATTCTTAAACAAGAAACATCTGCTGTCTGCGTGGTGCATTATAACAGTTCTCTCTCTCTCTCTCTCTCTCTCTCTCTCTCCTCTCTCTCTCTCTCTCTCTCTCTCTCTCTCTCTCTCTCTCTCTCTCCAAGGCAGATACTCCTCTGAGTGTATCGTATGTTCTGAGAAAAACAATAATAACAGCGACATTCCACCGAAGGAGAACATCAAACGTTTGGCAGGTCCAGTAAAGGACATTTGGCAGACGAAAACACACAAAACAAAATAGCCGCAGAACCCATTAGACGGAGAAACCCATGCCCATGTCTAGCCCGAGGAAAAGACAGGCGGGGGGGGGGGGGGGGGAGTGGGACGGGGTGGGGGGGACGGGGTGGGGGGTGGGGGTGGGGGTGGGGGGAGGAGTAGGACGGGTGGGGATGGGAGTGAACTCCGATGCACGTTCCCCCATCTCCTCACTTCCGCTTCTTCCCGTCCCTACCACTCCCCCCCCCCCCCCACCACACACACACACACACACACACACACACAAAAACACCTCTCATTCCTTCCTCCTGTCCACTTCTCGAGCAGATTGTTATCACGAAATACTGCAAAAAGCGAAAGGAGAGATTGTTTGGGTGGGAGACCTATACACTAGGAAGACAACCAAATAGATGTGTTAGCGACTCATATCATCCAAAAGCAATACAACAACAACAACGATAACAATGATAATAATAATAATAATATTGATAATAATAATAATGATAATAATAATAATAGTAATAATGATCATCATCGTTATTATTATTATCATTAATATTATTATTATTACTTTTATTACTATTATTATTATTATTGTTATCATTATTATCATTATCATTATTACTATTTGTCACAGGCACGATCGGCGCATCGGCCGCTTTTATAATGATGTAAGGGACTAGGATTACCTCCCTTATAGTTTGTTCAGTCAGTGAACTCTTTTCAGTTTCGAACAGACGAGCTCCGACCACTGCCGCTGTCAGACAAGCTGTCGCTCGCTGACCAGAGCATGATTTTTCTTTAACCCCCTCCAAGAAGGGATTATTTTATCATGCTCTGATGTAGACCTTGACTGGGACGAGGATCCACCCTGGTGAGCGCTGCGGCTGTCTCTGAGCTGCCTCCCACTTCCCTGAGCGGTAGCAGCCGACATTTTTCCCCGCAGTCGCCTGACCCAGTTTGGCGGTCCTTCTTCTTTGAGAGCTGTGTACCACCGGGCCAGCTTCCTTCACTACGCTTCAGTGAGAAGATGTCGAACTACCCCCCCCCCCCCCCCCCCCACCACCACCTCCTTCTCTTGGTGCCTAGTCGCAGGAGTGGGCTACACGTAACTCAGTGACCTATTTTCTCCTCTGTGCACAGCACATGAGATTGGACTTTGTATCGTGGTATGTTCTCTTCTGCGGTACGGACTACCGCCATGCTTCCTTCCCTCTTCACGGCAGGAATAAGGTCGGATTCTACATTTCTTTAAAGTATTTGTGCACAGGTTTTTTTTCCCTGACAGCACTTTTCCAGAACTGGTCAAAGACAGATTCACAAGTTGCTTTTGTGTCAGCAACTTATATTTGCCCGTAAACTATTTTATGTTCCAGGAAAATTATCATTATTTTTCAGGATAAGTCTGGAGCTTGCTTGTAATGTATGATGACATGTTTTGGGAAAATTGATGTATTTCTGATTGCGTGAAGTATCAGGATTTTTGATGTGTTGTGTAAAAAGCCTGTGGGAGTGGTGAAATCTGATGTTCTCCCATTGAGAGAGGCCTATTAGTCTAATTAGTAATAGCTAATGTATCTGAAAGATTGACAGTATATTTGTGTCTTTGACAGCAGGAATATATATTATAACTGTCTTCTGTGGGACAGTTCTGCTGAAAAAGAAGTGATATATGTATTCTTTTGAACCAGCAGGCAGATGGAATCTTGCCTAGTACCACCTGAAGGAGATTGATTTATTTGTTCACCCATATTTGATGTGACATCCCTAGTATAGTAGTAACTGTTATAACATAGTATGATAAGGAAAGTCCTTTTCCCCCTCATCCTCATGGTGCACTAAATGTGTGAACTCCTCCATACCTGACTGGTCTGTTGTCGCAAGGTGTGAGTGAGAGGGAGTGAGTTTATTAGTTATACAAACAACATACACGCCTTCTGAACACCCAAGGAGACAGACTACATACATATATTTCCACATACACCTCTCACTTTCCCTTCCGTGACACTATTATCAATGTTGTTGTTGTTGTTGTTCTCCTTCTTCTTCTTCTTCTTCTTCTTCCTCTTCTTCTTCTTACTATTATTGTTATTATTACTATAATGATAGATACTTTCATACCACATTATCCAGAAAACGGCTCTAGGTTCTTTACAAAAATATTCATACAAGTGTACAATACACATATGAACTCATTGCATCAATATAACATATTTACACCAAAACGCTCCTAACAGTCTACATGATTTGGCTTTTCAGCATTGTTTTCAATGTGACACATTTGACCTTTTTGACTATGTAATTACCAAGTTTCAATTGCCTCTGTGTGCGTGTGTGTGTGTGCGTATGTGTGTGTGTGTGTGCGTGTGTGTGTGTGTGTTCTCTCTCTCTCTCTCTGTATGTGTGCGTGCGTGTGTGTGTGTGTGTGTGTGTGTGGGGTGTGTATGCGAGCGCGCGTCCGGACGCATATGTCCGCCTGCAGTGGACTTTCATGTAGGTAGAAGCTCGAACATACCGAACTTGACAGAACAATGAGTATCTCTTTGATATCTATAGATCTGACGTAGGCAAAGTTTTTAACAAAGTTTTGAAAATGACAAAATTGACTTGCTTAAATGTTATTAATTAAATCATTGCTTTATACATAGGATAAACTATAAACAATTCCAACACTGCGGCATATGTACCCTCACATTCTATTAATAACAGGACGTTTAATGCAGTTTCTATCAAGTAACGGAGCATATATATTATAAGCGGTAGGTGGCCTAAATATAAAAGGACTGGCCACATATAAATACATCTTGCCAAATAGAGCGGACCTATATCACCGATCTAATAATGGATTGTGAATGAAGCTAACTATACCACATGAATGCAACGACTGAAATACTTTGTTTCCACAGTGAGAGCTACCAACAATTACCAGTTCATCATAGATTTGCCTTTGTGACGTGAATGTAACCAAACTTAATAGCGCTTATAAAACTGGGGATGTCTAAAACAAATGCGTCAAATTAGAAATAAAACTATCATATATTACATCAATGCTAGATGACAACGAACATTTAAAACAGGTCCGTCCAGGAAGAGACAGCCTTGCCTTGAACGAGGTCATTGTGATCGAAGTCTTCGTCAAAGGGATTTTTTTTTTTTTCATGGAGGCCATTTTCACACTGACAGTATACATGCGTTAAACACCTCCGAGGGAAATTGAAAGGAACTTAGACAGCCATCCACTCCACCAATATGACCCCATCCTAGGCACACCGCCTCAGCTTGGCCCCTCATGCTTTACACGCGAGTCAAATGGGTAAATTGCCTGTCTTCTCGTTTTTCGCTGCCATTGATGAAGTCGCGACGTCGTCGTCGTCGTGGTCATCGTCGTCGCGGTCGTCATGATCATGGCTGTCGTCTGAAGCCAGAAGAAGGCAGCACGAACATATCGTGGGGATCAAAGTGTCTGTCTGCTGGCCGACTCCTCTTGCAGTAATGGCGGGGCGCCATCGATGAAAGGGAGCCAGCGAAGGGAGGGGAAGGGGGGGGGGGGGGGGGGGGAGTCTGTCACCCTGCCCATTTCCGTAAATCCTCATTATTGAAGGGAGCACATCAGGGTTGTGATGTACGGCGGCCAGGCTTGTGACTTTCACCACGCCACTGTCACGCCGTTGACACATAAATAACCCGGTACACAATATTCCTTTTTACTTGGGGTAAATTTGTTTTCCGCGGTTTCCTCTCCTCCCCCCCCCCCCCCCCCCACTCCGTCCCACAGCCCCCATCCTCCTCTGTATGTATCCCTACCCATCCACTCATTCATTCCCACCCCCTACCATGTAACGGAAAATATTTTTGTAAAGAATAGACCAGAGTATGTTGTCATGTACTGGTTTCTGCATAATCTGCACAGCATTTCAGCCGGTCGCTGCTGCAGCAGTCAGATATGCCACCCAGGATACGGAGGTGGCGTGGGGTAGGAGAGGTGTTGGGGAAGGGGTGTGTGTTGGATACATATTCATAGTTATCATTTCTTGATTCATTGTGTCTGGGAGAGCATCTTAATCGCTAAACACGCAGCATTTTGACTCAGCATACGATGAATGTGGAGGCAAAACTAGTTCTATGTTGAGAAAAAATAGCTGCCGGAGAGTGTTACACAATTCGTGGTGTGTTGGGAGGGGGTGGGGGTGAGGGTGGGGGGAAATGATGGCGGCGCCTAGACAGGGAGGATATCTGGTTCTGACCTCAGACCATTACAAACATTTAACTTGGTTTGCATCGATGTTTTGGATAATGCTAGCAGAAAAAGTAGTCATAATCGACGGGAAAGAAAAAAAAAAAAAACTTGCCAAATATCGTGTTTTTTTCCCATCGTGAGTGTGCAGATGAAGGCATCTGTACATAAAAATAAAGTGCCGCCTTTTATTGTCACATTTTATTTGGTTTTATATGTTTTTGCATTTAAAAGGATTGTTGCCCTTAGGTTAGAACATTTGCTTTTGATTTCATATTGTCTGTTCTTTTTTTTTTCAGCGAAAGAGCAAAAAGTAGCAAACTGAAAAAAAAATTAGTTCTCTGACAATGCAATTTTCACTGCAATCACCTCGTCAGTCTGAACTTACAATAATTACCCACTAGAATGTCAGCTCCCAATGTGGCATGGCTTTCACATAAAACACCGGACCGAAGAGACTCCATCTGACATCCATGTAACATTCAGTTTCAAAGGAAACCCACCAGATAAGGAGCAAAGCTTCAGCACAGGTCTATCACTCTCAGAGACTCCCACCTCAGAAGTAACCTGGACACTATTTCCGCAGTTTGCTATATCGGAGTAACTGGAGCGCATACAACAGTTTGTATTGACTGGATGAACATTATTCAAATGCTCCGTGCTGGAATAAGCTGACCTCCAGGGGATGAGTTTGTGATTAGTCTTCGATGATGTCTTCTCCAGCCTCGCTGATTGCAGGAAGGAGAGGACATGTGTGAGAGAAATGGGACTCGGGCAGTGTGTAATGTAGCAGGCACATAGTTATGTGAACCAAGTACACTTAAAGATGTCTCCAGTGCTTGTTAGGAACATTGAAACACCCAGCCTCTGTCACTGATCACCGGTGGCGATGTCTGCCAGGGCACCAGAGGAACTGCAATGGTGAATGCTGCACTGCTTGACTCCACCTCCAACGGTCAACGCCAAAGGGTCTGAGTTGTGGTGAAGCACCGTCTGGTCGCTTCAGCCACGTTGGCTGTCCACCTGTTCTTGTGTCTTCCCTGTTTCCTCTGAGGCCCTTTCCTCTGGCCCTGCTCCTTGGAGGATGGTGTTGGCCAGTCTGCTGGACCCTGTGACGTGTCCACACCACTTCGGTCTTCTTCTTTCCTGACTGTGGTCAGTCGATCTCCATAGTGACTCATATGATGCCTGGTTGCTGCCATCATTATCATTCTTCTTGTTCATGTTCTTGTTCTTGTTGTCGTCATTATACTTGTATGGCGCCTATCCTTTGACCAGCTTCTAAGCGCCTTACAATCCACGCTCACGTTTACACAAAGGGCCGCCTACCTGGGAGAGCCGACTGAAGAGCTGCCTGCTAGTGGTAATCATTTATTTTCCGTGTCACATCATTCACTCATATTTTCGTTAATTCCTTCGATTTTGCTCTGTGTGGTGTGTGTGGTGCGTGCGTGCGTGCGTGCGTGCGTGTGTGGTGTGTGGTGTGTGTGTGTGTGTGTGTGTGTGGTGTGTGTGTGCTGCGTGTTTACATGCCATCCATACCAACGGTAAAATCTGCCTTCTCTTCCGGTTGTCGGTGATGGGATTTCATATGCGTGCAAAATCTTGCGTTTCTGTTCACACACGAAACCTCCGTGCATAATCTACATCGAAGCACTTCTCGGGAACAGGAGTCAGAACCAGTCGTCACTCCGGGGAAAAAAAATTCCCCTTTACCTAAACGGCTGAGCAGAGATTCGAACCTTAATCACGAGTCCGACGCTCTTTTGAGCTATTCCGGTTCAAGTTCTGCATACAAAGCCGTATGAGACAAGCTTGCTGAAGACGATGTCGAATACCTTTCTGAAGAATCTGCTCCCTCATTCTGTGCACTCTTCGTTACTAGCTTGTCTGCACGGATCTGCAATCGATGATTTGTAAATGGCACTTGCTCCCACAATTAATTATGGCCAAAAGGCTGTGTGTGACAGATGAAAGGAAAACGAAACTAACAGCACATAGTTCTCGGTGGATTTGTAAAGCTCAACATCAAACCAATGACTGCTATTTTACATAACGGTCCCACGTGCTTTCTAACAAATCAGAGGATCAGTGGTTTGTTCCCTACATTACCGAAAGCGACATATGAACTGAATTCAACGGTTGACAAATATTAAAAGATTGTCATGGACAAGGAATAGGGCACATACGTTATGCTCAAAATAGTAGCAACCTTACATCTTCTAAGAGCTGCTGCTGCTGCTGCTGCAGCGCAGTGTTTATTTTTGCGCGCCTGATGCTGCCCTGTTACGGCCTCGTTGTCCTCATCATAACCATGACAGAAAAACGGCTCTCTGTAACGGCTAATGGCCAAATGGAAAAATGTAGTATGGAACATATTTGGAATATGGCCCTCTGTACATTAAAGACGATGGACAATTATCGCTTAGTGAAGCATTAGAGATGACAGACAAATGTTCTCTGTGACATGGAGAGTGACAGACAAATGTCTCTATGTGAATGGACAGTGACAGATAGATGTCTGTCTGTGACATGGAGAGTGACGGACAAGTGTCTCACTGTGACATGGAGAGTGACAGACAAATGTCTCTCTGTGACATGGAGAGTGACAGAAATTTGTCTCTCTGTGACATGGAGAGTGACAGACAAATGTCTCTCTGTGACATGGAAGATGACAGACAAATGTTCTCTGTGACATGGAGAGTGACAGACAAATGTCTTCTGTGACATGGAGAGTGACAGACAAATGTTTTCTGTGACATGAGTGACAGAAATGTCTTCTGTGACATGGAGAGTGACGGACAATGTCTCACTGTGACATGGAGAGTGACAGACAAATGTCTTCTGTGACATGGAGAGTGACAGAAAATTGTCTCTCTGTGACATGGAGAGTGACAGACAAATGTCTTCTGTGACATGGAGAGTGACAGACAAATGTTCTCTGTGACATGGAGAGTGACAGACAAATGTCTTCTGTGACATGGAGAGTGACAGACAAATGTCTTTCTGTGACATGGAGAGTGACAGACAAATGTCTTCTGTGACATGGAAGATGACAGAAAATGTCTCTCTGTGACATGGAAGATGACAGACAATGTCTCTCTGTGACATGGAAGATGACAGTCAGATGTCCTCTTCATGTGACAGCAATGGAAAGATGACAGTCAGATGTCTCTCTGTGACATGGAAGATGACAGACAGATGTCTCTCTGTGACATGGAAGATGACAGTCAGATGTCTCTCTGTGACATGGAAGAATGACAGTCAGATGTCTCTCTGTGACATGGAAGATGACAGACAGATGTCTCTCTGTGACATGGAAGATGACAGTCAGATGTCTCTCTGTGACATGGAAGAGGACAGTCAACGTTCATCCGATGTATGGAACTTGACAGGGAAATGTCTGAGATGTAGAAGATGATAGGCAAATGTCTATCTGAGATATGAACTATGACAGGCAAACATCTATACGAGACATGGAACGTGACAGGCAAACGTGTGAGACAAGGAATTTTACAGGCAAGTATCTACCTGAGACATGGAAAATGACAGGCAAATGTCTAATACATGAAATATGACAGGCAAAGCCTGAGACATTGAAGATGACAGACAAAGCCTGAGACATAGAAGATGATAGACAAAAGTCTCTCTCAGACACGAAACCTGACAGGCAAACATCTTAGACATGGACGTTGACGGCTCTCAGACACAGAAATTAACAGGCAAATGTCCTCTGTGATATGGAATATGATGGGCAAATATTCCTCTGTGACAGGTACGATGATTAGCTGGTGATCGTTTGAACCATTGAAAATGACAAGCAAATGATCCTCCGTTACATGGAAGGTCGCATATAACGTGTTCATCTCAAGTGGAAGATGATTATCAGGAAATTTAAGGAATTAATTAGAAGGAAATGGTTTAATGTCTCAGAATATCCTTTTCCGTGTGAGATGTCAGGTAAAAGGATCTTCTTTTACACGCCAAATGACAAAAGAATTCTACTTAATGTCAGATGACAAAATGTTCAATTGTACAGATGCCAGATGACAAAATGTTCTTAACATGTCAGATGATATATAAAAAATGGCCTGTTTTTAGACGTCAGGTGACACGCTGCCCTGTTTAGATGTCAGATGGCTGGCATGATCTTGTTTTACATGTCAGACGACATAATTATATTGTCTTGCTGTACACCTTACATGACTGGTATTATCGTGTTTTACATGTCAGATGACTGACAGTGTTTTGCTGTATACGTCAGATGGTTGGCAACGTCTTACTGCACACTGTCAGAGGACAGACAAACTTGTTTTCTGTGCCGAGGCGGATGAAAGACAAATTATGTCCATGCGTGGTGCATAGCTGTGATGTAATTCTCAGCGCTCTCTCTCTCTCTCTCTCTCTCTCTCTCTCTCTCTCTCTCTCCTCTGCCTCTGTCTCTGTCTCTCTCTCTTCTCTCTCTCTCTCTCTCTCTCTCTCTCTCTCTCTCTCTCTCTCTGTGCATGTGTGCCTACCTACCTACCTACCTGCCCTGCCTGCCTTCTGTCTCTCTCTGTCCTTCTGTCTCTGTCTCTCTCCTCTCTCTCTCTCTTTCTCTTTGTGCGCGCACAGAGAGAGAGAGAGAGAGAGACAGACAGACAGACAGACAGACAGACAGACAGACAGACAGACACAGAGAGAGGGGGGAGAGAGAGAGAGAGAGAGAGAGAGAGAGAGAGCGCTTACGCACCGTCACAGTTATCCAGACATTCGCCTGCATAAATCAGGGTTAGTCTAATAATAATCAAGCCCAACCAATGGGGGAAGAAATCTGACTTATACCAACACGCAAATAAAGATCCATTTAGAGAGAGAAAAAAATCCATACTCATGTCTAGCCCGAGGACTGACTGACTAAAAGACATCTCTGAACAGTGTGAAAAGAAGCTAGTCGTCATATTCCAGGGGCGGATTTGGAGTCCGGGCCTATTCCCGTCAAAGCTTTTTAAAAAAAAATTTTTCTTAAGTCACAAAATGAAACCTTCCTTTGGACGTTGCCATATCCAGCGACCACCCACCCACCCATCCACCACCCCCACCACACCCTTCCTCTTCCTCCCTCCTGCTGCCCTACTCTTCACGACCCCACCACCCCGAATCCTCGCGGGTCTGTCCGTCGTTGGACCCAACCCACTCCCCATTCCACCCCTTTCCTCTCGTAACCGACCAGGTTGAGAAACAGCCGAGAATAACTGAATGGTTTCTGCAGACCGCATTGTCTGGCTCCAACCCACGAAGAGTTAACCGCATTAGCTGGCACTCGATTCAAGTAGACCTTAACCTACGCGTTGCTGTGGAGGGTGGGGAACGCGCAGCATACATCGAGACGATCTGTCAGCAGCAGCACACCACCACCACCTCCCCTCCCCTCCCATCTCTCTGATATGAAGCCAGTGCGAGAGGCTGCCTAGAAGCGAACCATCCGAGACAGACAGACAGACAGGCAGACAGACAGACAGGCAGGCAGGCAGACAGGCAGACACAGAGAGAAAGAGACGGCGAAAGAGAGACAAACAGACAGACAGAAGCAAACAGACAGACAGACAAAACAGAGCAGAGGACAGACAGAGAGACAGACAGACAGACAGACATACAGACAGAGACAGAGAGACAGAGACAGACAAGGACAAAAACAGAAAGAAAGACAGGTATAGAGTGACAGACAGACAGACAGAACAAACAGACAGGCAAGGAGAGAGGAAAGGGGAGGGGGAAGAGCGAGAGAGAGAGAGAGAGAGAGAGAGAGAGAGAGAGAGAGGGGGGGCAGAAGGTAAGGAGAGTTTGGAAGCGAGAATGAGTGAGTGAAAGATGGGGGTAAGGAGAGAGAGAGAGAGAAAGAGAGAGAGAGAGAGAGAGAGAGACGGGGGGGGGAGGGGAGGGAGGGAGGGAGGGAGGGAATAAGTTACAGGCATAAGTCCCTTATTCAATGGTACTGTACTCCTACTTCAATAAAACAAAATATTCCAAAGACATACCCAGATGAAACCAATCAACCAAACAGCATATTTGTATATTCAACGCAATTTCGCTTGAAATCAACATCTCCGAAGTCACAATAAGGAACGTCTGCCAGAGAGAGGTAAGGTAAGGTAAGGTAATGTTGCTTATAGCCCAGCCGACCGCAGAGAGATAGAGAAGAAGAAGAAGAAGAAGAGGAGGAGGAGGAGAAGAAGAAGAAGAAGAAGAAGAAGAGGAGGAGGAGAAGGAGGAGGAAAACAACACTGGAGAAAAACAGGGATATTAAGAGCAATAAAAGTATGGTAAGAAAGGGACAAAAGGAAACTAAGGACAAAGAAAGAAAATAAATGATTCCGATAAAAAAAAAAGACAACAAGAAAGAAAGATCACCAGAACTATTAAATCGGGGGAAAAATAAAGTGACCCAACAGAATGGAGAATCAAAAGAAATGAAAAAGACAGCAACAGAACCAAACTACGAAGGAATGAACGGGAAAAAAAGAAAGAAAAACGAAAAAAAAAAAAAAAAGAAAGAAAGAAGAAAGAAAGAAAGAAGTAAAAATTTTTTAAAAAATGAAGTTAACACAGGAAAGAGAAAACAATCAATAAACTAAAAGAATGGAAGACAGAAATAATAGAACACACACACACACACACACACACACACACACACACACACACACACACACACACACACACACACACACACGCACACACACACACAGGGGGGACCAACTGAAAAGGATAACATAAAGAAGGAATAAATGTAGAAAAAAGACATATATGCAAATGCTATTTTCCGAACGAATTAGCTGGATAAACACACAACATATGGCCCCCATATGCCGGTTTGGGAAGAATATGATAGTGTCCCTTGAGTTCACCCCATTCATACCTCCCTCTTGTGCATCATAATCTTCCAGACCTGCTGGAAACAGGAGCAATAAAAGCACTCTTGGGGAACGAAGAGTCAAGGGAGAAGACTCGCTGGACAGGTTGGTGACTGGTGCCACCTGCCAAGACCGGACAGTCAGTGCTGGGATGGGCTGTATGTCTGTCCCACTGACCTACTGATGACCGATTCATGGAGTAACTGACGAACAGGCTGAAACTAGTTTAACTTTCATCTGTTTGAACTTTCGGTAAAATACATCAATCAACTGATAATGCCATGTAAAAAAAAAACCTGAAGAAGAAAAAATATGTAAAAATGCTACTCCAGTGGCCTGTGTGTGTGCCAGTGTGTGTGTGTGTGCGTTTGTGTGTGTGTGTGTGTGAGTGAGTGGTGAGTGTGTGTGTGTGTGTGTGTGTGTGTGTGTGTGTGTGTGTGTGTGTGTTTCTTATCTTTTCTCTCTGAACAGGGACAATATTTTCAGGCTGAATGATTTCACCTTTCTCCACATGGAGTAGTGGAAAATAAATTCTGGTTCTGGGTTTCTATACCTAAATACCATATAGCCACAACAGTAACAACAGCACGTGAACACACACACACACACACACACACACACACACACACACACACACACACACACACACACACACAAATGCATGGGCGCATGCTCATATGCGCACACACACACACACACACACACACACACACACACACACACACACACACACACACACACACATACATACATACATACATACGCGCGCGCGCGCGCGTGCGCTCGCGCACACGCACACACATACACATTCACAGAGAGAGAGAGAGAGAGAGAGAGAGAAACGTCAGAGAGAGAGAAACGTCAGAGAGAGAGAGAGAGACAGAGACAGACAGACAGACAGACAGAAGGAAACGTCAAAAAGCAAGAGATGGGAGCAAATAGGAAGAGAAGAAACGAGGTTAGGAGGCAGCAGTAATGTAAAGTGGAAGGGAGGGGAGGGGAGGGGGATACGATAGCTTCGAATTGATCTCTGGCAGACAGACGGCACCACTCCTGCCATGCAGTCGTAAACTGAGAGCTCAGTTACGCCAACTGAACCACTCACAGCGTGATTAATCAGTCTCACATGACAGAGCCATGATCTTCTGAGTCAAGGGAGATGTCAGTGTTGGAATGAGGGCTGGATGTACGAACTGTTTACTACAGAGACCAGAGTGACTTACGAACCAAACCGGCCGGAGTTTGGTGTTCATGCCCACTGGCCTCTATGTTTTTGAGTACCTGTGTGAGTGTGATTGAATGTCTGTTAATCTCAGAATATCTGATGGTGCCCCCCCCCCCCCTTCCCCATTCCACCTCGGACCTCAGCCTTGCTCAAATATTTCGTATGATGGCATGGGACAAAAAATGGAAGACCAAGATTTATCTGTCTGTGTCAGTCTGCATGCTGCTTCCACTTTCCCCAAATAGCATCAGTCCTCTCATTTTCTGTCTCTTAATAAATGAATCGTTAACGTTTTGTTGTTAATGTTCTGTGCTGTCTTCTTCTTCTTCTTCTTCTTCTTCTTCTTCTTCTTCTTCTTCTTCTTCTTCTTCTTCTTCTCCCCTCCTCACCTCTGTCCTTTCTCGTCTTCTCTCTCCTCCTTTTCCTTCTTCTTGTCTTCTCTTTTTTCTCCCTCGTTCTATTCCCCTTTCACTGAACGTATACTTTGCATCTTTATGCTGTGGTTTGGACTTTCCTTCGTTAATTACATCTCTTCTCTCTCTCCTCTCCTCTTCCTGTCTGTCTGTCTGTTGTCATTTCACTGGTATCTCTCGTTCTCATCCTTCTCCTCTCTCTCTGTCCTTCTCTCTGTCTTTCTCTCTCTCTCTCTCTCTCTCTCCCTCTCTTTCACTTCACACATCTTCACTCACACACACACACACACACACACACACACACACACACACACACACACACACACACACACAAGCACACGTGTGTGCGCACATGCAAAGAGAGAGAGGAGGGGGGGGGGAGCAGACAGGAAGAGAGGAAATCGGATAAGGAGGCAAGGGCTGAAGCATGGGCACTGGAAAGGAGAGGGGAGGAGAGGGGAGCTATGGTAGCGTCTATTTCCTCCCAGTAGATAGAGGCAGCACTTTGATCAAGCAGTTGTAATATGAGAGCCCAGTTACGCCAACTGCGCTACTCACCGCGTGATTAATCAGGCTCAGATGACACAGCCAAGATCAAAGGGAGGTGTCAGCGTTAGAATGAGAGCTGGATGTACGAGTTTTTTTTTTTTTTTTTACAGAGACCAGAGTGACTTATGAAATAAAACGGCCCGAATTTCGTTTTTGTGTACGCGCCCACTGGCCTCTGTGTCTGTGAGTTCCTGTGTGAATGTGATTTAATGTCTGTGAATCCCAGAATATCTGACATTTCGCCCCATTCCCATCGCATCCCACACCCCCAGTCATTCTCCAACATTTCATAATTATGTTGGCGTGGGACAAAAATGAAAGAATAAGATTATCTGTCAGAGATGGTCTTTCTGCTTATCTGTTGACCCTCCCACTTTACCACATAGCTCAGACCTCTCATGTTCTCTTTGTTGAGAAATGAATAATTACCCGTTTTGTTGTTTATGTTCTTTATCTTCTTCTTCTTCTTCTTCTTCTTCTTCTTCTTCTTTCTTCTTCTTCTTCTTCTCTCCTCCTCCCATCCCCCACTCCTCCTCCTCCTCCTCCTTCTTCTCTCTCTCTCTCTCTCTCTCTCTCTCTCTCTCACACACACACACACACACACACACACACACACACACACATACACACACCCAGAGAGAGAGAGAGAGAGAGAGAGAAGAGAGAGGGAGATGGGAGCAGACCGGAAGAGAGGAAATGGGATAAAGAGGCAAGGGCAGTGGAAAGAGTGGTGTGTGTGGGGGGGGGGGGGGGGAAGGGGGGGAAGGGAAGGGGGGATATGATGGCTTCTATTTCCTGCATGGCAGACAAGCGGCAGCTCGTCCATCAACAGTGGTAAAACGAGAGCCGAGCTACGGCAACTGCACCACTCACATCGTGATTACTCAGGCTCAGATGACAGAGCCATGATTAGAAGGAGATGTCAGTGTTAGGACGAGGGCTGGATGTACGAACTATTTTGTACAGAGACCAGAGTGACTTACGAACCAAACCGGACCGAATTTCGTTTCGTATACGTGCCCACTGGCCCTCCCCTGCGTCTGCGTGTTCCTATGTGAGGTGATTTAAATGTCTGTGAATCCCAGAATATCAGACATTTGACCTCATCCCTAACCACTCTACACCCCCACTCATGCTATGACGTTGTCGTAGGACAAAAGTGGAAGAACAGAGACCTATGTCCGTGCCGGTCTGTCTGTTAATCCGTCCACTCCTTCCAACGTTTTTTCAGTTAGCTATGTTCTCTGACATTCTGTTTGTTGAGGAATGAATGATTAAAAGCTTTGTTTGTTTGTTTACGTTCTGTGTTTTCTTAAAAGTTCTCTGGTGTTGTTTTGTTGATGAATGAATAATGAGAAGGTTCTGGAGTTTCGTGCTCTGATCATTCTTCTTACTGTTTTTTCTTCTTGTTCTTGTTCTTCTTGTTCTTCTTGTTCTTCTCCTTGTTCTTCTCCTTCTTTCTCTTCTTCTTCTTCTTCTTCTTCTTCTTCTTCTTCTTCTTCTTCTTCTTCTTCTTCCTTCTTCTTCTTCTTCTCTCTTTTCCCCCTTCTTCTTTATCTTCTTCTACTTCACACATCCTCCTCCTCCTGCTCCTTCTTCCCCTCCTCCTCCTCCTCCCTTCTCCTCCTTTTCATCCTTCTCCTCTTCCTCTTCTTTCTCCTCCTCCTTCTTGCTCTTCTTCCTTCTCTATCTCCTTCTTCTCCTCCTCATTCTTCTTCTTCGTCTTCTTCTTCTTCTTGACGTGTCATTCACTTCCACTGAAAGTGTATCAGACATTATGTTGGAGGATAAACCTATGCACACACACACACACACACACACACACACACACACACACACACACACACACACACACACACACACACCACACGAGTGTGACAACGTACATGCACACATTTGCACAAACGCATGTATTTGATGTCCACTCCTCCATATCACCTGGTGCCAACGTCACGTTTATTCAAAATCTCTTCAGTTGTTGCAAAAATAGTCACATTTATATATGCAGGGGATGCACAGAGAGAGAGAGAGAGAGAGAGAGAGAGAGAGAGAGAGAGAAGAGAGAGAGAGAGAGAGAGAGAGAGAGAGAGGTTTACATGCACAGACTCAAAGTCACAATCCTTGTGCATATCTTTATCCGCGAAACAGTACTGAACGCTCCGAGTTACTGATGTGTACAAAGGTGGAAAGTGACGAGGAGGGAAGTGGGTGTGGGCTAGAGAACCTATATATCTATTCTACTTCATCTCTTGAATAATGTAACATTAAGATGGACTATAAAAAAAAAAAATCTCCAATCTAATATGCCAGCGTTAAGCGAGAATTGAACTCAAGTCACTAGAATCGGAGGACGGCGCTCCACTAGCTGAATTAGATCCCCTGCTTCTATTACGAACTGGCATCTACTACATTAGCAAATGTGCCTTCAAACAAAACATGGTAGTGGTATGTTAATAAATGTATCAGTTATTGTGTAATAACCATTGTTGAAAGCATTCTTTATCACTTCATCATCACAATCATTTTCCAATGGAAATAATTTCAGTCACTGTTTGAAAACCAAAACCAGATGGATACACGGACATGCAAAAAAAAAAAAACAGACACGAAGATTGCTAACATCAAATTTGTGGAAGCGACAATATTTGCCAAGGGTGAAGCGGCAATATTTGTCAACAGCGACAATCTGTTCCGGATGACAATCTGTGGCACGACAACGCCCCCTCTCTGATCACACATTATAAAGGAGGCCACCAACCCTGACAAGATATGTTGACCTCGATTTCACTTCGCAGGCAGGGAACATCACTCCGATCAAGGAGTCAAGCGTTAAGCGGGCCGCAGTGCTGAAGGCGTGGCTGATGAGGTCAATGGTCGGGGCCATAATCAAAACTGAACCGTCAGTTTCATCTTATTGCTAAAGCTTCGCCCAAACAAAAACGTTGACAAACGAATCACAGGACAAAGCACGACGCGTTTCGACCTCTCAGGTCTTCTTCAGGCAAGAATCACAACACCAGGACAACGAAAATGAACGAGCAATCACTTGTCTTCATCCAATTCGGCGCAAGATGGGCGTTCAATCTGTTGTCCTGAGAGTTGTGATTCTTGCCTGAAGAAGACCTAAGAGGTCGAAACGCTTCGTGTTTTGTCTTGTGATTCGTTTTGTCAACGTTTTTGGGGGGCGATTGTCGTCAGTAAGGGGGCTTAGTAGGTGGTGTCCTGCGTATGTTAGATCAGAACAGGCGCCACTGAACACCACCGAAGTGACTCGGCAGCAGTGCAGTCTCCTCCGGTGGGTTGCCTCTTGACGACAAGACATTGACTGCTCCTCCCTGTGGATTGCCGGTGCCGGGGCTGAGGCGGGGCCGACGGGATGTCGGAATGAGCGGCATGGGTGCACTGCCTCTGAGGTGGCGCAGAGGTTGGGACAGGAAAAAAAAAAAAAAAAAAAAAAAAAAAAAAAAAAAAAAAAACGTTTTGGGGGCGAAGCTTTATCGACAATTTTTCAAATTTGTTTAGATTTCCGCCTGTAGTCGCCTCACTTTGCAACTAGTCATTGTCAGTATTAGAACTGAATGTGGGAATGGCTCTCAGAGGTACAGCAGTCATAGGTAGGACAGACATTTCTTTGTGTGTATCATTGCGTCCAGATCCCCATGTCTCCGAGTGTCTCCGTCAGAATGTCATGTTACATCTCTCACGGCTCATCTCTCAGAAATCCCGTCTGATTCTTTCTCGTCTTTGGACGTATGATAAGTGACAGACATTTTTTATTGTTGATCATGCTGGGTTTCTTCTTTTTCTTTTCCCAGTCTACGCCACATTCTCTCCTCCACATGTCTTCTCTCGTTTATTCCCTGCTGCTCCATCTTATACTGTGTTGGTGTTGTTGCTGTTGTTGTGACAGTTGGTCTGCTCAGGTTCTTCTCCTTTGTCTTCTCCAAACGTTATGGCAGAGAGAGAGAGAGAGAGAGAGAGAGAGAGAGAGAGAGAGGAGAGAGGTGAGAGAGAAGCGAGAGAGACAGAGAGAGAGACAGAGAGAGAGAGAGACAGAGAGAGAGAGAGAGTTCAATGAGGTCTTGACCCGTTATGAAGAGGTATTGAGAGACTACACAAAAAGGCAATAGAACGTGTTTCAAACAGCTCATATAACCACGGGAATAACGACATTGGTACACACCGTTATTTCTAGTACAACATTTTTTGTTCTAAATAGTTTTATCTTGCAGACCAAACTTCGAACGTTCTATATGCATATTTTGCAGAATATATCTCCTTGTCGAAACATGACGTGAAGAACAAGTTTGAACAAAGAGGGACGTTTATGGTGCTTCTAAGTGCTTGACTTTATGAAATGTCAGAGAGAGAGAGAGAGAGAGAGAGAGAGAGAGAGAGAGAGAGAGAGAGAGAGAGAGAGAAAAACAAAGAGGGGCGCTTATGGTACTTCGAAGTGCTTAACTTTATGAAATGACAGAGAGAGACAGACAGACAGAGACAGGGACACAGACAAAACACACGAATACACACACACACACACACACACACACACACACACACACACACACACACACACAAGAGAGAGAGAGGAGAGAGAGAGAGAGAGAGAGAGCCAGCCATTCAGACAGACAGAGACAGAGACAGAGATACAGACAAAGACACACTAAAACAGAGAGAGAGAGAGAGAAAGAGAGAGAGGGGGAGGGGAGAGAGAGAGAGAGAGAGAGAGAGGACAGACAGACAGACAGACAGACAGACAGACAGAACAGAGAGACAGAGACAGAGAGACAGACAGACAGACACAGAGAGAGAGAGAGAGAGAGAGAGAGAGAGAGAGAGAGAGAGAGAGAGAGCAACGCTAAACTGTCTCAGTGACACATCACATTTAAACGAGGGCATCAAACGATACCATTGATTTTGTCCCTCAGAGACAAGGGACCACTCTTATCCGGCAATCGTAAAATGAGATCTGAGTTATGCGAACCGCCTCACTCGAAGCGTGCATGATCAGACTTTGTCGGAATCCACGATCAAAACTTACTGTCAGAGTCCGGATGTCAGCTGAGTGTCTCAGATCTGGTCCCTGATAGGAGTCAGGGTGGTGAGCCAAAAATTGTGGATTCGTTATTTTTTTTTTTTTTACAGAGGACGAGTGGATGGGGGAGGGAGGAAAGAAGGGGGTTCGGGGAGGAAGAGCGAGAGAAGGGGGGGGGGGGGGTGGGGGGAGAGAGAAAGGATGGCGTCTCCGCTTCTCCCTGTTTGAACATAATTTGTTGTTATCGGTTTCCAGTCCTTTTGACAACTTGGTCCGCCTCTTTCTCTAGCGCACTTCACGCGTTTTGATGAATGACAATGTAAAGATAGTCCTTGCTATTTCCTGACTTTCTTCTTTCTTCTTCTTCTTCTTCTTCTTCTTCTTCTTCTTCTTCTGTCCAACGATGATCTTTGAGATTGAATGCGCTAGAGGAGAAGAAGAGAGGAGGTGGAGGAGAAGGAGAAAACTAACAACAAACAAAACAAAACAAAACAAAACAAAACAAAACAAAAACAAGCAGCCGAAGACCAACAACGAGTGCAAAAGAGAAACAATGACTAGAATACGATACAGAGGCGCGCGTTCTCTCTCTCTCTCTCTCTCTCTCTCTCTCTCTCTCTCTCTCTCTCTCTCTCTCTCTCTCTCTCTCTCTCTCTCTCTCTTGTTACTGAGGAAAAGAGAACTCCACACATCCCATCCGCGTCAGGAATGTTTTCATTTAGGAAGCGCCAAGGTATCCCCTTTCTGTACAGACAGTTCACAAAGAGCGAACTGGATCACAAAAGAACGCAACAAACGGCAGCAACCCCGCAACGCAATGCGCGTTACTGTTGTCAGGTTGTTTTTCTTCTCAAGTTCTGTTTTGCATAGACTAGTACAGCGCACTGGGTGGAGAACAGAAACTCGCATTCTCCATACCGTAGCAGACCATTATCTGCATTCATATAACCAAGAAACAACATGCAACGTAGAAGAAGAAGAAGAAGAAAGAAGAAGAAGAAGAAGAAGAGACGAAGAAGAAAAAGACGAAGAAGAAGAAGAAGAAGAAGAAGAAGAAGAAGAAGAAGAAGAAGAAGGAGGAGGAGGGAGGAGGAGGAGGAGGAGAGAACCAATAATCAAAGAAAACAAGGAACGAAGGAGAGAGAGAAAAAAGGATGAAAGAAAGACAGGAAAGACAAAGAAGACAGGAGGAAGCAAAAAAAAAAAAGAAAAAGAAAGGAAAAAGTTTTAGTTTCAGTTTCATTAAAGAGGCGTCACTGCATGCAGACAAGTCCATACACGCGCCCCGCATTTGCTAAGTCATCATAACATTACTTCGTGGGGGGGGGAGGGGGGGGGTTACAGCTGGACAAACGAATGTTTTCCTCAGAGAAAAAAGGGAGGAAGGAAGACACGTGATAATGAAAAGAGGAAAGAAAGAAATAAACGGAGAAAATGGGGAAAAGAAAGGAACAAAGGAAGGAAAAAAAGACTGACCGATTGACTGAATGAAGGAAGGAAGGAAGGAACAAAGGAATGAATGAATTAAGAAACGAACGAACGAAAGAACGAATGAATGAATGAATAAATGAATGAATGAATGAATGAACGTGAAAGAGAACGGAGAGGAAACAAATGAGGGGAAAATGAAGAAACAGATAAAAGTAAAAAGGAATGGAACAAGGAAGTGTGAAAGAAAACAAAAAAAAAAAAAAAGAAAGAAAGAGAAGAAAGGACTGGGTAAAGAATCGGAAGAAGGAAATAGTACAATCCAATGACGAAGGAAAGAAGAAAAACACATGGAAGATGAAATGGGAAAGGAAGACACTGACACTGACACTGACACTGACATTTTTTAATTGTCCGTTTAGCAGTTAAGCCTTTTAGACAAGGGAGTTGGCAAATGCATTCACCGATACAAAAAGCAGAAATTTAATGCGTACACACACACACACACACACACACACACACACACACACACACACACACACACACGTCCTCACCTTTCCCCCCGCCCCACCCCGCTACCTTTCTACTATTGCCCCCAACATCCATACGGCCATAATCACACACACTTGACCACTAACCCTTCCCTCTCCCTCCCCCTATTCCGCCAGCCCACACACCCTCCCCTGCCCCCCCGCCCTCCCTAGAACATCCGCACATTGGATCATCCTTATGTTAACCGGTATTTTGCTCAATTATCTTTTTTTTTCTCTCACATACATGGCTTCAGCTATGTATTTAGCCACTTCTTTAACAACACGTTCATTGTTATCAGATAACACTGAAGCAACGCTAGCATTATTTTGGTGGAATGAACGAGTATTCAACACACTGCAGCTTTTACGTTTGTCAGCATAAGTAGTACAATGAAACAAAAAATGTTCTTCGTTTTCTAATTCATTTCCGCAAGATGGGCAAACGGTGTCATTCGAATATTCAGAACTTAAGAACCATTGCTTACAGTTTTTCAGACCACTAACCTTTAACCTAAATCTGGCCAAACTGATTCTGTGCCATTCATTTGTAATTAACGTTAGGTACTTTTCTGCCTGAAAAATGTGTTTGAAGGAACAGAAATATCTATATTTATCGTTATTATCTATTTCTGCATGCCAATTTTGTTTGAAACAGGAAATGAGTCTGTCTTTGAATTCTGTTATAAAACCATATTCGGACCAAACTCCCTGGTTCAGCCAAACATTATCAAAAGCCATTTTCAGTCAGAGTCTTTTGTACTTCTGACACCCAATTAAAGTGACCAGATTCGTGCTGTAACCGAAGCATTTCGTAGGCTTGCCTACATATTCTCGACATGGGGAGTCTGACTAGTTTTAACCAGTATTTGATGCATTTTACAGTAGTTGTAACGCGTAGAGAATACCTCCCAGTTTCTCCATATATCAGTTTATTTGATGTATGTAGGGGTACATTCAGATATCTTTTTATGGTAAACATGTGGACATTTTCAATCTGTTTACTGTCTTGTTCTAATCCCCGAAAAGGAAGACAGGAACGGAGAAAGGAAGGACATAAGATTAGAAACAGAAGAAAGGACGGACGGAAAGTAATGATAAGAGGAAAAAGAGAGAAAAGGGGATAAAAGAAAAACAGAAAATATCAGGGTGGAATAACAATGAGCTGAAGAAATGCAGGACAAAAATAGAAATGAAGGAAAGAAGGAGGAATAAGAACAGAAAGAGAAAGAAAGAAAAGAAAGAATGAATGAAAGAAAGAAAGAAAGAAAAAGCGAAAAGGAAACTTTTTAAACGGAAAAAAAAACCCATTGAATGAAAGACGGAAAGGAGTAAGGAAAGATAATGTTGCTTATAGCCCAGCCGACCGCAAAGGGTCATATCAGGACTGTCACCGCGCGTTGAAGTCAACTCACAATCGTTCATACAGACAAACCTTTAAAAATACACCTTCTAAAAAAACACACCGGAAATGTTAAAAATCATTCTACTGTAAAGTCTCAGATGAGATGAAAAGTATTGATCTCTTTTGAGAACAAAGAGAGAGAGAAAAAAAAGGAAGAAGACAGAGAGAAAAAAAAGTAGAGAAGGGATTAAAGCAGAAGGACATAAAGAGTGAAAACGCACAAAAGTACAAAAAAAAAAAAAAAACAAAAACAAAAACAAAAAACGAAGGCAGAACGAAAGGCCGAAGTGAATAGACAAGAAAGAAAGAGAGAGAGAGACAGAGACAGAAGGAAAGAGAAAACAGAAGAAATGAAACAAAACAAACAAAAGACGAAGGCAAGAAAGACAGAATGAAGGAAAGAGTAAAGAAATACATAGGATGGGAGGATGAAAAAAAAAGGCAGGAAAAGAAGAGAGGAGTGAGAAAGGAAGAGAAAAGGGAAAAAGAAAGAAAAAAGGAAGAAAGAATTGAAGATGTAAACAAAGGAAGGTAAACATGAAGAAAAAAAAAAGGACAGAAAGAAGAAAGACTGAACATACACTGGAAAAGACAGATCGAAGAAAGGAAAGAAGAAGAAAGTGGAGATGAAGGAAAGAAGGGAAAATGAAGAAAGAAAGAAACAAAATATTAAGGAAGGTAAAAGAAGAAGGTAAAAGGAAGAACAGAGAAAGATTGAAGAAAGAAATTACAAAAGCTCCAAGAAAAGAGATAAAAAGAAAAGAATTACAAATGAATGATCCAGAGAGAGAGAGAGAGAGAAGAAAAAAAAAGGAAAAAGGGACACATCGCGTGGTGATTTCCATCTCAACCACTGACATTATGTCGGCAATCGCTCTGAATCACCCCACAAATTCAACATGGTTTTCTTTTTTGTTTGTGTGTTTGTTTTTGTCGTCTTTTCACTTTTTCTTCATATTGTTTTGTTTTATGCTATTATCTTGTTTTTTATCTTGTCATTATGATGTAACTGATTTATAAATACAAATAAAAGTTCCTTTTTAAAAAATGTGGAAGAAACGAAAGCAAAGAAGAAAGCAACAAACTAACATTAAAAGAAAGAGAGAGAGAGAGAGAGAGAGGAGAGAGAGAGAGAGAGAGGGAGGGAGAGGGAGGGAGAGAGAGGTTGTGGAGAAGAGGAGAGAAGAGAAACAAAAACAAGAAAAGGAAAGAAACTGACGTGACAGTATCAGACTGAACAAAGAATGGAAAGAAAGAAAAGAGGTAAAAAAAGCAACCAACAAGAACAAAAACTGTACTGGCGAAAGAAAGTCCTTCTAACACTGACTGTTGTGTTGGCAATCACTCTGAATCAGTCACCAAATCAACAGGATTTATTTGGTTGTCTTTTTTATTCTTATGTTATGTTGGTTTATTTGCAATCCTTGTAATAAGCTCCCAATCCAGATTTATTGCGATGACTAATAATATCCAGGGAGATTAAGAAAGAAACATGAACAATGATGATCAGTAGGAGAAATAAACAACTCAAATGACGACCAGAGAAAGAGAAGAAAACAATGAACAAATGATGATCAGGGAGAAGAGAAAAAACAAGAACAAATGACTGATCCAGAGAAAAAGAGAAGAAAACAATGAACAAATGAACTGATCCAGGGAGAAAGAGAAGAAAACAACGAACAAATGACTGATCCAGAGAAAAAGAGAAAAAAACAATGAACAAATGACTGATCCAGGAGAAAGAGAAGAAAACAATGAACAAATGAATGATCCAGGGAGAAAGAGAAGAAAAACAACGAACAAATGACTGATCCAGAGAAAAAGAGAAGAAAAAACAATGAAACAATGAAAATGATTCCAGGGAGAAGAAAAAACAACGAACAATGATGATCAGAGAAAGAGAAGAAAACAATGAACAAATAAATGATTTAGGGAGAAAGAGAGAAACAATGAACAAATGAATGATTTAGGGAGAAAGAGAAAAAACAATGAACAAATAAATGATCCAGAGAGAAAGAGAAGAAAACAATGAACAAATGAATGATCCAGGAAGAAAGAGAAGAAACCAATGAACAAATGAATGATTCAGGAAAAAAGAGAAGAAACCAATGAACAAATGAATGATCCATGGAGAGAAAGAAGAAAACAAGACTAACGACAATGGAAAACACCGCTTTTGACGATTCAATGTGAATGCCTTCTCAACCCTCACGTTGTGTTGGCAACCACTCTGAATTAGTCCTTAAAATCAACAGGATTATTTGGTCGTCTTTTCATTTTTATTTAATTTAAGTTGTTTGGTTTTCTTTCTATGCTTCGATTTTGTCATGATGCTGTAACCGATTTACAAAGGAAAAAAAAGTTCGTTAGAAAAAAAGAATGTGGAAAGAACGAAAGCAAAGAAGAAAGCCAAGAAACTAACATTAAAAATTAAATTAGATGAGACAGA
>CM065729.1:43414932-43417432 GCA_033310375.1 Conus canariensis | reverse complement strand
CGCGCGCGCGCGCGCGCATGCGCGCACGCCCGCCCCCCCACACGCACGCACACACACACACACACACACACACACACACACACACACACACACACAAGAGACGCAACATGGAACAATTTGTCATCTTCTTTAAGATCTTGTCCCTCGAGGCTAGCATTTAAAAGAGCTCTGAAAAGGAATTGGATGGAAAAATTATTAAACATTTACTGCTTATTCTCTCTCTCTCTCTCTCTCTCTCTATTTATATTATATATATATATATATATATATATATACATATATATAGTAGAAAGAAACTCGTGGAGAGCGTGGCAGCAGAGAGTCCTCAGAAGAGAAGCCCCCTTCAAGCAAGGGTTTCGGCCCTTATCTCCTGACACTCTAGGGGGGTTGGGCCCACCCGGTTCATGACTCCGGATGTCCCTCTGCTGCCCCTTTTTTTTTTTTTTTTTTTTTCCCCATCTTGGGACGAGCCATGGCTGGGATTCGAACCCATGACCCTCTGGACATGCTCATTTTCCACTTAATGACTCGCGCTTTAACCACTGAGCCACAGGGACACCTGATATTTGTAGGGAAATTAAGCCTTATGAAGTTCACTTTTGTTCCTCCTTGACCAGATCCAGCTTGAACACCTCTCTGCCGCTTCTGCCATTGCTTTCAGGGCTCTGGTTTTTTCCTTCCCTGCAACTGAGAGCTGTTTCATGAGGCTGTATGCAGACGTTCCTACAAACCCCCTAGCTCCAATTTCTGCAGTGAGGACTTTGACCTGATAGCCTTCTCTCCTCAGGCTGTTTGCCAGATCAGCATACTTTTCAGTCTTGTAGATTTGAGCTGCCTCCATTCTGTTCTCATATGGCACCGTGAGCTCGATCATGATCAGCTGCTTGGTTGACTTAGAGTGGACTACTATGTCTGGTCTCATGCCACTCTTGCTGATGATCTCTGGGTGACTCTTCCATTCTGGGAGGTCTGCAGTGCACTCCCAGTCATCTGCCCCGTCCAGCAGACTCTGCCTGCATGTTTCGAGTGGCACTGTTGTTCTTGGCCATGATTTGCTGCCTCCTGCCGTGAAGAATGTTGCGGGTGCTTTTGGAGTCCTGATTTTCCCTTTTGTGGTGTTGGTACTAGCCCAGACTACTTGTACAATCTCTTTGAGCACTTGGTTGTGCCTCCATGTGTACCTTCCTTGAGCCAGGGCTACTTTACATGAGCTTAGGACATGCTCCACTGTTTGTTTTTCATGGCAGAGGGGGCATGCAGGATCGTCTGTTTTCCCCCACTTCACCAGGTTTGCATTTGAGGGCAGAAGGTCATATGCAGATCTGAGAATGAAGCTGATCCTGAGAGGGGCCATGTGCCAAATGTCATTCCAAGTGAGACTTCTTTGGAGTGCATTCTCCCACGTTGTCCATTGCCCTTGCTGGCTCTGCTGGACTGCTTTTTGGAGTCTTTTTTGGTCTTCTTCTTTTCTCATCTCCTGAATCATCATGTCTCTTTTGGCTTTTCCTTTGGCCTTTGACCACCATTCTGTTTTGGTCACCCCCAGTCCTTGTCTGTTGGTCTGTGTGTGTCCTGTTATTTCTCTGATCTTGAGACTTTCTTTTGCAGAATCCATCGCCTCTTGAACTTTCCATTTTCTGCCTGTCTTCAGCTGGGGCTTGATTGCTTCTACCACCTTGTCTCCTGAGTCCTCCAGCATGCTTTGAAGTCTGATCTTCCCTGCTTTGTATTCCTCCAGGATGGATTTCAGTGGTAGTTTCAGCTTTGCTTGGCGACAGTACAGCGCTATGTCAGTCAGACAGGGTGGGACACCAAGCCATTTCCTTGTGAACTTGTTGATTTTGGCTTCCATTGCCTCCACTATGCTGGTGCAGATGTCGTATATCATCAGAGGCCATAGGAGCTTTGGTATCAGCATGAACTGCAGACACCAGACCTTGTATTTGCCAGGGAGCCCACACTGGTCAATGGTCTCCAAGCCTTCCTCCGCCATCTGCTTGGTTTCTTTTGCTCTTTGTGTGTCTTTCAGCGTATCATCATACCATCTTCCAAGGCTCTTGACTGGTTCTTCTGTGACTGTTGGAATGGCCTGGTTGGCAACACTGAAGACCACAGATCCGGCCACTTTTCCTTTCCTCAGTGAGAGACTCCGTGATTTCTTTGGCTTGAACTTCATTCTGGATGAGGCAACTATGTCGTCCAGCCTCTCCAGCACATAACGTGTCTCGTCTTCTCTGGATGAAATCACTGTAGTGTCATCCATGAAGGCCTTGAGAGGAGGCATCTTGTATCCGTCGCCAAGGTCTGTTTGTCTCGCGTTGTTTGTTGCTGCTTTCAAGATGAGTTCCATTGCCAGCACGAACAGTATTGGGGAAATTGCACAGCCCATTGCAATACCCACTTCCAAGTTGATCCAGTCTGTTGTGTACTCCTTGGTAGAGAACCGCATTGAGAAGCCATTGAAGTACTTCTTGAGCATGTCGCGGATGTTCTTTGGCAC
>CM065729.1:43384932-43404932 GCA_033310375.1 Conus canariensis | reverse complement strand
CCCTCTCCTTATCTGACCGTGCAGTGATCACTGACAGATGGGAAAAGGATTCCCTCTTCCTTCAGAGAAGCCGTCAAACCCCCTCAGTCAGTCCACGTCCTTGGGAACGACAAGCTCCGTACTTTTGTTAGATATGTTACACGATTCCCGTCTGACTGAGCCAATGTTTGGCTGTTCTCTGTGCCTGCACGTGTCTCAAAGGTGTGGACATTGTAGTTCATTCATTAGTATAAATGCTGACCAACCCTAGGATCTTAACGAGTGTCAGGTCTGATCCCAACTACATTAGGTCACACCACAGGTGTTGGGGAGCGGCAGTTTCATTTCAGATCCCTCCACCCTCCCAAAGTAGTGACATCCTCCCCCCTCCCATTTATCTTGTATATAAATGGTACTATTGGCTGCCCCGTTCCTCTGATAGTCTGTCAATCAGACAGGCATCAAAGACAGGATGTGTAGCTTAGCACACAGAAAGGGAAGCCTGCTCACTTCGCTGCTCCACCCACGGCTGTAAGACTGATCACCGACATTGTCGAACACCGGTGAATACTAGAAAGGGGAACGTTTATCTCTCCTTCTCTGAGATCCTGTGTCAAGTTTCACTGATCAACCCAGTAAGATTCGTAGACTTCCTGCGACTAGCCAAGCACTGGATCAAGAATCAAAGCTTCCATGTGGTCAGGCAGCAACAGATCATCCTGCCTACTGAACAAGTGGACCAGTCACAAGCAACCAGAGAGAGATCCGCACACCTCTCCAGCTATAAAGCTAAGTAAAGCAAGAAACCCCCTGGACGTTAACTCAAGTTATCAAAACATCCCCTCTCTTTATGGTGAGACAAAGCAGGAAAAGGTCCGCCCGAACAGAGACTCATTCTATTGAAAGTCAGTGAATTTGTGTGTTTTACTCTTGTATGCACAATAACGTTGTATCAGAGTTTTGTTGTTCATACATTATTCATGTATGAACTTATTTCTAATTCTGTCTGTCACTTGAGCACAAGCACTTTTAATTAAGAGCATAAGCCTAAGGAGAATTACACCAGAGTCACTCTTGAAAATTGTTATAGTCCTGAGAATTATACAAATTTCTTTCAATAACTAGTACCGGAAAATGGCTCCTTCCATCAGCACTAACAGACAAATTTTGATATGCAGACTACTCTGTAATTCTAACAGAGAAAACAGTGTCGATATGCAAACTACTCTGTAATTCTAACAGAGAAAACAGTGTCGATGTGCAGACTACTCTGTAATTCTAACAGAGAAAACAGTGTTGATGTGCAGACTACTCTGTAATTCTAACAGAGAAAACAGTGTCGATGTGCAGACTACTCTGTAATTCTAACAGAGAAAACAGTGTCGATGTGCAGACTACTCTGTAATTCTAACAGAGAAAACAGTGTCGATGTGCAGACTACTCTGTAATTCTAACAGAGAAAACAGTTACGATATGCAAACTACTCTGTAATTCTAACAGAGAAAACAGTGTCGATATGCAAACTACTCTGTAATTCTAACAGAGAAAACAGTGTCGATGTGAAGACTACTCTGTAATTCTAACAGAGAAAACAGTGTCGATGTGCAGACTACTCTGTAATTCTAACAGAGAAAACAGTGTCGATGTGCAGACTACTCTGTAATTCTAACAGAGAAAACAGTGTCGGTGTGTAGACTACTCTGTAATTCTAACAGAGAAAACAGTTGCGATATGCAAACTACTCTGTAATTCTAACAGAGAAAACAGTGTCGATATGCAAACTACTCTGTAATTCTAACAGAGAAAACAGTTTCCATATGCAAACTACTCTATAATTCTAACAGAGAAAACAGTTTCCATATGCAAACTACTCAATAATTCTAACAGAGAAAACGGTTTCGATATGCAAACTATTCTATAATTCTAACAGAGAAAACAGTGTCGATATGCAAACTACTCTATAATTCTAACAGAGAAAACAGTTTCGATATGCACACTACTCTATAATTCGAACAGAGAAAACAGTTTCGATATGCAAACTACTCTATAATTTTAACAGAGAAAACAGTTTCCATATGCAAACTACTCTATAATTCTAACAGAGAAAACAGTTGCGATATGCAAACTACTCTATAATTCTAACAGAGAAAACAGTTTCCTTATGCAAACTACTCTATAATTCTAACAGAGAAAACAGTTTCCTTATGCAAACTACTCTATAATTGTAACAGAGAAAACAGTTTCGATGTGCAAACTACTCTATAATTCTAACAGAGAAAACAGTTTCCATATGCAAACTACTCTATAATTCTAACAGAGAAAACAGTTTCCATATGCAAACTACTCTATAATTCTAACAGAGAAAACAGTTTCGATATGCAAACTACTCTATAATTCTAACAGAGAAAACAGTTTCGATATGCAAACTACTCTATAATTCTAACAGAGAAAACAGTTTTCGTATGCAAACTACTCTATAATTCTAACAGGGAAAACAGTTTCCTTACGCAAACTACTCTATAATTCTAACAGAGAAAACAGTTTCGATATGCAAACTACTCTATAATTCTAACAGAGAAAACAGTTTCGATATGCACACTACTCTATAATTCTAACAGAGAAAACAGTTTCGATATGCAAACTACTCTATAATTCTAACAGAGAAAACAGTTTCCATATGCAATCTACTCTATAATTCTAACAGAGAAAACAGTTTCCATATGCAAACTACTCTATAATTCTAACAGAGAAAACAGTTTCGATATGCAAACTACTCTATAATTCTAACAGAGAAAACAGTTTCCATATGCAAACTACTCTATAATTTTAACAGAGAAAAGAGTTTCCATATGCAAACTACTCTATAATTCTAACAGAGAAAACAGTTGCGATATGCAAACTGCTCTATAATTCTAACAGAGAAACAGTTGCGATATGCAAACTACGCTATAATTCTAACAGAGAAAACAGTTTCGATGTGCAAACTACTCTATAATTCTAACAGAGAAAACAGTTTCGATATGCAAACTACTCTATAATTCTAACAGAGAAAAGAGTTTCGATGTGCAAACTACTCTATAATTCTAACAGAGAAAACAGTTTCGATGTGCAAACTACTCTATAATTCTAACAGAGAAAACAGTTTCCATATGCAAACTACTCTACAATTCTAATAGAGGAAGCAGTTTCCATATGCAATCTACTCTATAATTCTAACAGAGAAAACAGTTTCGATATGCAAACTACTCTATAATTCTATCAGAGAAAACAGTTTCGATGTGCAAACTACTCTATAATTCTAACAGAGAAACCAGTTTCCATATGCAAACTACTCTATAATTCTAACAGAGAAAACAGTCTGAGTCCTTTCCCTAGAGGACCACACCTGTCACCCTAGTGTCACAATTTTCTAAACTAATATACACAATTCTCATATTTCATGTTATTATCTGTCCAATCTCCATTATCGTTATGATAATTATTTTCTTATTGTTTTTTTTTTTCTTATCTTATCATTATCATCATTATCACCAGTAGAGATAGTATAGGCTTCTTAGATTTTATTTTGCTATGTTGCCCATTTTCTATATCTTCCTTCTTCTGGTCACTAGTATTGTTAATTTTTCTTCTCTCTCTTCTTTTTATTCTTCTTGCATTATTATTATTATTATTGTTGTTGTTGTTGTTGTTGCTGTTGTTGTTATCATTATCATTATTATTATCATCATTATTATGACTATCATAATCTAATTATAACGCCATTACTTTTCCCTTTTTGTGAAAAATATTATTGTTTTAATCTGCACTCTCTTCCCTCCAAAGTTAATTTTTCTATTTTTTTTTTTCATTCTGTACTTTTAGTCTGAAACTAACGTCACAGTCTGTACCCAGATCGAAGAGATATGTAATTATTTGTTCGTCCTTTGTTTCCATTCTTTTGACTATTGGTTGTCCTGTCAGATGAAGATCAAATAGGTCAAAACGCTTAGTTCCTGTTTTGTGATTTGTCTGTTCCTTTGGTTGGTTGGTCAGTAATTCCTTTCTCGCTTTAATGTTTCAATATTCTGTCTGCAGCCGCCCCACTTTGAAGCTAAAAACCAATAACTCTTGAGAGAAGCTGGAAAGCTAGAACACTGGTCACAGTTTATAACGGCCGTTTCCCTTTCTTTTATTGACGTCACGCGGCAAGAGGATTGTTCCAAAAGTGATGAAGTCACTGATGTTTGAAGAGACTGAGTGTAAAAGTGTTTAGCACTGTGAAATTTTGTCTTGGTACCCATGGCGCCAAAGGGATAAAATAGATGCTACACTGCATTCTGCACTAGTCTTCATTGTTGGCTTCCTTGAGCAATGGTCATAAATAACCTCAGCAGTAGTTGGTAGTTTGGTGACTGGACTGCAAAAAATATGTATTTTAGAGACAAGGCATTTCTAGCATTTCAACTCCAAGTTTGTTCGTTTGGAAACTGTCTTTCTCAAGGGTGAGAACAACGTTATAACATTAAACATGACAACCCTGTAACCATAACCGGCTGTTTGGAAGCTGGTTGTACTAAAACCTTGTCGCACCGAAGCGATTATTTCCCTGGCCAATGTTTGTCATGCGCTAGTTTCGGTTGTAACAAAATCCGTAACATGAAACGAGTTTTGTCACACTGCTCAGCTTAAATAGGTTTGGGGTGAAGGGTGTTTCTTTGTGGAAGGGGATCCTCCCAGCTAGCACATCAGGGTCTCAGCATTATCTGGAAGCTGCGTCTGAAACGGCATCCCTGGACACTGACAGTAGACAAAGGCCATTACATGCCGGAGGCTAAAGACTTACTCACTTGTGACAGTAGTAGTGCCTGGGGACTGGTGGAGGGGAGAAAGGCCGGGACATCCAGACACGATCTACAGTCACAGCTCTAAGCCGCAGTCACAGTGGGCAGTATCCATTCCAACAAGACAAGCCAGGTTACACGTCCAAACACAGTCTGACGCTCACTGTTGCGCCGTTCCAAATCAGCCTATGCCATAACTGTTTGGTCTCTGATTAGAAACCCAGAAGGTATTAACATCATGGCTTGTGACATGTGGTACTTTCTCTAGTCAGAAACAAATCCTTAGGTCTCTTTTCACTTTGTAGTACGGTAATGTTTCTGGACTGTTCTGGTAAATCTGAGACAGCAAATAAAGTCAGACACGGAAAACATGCTTAGGTGTATTCAGTTTATCTGTTTTTGCATACGTTCTGACGAATATTTGTCTTAAATGTAATTTTCACATGTGTGTTCTTTTAAGATGCTTTTTCTTCTCTCCTTAAGAGTCTACTAGAAGTGCATATCAACGCTTTCACTCTGCATAGTCTACAAGAAAGCTTACATCATGGCATTTAGTTTGGAGGGCCTACTAGAAGCTCTCATCACTGCAGTGACCTTTGAGGATCCATCAGCGATGAATGTCAATGTACTGTCTACAAAAAAAATTCATATCAACGCGGTGTCCTTCACTAACAAAAAGGGTCTACCTGAAACCTACACCACTGCAATGACCTTTGAGACTCCACCAGAAGTTTGTCTCGATGCAATAACCGTCGATGCTCTATCATGAAATGACATCGATTCACAGAACTTGGAAGTCTACCAAGATGCCACATGGATGCATCAATCTTTGGGGGGTGAGGCAGGGGTTTCAAAAGTTCACATGAATTCAGTGGCATATAAAAGTCTACCATATAAAAGTCTGCCATATAAAAGTCTACAATAAGTTCACATCGGTGCACAGGCCTTTGAAAGTCGACCAGAATTTTCACACACACACACACACACACACACACACACACACACATAACACACACACACACGCACGCACGCACACACACACACACACACACACACACACACACACACACACACACACACATACACACACTACTGAAGAAAATGCAATGCATAGATTGCAAGGCATTCAGAACAGCTCTTGGGGTTTCGCTACATGCATCCGTTTTAGAGACATATGAATGTGGTGTGTTGCCCCTTGATAACCACCGAAAGCTTGCTTGTGCTGAATACATTGTGAGAAGTTAAACAGTTAATAAATGAAATGAAAATGAGCTTGGTGTGCAGTCTGATTCTTATTTTCCCAAACGCGTTAGATCTATAAGATCAAATAAGACTATTCTTACATATTCATTAAAATTGTTTAAAGCAGAAAATATTGATTATAGAAAACATTGCTAAGCGTTTCTCTTCAAGCCCCGTACCTATCTGGGAACTCAAAAGAGCAATTTTGATTATATGTATACTGATATGCAAAAGAATGTTAACAACAACATTCTAGCCACTTTGGCCAAGTCACACATTGCCGATAATTATCGTAATCATTTGAAGATTTTTACTGATGGATCTCTGTTAGATAAAAATTCAGGTTTTGGCTTTAATATCCCTTTCCTGAAGGTGGAGAAACGTTTTCATTTTGTTAGAGGCTTGTCTATTTTTACAGCAGAGCTGATAGCAATATTGATGGCTATTAACTTTATTATTGATATTCAACTAAATTTGTATAAAATCTTTGTTTGTGTTGACTCCAAATCTGTGCTTCAAGCCATAGATTCAGCTGTACCAAACAACCGGGCTGATGTTATCACTGAATTGAACATTCTTATACATGTTTTGAACATAAGAGGTACAACAGTTAATTTTTGCTGGATTCCGTCACACTATGGGATTGCTGGGAATGAGCATGCTGACAGGATTGCTCGTAGGGGAACTAAAAAGTCTGATGACTCAGCAATTCTTCACATTTCTTTGAGTCTATTATGCATGCTATGGCCTGTTAAAAAGAGTATCTTTTGAGGCATGCAATTCACTTTTTCAAGAATCATTATTATCTAAACTTCATGCGCCATATTCTTCGGTGAAGTGTTGTTTAAAATCACTAGTTCTTCTGTCTCTGTTTTCAGGTCTGTAAACTGATTTCTGAGAAGAGCGATTGTATACAAAACAATCGAAAATTAGAAACATTGTTTTTATAGATTTAAGCTCAATGCTCTCCGAGCAAAATTTGAAGTGCCTTTGTGGAGCAGCTGGAAGTTTTTCCACCCCACACTTGCTTTATGACTGCCCTTACTTTAATTCTTCACTCTCGAATTATCGACAGAAAGCTTCACTCTGCATTTTCCAAAATGTTTCTGACTTGTCAGAATTTGTTCAAGTTCTTATGTTATGCCCAGTGAGTTCATTTTTTGATGATTTTTCCCAACAGTTTTGCATTTTCTTGATTTCGCCATACAGTTTGCATTTTAGAGGCCGTATGTACACAAATCTACTCACGCACGTTTGCGTGCATAAACACGCACGCGTGCACACGCACACGCACACACACACACACACACACAAACACACACACACACACACAGAGAGAGATTCAGAAGTACTGCCACACCACTTCGACTAATATCACTTTCAGTGAAAAGACGTTAAATTGAAGAACTAATGAACTAACACGCACGCACGCACACGCGCACACACACACGCGCGCACACAAACACACACACACACACACACACACACACACACACACACACACACATCGCAGAAAGAGAGAGAGAGAGAGAGAGAGAGAGAGAGAGAGAGAGAGAGAGAGAGACAGGCAGACAGACAGAGGCGAACAAGCACACACACAAACACAGAGAGAAAGAGACAGACAGACAGACAGACAGACAGATGGAGGTGAGGGCAGAATGAAGGCAGGGAGGAGGTACTGTAATAGACTGATTGGTCAGTTCATGTTTATTCTCGACAGTAACGGTTAAGAAAAAGATGCGGATTTTTTTTTTTCCAATCCGTCAGACAGACAGCAAATGTGTAAACACAGATATGGACACAACTACTTTCACAGAAAGAGCGAGCCGGAGGGGCAAGGGGGAGGAGCGGACATTTGACGAAGGGGAATAGGGGAAGAACGTGAATACAAACATGAATTGTTCACTCAGTTGAAGCAACGGACTTGCCCTTTATGATCGGATGTTGTCAATGAACGAGTCGGAATCACAGTGACTCGTACAACAGTAACATGGAATGTTCGGGATAACGCAGACCTCTGTCACGGACAGTCTCCTGAAACGAAGCTGCAGCTTCACGTCAACAGGATTATATACAAAGCTGCAACTTCAAGAGAAACAAGATGCAAAGCATATAAACGTACTCCCACTTCAGATCTATCTTGAATACGCGTGTGAAAAAAACGTCACAATCAAACTTGCATCATAATGGGGAAAAAAAGTCACAATCAATCATGCGTCATAATGTATTTCGTCACTGAGATAAGAAATCGGCGAAGTAATTTCAGAGATATTCCATAAAGAAGAAAAACCGTTTTGGGTCGTTATAGCCGTTAGTAACGACTATTCTGGTAAAATTAAACAACGGGCATCATCCGTGACCCATAATGAACATACCTACAAATTTTCAGAAAGATCGGCCCAGAAGTTTTGTTTGGAGCGAGTGGAACACATTTTGACCACGAACAGACAGACAGACAGCATTTTTTCGTTCCCATTGTAAAGTACTCACAAGTTCTATAAGAACTGGGAGTACAAAAAGACACAATAATTGTGATTTTAGCGCTAATATCTTGATCAGGGAATGTTACTCTTCCAGGTCGACAAAAAGAAGCGGGAGATGTGTGTGTGTGTGGAGGAAGTGGGGGGGGGGGGGGGGGGGGGGGATGTTTAAGGGGTTTGTAAGCATTTTCTTTACGGTTTAGGATTAATCAAAGGTTTATACTCGGTCAGGGTCGGGATTATGCTTAGCTTTCGCCGGATGAGCTAAAGATAGAATTTCATACAATGTTCAACGTTTTTTTGTTTGAAACACCCTTTTGTTTCTATTTCATACTCAGTTCGACGACTTACCTGGTGTTCATGTAACGTCGACTTAGATGTGTCGTCATCTTTTGAAAATGACGGAACCATTTCACACAATTCCTTAAGTTATATCTGTCAAAACTTTGTTCTGATATTCTTGTAAAAGAGGCTTACAATGTTTGATTAAAAAAAAAAAAAAAAAAAAAAGAAAGAAAAAAAAAAAAGAAGAAAAGAAAAGAAAGGGGAAGAAAAGCAGGATCTGTATTTGATCTAGATTCACACTGCGGGTTACATTCCCAAAATCTGATAGAGACATCCCTTGGGCACGTTCTTGGGCGCATTCCATTTTTCGACAAAACTTGTTGGAACAGGTTCAGCAATGTTCTAAGAGACAAGCAAACTGTCAAGCGCTAACGAAAACGTAGCCTCTCTCTCTCTCTCTCTCTCTCTCTCTCTCTCTCTCTCCTCCTACATAAACTGACTCCCTGAAAAGTGATGTCGCATATGCAGGGAAGAGCAGAGCCAGACAGACAGACAAAGACAGTGAAACAAACTGACACTAACGGTCTCTAATAGTAAAAGCTATCTCGTTAAAGTGTCAATTTTACAAGTTGCATCCAGCTATTTCATGGAATTACGCGTAACTTCACTTCAACCGACTCTGCCCTCGTCTTTGGAGTACCTTTCATTAGATTACAATGGCAGACGGTATAAAACATAAGACTCTCCCCTCTCTCTCTCTCTCTCTCTCTCCACAACACACACACGCACTCACTCTCTTCTCTCTCTCTCTCTCTCTCTCTCTCTCTCTCTCCACAACACACACACACACACACACACACACACACACACACACACACAACGCGCACGTTCGCGCCAGCTTAAGTTTCAGGCCATATGTTGTACACAAGCAGACGTGTTTGCATATTATTAATCGCAATCATCCCTGTCAATACCAGCGTGCAAAAGCGTACGCCCCCTTCCTTAATCATAAACATCCATCATCTACATTCTTCCTGCTTCACATACACACACACACACACACACACACACACACACGGAGATTCCTGCGCAATATGGCGACGTCAACAACTGGCTAATCTTCTTCTGGGACAGTATGTTCTCTAATGGAAAGAAAATGACCAAGACTAGGTTCCAGCCTATGAGAGGAACGTCAGCTAAGACTCCTGCAGACACATCTTCAATGAACAAGGAGAAGACAAAGCTACAAAGCAAGAATGAGAAGAAGGATGCTTCGACCTCTACTGAAGTGTTAGAACTGGACGAAGTTTATAACGGCATGCTCCCTACTCGATCCGGCACTAACACCGGCGCTGATTCGATTTGTAAAAATCCGTCGTGCGTAAGTACAACCATTGACACTTTATGCGATCGAGTCAAAGCATTGGAAACAACAATAGCTCACCTGTCCAATATTATTGTGAATCTGAGAAAAGATCATGTGTCGGAAGGGAAAGGGGCGGTAAAAATAGTGCAGCCCGTTCGGAAGAATATGCTCTACTCTGATGCTGTTAAAACATCTGCTAGTGTTACCCTTCCACTGAATAAAGGCTGACCTGATATGCCGATAAAAGAGGACAGAAGCAGGGCAAAGAAGCCCCAAACTGCCCATTTGCCTGCGGTGAGGGAAAAGAACGCGGTTTCTGATGCGAATACTTCCGATGACGTAATGCCGTCGGCGTCATCCTCTTAAAAAAAGAAAAAAGTCATTACTGAAGTTCGAAATGCTGGATCAAAGTCTGAAAAGTACCTCCAGACAGAAAAAGATCTTCCTGGTATTGCCATCCTGCACGATTCTGTACTGAATGGGGTGCAGGCACGTAGGCTTGGTCTTTCCTATGGACTTCGTGTCATCAAACGTAAATGCCTGTCCATGGATGATATTGAAAGAGCTGCTAGATCTGCTATAAACGCTTACCAAGAACTCGATGCTGTCGTGTTGCACTGTGGCATCAACACCCTGAGAAACAAGACCCATCAGGCTGCCAGTGAAGCTTTTGTTGCTGCCGTGCGCAAGTTACAGTCTGAGCATCAGAAAGTGAAAGTTGTTATTAGCAAAATTTCGCCAGTCAAAGATCCTTCCCTGAATGCAAAAAGAGACCTTTATAACGCCTTGGTGTTTGCCGAGCTGGTGGAGAACAAGAATATCTCTTTCATCAGCCACGAGAACCTGCAGCCGAGAGGTCTCCGGGATCAGCTTCACCCCAACCAACGAGGAGCGTCAGTGCTGGCCGGAAACTTGGGCAGACATCTTCACGGTCTGCCGCATATGGGGTTCTTTGACTGGAGGGGTTTTTGGTACCCCCACTGGTGACTGCCTTGACAATGTATATTTTGAGCTGTAGTTAATATGTGAATGTGTGTTGTGTGTGTGTGTGTGTGTGTGTGTGTGTGTGTGTGTTTGTGTGGGGTGGGTGGGTGCGTGCGTGGGTGGGTGTGTGCGTGTGTGTGTGTGTGTGTGTGTGTGTGTGTGTGTACGCGCGCGCATACGTGTGTGTATGTGCGTTATGCACTGATGAGAACGTGTGTATGTGAGTGTGTGTGCGCGCGCGCGTGTCTTTGTGTGTGGCTGTATGTATGCCTGTGTATAAATGTATGCATTATATTGGCTTGTGTGTTAGATATACCTGGATATTCTGTTTTGTGAAGGCACACTACATTCATCATTGCAAGTGTTAACTGAGGTCAGACCTGCACTTTGGAGACATACAAATTCCCTGAATAACGAGTGTTCATAGCCTTCATAGTTCTCATAGTCAGTATACTTAGTAGTGCGCTATTCAGACATTGGTTTATTGTTTATATAACATTGTTCTTTTCGTGTTTTCTTTGAATGTATAGTTTATTTGTTAAGAAGATGTTCCCCAATGTGGGCTATTTCGTATTTATTACTACTGTCATAGGTCACTCTCAATATCAATCAATCTTGTTTGGTGGAGAATGTGCCGTGAAAACCTATAATTTGCATAACAGCAGTTATGTTACAAATTGCAATCTGCCATGAAAGCTAAGCAAAATGATTGTTTCAAAATATTCAATGGAATGCCAGATCACTTCCCAGTAATTTATTATCTTTTGAAAATCATGTTCTGGAGGGAAACCACTCTGTGCTAGCACTTCAGTCTCTGAATGTGGAAAAGCACAGACTACCTAATTTGGAGAATTATTTCTACCCTCCACTTTACACAGTCAGTGAATCAAACAAAAAAGTCCAGACTGCGCTATACATCAGACGGGACCTGGAATTTACTAGGATCGTTCCATTTCCGGTGCCGCAGGAAGATGAAGGTGTATTTGCTACAGGTGCTGTAATCAAAGTGAACAAAGACTCAGTTTACAATATACTTTCTGTATATTATCCTAATGGACCCCAAGAGGATAATACAGACTGGATGAAGAATACAAATTTTACAAGTAAGAAATGGATCATTGTTGGCGACTTTAATGCTCATGCACCATTTTGGGATTCTGAGTGTTCGAAAGTTTCATCCAACAGATTCGTTGAAAATATTATTGATTCCTCTTTAGTTTTATTAAATGATGGTCGAATCACAAGAATTCCAGATGTTTCAACTCACAAACCTAGCGCGATAGATTTATCCTTAGTTTCACCTAGCATTGCAGTAAACTGTAATTGGTCTACAGGAGAAGATTATTTGGGAAGTGATCACCTCCCCATTACTATAATCTTTAATGATGACATAAATAATGATGTAACAGACATCGAAGACAAAACTCCAAAGTTTAATTATAAACTTGCCAACTGGGATGCCTACCAGATTTTTCTTGCATCGTATAACACAACATTTATTGAGAATGATGATGTTAATTTATTTTATTCTAATTTCAGCAAAGTCATACTGTTAGCAGCCGAGCATTCTATCCCTAAATGTAAATTTAAAAAGATTGGTAAATATATGGGTAATGTATGGTGGACGGAAGAATGTAGACTAGCTGTTAAATCAAAGCGAATAAGTTACAAGGCTTGGTTACGAAATAAGACAGTTAACATTATGAAGCAAGAAAAGAACAAATGTAATAAAATTATTGCTCAAGCTAAAAAGAAATACTGGGCAGAATTTTGTGAGACCGAAGTAAAAGAATCGAAGGATATGAAAGTTTGGAAAAAAGTAAAACAAATGAAAAATTGTTACAAAACACAAGCTTACCCTGTAAAATTAACAAAAGAATTTCCAAGCACAATGGATAAGGCGGAAGCTTTCTCCCATTTCTTTTCGGAAAATAGTCGAGCTGTAAATCTTCCAGCAGAAATCAAGTACCATAGACAAAAAGAGGAACAAAAAGAACAATATAAGAGTCCCATACCAAACAATAATAACTACTTAAATTCTCCATTACAATCATCAGAACTTCTTGAAGCGATAGAATCCATTACATCTTATGATTCAGCAGTGGGCCTAGATGGTATTTCTTACGAGCTTCTTCGTCACTTGCCTTCTTCGTGGAAAATATTACTACATTCGTTGTTCCAAAAATGTTGGACGTACGGCACTATTCCTACAATCTGGAAAAGTTCAGTGGTAGTACCAGTACCAAAAGAAGGTAAAACGAGAACATCTGTAAATAGCTATAGACCCATTGCTTTAACATCCCATGTTGGTAAACTTCTTGAAAAAGTTGTACAAACACGTTTATTATATTATTGTGAAAAAAATGACATTATTCCAGTCCAGCAAGCTGGATTCAGAAAAGGGTGTTGCACAACTGATCATTTAGTGAAACTAACTTCTCATATAAAAAAGCAATTTTCACGCAGAAAAAGTACATTAGCTACATTCTTTGATGTAAAGAAAGCATATGACCGTGTTTGGCATGCTCGATTATTGTATAAACTGAAAAATATTGGTATTTCTGGGAATATGTATGATTATATAAAAAAAACTTTCTAGAAGGAAGAAATATATGTACACGAATTGGAAAAATATATTCATCATTCAGGAAAATAGATATGGGCATTCCTCAGGGATCTGTTATTGCACCTTTATTATTTACGATCCTTATACATGATCTCCCAAAGGCATTATCAAAATCCACCAATGTAGTGCAGTATGCAGATCATATTGCCATTTGGATTAATACTTCATTAAGGAAGCACTCGAATAAAAGGGCAGTAAAATTTGTACAATGTATCAAGGAGAATTGGACAGATTGTCTGCTTACATGAAAGAGAACGGTCTTGAATTATCTGGTGAGAAAACTTGTTTAATGCTTTTTAATAATGGCGAAAACCCAAAAGCTCTGCCCAACCTTATTCTTGACGACAATGTTCTACAATATAAGCAAACAGTCAAATTCTTAGGAGTGTTTTTAACACCGAAGCTGAACTGGAAAAACATATTGAAAATTTGATAGATAAAGCTAGGAAAAGATTAAATTTGCTCAAAATTATATGTTGTCAACCATGGGGTCAAGACTGTACTGCACTTTTACATTTATATACATCGTTAGTCCGATCAAAATTAATATATGGACAGGAAGTATACTTCTCTGCATCTAACTACCTTTTAAAGAAACTGCAAAGCTTAGATAGTAAAGCTTTAAAATTAGCTTTGGGTGTTCCAGTGCACACAAACACAATGAAATGCTATAAGGAGACAAACATTTTACCTTTTAATGAACAACGAACGTTGGATGTGTCCAAATACGTTGTAAGAGGCCTATCTGTAAAAAAACTCTGCTACTGATGAAATTCTTATGGATTCCAACAAGGAATACCCCAAAAGGTCTAAAAATATATCATACATAGAGCCAATTAGAAATTTCACTTGTGAGCTTATGTCAGAATGTAGTATTGATATTGATGCAATTTCGGAGGTTCCCATTTTTCCTCAAATGCCCCCATGGGAGCATCTCAACGCAAAAATTGATGATGAATATACTACTTTGAAGAAAGATGACAATGTAAATATTCTAGTAAATGAAGTTCGAGAACATTTGGAAAAGACTTATCCAAATCATTTAAAAATATTTACAGATGGTTCAATAATGGAAACGTCTGACAGTGGTGCTGGATTCACTATACCATCCTTTAAAATGTGCAAAAGTCTTTCTATCTAGGCAGAGAATTTTCAATTTATACATCAGAGCTATATGCAATTATGAAAGCTCTGAATTATATCTTATATGGCACGCCAGTATCATTTTATAGTGTGCTATTTTGTGTTGATTCAAAATCAGTTTTACAATCATTAAAGCACTGGAACTCTAAAATTAGAACTGATATTCTTTTTTAAATTAAGCATCTATTACATTGTTTACTTTCCCGAGGTATAGCAGTTGATTTTTGCTGGGTTCCTTCACATTGTGGCTTAAAAGGGAATGAATTAGCAGACAAATTGGCAAAACAGGGAGCCTGTACAATTTTTGAAACACCCTTCAACAAAGTCTTAAATTTTTCTCCGCATGAATTGATCCAGCGATTGGAAAAGAATATGCGGAAGAAACATCTTAATGAGAATGTATTCGTCCTGCCATCATGTCCAAGGTATCTAGCCAGATTAATTCATAAATTACGGTTAAATACATGGAATACAAAATATTCACGAGGTATAGCGTGTATATGTCAGGAGAATATCTCAATTCGTCACCTTTTATTTGAATGCCCTATACTAACCACAGCTTATAAGGAGAAGAATATTTTTATAAATAATTCTGACCATGTTGATAGTGTGGTAAATAACCCTTGCTTTTTTTATATTGCTTTGGTTATTGCTCAGTCCCCAGTTGCAAAACTATTGTGAAAAAAGCCATTTGAGATATGTGTGTTAATAGTGTTTTTTTTGTTTGCTTGTTTTTTTTTTGGAAGGGGGGGGGGGAGGGAGGTGCTGGTAGTACAATGGAATGTACATTGCAGTTTAAAGATCTAAGATCATCTTGCGATGAAAAGACGTTAAATAAAACTACTGAACTGAACTGAACACACACACACACACACACACACACACACACACACACACACCACACACACACACACACACACAACCGCACTTCTACACACGCATGCACTCACACACGCCTACACGCACACACACACACACACATACACACACACACTCTCTCTCTCTCTCTCTCTCTCTCTCTCTCTCTCTCTCTCTCTCTCTCTCTCTCTCTCTCTAAGAAGAAGAAGAAGAAGAAGAGGAGGAAAAAGATGGAAACACAGAAGTCAGGAAGTTGGACAACAGAAAGAAAAAAAAAAAAAGACGAACGGTGTGGGAATGCCGAGGAAGGATATACAGGTGGGGAGGGATGTTGTGGGGATAATGGGGAGGGATGCTGTAGGAATGAGGAGGAGGAGGGATGCTGTAGGAATGAGGAGGAGGAAGGATGCTGTAGGAATGAGGAGGAGGAGGGATGCTGTAGGAATGAGGAGGAGGGATGTTGTAGGAATGAGAAGGAGGGATGTTGTAGGAATGAGAAGGAGGGATGTTGTGGGAATGAGGAGGGATGTTGTAGGAATGAGGAGGGATGTTGTAGGAATGAGGAGGAGGATTGTTGTAGGAATGAGGAGGGATGTTGTAGGAATGAGGAGGGATGTTGTAGGAATGAGAAGGAGGTATGCTGCAGGAATGAGAAGGAGGGATGCTGTAGGAATGAGAAGGAGGGATGCTGTAGGAATGAGGAGGAGGGATGTTGTAGGAATGAGAAGGAGGGATGCTGTAGGAATGAGAAGGAGGGATGTTGTAGGAATGAGAAGGAGGGATGCTGTAGGAATGAGAAGGAGGGATGTTGTAGGAATGAGAAGGAGGGATGCTGTAGGAATGAGAAGGAGGGATGTTGTAGGAATGAGAAGGAGGGATGCTGTAGGAATGAGAAGGAGGGATGCTGTAGGAATGAGAAGGAGGGATGTTGTGGGAATGAGGAGGGATGTTGTAGGAATGATAAGAAGGGATGTTGTAGGAATGAGGAGGGATGTTGTAGGAATGAGAAGGAGGGATGTTGTAGGAATGAGGAGGGATGTTGTAGGAATGAGAAGGAGGGATGTTGTGGGAATGAGAAGAAGGGATGTTGTGGGAATGAGGAGGGATGTTGTAGGAATGAGGAGGAGGGATGTTGTAGGAATGAGGAGGAAGGATGTTGTGGGAATGAGAAGGAGGGATGTTGTAGGAATGAGGAGGAGGAGGGTGTTGTAGGAATGAGGAGGAGGGATGTTGTAGGAATGAGGAGGAGAGGGTGTTGTAGGAATGAAGAGGAGGAGGGGATGTTGTAGGAATGAGGAGGGGGTGTTGTAGGAATGAGGAGGAGGGTGTTGTAGGAATGAGGAGGAGGGATGTTGTAGGAATGAGGCGGAGGGATGTTGTAGGAATGAGGCGGAGGGTGTTGTAGGAATGAGGAGGGAGGAGGGATGTTGTAGGAATGAGGCGGAGGGATGTTGTAGGAATGAGGCGGAGGGGTGTTGTAGGAATGAGGAGGAGGGGTGTTGTAGGAATGAGGAGGAGGGTTGTAGGAATGAGGAGGAGGGATGTTTGTAGGAATGAGGAGGAGGTGTTGTAGGAATGGGAGGAGGTTTGTAGGAATGAGGATAGGGAGGAGGTGTTGTGGGAATGAGGAGGATGGGTTGTAGGAATGAGGAGGAGGAGGGTGTTGTAGGAATGAGGAGGAGGAGGAGGTGTTGTAGGAATGAGAGGAGGAGGGTGTTGTAGGAATGAGGGAGGAGGGATGTTGTAGGAATGAGGAGGAGGAGGGGTGTTGTAGGAATGAGGGAGGGGTAGGGGATGTTGTAGGAATAAAGGAGGAGGAGGATGTTGTAGGAATGAGGAGGAGGGTGTTGTAGGAATGAGAGAGGAGGGATGTTGTAGGAATGAGGAGGAGGGGTGTTGTAGGAATGAGGCGGGGGATGTTGTAGGAATGAGGAGGAGGGTGTTGTAGGAATGAGGCGGAGGGATGTTGTAGGAATGAGGAGGGATGTTGTAGGAATGAGGAGGAGGGGTGTTGTAGGAATGAGGAGGAGGAGGGGTGTTGTAGGAATGAGGAGGAGGAGGGATGTTGTAGGAATGAGGGGAGGGGATGTTGTAGGAATGAGGCGGAGGGATGTTGTAGGAATGAGGCGGAGGGATGTTGTAGGAATGAGGCGGAGGGATGTTGTAGGAATGAGGCGGAGGGATGTTGTAGGAATGGAGGGAGGTGTTGTAGGAATGAGGAGGAGGAGGGGTGTTGTAGGAATGAGGAGGAGGAGGGATGTTGTAGGAATGAGGCGGAGGGATGTTGTAGGAATGAGGCGGAGGGATGTTGTAGGAATGAGGCGGAGGGATGTTGTAGGAATGAGGAGGGGTGTTGTAGGAATGAGGGGAGGGATGTTGTAGGAATGAGGCGGAGGGATGTTGTAGGAATGAGGAGGGGTGTTGTAGAATGAGAGGAGGAGGGTGTTGTAGGAATGAGGAGGAGGAGGGATGTTGTAGGAATGAGGAGGAGGGATGTTGTAGGAATGAGGCGGAGGGATGTTGTAGGAATGAGGAGGAGGGATGTTGTAGGAATGAGGCGGAGGGATGTTGTAGGAATGAGGAGGGATGTTGTAGGAATGAGGAGGAGGAGGGGTGTTGTAGGAATGAGGAGGAGGGATGTTGTAGGAAGGAGGAGGAGGGATGTTGTAGGAAGGAGGAGGAGGGATGTTGTAGGAATGAGGCGGAGGGATGTTGTAGGAATGAGGAGGGATGTTGTAGGAATGAGGAGGAGGAGGGGTGTTGTAGGAATGAGGAGGAGGGATGTTGTAGGAATGAGGCGGAGGGATGTTGTAGCAATGAGGAGGGATGTTGTAGGAATGAGAAGGAGGGATGTTGTAGGAATGAGGAGGGATGTTGTAGGAATGAGGAGGAGGGATGTTGTAGGAATGAGGAGGAGGAGGGGTGTTGTAGGAATGAGGAGGAGGGATGTTGTAGGAATGAGGAGGAGGGATGTTGTAGGAATGAGGCGGAGGGATGTTGTAGGAATGAGGAGGAGGAGGGATGTTGTAGGAATGAGGAGGAGGAGGGATGTTGTAGGAATGAGGCGGAGGGATTTGGGGACAGGGATGACAACGACTGTGGAACAGCAGGGCAAAGGATGGGAAGGTTTGTGTGGGTGAGCTTGAGAAATATTGTGGAAAGGAGGAGGAGGAGGAGGAGGATCAGGACAAGGAGGAGGAAGAGGAGGAGGAGAAGGTGTGTTGCAGGCGGGAGGAGGAAGGATGCTGGTGGAAGGGGGGGCAGGGAGGACGGGAGGGGGCATGGACAGAGGGAGGGGAGGAGGGGAGGAGACACTGCATGAAATGACGCCTATGATAACATAACGATCTCCACAAGCGATGCCCCAGGGCTTGCGGCAACAGACGGCATTCCCACCTGGGTCTGCCATACCCGGCACTGCAGGCAACCCGACACTCGCCACAGCGTGCCGTTCATTGCTTCCCTTGCTGGGATTGAAAGGTGAGATGCTCTTATCGGGAGCAGAGGATGGGGGGTGGGGGGGGGGAGGCCGGGGGGGGGGAGGGGGAGGACAGTTCTGCTTGCAAGAAAGTCTGGAGGGACAGGAATTAAAGAGTTTTGGTGCGGGAGGGGAGTTGGGCTTTTTGTTGTTGTTGTTGTTGTTGTTGTTTTTGTTTGTTTTTTTGAGGGGAGGGTTGAAGCTGGGATACGGACTAAGAGAAAGGGGGGGGGGGGGGGGGGGGGGTTGAAAGCACAAGGAGGAGGACCTCATAAAGATGAAAGGGGGGATTGTGTATGGATGCTATGAAGAGAGGAAGCTCTGTGGCATTCATTTACCGTCAGTTGCCTTTAGTCTGTCTGCCTGTGTCAACATGGAAACCTCTGTCAACTCTGGCCTCGCCTTCCATGTGACCTTGACCCGTAGGTAGGGATCACACCAAACTGGATACCCCGTTATTGCACTGACTGGTTTAAAGTATAGCTTGATCATTTCTTTTCTTTTCTTTTTAATGGAGTCGAAGCTTCCTCGTTTGTTCATGAGTATGCGTCCTGTCGACCTGTGCGCAAGGTAAGTGGGGCTGCATGCAGCATTCGTTCGGACTTCTTCTAATACTGTTTAATTTCGCCTCATATCATTTTAGATTTCATGTCAGTGTGTGTGTGTGTGTGTGTGTGTGTGTGTGTGTGTGTGTGTGTGTGTGTGTGTGTGTGTGTTCACCCATTCTGGGTCTCTCTTT
>CM065729.1:43374932-43379932 GCA_033310375.1 Conus canariensis | reverse complement strand
CACACTAGGGAAGAGTGAGGCCTGGCTAGTTATTCCCAGGGTTCTCTGCGAAAACCCACGTGCTTCCCCATAACCTCTTCCCATGCGGGCACTATTTCAAGGGAGAGAGAAAGAAAAAGAAAACGACCGTCTGCGACGATCTGGAGGTGAAGGAAAGAGCGAAAAAGAAGAGGCAAAAACAGAGGACGAGGACGATGTGGACGACGACAGAGATGATGATGATGATGATGATGATGATGATGATGATGATGATGATGACTATGATGATGATGATGATGATGGTGGTGGTGGTGGTCGTCGTCGTGATGGTAATGCTGTCTTTTGATGATGATCGATGCGATGACGATGATGATTGATTGATGACGATGATGATGATGAGGAGGAGGAGAGAGAGGAGGAGAGGAGATATGGAGGAAAGAAGTGAGGATGTTGAGGATGGTAAGATGATGATGATGACTGTGGTGGTGTGGCGTGGTGATGATGTGGTGGTGAGTGGTGGTGGTGGTGATGGTAATGCTGCTTTTGATGATGATGTGACGATGACGAGGAAGAGGAGGAGAGAGGAGAGGAGGAGGAGTGGGAGAGAAGAAGTGGAGGATGTTGAGGAATGGTAAGATGATGATGATGACTGTGTGGTGGTGGCGGTGGTGAGATGGTGGTGGTGGAGATGGTGTGGTGGTGGTGGTGTGTGGTGGAGATGGTGGTGGTGGTGGTGGTGGCGGTAGTGGTGGTGGTGGTCGTCGTCGTCGTATCGGTTGCCGTGCAGAAGAACATAGAAAAGGAAAAGGAGAAGAAAAGGACATGGAAAAAGAAGTAAACAAGAAGATATTAAATGTAAACAAGTTATATGTAATGAGAAAACACAGCAAATAGGCTACACCGAGGAACAGAAACGAAGAAACTAAGTGAGAACGAAAAAAAAAAAAACCACAAGAAAAACGAAAAGCAAAAACTTGCAAAGAAATATACTTTACACAGAAAACAAGCAGAACATAAAGAGACACGAGCCGTTACTCTTACGCAAGCAAACACACACACGCGCGCGCGTGCGCACGCACGCACGCACGCACGCACACCACACACACACACACACACACACACACACACACACACGGAAATGTCAGAGGCGATTCCTTCAAGCTAAGACAATTTATGTTCTTTAATCATGATGGGTTTTGGTAATTTAAGAACTGCACGTGTATTAGAAAGCTCGCAAAACACATCATACGATTTTAAGCGCTGTCAGGAGAAGAGGAAACAGAGAAACCCTTCTAAATCATTGGTTCTCATATATCAAGCGCAAACAGGTATTGCTGTATAACATTATTGCAAGGTAAAAGTGAAGAACAGTGTTGTTGTATTCAGATTTCACTGTAATTATCTTCCGTATAAAAGATCTCTTGTTAGACACGTACTTTCTTTCTCGCTGTGTAAATACACTTACCATGACCCTTTTAAATCCTTCTTAGACAGAAACTTCCGTTTCTGGAGATTTGTGTCGGTCTGTGTACAAAGACTTTATTGTAAAGTAAAAAAAAAAAAATCGTAATTCTGTTTTTTTCCTTCTTTTCTTTTTTTGTGTGCTAAAGTTTGCAAAACTTTATGACAACATTAATAAAGTTTGATGCTTTTATGTTGGTAATTTGATGTACATAACGTTGTTCTTTATGTTGGTGGCATGCGTTAAACTTTTCTTCGTTTGTTTGTTCGTCTTTCTTTGAATAATGTGAAATGTTATTTTTTGAAAAAGAGAACGATCCTTTTCATTAAAAAAAAAAAGGATAATAGATGCACAAGGCTGTATGCCGTTTCTTAGATTCGAACGCTTACAACCAGTTTGTTTACCGATTTGTTTTTTGTTTTGTTCTGTTTTAAAAAGCTGCTGTGACGTTGATTCCGGTGCAGCAAGAGGACGAAACGAATAAGCGTTAGTAGATGTTGATAAATCGTCCATTCTGGGATGGCAGTTGCGTGTTAGTTTTAATCGTCACAGACAGACCGTCATCAGCAAACATAGCGGTATCTGTGCAGATTCTGTCAAATAGCACGAAGATTTCAGCAGTCCCAGTGAATAAAAGCGAGATTGAAATAGTCCGTGCATGCATGCAATATTTGTGTATTTCGGCGTGGCGTTTACATTTGTGTTTTAAAAACGCCGAGTAGAAAATATTGTGTTTTCCCAAAGAAAGACGAAAAGAAAAAGAAAAGGAAAAGAAAAGTAATTAGCAGACTGGTCGCCAACAAATCTCCTACTCACAATGATCTCTCTGCTCAGTGAAGACAGTTTCCCAGACATCTTCCCCGAACACGATGGCAACACAATGATGTTTGAGTTGTGGGTCATTGTAAACCTGCATTATACAGTGACATGATGGCAACACAATGGTGTTTGAGTTGTGGGTCATTGTAAACCTGCATTATACAGTGACATGATGGCAACACAATGGTGTTTGAGTTGTGGGTCATTGTAAACCTGCATTATACAGTGACATGATGGCAACATGATGATGTTTGAGTTGTGGGTCATTGTAAACCGCTACATTATACAGTGACATGGTGGCAACATGATGATGTTTGAGTTGTGGGTCATTGTAAACCGCTACATTATACAGTGACATGATGGCAACACGATTATGTTTGAGTTGTGGGTCATTGTAAACCTGCATTATACAGTGGCATGATGGCAACACGATTATGTTTGAGTTGTGGGTCATTGTAAACCGCTACATTATACAGTGACATGATGGCAACACGATTATGTTTGAGTTGTGGGTCATTGTAAACCTGCATTATACAGTGGCATGATGGCAACACGATTATGTTTGAGTTGTGGGTCATTGTAAACCGCTACATTATACAGTGACATGATGGCAACACAATGGTGTTTGAGTTGTGGGTCATTGTAAACCGCTACATTATACAGTGACATGGTGGCAACACGATGTTTGAGTTGTGGGTCATTGTAAACCGCTACATTATAAGTGACATGATGGCAACACGATGTTTGAGTTGTGGGTCATTGTAAACCGCTGCATTATACAGTGACATGGTAGCAACACGATGTTTGAGTTGTGGGTCATTGTAAACCGCTACATTATACAGTGACATGATGGCAACACGATGTTTGAGTTGTGGGTCATTGTAAACCGCTACATTATACAGTGACATGATGGCAACACAATGGTGTTTGAGTTGTGGGTCATTGTAAACCGCTACATTATACAGTGACATGATGGCAACACAATGGTGTTTGAGTTGTGGGTCAATGTAAACCGCTACATTATACAGTGACATGATGGCAACACAATGGTGTTTGAGTTGTGGGTCATTGTAAACCGCTGCATTATACAGTGACATGGTGGCAACACGATGTTTGAGTTGTGGGTCATTGTAAACCTGCATTATACAGTGACATGATGGCAACACGATGTTTGAGTTGTGGGTCATTGTAAACCTGCATTATACAGTGACATGATGGCAACACGATGTTTGAGTTGTGGGTCATTGTAAACCTGCATTATACAGTGACATGATGGCAACACGATGTTTGAGTTGTGGGTCATTGTAAACCTGCATTATACAGTGACATGGTGGCAACACGATGTTTGAGTTGTGGGTCATTGTAAACCGCTACATTATACAGTGACATGATGGCAACACGATGTTTGAGTTGTGGGTCATTGTAAACCGCTACATTATACAGTGACATGATGGCAACACGATGTTTGAGTTGTGGGTCATTGTAAACCGCTACATTGTACAGTGACATGATGGCAACACGATGTTTGAGTTGTGGGTCATTGTAAACCGCTACATTATACAGTGACATGATGGCAACACGATGATGTTTGAGTTGTGGGTCATTGTAAACCGCTACATTATACAGTGGCACCGGAACCAGAATGGCATGGGGATGTTCGCCCCTCCTTGAGGGAGGGAGGAAAAGAGTATCTTTTCGCAGCTATCACCACCCCCCACCCCCCCCACCCCACCCACCCCCACCCACCCCACACACACACTCCTTCTGTTGTATCTTCGATAATGACTGAAAAAGAAAGGAGACAAAACACTCCCTCCCCTTCCTTCTTTTCCCTCCTCCTCCTCCTCCCCCACACTCCACACCTGACTCCAACCACTGACCGTCCTCCCTTCCCTGATTTCTGAGAGCAGACTGGTAGACTCATCACCAGCCGTTTAAAGCCCACGTCATCACCAGCCGTCTACAGCCCACGTCATCACCAGCTGTCTACAGCCCACGTCATCACCAGCTGTCTACAGCCCACGTCATCACCAGCCGTCCACAGCCCACGTCATCACCAGCTGTCTACAGCCCACGTCATCACAGCCCGTGTCATCACCAGCCGTCTACAGCCCACGTCATCACCAGCTGTCTACAGCCCACGTCATCACCAGCCGTCTACAGCCCACGTCATCACCAGCTGTCTACGGCCCACGTCATCACCAGCCGTCTACAGCCCACGTCATCACCAGCTGTCTACAGCCCATGTCATCAACCGCCATCTACAGCCCACGTTATCACCAGCCGTTTACAGCCCACGTCATCACCAGCTGTCTACAGCCCACGTCATCAACAGCTGTCTACAGCCCACGTCATCACCAGCCGTCCACAGCCCACGTCATCACCAGCCGTCCACAGCCCACGTCATCAACAGCTGTCTACAGCCCACGGTGACGTGATATTAGCCGTGTAAGCCAGGACGTCGATGATCGCTGATGTCAGGCTCCGGACCTTGAGATCCAGCCCAGTTGTTGCAGACACTTCCAGCCCATCACATGTGTGACTGTGCCTCCGTCTCCAGGTCATAGCATCTGATCAACTGGACTGTTCTATTCAATATGATATAAACTCTGTGTGTGTGTGTGTGTGTGTGTGTGTGTGTGTTTGTGTGTGTGTGTGTGTGTGTGTGTGTGTGTGTGTGTGTGTGTGTGTGTGTGTGTGTGTGTGTGTGTTTGTGTGTTTGCGTGTGTGTGTGTTTGTG
>CM065729.1:43362432-43369932 GCA_033310375.1 Conus canariensis | reverse complement strand
CTCATGCTCAAATGCTCTATTTGTGTTTGCATATGTGTGACTACATGTGTGTAACTGTTGTAACATAAACACTGCGGACATTTTCTGCTACATTCTGTGGTTTTCGCATGTACATGGCTTAGTTGCCGATCCTGATACATCCTTATCAATGCACGTTATAGGTAGACACGTGGTCAATAAATAGTGAAACACGAATGTTTTTTTTAAAAACAACAACAACGACAACAACAACAATAAGAGTGATAATAATAATGATAATCATCATCATCATCATCGTCGTCGTCGTCGTCGTCGTCGTCGTCGTCGTCGTCGTCGTCGTCGTCGTAATGATCATCATAATCGTCATAATCATCATCATCAATATTATTATATTAATAATAAAGAATAATTGTTAAACACTTTATCTAAACAATTGCCCTAACACACACACACACACACACACACACACACACACACACACACACACACACACACACGCGCGCGCGCCGCGCGCGGCGCGCACATGCGCGTGCGCGCGCGTACCACCACTGCCACCACCACAACCGCCATCACCACCCCCACACACATACACATCATGTATGACTTTGCTGGAGACACTGACACTGACACTGACATCTTTTATTGACATTGGCTAATAGCCTTTTTGTCAAGAGGGTACAATGTTTTTTGTTTTTTTTTGCATTGAAGAAAAGAAAACAAAAGAAAAACTGCAAATTAGGTGTCTACACAACTAAGCAAAATTAAGAAATTATTTCCATTTTCATCACTCATTTGCATTTCTTGTGTAATATCTAGTACAAAATTATTCTCACTCAACAACCATTCCCTTCACATACGTACACTGATCCATCCTATCTTCCATCGACTTGCACGCACGCATTTATATCCTTATCCTCCCTTCTCCCCATTCACACATATTCTTCTGTACAAATATTCATCTTGCTTGATATAATGAAAAACCATTAACTTGAACCATCAAGCTTCAAGGTCACATAAGTTTTCTAAACATTGAAAAACAAATATAATTGATATCCCCTCAGTGTTTTGAGCTTTCATTCATTCACAATTTTCTTCCGCGTATCTACAGCTTCTGTTACATATTTTGCCAGCATCTTTAACAATGTTTCATCACTTGTTTGCAAAATATTGTTAAGGTTTCGACTCTTGACTGTGTTATGATCAAATAGTCTTAATTTTTTTCTAATGTTCTCATAAGCAGGGCAGTTGAACAAAAAATGTAATTCATCTTCTCTAATTGCAGTATCATTACACAATGGACATGAATCATCAACAGCATCATTATTTAGATACCATCTTTTATTAGCATTTAATCCCAGTGTTCTATTTCTAAATCTTGCAAGGATACCTCTTTGCCACCGATTAGATACTAGATGTAAATACTTTTCTGCCTCCAAGTTACTTTTGAAGGACAGGAACCAGGAATATTTATCATGTTCTTCTAGTTGGCTGTGCCAGTTTTGTTTATACGAGGAAATTAGTCTATCTTTGAATTCAGACATAAAAACGGTTTCGTTTCCGACTCCCTGGTTCAACCACACTATTCCAAACCCATTCTCTGTTAGCACTTTCTTTATTTTAGAGACCCAGTTAACATTTCCTAACTCACACTGTTGCAGCATCATGTCGTAGGCTTGCCTGCTCAGTCTAGCTTCTGGTAATCGTATTATTTTGCACCAGTATCTAACACACTTTACAATACATCTGATGTACAAAGGGTACCTTCCTGTTTCACCGTAAGCTATTTTATTGGATGAATGAATCAGAATATTCAGAAACCGTTTGATTGCATAAGTGTGCACTCTTTCTATGTTTGGATTATTTTCAAGTCCCCATATTTCAGCACCATATGTAAGAATCGGTTCAATCTGGGTATCAAATAGCTTCCAAAATATGTGTGGATCAGTAGTATTCAATTTCCTTAATGTTCTCAAAATTTCTATCACTCCTTTTTTGCCTTTTCTACTTGTTTCACACCAACCTAAATTCCAACTTAATTTTGTTGTAAAAAACATACCTAAGTATTTGTACGAATTGGTTACTTTAACCTCAGAATTACCATACCACCAAACTTCATTTCTAGCTAAATATCCACCTTTACGAAACACAATAATGTTGGTTTTATCAAGGTCTACTGTCAACTGTAGTTTATCAGCTTTCTGTTTCAAAACATTCAATTGGTTTTGCAATCCTATTGCTGTACTAGACAGCAGAATTACATCATCGGCAAACAGCATCATAAAAATCTCCACACCTGGGATAATCTGAATACCATGTTTACCATTTCTTGAGAGTTCTATAGCAAGCTCATTGATAAAAAAAGAAAACAGTTGTGGGCTTAAAAGACAGCCTTGCTTGACTCCACGTGGGCAATTGAAAAAATCAGAATAAACACATTTCTCACGCACGCATGCCAAGACAGAGTCGTACATTCCACGTAATGCCATATATAACTTTCCATTGACTCCGTTTTTTCTAAGAACATTCCATAAAATATTTCTATTTACAGAATCAAAAGCTTTCCTGAAATCAACAAAAGCGACATACAATTTTGTATTTTTATGCATGTATTTTTGTACAAGAGCAAACAACGTAAATATATGATCAGTTGTGCTGTACCCAGATCTAAATCCTGCCTGCTCCTCCACGATTTTATCTTCCCGGTCTGCCCAACGTTTTAATCTCACATTTAAAATGTGTGTGTAAACTTTGCTGACGACACTTGTCAGTGCTACACCTCGGTAGTTATCAGGAGTGTTTACATCTGCTGGAGACAATAAAGAGACAGAGAGAGACAGAGACAGAGAGAGAGACAGGCAGACAGACAGACAGACAGACAGAGAAAGAATGAAGAATCGGCCCAGCGCTGAACCAATGCAGAAGCCAGCCCTTGCGTTTAGAATGAACTCCAAAAAAAAGAATGAGATAGAGTAGGGCCGTGGTGCGTGACATGCTGCACAAAACACACCACATGATGGGGTTGACACAAACACGTAATCAGACGGGCGCAGAGCCAGTCACCATCTCAGCTGAGTCCTGTGCATACCAAAGTGCTGTCTGGAGCTGTCTGCCTCATCCGTTCTGGTTTGCCTGGAGAAGACAAAGAGGTCGAAACACGTTGGAAGACAGCTGCAGCGCAACACTAGCGACAGGTAAGGAAAGCCCGCGCCAACGATCAAGGACAGGTCTCCCACATTGCCTTCCAAGCTGTCACCGCACATTCCGTGCACGCATCAGCTTGATCAGCCACCTGCGTGTCCACAAATCATCTCATCCCACCCCCCCCCCCCCCCCCCCCCCCCACTCTCTCCCTCCTCAACCCCTAGATGTCGATTCAACGGACGAACAACATGTTCTGTGTTACATTTTTTTTTCATTCTCTTCGTCTGTGGTTAGTTAACCCAAACTGTTACTCTCTCTATGAAGATGTTCCCATCACACGAGCGGCTGTCTAGCAGCGAGGTGCTTTGACACTTCCAGTTCTGTCGGGACGGCATAGTAGATATCAAAGGTCACCCCCCCCCCCCCCCCCTCTCCTTCATTGTTTCACCCTATCACGCGCTTGAGAGGGACGAGCACTACCGATCTGCAGGATGGAACTGGACCCGGGGGGGGGGGGGGGGGGGGGGTGTTCCTGTGAGAGCAGGCGTCGGGCAAGCACCGTTCAATTACGAGTAATCCTTTTGTGCCTGACCTTTCCAGCAGAATTTGTAAATACGTTTTTTGTTCGTTCTTTGCAAGCCACAAAAAAAAAATGACAACTGTTATCCTTCCGCATTTCTGTGTAAGTTTTTGTGAAAAAAATGTTCGCAAAACCAATTATGAAATCCAGGACTAGAAGGCGCCCTACATAAACAGGACCTCGGCTAACACGGGTTAACCTTGGCTTTCGGAAATTAGTGCCGTCTACTGTTTGGGAAAAGAAACGCATGTATTTTCACAGAACTGATATACACCTGTTCAAATTCGTTTAACTCAGCGGCAAGATAATATACTTAGAAAACACAATTATGGGCGGATGCACTTCAGAGTCCGCCAGACTCTGGAACCAGTTAAAAGGTTACGTTACGAATCAATTTTGTTAAAGCTTGGTTTTCCAAGTTTTATTTTAAAAACATAAACTACATTCAAACTCAAATAAATTTACGTTTCTTTGTTTGCTTGCTTGCTTGCTCCTCTTGCTTGTTCGGTTTTTTTTTTTTTTTTTTTTTTTTTTTTTTTTTGTCTTTGTTTTTTTTTTTTTGTATGTTCGTTCGTTTGGGTTTTTTCTGTCTTTGTTTTTTTCATTTTTTTTATTTGTTTGTTTGTTTGTTTTTGCTTCTTCGTTCGCTTGTTGACAGTACATGTTTGGCATAGTTAGCGCTAATCCAATAGCCGACTGACCGTAAGAAGTCAGAGTGATCAGTAAAAGGTTCAGGCAGGCCAGCCACTCCCTTCAGTTGTTCCCACCTGCCCTGAACCAACTCAGACACGCGTCCAATGCTGTGAGGGCAAGACAGAGGTGGTCAGGCCGTGCCCATCACTCCAAGGCGGCCAGCTCCACTGGCACATGATCTAATAGCTGACCACACTTCCTTCCTCGGTATCTGCTGCTGCAGCAACTCTACACACTAACCATCATGTCTGCTGGCTGCTTAGTCTCTGTGTCTGTGTCTGTGTCTGTCTGTCTGTCTGTCTGTCTGTCTGTCTGTCTGTCTCTCTCTCTCTCTCTCTCTCTCTCTCTCTCTCTCTCTCTCTCTCTCTGCGTGTGTGTATGTGTGTGTGTGTGTGTGTGTGTGTGTGTGTGTGTGTGTGTGTGTGTGGTGTGTGCGTGCGTGCGTGGGTGAACGCGCGCACATTACGAAGTAATTCATCATCTGTAATACAAACATTCTTTTAAAAAAAAAAAAAGGGGGGGGAGGGATGGGGGGTGTAGCTTGTTAGTACCACTGAGCGTCCCCACCCTAAACCACCCACCCCACCCCTTTTCTTTTTTTTCTTTTTTTTTTCCCAAAATAATGTCATTTCCAAGAAGTCGCTCTATGTGCGGAATGTATCAGAAAATCAAACTCTAAGGCTACATCTTAGCCCCTGATATGGCCCCTTGCGGTCAGCTCGGCTGTAAGCAACATTATCTCTCAGGTCACGTGTCGCGTTCAAACTTGATCCTGCGCAGGTTTTCTTTTTTTTTCATGCACTTTTCTTCGCCAAAAAAAGGGTCTGTATGTTGTACATTGCACGCAAAAACCTTATAGATTGTGTGTCTTTTGCTTTAGCCCATTGGGCTGGAGCGTCTGTAATGTATAGCAGTTAATCCATGGCAAGTTTTATGGACTCAAGTTCCATCCTTTTATCATCCGCTTGCGCAGCCTGTGATTCAGCGCTGGTCTTGGGATTGAAGAGCCGGACTGCTCCTCAGCAGATCGGTGCGTGCTCTATAGGATTTTCGGTGTGGGCTCTATAGGATTTTCGGTGTGTCGGTGTGGGCTCTATAGGATTTTCGGTGTGTGCTCTGTAGGATTTTTGGTGTGTGCTCTATAGAATTTTCGGTGTGTGCACTATAGGATTTTCGGTGTGTGCTCTATAGGATTTTTGGTGTGTGCTCTATAGAATTTTCGGTGTGTGCTCTATAGGATTTTCGGTGTGGGCTCTATAGGATTTTCGGTGTGTGCTCTATAGGATTTTCGGTGCGTGCGCTATAGGATTTTCGGTGTGGGCTCTATAGGATTTTCGGTGGGTGCTCTATAGGATTTTCGGTGTGTGCTCAATAGGAGTTTTGGTAAGTGCTCTATAGGATTTTCCGTGAATGATCTATAGAATTTTCAGTGTGTGCTCTATAGGATTTTCGGTGTGTGCTCAATAGGATTCTTGGTGTGTGCTCTATAGGATTTTCGGTGAGTGCTCTATAGGATTTTCGGTGTGTGCTCTAGAGGATTTTTGGTGTGTGCTCTAGAGGATTTTTGGTGAGTGCTATATAGGATTTTCTGTGTGTGCTTTGTGGGACTTTATATGTGTGCTATATAGAATTATCTGTGTGTGCTATGTAGGATATTCTGTGTGTGCTATGTAGGATATTCTACGTGTTCTTATAAAATGTTCTGCGTATACTATATAGGATTTCCTGTGTGTGCTATATATGATTTTATGTATATGCTATATAGAATTTTCGGTGTGAGCTATGCAGAATTTTTTGTGCGTGCCATATAAAATGTTCTGCGTTTACTATAAAGGATTTCCTGTGTGTGCTATATAGGATTTTGTGTGTGTGCTATATACGATTTTCTGTAAGTGCTACACAAGATTTTCTGTGTGCGCTACTTAGGATTTTCGTTGTGTGCTATTTAGGATTTTCTGTGTATGCTATATAGGATTTTTAGCGTGTGCAATATAACATTTTCTGTGTATGCTACATAGGATTTTCTCTGTGTGTGCTATATACGATTTTCTCTGTGCGTTACATAGGATTTTCTGTGTGAGCTATGTAGGATTTTCTGTAGAATCTTCTGTCTATTCACTCCACAGACGGTTCCTGACTCTAAAATATTGGGGTGAAAATGTCATTAAGGTTCTCTCTCTCTCTCTCTCTCTCTCTCTCTCTCTCTCTCTCTCTCTCTCTCTCTCTCTCTCTCTCAGATTTCCGAAGACTCAAGAACATCCTCTAATTAACGGGGCCAGGCCAACTATTCACTTGTCACTTCCGCCCGGTGGGCGCCGTGTTGAAATGTCACAAAGACGCCCGTTTCCTGTGTTGAGACTCAAGGCTGGCCGTCTAAAAACCGGGAACCTTACAATCAAAGCTGATGGGCAGACTAGCTTGTTTCCCCTCCAAGACGCGTTGGAAAAAAAAACCCAAACGTAAAGCCTGCTGTTCTAGAACTCTCCTGTGCGCCAAGCGAAGGGGGTCAGGCCGTCTCTTGGTTTCCTACCTCGACTCCAGTGCCCAGCAAGCTCATGGCCCGGGTTTGAAACACTGCCGGTCTTGCCGATGGCCAGCATAAGTAAGTGGTTGTCTGGCTTTGCGCCGCTTAAACGTGTTGTCGTTCTGGTGATAATGCGATGTGTCATGTGCTGTCAAAGCCCTGCCCTCAGTCCCAGTCTCGTTCCAATCCGCCCCTGCATTAGGTTGACTGGGATAATGTTAGGTACGTGGTTACGTTACACCTAAATGTAGCGTGAAACTTTGATTCCCTGTGGATACATGACAGAAAGAATATTGTCTCATGTGTAGCTTATGATAATTCTGTTTGTACATGAGAGACAGACAGAGAGAGAGAGACAGACAGACAGACAAACAGACAGACAGACAGAAAGAGAGGTTTCATTCACAAAGACCTTCCCTTAGACAGAGAATAATACTATATTCTGTGAATGATGTTGCAGATTGACTCTGATCATAATCATCGTAGGCCTACATAAACATTTTGCATCTTCAATATCCATAAATGGCTAACTCCCTAACAATATTTTCAATATCCATAAATGGCTAACTCCCTAACAATATTT
>CM065729.1:43352432-43357432 GCA_033310375.1 Conus canariensis | reverse complement strand
ACAGTATTAAAGCTGTACGTAATGTTATAAACAGTAAATTACGTTAGAAATAGGTCTAAACTGATACACACACACCCCACACACATGTATATATTCAATTATAAACAAAGCCTGCTCTAATGTCTTTGATTAAAAAAATAGGGGAGTGAGCATTCATATCTGCAGTAGCAGATAATTCTGCCTAACTAACAGTATGTGCTTGAGTGGGTGAATGGGGAAAAATAAAATACATGCTCCTCAAAATAAGCCTTCGGCAAACTTATAGTCTCCAAGAGGAAGATCAATCTCCAATGGGGAGGAAACTCAATAACATATAACTCCTGGCCAGATACCGATATTTCGAAACTTGATTGTTTGTCTTCAGTGACCGCAGAAAGCGCTAATTTGACTCTTCTGCCTTTTCGGTTTTAAGAAGAATGCTATCCCAGAAAAAGCTGGTGTGCAATACCGTAGTATGTTTGTTGAGTTTTCAAAAAACCAACCAAAGGTGTCACCTAAGAAGCAAAAGAAAATCATGAAAGAGCAAAACAAGCTACATTTTCTTGTGAAAAGTAGAAAATATAAAAAGATAACCTCTTAAGACACAAGTGCTGAGGGCCAGTTCTTGGAATGAATCCGCAAGGGACTAAATTACAATAAACTAATAAATTCCAAGGATAAGTACCAAGCACCATTCCAGCAACTTACAGAGCAGCTTGGTGCTGCAATGACTGCAAGAAATATTCAATTATAAACAAAGCTTGCTCTTATGTCTTCTGTTTTTCTAAGACATAAGAGCAAGCTCTTGTTTATAACTGAATATTTCTTGCAGTCATTGCAACACCAAGCTGCTCTGTAAGTTGCTGGAATGGTGCTCGGTACTTATCCTTGGAATTTATTAGTTTATTGTGTATATTATATATAATATATAAATATATATATATGTGTGTGTGTGTGTGTGTGTGTGTGTGTGTGTGTGTGTGTATGTGTGCCTGTGTGTGCGAGTGAGAGAGTTGTGGATGTGTGTGTGAATATCTTTACATAAGTCATAAGTGAAGATTAACATGAAACAAAATACTTATAACCAACAGCTAACTAATGAATTAAAGTCAAAATGGATGACAGTAGTAAAGAAAAAAAAGAATAAATAAATAAACTTTTTTTTTTAATCCTTTGCTCCGCCCCCCCCCCCCCCCCCCTTTTATCCACCCATCCCCCTTCCTTTCTTATCCCCCGCAAATAAAGTTAAAAAATATTATAAGTATTTTCCAACAGGGGTGCGTTCTAAGTGTACAAAGAATTCGTACGTTAAAGCTGGTGACTGAAAAATGGCCTGCACAGTATTTTGCTTCAATACTGGAATAATCTTTTTCATATCATTGCATGAAACAATATGAACTGGAGTAATTTTGTTTCCACATACGCAAACTACGCTTTTTACATATTTTGTTTTGAATGCATTAAGTTTCCACCTGTACATTAATGAGAGTAATTTTCTATTAAGGTTAAAATGCTCTTTGATTCTTTTGATATCAAACTGGTCTTTATAGACGTGATCTACCATACTATATTCGAAAGCTTTCCAGATATGCGACTTAACTAAGTTACACTGTTCATGTACTGATAAGGGGAAATCAAACAATTCTGAATCAAAACTATTTTTGGCTCTACGTTTAGCTGCCCTGTCTCCTTTTTCATTGTAATGAAAAGAACAATGTGAAGGAATCCAACAAAAAGCTACATGGGTTCCTCTTGCAATTAACATGTGTATCATACAACTTACCTCTATGATCATCTCAGGTCTTGTGTGCAATTGACAAACTTTTAATGCTTGAAGAGCTAATTTAGAATCAACACAGAACAGAATTTGAAATATTGTTTTTGGAAAGTTTAAAAGGTAATTTAAAGCCAGGAGTATCGCTATTAATTCTGCTGTAAATATCGATTTGTTAATTCTGATACAAAATGATTTCTCTACTCTTAAGTCTGGTATTAAGAATGCACAACCTGTTTTTTTATCAATGCTGGTGTGTGTGTGTGTGTGTGTGTGTGTGTTGTGTGTGTGTGTGTGTGTGTGCGCGCGCGCGTGGTGCGTGCGTGCGTGTGTGTGTGTGTGTGTGTGTGTGTGTGTGTGTGTGTGTTGTGTGTGTGTTTTGTTGTTTTTTGTTTTCGCTGTCCCATCTTCTGTGCCACCTCAGTGGCAGTGCAACCACGCCGCTCATTCCGACATCCCGTCCACAGCCACAGCCCGGTCAGTCCCGCCGCAGCCCCGGCACTGGCAATCCACAGGAAGCAGTCAATGTCAAGTCATCAAGAGGCAACCCACCGGAGGAGACACTGCACTGCTGCTGAGTCACTTCAGTGGATCCTGGCCGTTACTGATAATGGCCTTTATGGGGCTGAATCTCCACGAGATGTTAGCATTGTTCATTTTGTTATAACCAGGTGGTGTTCTGGTCAGAAACAGTGGTGGGTTTACAGAATGAACTGAACAATCAAAGCAGGACTGCTACCTCCTTGGAACTTAATCTGAGTCTGAATAAGAACAATATCGTCTTGTTTAGAACAGAAGGTTCTCTGGCTGCTAGAGAGAGACGGATGCACGGCTGGTGTTGGTTTGCCTGTTCTGAATCCTAATGAATATTTAAGGATTTGTTTCTCCAAGCGCATGAGCTTTAATGCTGCGTGTAAAGATCCCCGCATGTAGAGCGAATAATGTGCTGATACGTGTTACGAAAAGACTGAATGCATTAAATAATAATTCACTATATTCACAACCTGTTTATCTGTATGGGGCTAGAATTCGAGGATTAGAAACAAGATGCAAAGCATGAACGTACTCCCAGTTCATCTTCTGAAAACGTCACAATCAAACATGCGTCATAACGTATTTGATGTCAGAATCAAACATGCTTCATAATGTATTTGTACTTTCTGAGATATTCCATAAAGAAGAAAACCCATTTTGGGCCGTTATAGCCGTTAGTAACGGCTATTCTGGTAAAATACATTATGCAAAGCATATAAACGTACTCCTAGTTTATCTTCTGAAAAACGTCACAATCAAACATGCGTCATAATGTATTTCGCCTTTCAAATATTCCATAAAGAAGAAAAGATAATCTGGGCCGTTATAGCCGTTAGTAACGGCTATTCGGGTGAAAAACAAAACAAACAAAAACATCGGGCATCATCCGTGACCCATAATGAAATACCTACAATTTCAGAAAGATCGGCCTAGAACTTTTGTCTGGAGTGAGTGGAACACATTTTGACCACGGACAGACACACAGACAGACACACAGACAGACAGACAGCATTTCTTCGTTCCATTGTAAAGTACTCCCTGTTCTATAAGAACTGGAAATACAAAAAGGACCTGTAAATTGTACAACGGTGTATTTTTTGCATTCAAAAGGAATTTATGTTTAGACAATATCATTTCTAATGTCTTGGTCTCCGGGGAGATAAACCAATATCTATTGTTTATTTGTTCAGCTGGAAATGTATTAGATATCAGATAAAAGTTTTTTTGTGTATGGAAGATTTTGGACTACCTTGCAGATCGTATGATAATTAGGTTGTTGGAATTGGACGCAAAGGGAACGAAAACTGAGCGATCAATGGAATTGGAGATAATTAGCTAATTCAAGGCATTGAATATCAAAGTTTGTTCTCCGCCTTTTTTCGGCCAAAGGTTGTTAGATTGTAAATGGGAAACATAAAATGGCCATATTCAAACTGGAGGAAGATAACTTGCATAGAAACCGTTTTAATATTTGTGACATTCAGTCGTACTTTACTTTTGATTTTGTTATGTGTTTGAAAAGATTGATTACTGAAGTTATATTTGCTGTATCTGAAAAAAATAATAATAATACGGTTAACATTGGGAAAATGTTTAGGTCTGCCATTAAGTATGCAAGGAGAGGCAAAAGAGATATATTTTGTGCTTTTTCCCCCTTTTTCGCTATCCCATCTTCTGTGCCACCTCAGTGGCAATGCGCCCACTCCGCTCATTCCGACACCCCGTTCACAGCCACAGCCCGGCCCGGCCGGCCGCAGCCCCGGTGTAACAGCCCATTCTTACTCCCCCTCTGGAACTTACCCCGGGGTAAGTCTGGGCTAGCCTGCTTTTACCCCCGGAGTCATTCCAGGACTAGGTGGAACTTACCCCCCCCCCCCCCCCTACTTGGAACTGACCCCCCTAGTCATCTACATTGTACAAGGTACACAGGCACTCAGGAGACACTAATTAGCTGTAAAAATAGTTAAAATCTTTGATATACATTAAAGTGAGCAATGATCAGCGACACTGACCACTGGTTGTCTGCATTGCACAAGGTATACAAACACTCATGAGACACTGAATAACTGTAAAATAGTCGAAATATCTGATTTAAGTCATAGTGGCCAGTGGTCAGTGGCACTGACCACCAGTCGTCTGCATTGCACAAGGTACACAGGCACTCGGGAGACTATAATTAGCTGTGAAATAGTTAAAATCTCTGATTTACGTCATAATGACCAGTAGTCAGTGGCTCTGACCACAAGTAATCTACATTGTACAAGGTACACAAGCACTCGGGAAAAACTAATTACCTGTTAAATAATTAAAATCTCTGATTTACGTCATAATGACCAGTGGTCAGTGGCATTGACCACTAGTCATATACATTGTACAAGCTAAGGTACACAGGTACTCAAGAGACTCTAAATAGCTGTAAAATAGTTAAAAGAGGCAAACCGGGATGAAGCAACAACGGTACTTGGTCACAACGACACGTGGTCACAACGACATTTTGTCACAACTACGCTTGGTCTCATTGGCACTTGGTCACATTGGCATGCAGCCGTCTTTCTTTCCCACGCATGCACGGGCGTTCTCACACACACCCGAATATTGACCCACGCGTGTAAGCTAGCGCGAGAAATGTTAATACGTATCTGCTAGTGAATCAGGTGTGTGTGGGGGGAGGGGGGTTGGGGAAGTAGGAGGTCCATCTATTGAGAAGAGTCTA
>CM065729.1:43319932-43322432 GCA_033310375.1 Conus canariensis | reverse complement strand
GCGAACCTGTAACATTTCCAATGTACATCAATTAACATTTTGAAAGTATTTGATATTGAATTAAGCTAGTTCAAATCCACCCAAAATAGACTAATATTGAGGTAACTCAAATACATAAAAACAGACTGACTACCGAAGCATACTATAAGTATAGCGTTTGGTTGGGATGTTAGAAAGTATGTCATATGAGCAGCTAATGTTTTTTTTTTGGTGTGCGTGTGTGTGTGCATGTGTGTGCGTACGCGCGCGCGCGCGCGTGTGTGTGTGTGCGTGCGTGTGTGTGTATGTGTCTGTGGCATTTATATTTTTTGTATTGTTTAAGCATATATGTGTGTGTGTGTGTGTGTGTGTGTGTGTGTGTGTGTGTGTGTGTGTGTGTGTGTGTGTGTGTGGCATATTTATTTTTATATTGTTTAAAGCACGGTAAGAGACGTGTGTATAGTCTCCTGGCTATTTTCAAGCATCTCATAATAGACTGCAGATGACAGTTTCAGTTTCAGTTCCATCAGGGAGGTGTCACTGCGTGTGCGGACTAGTCCATATACGCTACACCACATCCGCTGAGTTTTGAGACCACACTGTGCAAGATTTCAAGCTCATGTATGAATAAATCAATGACTGGGATGAAAGAATTTAGGAAGAGGGTCTCACACCTACGACTTAGCAGATGTTTGACCTTCGCATTATCCCAACATGCTGGTTAGACTTTGGGTACCTCCCTAACATTGTCCATGCCGTTATTACAGGTGACATAATGGACACTATCATCACCACAGCAGTGACATATTTCTTGTGCACAGACTGTTCGAAAAGAATCAATCACTTTGTACAGCCATACTTATAGATGGATATGAACAGGTGTACAACGTTTAGATTTGATCACTGACTGAACAGCACAAAGTCAAAGGTACAAGAAAGATGAAAATAGAGATCAGACAAAGTGGATCAGTTTTACTCTTCGTCTTATGTTGCACAGAGCTTACCAGTTAGATATTGGTAAAGAAACTCGTGGAGAGCGTGGCAGCAGGAGTCCTCAGAAGAGAAGCCCCCTTCAAGCAAGTGTTTCGGCCCTTATCTCCTGACACTCTAGGGGTTGGCCACACCCGGTCATGACTCCGGATGTCCTCTGCTGCCCTTTTTTTTTTTTTTTTCCACCTTGGGACGAGCCATGCTGGATTCGAACCCATGACCCTCTGGACATGCTCATTTTCCACTTAATGACTCGCGCTTTAACCACTGACCACAGGGACACCTGATATTTGTAGGGAAATTAAGCCTTATAAGTTCACTTTGTTCCTCCTTGACCAGATCCAGCTTGAACACCCCTCTGCCGCTTCTGCCATTGCTTTCAGGCTCTGGTTTTTTCCTTCCCTGCAACTGAGAGCTGTTTCATGAGGCTGTATGCAGACGTTCCTACAAACCCCTAGCTCCAATTTCTGCAGTGAGGACTTTGACCTGATAGCCTTCTCTCCTCAGGCTCTCTCCCTGCCGACTGTTATAACAGAAAAACAATATCCAGAATAGGTTTTCTGTTGACCTCAAAAATTCAGCTCATGAATGATTTTCTGTGTTACTCCACATTGATGTAAAATACCAAGCACAATTATACGACATAATTGCAGTTGTTGTTATTTTGTTTTATTTATCATGCATGTATGTTTAATGATTGTGTACGCAAACTTGCATAAAATGTCTAAATTGGTGTCTAGTTTGTATGTCGCCATTCAAATTGGGTTTTGGCCTTTTTTGTTTGTTTGTCTGTCTGTTTGTTTGTTTGTTAATATGTTTGTTATATAATCGTTGGTCTATTCTCTGTCCGTTTGTCCATCTGTCTGTCTGTCTGTCTGTCTGTCTGTCTCTCTCTCTCTCCTCTCTCTCTCTCTCTTTCTCTCTTACTCTCACTCTCTCTTTCTCTCACTCTCTCTCTTTCTCTCTCTCTTTCTCTCACTCTCTCTCTCTTACTCTCACTCTCTCTCTGTCTCTTACTCTCTCTCTCTCTCTCTCCTCTCTTTCTCTCACCCTCTCTCACTCTCTCTTACTCTCTCTCATCTCTTCTTCTTCTCTCTCCTCTCTCTCTCTCTCTCTCTCTCTCTCTCACTCTCTCTTTCCTCCTCTCTCTCTCTTACTCTCGCTCACTCTCTCTTTCTTACTCTCTCTCTCTCTTTTCTCACTCTCTCTTACTCTCTCTTTCTTACTCTCTCTCTCTCTCTTTCTCTCACTCTCTCTTACTCTCTCTTTCTTACTCTCTCTCACTCATCATGTTACTTTCCTTCTCTCTTACTCTCTCTTACTCTCACTCTCTCTTTCTCTCTCTTTCTTACTCTTTCTCACTCTTCTCTTCTCTCTCCTCTCTCTCTTCTCTCTCTCTCTCTCTCTCTTCTCTCTCCCTCAAACTGCTCTTCTTTCTCTCTCTCTCTCTCTCTCTCCCTCAAAACTTTCTCTTACCTTACTCTCTCTCTCTCTCTCTCTCTCTCTCTCTCTCTCTCACTCCCTCTTTCTC
>CM065729.1:43307432-43309932 GCA_033310375.1 Conus canariensis | reverse complement strand
CACTGAATGCTAACAACTGCGCTGAATACTAATAACTGCACTGAATGCTAATAACTGTACTGAATGCTAAAACTGTACTGAATGCTAATACCTGCACTGAATGCTAATAACTGCACTGAATGCTAATAATAACTGTACTGAATGCTAATACCTGCACTGAATGCTAATAACTGTACTGAATGCTAATAATAACTGTACTGAATGCTAATACCTCCACTGAATGCTAATAACTGTACTGAATGCTAATAACTGTACTGAATGCTAATACCTGCACTGAATCGTCCTGGTACAGCAAACTTTGAAAGGAACAAACTCCTCGATGGGCGTATGGAGAGTAACTCTTCAGAGCATTCACAGGTGTGGGCCGCTGTATATTCCTCGATGCCGTGTGACTACTACTACCTGGCACTGACAACCAACCCTTAAAGCACCAAGCCCTAAGATTTTACTTCATTCCAATAAAGGCATTCCACTTCGCATGCTCAACAACTTTTAGGGAAATAAACTGTCGACGATGCACGAATACTAATGATTGCACTTAATACCCTGGTGATGTTGTCTCTTCATTTGCTAGAAGGTGTGAGAATTACAGATGTTTTCGTGCTGGTGGTGGAGACCTCAGGATGTTTACTGCTCAGAACCCAGCCACACAGTTCTGACAGCTCAGTTACCACAATTTTTTTTGTTTTGTTGTTGTTGTTGTTTGTTTTGTTTTTTTGCTGTTGTTCCTCTCAGCAGAGCTTCTGTTTTTCCTTATCTCCAAATGCTCCCCCCAAAAAAATCAAGCAGCTTTTTTTTTTCACCTCGTAGAAGAACTCAATTATTTAGAGCCCAAGGTCCTCCTTTCTGTAAAATCCGATCGGAATGATCTGCAGAAATGTAATTCCTCAAAGTGGCACGCAGGTCGGGAGCAGTTCAATGCGTGTCACCAAATCCATTTTAGCAGCAGAATGATCTCCCTTTCAGGCTTCTCGGAGGTGATGAAGGAGTTACGTGCCTTGGTTAGCCGATCCCCTAACACATACCAACCTGAAACGAGAAGAAAAAAAAATTGATCACAGGAGACCAGTTGATGCACTGCTCCATTAACTTCATCTCACTAGATTAAAATGAGGAATGCCATGAGATGAATGCTGCATTTTCTAATGAGTCAATGAGCAACATTAAAGCAAGAGATAGAGAGAGAGAAAAAAACAAAAAAAACGAAAGAACGAAGGTGATTGATAAGCCTGTGTCTATTTCAGCGGGTTTGCGTGTCTTACACTTTCTTTTTCGCCTCTTGCCAAACAAATCGGACACAGCTGAGCTATCGTGGTTAACATCCGAACCCAGGTTATCCTTAAACAGAGGACAGTATTATACATCAGCGACGGTAGCCAATAGACGACCGCTTGTGTGTGTGTGTGTGTGTGTGTGTGTGTGTGTGTGTGTGTGTGTGTGTGTGTGTGTGTGTGTGTGTGTGTGTGTGTGTGCGTGCGCGCGTGCGTGTGAGTGTGTGTGTGTGTGTGTGTGTTGTGTGTGTGTGTGTGTGTGTGTGTGTGTGTGTGTGTGTGAGAGAGAGACAGAGACAGACAGACAGACAGACAGACAGAGAGGAAAAAGGGTGGGGTTAGCAAGGTTGTTGGTTTTTTTGTTGTTGTTTTTGTTTTGTTTTTCAAAGCGACGGAGCATTCTGAGGCATGAATTGTAAGCTTTCTCTGCTGTCTTTACCCATGTAGACACATTGTATACCAATGGCAAAGGAAAGGGAAACAGACAAGGAGCAACGGAGCTCCAAGTTTCCATTTGGAAGCCAAAGTTGCATCTGGAAAAAAAAAAAAAAAAGACACACGCACACACGCATACATCCCCAGGTATTGATCTTGCTTATGCTTAGCTCGGATCGTTCATATTCACAGGCATCAAAGAAGTGGCATATGATGGTTTGGGGGTGGGGGGGAGGGGGGTTGCCCCCCCCCCCCCCCCCCCCAATTTCCCCCACCTCCCCAGTAGGTGTCACAGAATGATGCCATGATTATGTTCAGCAAACAGTCACAACTGTTTTCTTTTCACTTTCATTTGTTAGCATCGTGTACCGTTCGCTAACGATGCAAACCTTCGTTGCAAGCAGCAGTGAAGGAAATGTCCGTCCACTGCAGAGAGAGGCTTTATCATGGGAGTGAGTGAGGATGGGGTGGGGGGGGGGGGAGGACACAGAGGGATGGAGACAGGAAGACACCAGTTTTCCAGGGAAATGGCTGGTGGTATTGCTGCCGTGTGCCAGGCAAGTCCAGGGACGTTGTTTATAGCCTGTGTGTGGTGTAGGGATGCAAGGAGTCAGTCGAGCTCTCTTTGTGACATTGCTCTCCCACACAGTATGTTCAGACTTCTTTGGAAACAGAGTTCATGGACAAAATGTCCAAATGCAGTTGATTTTAGAAATTTCACATGAACTTCTTCTTCTTCAGCGTTCCAGCGTGTGAACTCGTTTTACCCTGTTGGGATACTCACACTACACTCG
>CM065729.1:43297432-43302432 GCA_033310375.1 Conus canariensis | reverse complement strand
GGGGAGGGGGGGGGAGGGGGCAGCATCGAGAGATAAAAATGAACAAGGATTAAACACTTTTAAGACATTCCCAGTTTTAAAGTCTGTGCTCTGCAGGCCTGAAGGACTCAAAGGATGATGCCAGAGTTGCACGATTGAAAACCATGCTAAACACAGCCTGTTATGCCTTCTGTCGGCATGGCATGGGTAAAGAACTCTGAACAGTTTAACTCATTGGAGAAGGCAGACTAACTCACTGAGTGGGCAGCCTAACGCACAAGGTCTAGCAGCCTAATCACCGAATATTGCAGATTAAGTCATTAAGCCTAAATCACTGTATATGATTGCCTGAATCACAAATTATGACTGCTTAGATCACTGAAAGTCATTAAGCCTAAATCACTGTACATGATTGCCTGAATCACAAATTATGACTTAGATCACCGAGTATGACTGCATAAGTCACTGAGTATGACTGTCTACATCACTGAGTATGATTGCCTAAATCATTGTGTATGACTGCCTAAATCTCTGAGGATGACTGCCTAAATCACTGTGTATGACTGTCTATATCACTGTGCATGACTGCCTAAGTCAACGAGTCTGACTTGCCTAAATATCTGAGGATGACTGCAATCACTTAGTATGACTGTCTTAAATCACTGAATATGACTGCCTTAAATCACAGAGTCTGACTGCCTAAGTCACTGAGAATGACTGCCTAAATCACTGTGTATGACTGCCTTAATCACTGAGGATGACTGCCTAAGTCACTGTGTATGAGTGGCTAGATCAATGAGTATGACTGCCTAAATCACTGAGTTTGGTTGCCTAAGTCACTGAGGATGACTGCCTAAGTCACTGTGTATGACTGCCTACGTCACTGGGTATAACTGCCTACGTCACTGAGGGTAACTGCCTACGTCAGTGGGTATGACTGCCTACGTCACTGGGTATGACTGCCTACGTCACTGCGGGTAACTGCCTACGTCACTGAGGATGACTGCCTCAGTCACCGTGTATGACTGCTTACGTTACTGAGTCTGACTGCCAAAGTCACTGAGGATGACTGCCCAAGCCACTGAATATGCCAAAGTCACTGTGTATGACTGCCTACGTCACTGAGTATGACTGCCAAAGTCACTGAGGATGACTGCCTACATCAATGTGTATGACTGCCTAAATCACTGAGTATGACTGCCAAAGCCTCTGCGTATGATTGCCTAAGTCACTGTGTAAGACTGCCTAAGTCACTGAGTATGACTGCCTAAATTACTGTGTATGATTGCATAAATCACTGAGTATGACTGCCTAAATCAATGTCTATGATTGCTTAAGTCACTGAGTCTGACTGCCATAGTCACTGAGTATGACTGCCTAGGTCACTGAGCATGACTGCCTACGTCACTGAGTAGGACTGCCTAAGTCACTGAGCATGACTGCCCAAGCCACTGTGTATAACTGCCTACATCAATGAGTATGACTGCCTAAGTCACTGTGTATGACTGCCTAAGTCACTGTGTATGACTGCCTAAGTCACTGTGTATGATTGCCTAAGTCATGAGTATGACTGCCTAAGTCACTGTGTATGACTGCCTAAGTCACTGAGTATGACTGCCTAAGTCACTGAGTATGACTGCCAAAGTCACTGAGTATGACTGCCTAAGTCACTGTGTATGACTGCCAAAGTCACTGTGTATGACTGCCAAAGTCACTGAGTATGACTGCCTAAGTCACTGTGTATGATTGCCTAAGTCACTGTGTATGATTGCCTAAGTCACTGAGTATGACGGCCAAAGTCACTGTGTATGACTGCCCAAGCCACTGAGTATGACTGCCTAATCATTGAGTATGGCTGCCTAAATCACTTTGTATGACTGCTAAGTCACTGAGTATGACTGCCTAGGTCACTGAGTATGACTGCCTAAATCACTGAGTATGACTCCCTAAATATCTGCGTATGACTGCCAAAGTCACTGAGTATGACTACCTAAGTCACTGAGTCTGACTGCCTAAATCACTGAGTATGTCTGCCTAAGTCACTGAGTCTGACTGCCTAAATCACTGAGTATGACTGCCAAAGTCACTGAGTCTGACTGCCTAAATCACTGAGTATGGCTGCCTAAATCACTGAGTATGACTGCCAAAGTCACTGAGTATGACTGTCAAAGTCACTGATCAGTCACTGAGTATGACTGCCAAAGTCACTGAGTATGACTGCCAAAGTCAGTGATAAGTCACTGAGTATGCCTGCCAAAGTCACTGATAACTCACTGAGTATGACTGCCCAAGTCACTGAGTATGACTGTCAAAGTCACCGAGTATGGCGGCCTCTTCTCCTTGAGTTTGGCAGCCGAAGTGGCCGGGTAATCCAGAATGCCTAGCCTCATCCGCCACCACCTCCACCCCCCACCCCCCACCCCCAACCCCCACCCCCCACCCCCTCTTGTTTGATCTGGCCTCTGCTTTAAATGGTGCATAATTACACCAGTTCAGAGCCAGCAGCAATTTGCGACGGACTGCTGACAATCAATGGCATCTGACAATGAAATCGACACCTAACACAGGAGGCTGTGTGCTAAAGTGAGAAACTAATCGCCACCGTGCGTGAGGACATTCGCAGCGTGATGTGGAGAAAATCCCCCCTCCCTGCAAGATTTTATCGCTGGTGTTTCCGAGTGTAACAAAACACAATTGCAATGGCCCGGAATGCCGCTGGGTTGAGGGAGAACACTGAGATCAAAGGTAACCACGTGGTAACCACGTGGTGGCAATCAAGGGGAAAGCAGTGAAGTTAATCATTGTCACCGCGACTTTTGGTTTGCTTCGCTTAGCGTGTATTGGTGGTTGATGGAGTTGTTGTCAATGAAGGACCACCTGAGACCGTAGAGTTCAGACAGACTTTTCAGGGGATCCACCAACTTTCTGGACGAATCTGACCATATCCATATCCCGTAGGATTTCCCCTTTCCTGTTGCACACCCGCTTCTCCCTCCCCCCCCCCCCCCCCCCCCCCCCCCCCCCCCCCCTCAATTTCAATTAATAGCCAGTTTAATGTATAACAGAGTAAGAATGGGTCCACTTTGTCTGCAGCTTTCCTGTCCAGAAGAAGGTCCCCAAGAGGACTGAATTATTGGTCATCAAAATACAAAAGGAGACGACCAAGCAGTATTATGACGCATCTCTCTCTCTCTCCCCCCCCCCCCCACACATATGTATGTATAATACACACACGGGCGCGCGCGCGCACACACACATATATATATATTCAATTATAAACAAAGCTTGCTCTTAGAATGAAGAAATAGGGGGAGATAAGCATTCATATCTGTAGTGGTAGATGATTCTGCCTAACTAACAGTATGTGCTTGAGTGGGGACAAATAAAATAAATGCTTCTCAAAATGAGCCTTCAACAAGCTTATTGTCTCCAAGGGGGAGACAATCTCCAATGGAGAGAAAACTCACTAACATATAACTCCTGGTCATATACCGATATTTCGAAACCTGATTGTTTCTCCTCAGTGACCGCGGAAAGTGGTAACTTCACTCCTCTGCCTTTTCGGTTTTAAGAAGAATGCTATCCCCGAAAAAGGCTGGTGTGCAATACCTAGTATGTTTGTTGAGTTTTCAAAAAAAAACAACCAAAGGTGCCACCTAAGAAGCAAAAGAAAATCATGAAAGAGCAAAACAAGCTACATTTTCTTGTGAAAAGTAGAACATATAAAAATATAGAAAGTGTCTTATGAGGGTTTTTTTTTTATATTTGTGAGAGGGAAGGGAGTGGCGGTGAGTGACCGTTTAAAAGAGACAGGATAATGAGAGAGAGAGAGAGAGAGAGAGAGACATACAGACAAACAGACAGACAGACAGACAGACACAGAGGGACACAGAGACAGACAGACAGACAGACAGACACAGACACAGCAGGACAGAGAGAAAAAAGAGACAGAGAGAGACAGAGACAGATAGAAAGAGACAGAGTAGACTGAGAGAGTGGAGCGAAGGGGTGGGGGTAATAGTGGCCATGGGAATAGAGGTAAACAGCGGGGGGGGGGGGGGGGGGGTAAGGGGGGGGGCAGAGAAGCAGGGGTACACGCGAGGAGAAAGGCAGGATACTGAGGAGGAGGGAGAGGGGGGGGAGCAAGGGTAAGATGCAGGGAGAATGCACATATACACGCATGCACGCACAGAGAGAGAGAGAGAGAGAGAGGGGGACGGAGAGACGAGAGAGAGAGAGAGAGAGAGAGAGAGAGAGAGAGAGAGAAGAGAGAGACAGAGAGAGAGAGAGGACAGAGAGAGAGAGACGGAGAGAGACAGAGAGGAGAGAGAGACACAGAGAGAGAGAGAGAGACGGAGAGAGACAGAGAGAGAGAGACAGAGAGAGAGACAGAGAGAGAGAGACGGAGAGAGAGAGAGAGAGGAGAGGAGAGAGAGAGAGAGAAGAGAGAGAGAGAGAGACGGAGAGAGAGAGAGACAGAGAGAGAGAGAGAGAGAGAGAGTTGACTGAAAGAGCGGAGCGGAGAGGAAGTGAGGGCAGGGTGGCAATAGATGTAAGCGAAGGGAAGGAAAATCAGAGGTACGGATGAAAGGAAAAGTGGATGTGTGTGTATGGGGGGGGGGTGGGGGCTGGGGGTGGGGGCGAGAGGGGGTGTGCGCGTTGAGAGAGGGTGGCAGGGAGAGAGAGGATGGCATGGAAAATGCGCGAGCACACACACACACACACACACACACACACACACACACACACACACACACACACACACACACACACACTCAATATTGGGGACGGAGTCGTGGTTGGTGGTGGTAAGCGGACTAGTTTTAACAGGCAATGAGGAAGGTGTGTGTGTTTGGGGGAAGGAAGGGGTGGGGGGGGGGAGTACTGAGAATTCAATTTCATTCGCTTGCCATTTTCTAATATAGAGTGTCGCTATGGTCAAACAGTTATCTTAGTATATTTCAATTCGTTACGTCTGACTATAAATTTTCTCGCTTGAAGTTCTGTTCAGTGTACCATAA
>CM065729.1:43279932-43289932 GCA_033310375.1 Conus canariensis | reverse complement strand
GCTGTATTTGTTCTGGGCTTGGCAACCACTCTATGATTCATCTATAGCTGTATTTGTTCTGGGCTTGGCAACCACTCTATCATTCATCTATAGCTGTATTTGTTCTGGGCTTGGCAACCACTCTATCATTCATCTATAGCTGTATTTGTTCTGGGCTTGGCAACCACTCTATGATTCATCCATAGCTGTATTTGTTCTGGGCTAGGCAACCACTCTATGATTCATCCATAGCTGTATTTGTTCTGGGCTTGGCAACCACTCTTTGATTCATCTATAGCTGTATTTGTTCTGGGCTTGGCAACCACTCTATGATTCATCCATAGCTGTATTTGTTCTGGGCTTGGCAACCACTCTATCGCTTTTGACGCCTGCATTTTTTCAATGATTCATCTATAGCTGTATTTGTTCTGGGCTTGGCAACCACTCTATCGCTTTTGACGCCTGCATTTCTTCAATGATTCATCCATAGCTGTATTTGTTCTGGGCTTGGCAACAACTCTATCGCTTTTGACGCCTGCATTTTTTCAATGATTCATCCATAGCTGTATTTGTTCTGGGCTTGGCAACCACTCTATCGCTTTTGACGCCTGCATTTTTTCAATGATTCATCTATAGCTGTATTTGTACTGGGCTTGGCAACCACTCTATTGCTTTTGACGCCTGCATTTTTACAATGATTCATCCATAGCTGTATTTGTTCTGGGCTTGGCAACAACTCTATCGCTTTTGACGCCTGCATTTTTTCAATGATTCATCCATAGCTGTATTTGTTCTGGGCTTGGCAACCACTCTATCGCTTTTGACGCCTGCATTTTTTCAATGATTCATCCATAGCTGTATTTGTTCTGGGCTGGCAACCACTCTATCGCTTTGACGCCTGCATTTTTTCAATGATTCATCTATAGCTGTATTTGTCTGGGCTTGGCAACCACTCTATCGCTTTTGACGCCTGCATTTTTCAATGATTCATCCATAGCTGTATTTGTTCTGGGCTTGCAACACTCTATCGCTTTTGACGCCTGCATTTTTTCAATGATTCATCCATAGCGTATTTGTTCTGGGCTTGCAACCACTCTATCGCTTTTGACGCCTGCATTTTTTCAATGATTCATCCATAGCTGTATTTGTTCTGGGCTTGCCAACCACTCTATCGCTTTTGACGCCTGCATTTTTCAATGATTCATCCATAGCTGTATTTGTTCTGGGCTTGCCAACCACTCTATCGCTTTTGACGCCTGCATTTTTTCAATGATTCATCCATAGCTGTATTTGTTCTGGGCTTGGCAACCACTCTATCGCTTTTGACGCCTGCATTTTTTCAATGATCCATCCATAGCTGTATTTGTTCTGGGCTTGGCAACCACTCTATCGCTTTTGACGCCTGCATTTTTCAATGATTCAATCCATAGCTGTATTTGTTCTGGGCTTGGCAACCACTCTATCGCTTTTGACGCCTGCATTTTTTCAATGATTCATCTATAGCTGTATTTGTTCTGGGCTTGGCAACCACTCTATCGCTTTTGACGCCTGCATTTTTTCAATGATTCATCTATAGCTGTATTTGTTCTGGGCTTGGCAACCACTCTATCGCTTTTGACGCCTGCATTTTTTCAATGATTCATCCATAGCTGTATTTGTTCTGGGCTTGGCAACCACTCTATCGCTTTTGACGCCTGCATTTTTTTCAATGATTCATCCATAGCTGTATTTGTTCTGGGCTTGGCAACCACTCTATCGCTTTTGACGCCTGCATTTTTTCAATGATTCATCCATAGCTGTATTTGTTCTGGGCTTGGCAACCACTCTATCGCTTTTGACGCCTGCATTTCTTCAATGATTCATCCATAGCTGTATTTGTTCTGGGCTTGGCAACCACTCTATCGCTTTTGACGCCTGCATTTTTCAATGATTCATCCATAGCTGTATTTGTTCTGGGCTTGGCAACCACTCTATCGCTTTTGACGCCTGCATTTTTTCAATGATTCATCCATAGCTGTATTTGTTCTGGGCTTGGCAACCACTCTATCGCTTTTGACGCCTGCATTTTTTCAATGATTCATCCATAGCTGTATTTGTTCTGGGCTTGGCAACCACTCTATCGCTTTTGACGCCTGCATTTTTTCAATGATTCATCCATAGCTGTATTTGTTCTGGGCTTGGCAACCACTCTATCGCTTTTGACGCCTGCATTTTTTCAATGATTCATCCATAGCTGTATTTGTTCTGGGCTTGGCAACCACTCTATCGCTTTTGACGCCTGCATTTTTTCAATGATTCATCCATAGCTGTATTTGTTCTGGGCTTGGCAACCACTCTATCGCTTTTGGCGCCTGCATTTTTTCAATGATTCATCTATAGCTGTATTTGTTCTGGGCTTGGCAACCACTCTATCGCTTTTGACGCCTGCATTTTTTCAATGATTCATCCTATAGCTGTATTTGTTCTGGGCTTGGCAACCACTCTATCGCTTTTGACGCCTGCATTTTTTCAATGATTCATCCATAGCTGTATTTGTTCTGGGCTTGCAACCACTCTATCGCTTTTGACGCCTGCATTTTTCAATGATTCATCCATAGCTGTATTTGTTCTGGGCTTGCCAACCACTCTATCGCTTTTGACGCCTGCATTTTCTTCAATGATTCATCCATAGCTGTATTTGTTCTGGGCTTGCCAACCACTCTATCGCTTTTGACGCCTGCATTTTCTTCAATGATTCATCCATAGCTGTATTTGTTCTGGGCTTGCAACCACTCTATCGCTTTTGACGCCTGCATTTTTTCAATGATTCATCCATAGCTGTATTTGTTCTGGGCTTGCCAACCACTCTATCGCTTTTGACGCCTGCATTTTTCAATGATTCATCCATAGCTGTATTTGTTCTGGGCTTGGCAACCACTCTATCGCTTTTGACGCCTGCATTTTTTCAATGATTCATCCATAGCTGTATTTGTTCTGGGCTTGGCAACCACTCTATCGCTTTTGACGCCTGCATTTTTTCAATGATTCATCCATAGCTGTATTTGTTCTGGGCTTGGCAAACCACTCTATCGCTTTTGACGCCTGCATTTTTTCAATGATTCATCCATAGCTGTATTTGTTCTGGGCTTGGCAACCACTCTATCGCTTTTGACGCCTGCATTTTTTCATGATTCATCCATAGCTGTATTTGTTCTGGGCTTGCCAACCACTCTATCGCTTTGACGCCTGCATTTTTTCAATGATTCATCCTTAGCTGTATTTGTTCTGGGCTTGCCAACCACTCTATCGCTTTTGACGCCTGCATTTTTTCAATGATTCATCATAGCTGTATTTGTTCTGGCTTGCCAACCACTCTATCGCTTTTGACCCTGCATTTCTTCAATGATTCATCCATAGCTGTATTTGTTCTGGGCTTGCCAACCACTCTATCGCTTTTGACGCCTGCATTTTTTCAATGATTCATCCATAGCTGTATTTGTTCTGGGCTTGCAACCACTCTATCGCTTTTGACGCCTGCATTTTTCAATGATCATCCATAGCTGTATTTGTTCTGGGCTTGGCAACCACTCTATCGCTTTTGACGCCTGCATTTTTTCAATGATTCATCCATAGCTGTATTTGTTCTGGGCTTGGCAACCACTCTATGCTTTTGACGCCTGCATTTTTCAATGATTCATCATAGCTGTATTTGTTCTGGGCTTGGCAACCACTCTATCGCTTTTGACGCCTGCATTTTTTCAATGATTCATCTATAGCTGTATTTGTTCTGGGCTTGGCAACCACTCTATCGCTTTTGACGCCTGCATTTTTCAATGATTCATCCATAGCTGTTTTGTTCTGGGCTTGGCAACCACTCTATCGCTTTTGACGCCTGCATTTTTTCAATGATTCATCCATAGCTGTATTTGTTCTGGGCTTGGCAACCACTCTATCGCTTTTGACGCCTGCATTTTTCAATGATTCATCCATAGCTGTATTGTTCTGGGCTTGGCAACCACTCTATCGCTTTTGACGCCTGCATTTTTCAATGATTCATCCATAGCTGTATTTGTTCTGGGCTTGGCAACCACTCTATCGCTTTTGACGCCTGCATTTTTTCAATGATTCATCCATAGCTGTATTTGTTCTGGGCTTGGCAACCACTCTATCGCTTTTGACGCCTGCATTTTTTCAATGATTCATCCATAGCTGTATTTGTTCTGGGCTTGGCAACCACTCTATCGCTTTTGACGCCTGCATTTTTTCAATGATTCATCCATAGCTGTATTTGTTCTGGGCTTGCAACCACTCTATCGCTTTTGACGCCTGCATTTTTTCAATGATTCATCCATAGCTGTATTTGTTCTGGCTTGCAACCACTCTATCGCTTTTGACGCCTGCATTTTTTCAATGATTCATCCATAGCTGTATTTGTTCGGGCTTGGCAACCACTCTATCGCTTTTGACGCCTGCATTTTTTCAATGATTCATCCATAGCTGTATTTGTTCTGGGCTTGGCAACCACTCTATCGCTTTTGACGCCTGCATTTCTTCAATGATTCATCCATAGCTGTGTTTGTTCTGGGCTTGGCAACCACTCTATCGCTTTTGACGCCTGCATTTTTTCAATGATTCATCCATAGCTGTATTTGTTCTGGGCTTGGCAACCACTCTATCGCTTTTGACGCCTGCATTTTTACAATGATTCATCTATAGCTGTATTTGTTCTGGGCTTGGCAACCACTCTATCGCTTTTGACGCCTGCATTTTTTCAATGATTCATCCATAGCTGTATTTGTTGTGGGCTTGGCAACCACTCTATCGCTTTTGACGCCTGCATTTTTTCAATGATTCATCCATAGCTGTATTTGTTCTGGGCTTGGCAACCACTCTATCGCTTTTGACGCCTGCATTTTTTCAATGATTCATCTATAGCTGTATTTGTTCTGGGCTTGGCAACCACTCTATCGCTTTTGACGCCTGCATTTTTTCAATGATTCATCCATAGCTGTATTTGTTCTGGGCTTGGCAACCACTCTATTGCTTTTGACGCCTGCATTTTTTCAATGATTCATCCATAGCTGTATTTGTTCTGGCTTGGCAACCACTCTATCGCTTTTGACGCCTGCATTTTTTCAATGATTCATCCATAGCTGTATTTGTTCTGGGCTTGGCAACCACTCTATCGCTTTTGACGCCTGCATTTTTTCAATGATTCATCCATAGCTGTATTTTCCTTTTTCAAACCACCTTTTCAATATCACTTTTAATGCCATCATTGCCTGTTTGTTTGTTTTGCTGTATCACAAATTAAGAATACATGCTTTTAAAAGTCAGATCAAAGTCCCTTCTCTTCCCATCCGCAGAACTGTCGCCATCACTGTTCTTCTCCATATTCTTCTCCACACCATCACATTGTATTTTACTGTCCCCTTTCCAACACCATCACATGGTGTTTTACTGTCCCCTTTCCAACACCATCACATGGTGTTTTACTGTCCCCTTTCCAACACCATCACATGGTGTTTTACTGTCCCCTTTCCAACACAATCACATTGTATTTTACTGTCCCCTTTCCAGCACCATCACATTGTACTTTACTGTCCCCTTTCCAACACCATCACATTGTAATTTACTGTCCCCTTTCCAACACCATCACATTGTATTTTACTGTCCCCTTTCCAACACCATCACATTGTATTTTACTGTCCCCTTTCCAACACCATCACATTGTATTTTACTGTCCCCTTATCAACACCATCACATTGTATTTTACTGTCCCCTTTCCAACACCATCACATGGTATTTTACTGTCCCCTTTCCAACACCATCACATTGTATTTTACTGTCCCCTTTCCAACACCATCACATTGTATTTTACTCCCCCCCTTTCCAACACCATCACATGGTATTTTACTGTCCCCTTTGCAACACCATCACATTGTATTTTACTGTCCCCTTTCCAACACCATCACATTGTGTTTTACTGTCCCCTTTCCAACACCATCACATTGTATTTTACTGTCCCCTTTCCAACACCATCACATTGTATTTTACTGTCCCCTTACCAACACCATCACATGATAGTTTACTGTCCCCTTTCCAACACCATCACATGATAGTTTACTGTCCCCTTTCCAACACCATCACATTGTATTTTACTGTCCCCTTTCCAGCACCATCACATTGTATTTTACCCCCCCCCCCCCCCCCCCCTTCCTTCAACACCATCACATGGTGTTTTACTGTCCCCTTTCCAACACCATCACATTGTATTTTACTGTCCCCTTTCCAACACCATCACATGGTGTTTTACTGTCCCCTTTCCAACACCATCACATGGTATTTTACTGTCCCCTTTCCAACACAATCACATGATAGTTTACTGTCCCCTTTCCAACACCATCACATTGTATTTTACTCCCCCCCTTTCCAACACCATCACATGGTATTTTACTGTCCCCTTTCCAACACCATCACATTGTACTGTACTGTCCCCTTTCCAACACCATCACATGATATTTTACTGTCCCCTTTCCAACACAATCACATGATAGTTTACTGTCCCCTTTCCAACACCATCACATTGTATTTTACTCCCCCCCCTTTCCAACACCATCACATGGTATTTTACTGTCCCCTTTCCAACACCATCACATTGTACTGTACTGTCCCCTTTCCAACACCATCACATGATATTTTACTGTCCCCTTTCCAACACCACCACATTGTATTTTAATGTCCCCTTTCCAACACCATCCCAAGCATTGTATTTTACTGTCCCCTTTCCAACATCATCACATTGTAGTTTACTGTCCTCTTTCCCACACTATACGAAGAACTATGCTTGAATATCCCATTCCTGATCCTATCACAAGCATTGTATTTCAACGTCCCAATCCCCACGCCATCGCCAACATTGTATTCCAGGGTCCCTTCCCCCATCTCATCACCAGGATTCTATTTCACTGTCCGCTGCCCCACACCATCACACACTATGTTCTTCCCTTCCTCACGCCTTTTTTTGGAATGGAATGCCCTGTAAATAATGGAATGCCCTGTAAATAATGGACTGTCCTGTAAATGATAGAATGCCCTGTAAATAATGGACTGCCCTGTAAATGATAGAATGCCCTGTAGATAGTGGAATGCCCTGCGCGTGCCTGCACTCTGTGTAAACACAGCGCAGGCATCCAAGGGTGGTGCAGGATTGCTCCCAACTGGTTTGTTCGGCAATCGAGGACAGTACTTCTCTGGGTCCTACCATCACCTTCGGGTGTATCTTGTTCTTGTCTGCCTTTTGGCCGACTCTGGGGAAAGGTTCAGTGACGGTGAGGAAAGACTCACTGACCACAGGGAAAGTCCTGTTGACAGCGGGAAAGACCGTGACCTAGGATTCTCTTCAGAGAGCACGTAAGACCTCATGGCGAAAGCTTGGCCGTGTCTGGAGTTGTACTGTCGTCGCCTGTCAGCAGAACAGCAACAAGTGAGGCTACGGGATGCACACGGCCGTTGCTTGGTGGTAGCGTTTTTTTGCCGGTGGGCTCTGCAGTCATGAAATATGGGCTGGTACACCCATCGGAACGCTGCCATGGAGGTTCTGTCGTGTCACATCCAGTGGCCATTACAGAATGGCATCTGCCAGGGAGCAATTATGTCCCCCTTCACGTGTTAATGGAATGGCCTGCAGGTGCCTGCACCCTATGTGAACACGACGCAGGCATCCAAGGGTGGTGCAGGATTGCTTCCAGCTAGTTTGTTCGGCAGTCGAGAACAGTACTTTTCTGGGTCCTACCCGCACCTCCGGGTGTATCTTTCTCTTGTCTGTCTTCTTTCTCACAAGGCTCCGGCATAGAAGCGCTCGTTTCACGTGTGAGGTGAAAGTACAGCTGCATAAAACGTTGATGCCTTTTCCCTTCTTCACTCATTGGCTGACATCTGGCATGATCTCAGACATTGGGTTTGCATGGAGATGAGTGTTTAGGAAATGACTGTGTTAAGCAGGGAATTGTCATTTTCGTGGATTTTTACCTGTTGAGGCCCTGTCAAGTGCTTGGGGGAAATACCAGTGGTGTGTGCCCTTATTCAATCATTTGTGACGATAACAATGCTACGTGCGCTTGCTTGGCTAGGCGTGTGTCTCTTCGTTCGTTCGGTCATGCTGTATAATTATATCTGCAGCTAGCTAGAAATCTTGAGAATCGGAGTAAATAGGACATTGCAAATTACAAATGCGAGATCAGACAGACAGAGGGACAGACAGGCAGGCAGGCATTCCACAATAGCTGCGCCTATGACTATTGATGTGAATGAAGATACATCGAACGGCTTCTCTCTCTCTCTCTCTCTCTCTCTCTCTCTCTCTCTCTCTCTCTCTCTCTCTCTCCCTCTCTTTCTCTCTCTCTGTCTCTCTCTCTCTCTTCTCTCTCTCTCTCTCTCTCTCTCTCTCTTTCTCTCTCTCTCTTCAATTTAAAACCAAACCTCAGCATCAAAACATTGAAATTCGCTCAATCGTTTGTGCTTCATTAAGAACAAATCAGGTTTAATCATACCTTCCACCCTCGGAATAACCTTTCTGTGTCTCATGAATAGTTTATCACGACATTGTAGGCCCAAAGAATCCTGTTCTCCACATGAATAGTTTATCACGACATTGTAGGCCCAAAGAATCCTGTTCTCCACATGAATAGTTTATCACGACATTGTAGGCCCAAAGAATCCTGTTCTCCACATGAATAGTTTATCACGACATTGTAGGCCCAAAGAATCCTGTTCTCCACATGAATACTTTATCACGACATTGTAGGCCCAAAGAATCCTGTTCTCCACATGAATAGTTTATCACGACATTGTAGGCCCAAGGAATCCTGTTCTCCACATGAATAGTTTATCACGACATTGTAGGCCCAAAGAATCCTGTTCTCCACATGAATAGTTTATCACGACATTGTAGGCCCAAAGAATCCTGTTCTCCACATGAATAGTTTATCACGACATTGTAGGCCCAAAGAATCCTGTTCCCCACATGAATAGTTTATCACGACATTGTAGGCCCAAAGAATCCTGTTCTCCCACATGAATAGTTTATCACGACATTGTAGGCCCAAAGAATCCTGTTCTCCCACATGAATAGTTTATCACGACATTGTAGGCCCAAAGAATCCTGTTCTCCACATGAATAGTTTATCACGACATTGTAGGCCCAAAGAATCCTGTTCCCCACATGAATAGTTTATCACGACATTGTAGGCCCAAAGAATCCTGTTCTCCACATGATAGTTATCACGACATTGTAGGCCCAAAGAATCCTGTTCCCCACATGAATAGTTTATCACGACATTGTAGGCCCAAAGAATCCTGTTCCCCCACATGAATAGTTTATCACGACATTGTAGGCCCAAAGAATCCTGTTCTACCACAAAACTGCCAAAGGGGCAGCAGAGCAACGAATACAGACGTCAAGCGAACAGTTCTTTTTTTGTGTGTGTCTCGACTCGCTCCATCTCCCATCAAGAAGACTCTCCCTGTTCTCTAACACACTATAACTCATTTGTATGTCCGCTAATAGTCCCCGGAGTCGTCATTGCGCTGTTCATGCGATTTTCCTCCGCACATGGCATTGCCTTAACTTTTCAGGTCGATTGTGGCTGCCTGGCTGCCCGCCCGCCTCAAATATTGATGGCTCTTCCCCCTCTCATCTCCACCAGCGCTGGGATGGGCAGTGTGGCGCTGTGGGATTTGTCAGGGGATGATGGCGTTTACAGCTGGTCGGCTTTATTTTTAGCCGGGGCTTATCGCCTTTGTTTTCTTTGTCTTGGGTGGCTTTGTCAGCGGGCTAGTTCCGGAGGCAGGCGGTGTTTATTTTCAAAACAAGATGCCCACACCAGGCTGCAATACAGCTCTTTGGCTGCCTGGCCGCTCCTTTCAGCTTTTGCGTTGCTGCTTGCTTGTTCCTTTCAGCTTGTGTTTCGCCCTTTTCAGGTTTCTGATGAAGTGTATTTTAGCAAGGGTGCGAACGTTTCCACCTCCGTGTCAGTCGAGC
>CM065729.1:43267432-43274932 GCA_033310375.1 Conus canariensis | reverse complement strand
CCAAGAAGTGCTCTCTCTCTCCTCTCTCTCTCTCTCTCTCTCTCTCTCTCTCTCTCCTCTCCCTTGATTCAAACTTTTAAAAAAATGAAAAAAACTCGCTCGATTCTTTTGATTGGTTTAAAAAGGAATCAGGTTAAATCATTTCTGACACTTTTCCAGCAATATTTATACACGCCCGTGACTAATTGCACATGATACTGTGGGCCTAAACGGTTTGTTTTCCCAGTAGAACGGCAAGAAGGGCAGAAGAGCAGCGAATAATTATGGACATCTAGCGACCACTTCTTTTTGTTGGTCTTCACTTTGATCGATCCGCTCAGCCCCCCCCCCCACCCCCCCCCCTCCCCCACCAATATAACACCCTCTCTTCCCTGCTACACTATCCCACTTGCGTTGCGCTTAATTGTCCCTTGCGTCGCTATTGCGACATTCGCCCGATTTGGGTCCAGCGTAACGTTGTGTTAAATTTACAGCTTGACTGTGGCTGCGCGCCTGCTTTAAAATATTGATGGCTTTTCTCTCTTTCATGTCTTCTGGCATCGGATGAAGCGGGCCGCTATTGAATCTGCCAGGAGATAATGGCGTTTACAGCTGGTCGGCTTTGTGTGGCGCTGGGGCTCCCCGTCCATTGTTTGTTGGTTTTGTGCTGGGCTGTGTCAGATGGCAAGTTGACGAGACAGACAGTGTTTGTCTTCGAAACAAGGTAGCCAGACAGTATACCAGTTTGATTGTCCGTTAATGCTTTTATGTTTGTGTGTGTGTGTGTGTGTGTGTGTGTGTGTGTGTGTGTGTGTGTGTGTGTGTGTGTGTGTGTGTGAAATGTATGTGTGAGTATGTGTGTGACCGCGCGTATGTGTGCGTGTGTGTCTGTGTGTGTACTTGTTCGGCAATTTTGTTGTTGTTGATATTATTGTTTTTGTTGTCGTGGTCGTGGTCATTTTAGCTATACTTGACACACACACGAATGGCCTTAATGCCACCACAAGTATCAATCTCAGGCTTCATTTGTTGACGGAGGAGCGTGAAATTCATTAATCTTTGAAAATCATGGAAGAGCAGTGTGTGTCCCTATGGCAGTGCAGTCAAAAATGGCTATGTACGCAGTCTGCTCAGCCGATGAAATGCTGACCTAACATTCCTTTGTAAAGGCGAATCATCACACAGTGCGAACCTTCAAGCGGTTATCTGAGAAACCCAAAGAAAGAAACTATTCTGAAATTAAAATCAACATCCACTCAGGCGTTTAGAAACAAGAGGTAGGTGGTGGTGTGTGTGTGTGGGGGGGGGGGGGGGGGGGAGGGGGCTGAAAGAGACAAAATGATTGTTGTGAATACGACTCTCTTGGGTCGTTCTGTTGCTAGCATTTCAACCAAACCGGTCACCCATGGCAACCGTTCTGTTGCTTGAGCGAGCATAGCAGATCAAAGAAAACCACATAGCAACCCATGGGAAAGCTCTGACGTCAGAATCATTTTCCCGAGGGCTTAATTGCTTAATCTGTTGAATTGATAAAAGAGGCTTGGACAGGTGGATCAAAAGATCAACTCGTTCAAATCCACCAACTTCCTTGATAATGTTGACCTTGACCTTGCTTCAGGGTCACCAGGTCAGCAACATTGTCTTTACTGTTTCACGCGGCCCATGAAGCACGTGACTCGAAAGGTCGACACATGCGTTCCTACATCTGCGAGGAGGGTTTCCGTTTGGCCCTTAACAACGTTGAAGGTCACAGCTTAGACCTCCTGTGTGACCATAGTCTTTGGAGAAGGATTCATCAGTGATGATCACTTTTCTTTGCGACCAACAGGAATCAAGCGTCCTCCTCAATATGCAGACCCCTGTCCTCTAAACTCGGAGCAGGACGCACACCATGTCTCAGTGGCGGAGAAGCAGCCCGGGTCCCCAGTGGTCCCCTGCGGGCACTGGCCTCTGGACTGCCGGCTTCGAGTCCCCACTGTCAGTGTGTTCCCTGTACCGGGCAGTCGGGATGACAGGCTCCGGAGGATTGTTGCACGAAGGGCAGAAAGATCTGCCGGCAGCGGCAGTGACAGAGTGGCATTCACAAGAGCAGCAGTGACAGAGCGGCAATGACAGAGAGGCAATGACAGAGTGGCAATGACAGAGTGGCAATGACAGAGTGGCAATGACAGAGCGGCAATGACAGAGTGGCAATGACAGAGAGGCAATGACAGAGAGGCAATGACAGAGTGGCAATGACAGAGAGGCAATGACAGAGTGGCAATGACAGAGAGGCAATGACAGAGTGGCAATGACAGAGAGGCATTGACAGAGCAGCAAGTGACAGAGCGGCAATGACAGAGGGCAATGACAGAGTGGCAATGACAGAGAGGCAATGACAGAGAGGCAATGACAGAGAGGCAATGACAGAGAGGCAATGACAGAGCAGCAATGACAGAGCAGGCAATGACAGAGAGGCAATGACAGAGCGGCAATGACAGAGCGGCAATGACAGAGGGCAATGACAGAGTGGCAATGACAGAGTGGCAATACAGAGGGCAATGAAGAGTGGCAATGACAGAGGGCAATGACAGAGTGGCAATACATGACAGAGCAGGCAATGACAGAGCAGGCAATGACAGAGATGGCAATGACAGAGTGGCAATGACAGAGTGGCAATATACGCAGAGCGGCAATGACAGAGCGGCAATGACAGAGAGGCAATGACAGAGTGGCAATGACAGAGCGGCATGACAGAGCGGCAATGACAGAGGGCAATGACAGAGGGCAATGACAGAGGGCAATGACAGAGGGGCAATGACAGAGAGGCAATGACAGAGGGCAATGACAGAGTGGCAATGACAGAGCGGCAATGACAGAGAGGCAATGACAGAGAGGCAATGACAGAGAGGCAATGACAGAGTGGCAATGACAGAGCGCAATGACAGAGGATGCAGGGCAATATACAGAGTGGCAATGACAGAGTGGTGCAACATGACAGAGCGCAATGACAGAGGGCAAGACAGGTGGCAATGACAGAGTGGCAATATACAGAGGGCAATGACAGAGTGGCAATATACAGAGTGGCAATGACAGAGGGCAATATACAGAGCGATGGCAATGACAGAGTGGCAATATAAGCATGACGAGGCAATGATAAGAGTGGCAATGACAGAGGGCAATGACAGAGGGCAATGACAGAGCGGCAATGACAGAGAGGCAATGACAGAGTGGCAATATACAGAGAGGCAATGACAGAGTGGCAATATACAGAGAGGCAATGACAGAGGGCAATGACAGAGAGGCAATGACAAGAGGGCAATGACAGAGGAGGCAATGACAGAGGGCAATGACAGAGAGGCAATGACAGAGGGCAATGACAGAGGCATGACAGAGGGCAATGACAGAGAGGCAATGACAGAGTGGCAATAACAGAGAGGCAATGACAGAGTGGCAATATACAGAGTGGCAATGACAGAGAGGCAATGACAGAGAGCAATGACAGAGAGGCAATGACAGAGAGGCAATGGGGGGGGGGGGGGGGGGGGGGGGGGGGGGGGGGGGGGGGGGGGGGGGGGGGGGGGGGGGGGGGGGGGGGGGGGGGGGGGGGGGGGGGGGGGGGGGGGGGGGGGGGGGGGGGGGGGGGGGGGGGGGGGGGGGGGGGGGGGGGGGGGGGGGGGGGGGGGGGGGGGGGGGGGGGGGGGGGGGGGGGGGGGGGGGGGGGGGGGGGGGGGGGGGGGGGGGGAGGCAATGACAGAGCGGCAATGACAGAGGGGCAATGACAGAGCGGCAATGACAGAGCGGCAGTGACAGAGAGGCATGACAGAGCGGCAATGACAGAGGGCAATGACAGAGCAGCAGTGACAGAGAGGCAATGACAGAGAGGCAATGACAGAGAGGCAATGACAGAGTGGCAATGACAGAGAGGTAATGACAGAGCGGCAGTGACAGAGCGGCAATGACAGAGAGGCAATGACAGAGAGGCAATGACAGAGCGGCAGTGACAGAGAGGCAATGACAGAGCGGCAGTGACAGAGAGGCAATGACAGAGCGGCAGTGACAGAGGGCAATGACAGAGAGCAGTGACAGAGAGGCAATGACAGAGCGGCAGTGACAGAGAGGCAATGACAGAGCGGCAGTGACAGAGGGGCAATGACAGAGCAGCAGTGACAGAGCGGCAATGACAGAGAGGCAATGACAGAGAGGCAATGACAGAGAGGCAATGACAGAGCGGCAATGACAGAGCGGCAATGACAGAGAGGCAATGACAGAGTGGCAATATGCAGAGTGGCAATATACAGAGTGGCAATAACAGACGGCAATGACAGAGAGGCAATGACAGAGCGGCAATGACAGAGAGGCAATGACATAGAGGCAATGACAGAGTGGCAATGACAGAGCGGCAATGACAGAGGGCAATGACAGAGTGTAATGACAGAGCGGCAATGACAGAGTGGCAATGACAGAGAGGCAATGACAGAGAGGCAATGACAGAGCGCATGACAGAGCGGCAATGACAGAGTGGCAATGACAGAGTGGCAATGACAGAGAGGCAATGACAGAGTGGCAATGACAGAGTGGCAATGACAGAGTGGCAATGACAGAGGTGTAATGACAGAGCGCCAATGACAGAGCGGCAATGACAGAGGTGTAATGACAGAGCGCCAATGACAGAGTGGCAATGACAGAGTGGCAATGACAGAGTGGCAATGACAGAGTGGCAATGACAGAGTGGCAATGACAGAGTGTGAATGACAGAGCGCCAATGACAGAGCGGCAATGACAGAGGTGTAATGACAGAGCGCCAATGACAGAGCGGCAATGACAGAGGTGTAATGACAGAGGCATACAAGCCAATGACAGAGCGCCAATGGGAATGACAGAGTGGCAATGACAGGGGTGTAATGACAGAGCGGCAATGACAGAGCGCCAATGACAGAGCGGCAATGACAGAGTGGCAATGACAGAGGTGTAATGACAGAGGGCAATGACAGAGCGGCAATGACAGAGCGGCAATGACAGAGCGGCAATGACAGAGCGGCAATGACAGAGTGGCAATGACAGAGGTGTAATGACAGAGCGCCAATGACAGAGCGCCAATGACAGAGCGGCAATGACAGAGCGGCAATGACAGAGCGGCAATGACAGAGGCAATGACAGAGGTGTAATGACAGAGCGGCAATGACAGAGCGCCAATGACCGTGGAACGCCTAATCAACTTTGGAGGCTCTAGGCAGTCTAATATTCACACCTGCTCATCATCTGATGTTGCTGCCAAAGCAAAGGTATTCCTGGATCTGGGAGAGTCCGAATGACTAGGGAGTGTAGCCGGCCGTTTTGTCCGACCCGGCCGTTTTGTCCGAGGTTGGACAAAACGGCCGGGTCGGACAAAACGGCCGGCTAAAACCCGGCTGTTTTGTCCGACTTTCAATTTTTTGTCGGACAAAACGGCCTGGTTGGACACAACGGCCGGCTCTATGTAAGCGGCCGTTTTGTCCGATATATTTTTTTAATTGTTCTTTGCCCAGTTCCACTGGCAAAGAAGTATAAGTTCGTCGCGTTCTGGGTTGTTTTTTTTTTTTTTTTTTTTTTTTTTTTTTTTTTTTTTTTTTTTTTGTCTGTCGCAAGGATATCTTCCGAACGGAAAGTCGGAGTCGCGTCAAACTTTGTGTGGTGGTGTGGCACAAGAATGGCAAGAGATCCGAACAAGAAGGTCATGACCTTGACGTACGACCTTTGTAGGCCAATCAGGGTCAAGGTCGAGGAGATAGCTGGACCCTAAACATTTGAGGGTGGAGAAATTCTTGTTGCAATCATGTATTCTGAACGGGTAGACAGAAGCAATTAAAATTTTATGTGATGTTGTGCCACCTTAGTTGGAAGATATTCCGAACAAATATTTCAAGGTCAAGATCATGACCTTGGCGAATGACTTTGAAAACTGAAAACCCATTTTTAGCCATATCTCGAGCACTGAAAAACATAGGATGTTGAAACTTAGCATGGAGGTGATTTGGCTTATGGTGCATCCAAATATTGTAAACCGATCAAGGTCGTAGCCTCTTCAAATTTTGTGTGGTGGTGTACCACATGAATGGCAAGAGATCCGAACAACAATATTCAAGGTCAAGGTCATGACTTTTTTTTTCTGTCTGTCCCAAGGATATCTTCCGAACGGAAAGTCGGAGTCGCGTCAAACTTTTTTTTTTTTTTCTGTCCCAACCTCTGCGCCACCTCAGAGGCAGTGCACCCACGCCGCTCATTCCGACACCCCGTCCACAGCCACAGCCCGGTCGGCCCTGCCGCAGCCCCGGCACCGACAATCCACAGGGAGCAGTCAATGTCAAGTCGTCAAGAGGCAACCCACCGGAGGAGACACTGCACTGCTGCCGAGTCACTTCGGTGGTGTTCAGTGGCGCCTGTTCTGATCTAACATACGCAGGACACCACCTACTAAGCCCCCTACCGACGACAATAATTGCTTAGTCGCGGAGCCGGCGTGAGTGAGCTCTCCCTCCGGAGGGCGCCACCACGTCCGTCCAACGACAGCCCCCATGAACTCGCCGATACCGGTGACCCCGACGGAACCAAACCAAGACCACAGACGTGGAGAGGACATCGAAATTGAGGTCACCATGAGAGCAGGGCATGAAGGGCCACAGAATTTGAGACTTTTTTATGCTGATCGATGAAAATGAGGATGATGAAGATGATGCTACGGGTTTCCATTTCGGTCTGAGACTACCTGACAGGGCTGTACTCTACGCTTCCTTTCATAATATATCCCGGCGTCAACCAGGCCCGAGAGATACAGGGACCTGCAGTGTTGGTCAGGAAATTTGAGCAACACTCTCAGAAACGCATCCATTAAGTGGATGAAACTCGACTGTGTGGTCCCAGTCTTCCCAAGTGAGTCCGCAGCAAACTCAACTCTGGGTAGGAGCCGGTCGGGGCAGAAAAACCCACATGACTCTGATGGGATTCGAACCCACGACCTCCCAGCCGGGAGTCCGCGACGCTAACCACTTCGCCACGGCGGCTGGTGAGTCGCGTCAAACTTTGTGTGGTGGTGTGCCACATGAATGGCAAGAGATTGGAACAAGATGTGTGTGTGTGTGTGTGTGTGTGTGTGTGTGTGTGTGTGTGTGTGTGTGTGTGTGTGTGTGTGTGTGTGAGAGAGAGAGAGACAGACAGACAGACAGACAGACAGAGACAGAGAGACACAGAGAGAGAGAGAGAGAGAGAGAGAGAGAGAGAGAGAGAGAGAGAGAGAATCTGTAACTTCATGTGACTTATAAATGTCAGTGTGTGTCAACTACTCAGTGTGTGTGTGTGTGTGTGTGTGTGTGTGTGTGTGTGTGTGTGTGTGTGTGTGTGTGTGTGTGTGTGTGTGTGGCGTGTGTGTCCAAAAGTGAGGAAAGTACTTTCAGTAGTGATGTGGCAGTGTGAAAGTCAAAGACAGTTATTGAATGAATGTCAGTGCGTGTCAGCTACTCGGTGCGGAGAGAGACAGAGAGAACGGTGGGGCTAAGATATGAGGGT
>CM065729.1:43247432-43259932 GCA_033310375.1 Conus canariensis | reverse complement strand
ACCATACTTATCATACTTTACATACCACCTATTCTACCATCAGCTACTTATCTCTATATTCAGCAGTTCGAAAGGAAACCCGAACTGTTCGATCCCATCTCAAACTGTGAAACTGGGAGCACAAGCCTACGGGGACCGGCAGCCTGAAACACACGTCACAAGCTCAGCTAGCTGAGAGTACACTGGAAAGTCCACAGAGTTCAGTGACCTGACATCACAGGAACGAAGACAGGAAGGAAGACAATCCACAGAGTTACCAGAATGGACTGCCATCCCTCAGGGTTGCTCTCTTGCCCCCAAAATGTCAAGCATCTCTCCGTCAGCCAAAGAAACGACGGTGCTCACTTATAGAGAGAGAAATGTCATCGTTCTCTCTGACACACTGGTTCACAGCTTCCCGCCCAAACTATTCAGAACAAACACCAAATCTTGACTGGGTGGTCTGGCAGACTGTTGGCGACTTCGCCCCCACACCGATCATTCTGTCACACTCTCCGTCCTCTGGGTAAATACCACAGCCTTGTGCCGACCCAGGAACGTCTTCCTGAGATGAAAGCAGGCGGACGTCACAAGTTCTATCTCTGCACAGGACCACCACCCACCCCCGGTGGGAAGTATAATACCCCATGCTGCGGGCTGCTGAGAGTGGGGGGGGGGGAGGGGGGAGTACACAGAGCACAGGGAGGGGTGAAGAGACTGCAGCATGTAGGTACTGAAGGGAACGGGGATGGTGTGAAAAAAAAATGAGGTCAGTGCTTGGTGGGCCGAGGAAAGAATGAGGAGAGTGTGTATATGGTAAGTTTTGGACTGAGCGGTTACAATGTGTGGTGTTGTGTGGAAGGAATGGAGTCCATGTGTGATGGGCTGTGTGAGGAACTGGGTCAATTTAGAGTGCTTTGTAAGAGGAATGAGGTCAATGTGTAGTGCATTGTAAGAGGAATGAGGTCAATGTGTAGTGCATTGTCAGAGGAATGAGGTCAATGTGTAGTGCTTTGTCAGAGGAATGAGGTCAATGTGTAGTGCTTTGTGAGAGGAATGAGGTCAATGTGTAGTGCATTGTGTGAGGAATGAGGTCAATGTGTAGTGCTTTGTCAGAGGAATGAGGTCAATGTGTAGTGCTTTGTGAGAGGAATGAGGTCAATGTGTAGTGCATTGTGTGAGGAATGAGGTCAATGTGTAGTGCATTGTAAGAGGAATGAGGTCAATGTAGAGTGCATTGTCAGAGGAATGAGGTCAATGTGTAGTTCATTGTCAGAGAAATGAGGTCAATGTGTAGTGCATTGTGTGAGGAATGAGGTCAATGTGTAGTGCATTGTAAGAGGAATGAGGTCAATGTGTAGTGCATTGTGTGAGGAATGAGGTCAATGTGTAGTGCATTGTGTGAGGAATGAGGTCAATGTGTAGTGCATTGTGTGAGGAATGAGGTCAATGTGTAGTGCATTGTCAGAGGAATGAGGTCAATGTAGAGTGCATTGTGTGAGGAATGAGGTCAATGTGTAGTGCATTGTGTGAGGAATGAGGTCAATGTGTAGTGCATTGTGTGAGGAATGAGGTCAATGTGTTAGTGCATTGTGAGAGGAATGAGGTCAATGTGTAGTGCATTGTCAGAGGAATGAGGTCAATGTGTAGTGCATTGTGTGAGGAATGAGGTCAATGTGTAGTGCATTGTGTGAGGAATGAGGTCAATGTAGAGTGCATTGTGTGAGGAATGAGGTCAATGTGTAGTGCATTGTGTGAGGAATGAGGTCAATGTGTAGTGCATTGTCAGAGGAATGAGGTCAATGTGTAGTGCATTGTGTGAGGAATGAGGTCAATGTGTAGTGCATTGTGTGAGGAATGAGGTCAATGTGTAGTGCATTGTGTGAGGAATGAGGTCAATGTGTAGTGCATTGTGTGAGGAATGAGGTCAATGTATGGTGCATTGTGTGAGGAATGAGGTCAAGGTGTGGTGCATTGTGTGAGGAATGAGGTCAATGTATGGTGCATTGTGTGAGGAATGAGGTCAAGGTGTGGTGGATCATGTGAGAATGGGACCAGTGTGTGTTGGGTTGTAGAGAACGGGATCAACGTGAAGTGGATGACAAGGACTGGCCTCTGGAAATGATTGGATCGGTTGAGGAAGAAATGGTGTCAGCGTTCGGTGGATTGTCTGAAGAATTGGGGTGTATGTGCGGTAGGTTGTCGAAGTGATTAGATCAATGCATTATGGGTTGAGGAAGAAATGGTGTCAGCGTTCGGTGGATTGCTGAAGAATTGGAGTGTATGTGCGGTAGGTTGTCGAAGTGATTAGATCAATGCATTATGGGTTGAGGAAGAAATGGTGTCAGCGTTCGGTGGATTGCTGAAGGATTGGGGTGTATGCGCGGTGGATTGTGGAATGATTGGGATCAACATGTAGTGGGTTATGCAATGACTGGGGACAGTGTGTGGTGAGCTGGGTAAGGAATGGAGTCAATATGTGGTGAGTTGTGGAAGGTGTGTGCGTGTGTGCAATGCGTGTGTGCATGCGTGTGTTCGTGCGTGTGGTGTGTGCGTGTGTGCATACGTGTGTGCGGTGTATGTGTGTGTGTGTGTGTGTGTGATTTTGTGTGTGTGTGTGTGTGTGTGGTGTGTGTGTTTGTGTGTGTGTGTTGTGTGTGTGCGTGTGTGTGTGCGTGTGTGTGCGAATGCATGTGTGCGTGTGTGCGTGTGTGTGTGTGTGTGTGTGTGTGTGTGTGTGTGTGTGTGTGTGTGTGTGTTGGAGGTAAAGGATACTCTGTTACAACAAGGCCAGCTGTGACTTCTGACACGGGGTCACAAATGATTGACATGCCAATTGAATTCACAGATAAACATGGGTGAGGAGCAGAGAGGAAGAAACAGGACCGGGGGGAGGGGGGACGTTGGAGGGAGGTGGTGGGATCGTAATTGATCATCAGAATGGAACCTTTTCCACTAAAAACCCTTTGCTTCTGTAAAAAAACCTGTGTGACAACTACAGTGGAAACTGTCCACAGTGACCTCCAGAGTGCCATTGAGATGCGTTGTTAGGTGTCTTTGTCGAAAGAGAAATCCAGTGTAGACAAAGATCGCAATGTGCCAGAAACATAACTCTCCTCAATAGACGGACTCTTTGTCAGAAGGTTAACCTAGAATAGACAAAGATAACAATGTACCAGACACGTAACTCTTTGGATAGGGGCAATCCTTGTTTGGAGGGAGTCCCCTGAAGGCAAACATTGTCATTTACCGGAGACATATTTCTTCTCGAATCGTCGTCAGCAGGTCAGGTACATTGTTCACTTTGTCTGTACTGCATTACCTGCTGACAGTCTTTTGAATCATTGTCAAGCGAAAGACTATCAGCATGTAATGCAGCACAGACAAAGTGAACAATGTACCATAAACATCACTCTTTACAAGGATGGACTCTTTGTAGGGAAGTAAATCTAGTATAGACAAAGATCACAATGTTTCAGAAATATAACTCTGTACATGGAGAGGTTTTTTATATATGAACCCAAAGTAGACAAAGAGCACAGTGTACCAGGAACATAATTCTTTTAATGGAGGGACCCTTTGTTGTAACAGGACTTGCCAAAACCATTCTGCAAGGAACAGTGCGAGGAGGCAGAAGGAGAGGAAGACAGAGAAAGAGATGGAAGGACAGCATCAGTGCATGGACTGGCCTCACACTCAGGAACTGCCTCAGAGCATCTGAGAACCTGGAGGAGTGGAGGAAGCTGGTTGCAAAGTCTTTTGTGACGCCCCAACGGTCTTCAAGACTCAGGATAGGTGATAGGTGAGGGGAATATAATACAAACAGAGACTAAGATGAAACAGAAACACAAGGCATTGGTGAGGAAATTCTAGTACAGACAAAGACAGTTATACCCCAGAAAACAAATTTGAAAAGAAACGAGTCTTCCTTTAGCAATAGATTCGATATAGAGAGAAGCACAAATGTTCCCAGAAACGCAAGCTTTTACAGGGAGGGAGCCATTATTGGATTATTGGAGGTAAATCTAGTAGAGACAAAGACTAAAATGTTTTGTTGTTTTTTTTAAAGAAAACGTCTTCATCGGAACTGTCTTTACTAGAAGGTGTCCCTGTCACTGACCCAGACCCGGGAAAAAAAAAAAAAAAAAAAAAAAACCTCCAGCTCAGCTCCAAGTGATCATTGCCTAATACCGTCATTCCCTGCTAAATTCCAGTGGGACTGCGCCCTTCCAGACCCGTGCCGAAGATAAAAGAGAAAGTTGTCTGTGAATATTTCATGGCAGCTGCACAGCCACAGAGCAGATATGATGTTGGCATGCTCCTGGCACAGGAGGGGGAGGGCCAATAGAACGGCCAGGACTCCGGGGACGATTAAGCACAAGCAGACGATTGTCTGTCAGGGGGGATAATGGTTGGGAAGGGGCTGGGGCAGTGTGCAAGAGGGCGGAGATTTTTTTTCTTTCTGTGTGTATTGAGGAGGGAAAGATGGGGGAGGGGGGGGGGGAATGTAATGATTCAGCATGTTTTTTTTTACTATTGCGCTGGCCTGCTTAAAGCCCACTCTATTTACACAGGGTAATTGACACTGCCAGTGACGTAGAAAGAGAGAGAGAGAGAGAGAGAGAGAGAGAGAGAGAGAGAGAGAGAGAGAGAACATTAATTTTCAAGAAAAGGCCGCAGCCCCATTTGAGAGAGAGAGAGAGAGAGAGAGAGAGAGAGAGAGAGAGAGAGAGAGAGAGAGAGAGAGACAGAGAAGAGAGAGAGAGAGAGAGAGAGAGAGAGAGAGAGAGAGAGAATTTTCAAGAAAAGGTCGCAGCCCCATTTGAAGAGAGAGAGAGAGAGAGAGAGAGAGAGAGAGAGAGAGAGAGAGCTATAGCGTGCTTTACGTTGTTTCGTTTCTTGATTGTAATATTTTCCACCAAAGTACACGTTTCTCTGTCTTCGAAATCAATTCAAGTTTTCGTATCACATTATGACTTTTGAGTGTATGTCCTATTCTGAATGTCAGTACGCATTCGTTTAGCAAGACAGCGCGTATCGTTCCTCTCTCTTCTACTGGGGTAAAATGAAAACGCTCTCACTGTTCCTCATCGTGTAGAATCCTTTCCTTTTGCTACATTCATACCTATAGTGCTTCTTGGAATGGACGATGTAGGTCAATGGCTGCCAGGGAAACAAGCTGTTGGTTGCCTAGGCTATTTGGCGGTTGTCAGCGTGTCTGTGTATTGTGGACAGAGGATGGGATAGTATTTGGCGGTTGTCGGCGTGTCTGTGTATGTGGACAGAGGATGGATAGTATTTGGCGGTTGTCGGCGTGTCTGTGTATTGTGGACAAGAGGATGGATAGGTATTTGGCCGTTGTCGGCGTGTCTGTGTTTGTGGACAGAGGATGGGATAGTATTTGGCGGTTGTCGGCGTGTCTGTGTTTGTGGACAGAGGATGGGATAGTATTTGGCGGTTGTCGGCGTGTCTGTGTTTGTGGACAGAGGATGGGATAGTATTTGGCCGTTGTCGGCGTGTCTGTGTTTGTGGACAGAGGATGGATAGATTTGGCGTTGTCGGCGTGTCCTGTGTTTGTGGACAGAGGATGGGATAGTATTTGGCCGTTGTCGGCGTGTCAGTGATTTTGGACAGAGGATGGGATAGTATTGGCGGTTGTCGGCGTGTCTGTGTTGTGGACAGAGGATGGAATACGCATTCTGGGTGAGGGAAACAAGGCAGAACGGGGCGTGGATGTTCGAGAAAGGGAAAACAGGGTGGGGAGGGGGGGGGGTGTCGAGAACGTGGCGAAGGAAGGAGGGGGGTGGGTGGGGGGAGGAAGAGACGGGAAAGTGAAATCGGATGCGAGGTACAACCCAGTGTGTTAAGGCGATGTGAGATTGGTATTCGTGAAACAGTTACAGTGATTGAGGTGTAGGAAGGCGCTGCTCGAATGGCTCAGTAGTAGTAGTAGTAGTAGTAGTAGTAGTAGTAGTAGTAGTAGTAGTGTGGTGGTTGTCACTACTATCATTATCATCACCAATGATGATGATGATGATGATGACAGTAATATGGTGATCAATGATGATGATGAAAGATGATTGTTATTGTCATTATTATTATCATTATTATTGTCATCATCATCATTACATTTATCATTATTATTATTATTATTAATTTTTTTCATTATTATCTTTATCATTTATCGACATGAGTGTTTCTGTGTTCAGACCACCAATGCAGCGACTCCGAGTCTATACGAGGTACAAAAACGGAAACAGTTGAAATAACTCGGTGGTTACAACACTGGACCTCTCTGTGAGGAAAAGGTGCAATCCCTGGCAGCGGCTAGTAAATGACACTGGTGTTTGTTTGCTGTATGTGACAGCAAATCTGTGACTTTCGGTGGGGGTGGGGGATGTCCTGGTCGTGTGACTTGTGCGGCTTGTCCTGCAATGGACATATGACTATCTACTCCCGAAATCCTCACCCCCCAGATCTTGGCCAGTCCTGAACCCCTTCCTCTCCCCTGTTCTGGTCTCCAGACGCGTAGGGCCTACAGTTCATAAAGCAAAGTTTTCCTTTTTTTACACGTATACCCTTCTCATTGGAAGAAGAGGCATTTCCTTTTATTTTCCATTATTCCTTCTTTCTTTGCTGTTCTTTAAATAAACAAAAACGTCAGTACTGACCTGTTTGCAAACAAACTCAGCCTGAAGGATTATTGATACCAAAGCTCACTGGAGTATGGGGCCGTGGACAGTAACTGAGGCTATAAACAACATGAGCAGACAATAAAGATGACAGAGGAACACTGCAAGCTGTCCTGCCATCGCGCAACGTCAACAGAGCAGGGGCATGTTATATCCAACAGGCCTGCCTCGTACAAAGTAATCAACAGACAAACAAGCTTCCAATATAGTGAACGTCAAACGAGTGTTAAAACAGTTCAAAACAACCCGGGGAGCTTGTGGCACATCTCTTTCCTCAGGCCCAAAAATCAAGACAGAGAACAAGAAAAAAGAAAAAAAATCATTACAAAAAGTCGTAGTCTCCAGGTAACTGTCAGACCGCGAAACAAAAGGAAGATCGTCGACCTCCTAAAAAAAAAGAAATAAATAAATAAGAAGTGAATTATAAAAAGAAAGTGATAAAGGCAGATCAAACACAAAACCGAGCTGAAACCAGACATAAACAAAACCCTAGATCAGAACAGAGCCAGCCGCCTCTCCACTCCTTCATCCTCAGACAAATCTAGTGATCACCCATCCCGCGAAGAGATGAGCAATGCAGACGCATTAACATTTCCACACACAGTTGCACAGCTGCGTACCAGATGTAAAACATCCACTTACAATCTCCTGAACAGCCGGTGAGAAAGCAGACCAATCAGACAAACATCACACACCACGCTGTTAAAATGATAGTTTCCTCCTGCAACGCAAATGGATTTTTTTAAGCGGGGAAGGAGGGAACCGGTACCATAAGCGAACATTCTGAACACTGCTGCACCCTCTCTCCACGGGTAATGGGTTCAAGCCTGTACGGACGGAGCCGACGGGAAAATGAAGTTTGGTTTTCGGGGAGTTGCTATTGCAGTATTTTTTCTTCAGTGGAGTGTGTGTGTGTGTGTGTGTGTGTGTGTGTGTGTGTTGTGTGTGTGTGTGTGTGTGCGTGTGTGGTGTGTGTGTGTGTGTGTGTGTGTGGTGTGTGTGCGGGCGCGCGCACGCGCATGTGTGTGTGTGTGTGTGTGTGTGTGTGTGTGTGTGTGTAGGGAGGACTGAGACTGAAGGAGAGCAGAGAGGCTTCAGTTTCCCAGCTTAACATGCTGTGCCAATGGTTGAACCTTTCTCGCGCCCCAGATATTCAGAAAACATCACGTAACGCGTGTCAGCGTGCGCCGGATCAGAGAACCCACCAACCCAACCCCCACCCGCGCCCTGGACAGTTTCGAAGAGGGGAAGGGCAGCGCCAGAGAGATCCCCTAGCGCAGGGTAAAGGGTGAGGCGCACACGGGGCCCGGGCAGCAACGCCAACACCACTGATGCTAATGTGTCCGTCATGGCGCACCTGGGACCATCGGTCATGGAGCAGTGTGCAGGACAGGAAATAACACCGCTCTAACAGCTATCGATCACGCAGGGAGCGGATTGATGCGGCCGGAGGAAAAGAGCGGGTGCTATTTGAGCTCTCCTTGCCCTACTCCCCTAACGCCGGTGTTGCGCGGGACATTAAGGCTTTATGGGCCACAGGACACTGCTCCTGGGACACGTTCAAACTGTCTTGAAGTTTCTACATTACGATTCACGACCTTCAGCCAGACACAAAAGAACGAAACATGTGACTGCCTCGCTGAAGCATTCTGAACGGAGATAACACACCTGTTTGAGGAATACGGACAAGCAAATGTACACTGCATGCACGCACGCACGTGCGCACGCACACGCACGCACGCACGCGCACGCACACACACACACACACACACACACACACACACACACACTGGGACACAATGTCACACACATAAACACAAATATTATGAGCACGGTGAACAGCTCATTCGTACACGAGCAAAGTGTGCAAGTGACATGTAGTACTTTAGTAATACTGTGTTCCTATAAAAGACAGATCTGCGTCTGAATGAAAGGAGAAGTGAACAGCTTTTCTCCAGCCAGTGTTCCGTATGTTGTAAGATCCCCATCCAAAATGAAGCTAAGCTGGACCAGCCAGAGACCTCTGTTTCGCTCCGATCAGAGCTCATCAGGCAAGTTGCCGAATCCAGGCTCACCAGGAACACTTCCAAACAAGCATAAACGAAACTGTCCGAAGCCGAAAAGATCCTTCTGCCTGTATGGAAAGTGCATGTGAAAAGCAAAGATGAGCACTCAATTATGGAAAATGGTTAGAATTTGTGTTAAGACTTAAACTTTTCCCCAAAAAAAAGAAGGTGGAAATGTAGGACACAACCTTTATGACATGAAAAAACTGGGGTTAAAAATCTATAAAGGATAAACAGCGCTTTTAAGATATCCTTAATTTAGAACGCGTAATATATATAATCATACATAAACTCTCTCTCTCTCTCTCTCTCTCTCTCTCTCTCTCTCTCTCTCTCTCTCTCTCTCTCTCTCTCCATATACATATACACACACACAATATGTATATATGTGTGTGTAGATATATATATATATATATATGATCATATCTATACATATTATATTTATATATATAATATATATATAATAATATTTACAAACATATATATATTATATATTATATATGCATATATATGTATGTATGTAAGTATAAACACACACACACACACACACACACACACACACACACACACACACACACACACACACACACACACACACACAGAACAACGAAAGAACATATTTATAGTACATTATACATATAAAGTATTTTTTAAGATACTACTTTTCTTGGAGCTAGTTGAAATGGCGCTTTCATACTTCCCCCCACCCTCTTCCCTAATGCTCTTTTCCTCATTCTATCTCCATCCATTGTTGGCCAGACCAACAGAAATGAACCAGAGGGCAGCGGGCAAGTTGTCAAACACTCATCTGTCTTCTTACCTTTTTAAAGACTAGGTCAGACAATTCCAGTGGATGATGCAAGTTTGCTTTTCTTCCCACACTTCCTGTAATGGATGGGTAGGTGGATGGATGGATAAAGGATGGAGGGAGAAAGGATGGAGGGAGAAAGAAAAGGATGAATGGAAGAAGGAATGGGGGTGAGGAATGCAACCGTCAATGCCTTAAAGTCTGAAGAGACAGAAGCCACAAGCGAGCGGTTTTTGTTTTTAACACACCGAAGGATTGTGGCCAAAATCTTGAGATGAAGTCTTAAAATTCGATGATTTTTGGCCAAAATCTTGAGATGAAGTCTTAAAATTCGATGATTTTTATCTGCCGAGTCAACGAACTTGACAAAGAATGAAAGAATAGGCGGGGGGGGGGGGGGGGGGGGGGGGGCGGGGGGAGATTAAATGAAGGATAGATAAAAGACACAAATAAAGGAAGAGTGGAAGAAAGAAAGGAAGGTTGTGACAAAGACAGACAGGAACTTAGTCTTTCCTGAATCCGTTTGTGCATAGTCGTGAGCAGATGGTCAAAACTCACGTGTTCAAGATTCTGTGCTCCCCACATGTAAGTTGTTCGAGGGGTTTCGACAACTGAACTGGGTGTCATAAGAAACGAAAGGGGGGACACGGCAGCACAGACAACTGCAATCCATAACTTTTTTCTTGTCCATTATCATTTCATTCACTAATGCGATGAATGTGCTTTTTGCAAATTCATTATTTTCAAATTAACGTCACTGCTCTTGCGTAAGTTGGACGGCGAAAACCAACAAAGAAACAAATGTCAAAGAAATGAAGTGTGCGGGCTACTGATTAATCACATGACAGTGTTTTATATTAGGCAGGGATTTGAAGGAACGGCTACCGGTAATGTATCATCAAAATCTAGAAAGATACTTTAAAAAGTACAGACTGATTTGTGAATCTATGTCCAACCGACTCTTTTAAAAGCATTTGATTTTACTTTGCAAAATTTACATCTTCATGATATATCTGCAGATGTTTATCGTCAATGGAGTTTCACAAATGTTATGTATGAGAAATAAGCACTTCATTAACACTCTTCCAGGACAAATAATCTCCTTTTGGAAGCTCTTTGTATCATTGCATAAATGCTCTTCGTGGCATTTACATTCTTGCATGGCGATAATGCTCTTCGTGGCATTTACATTCTTGCATGGCGATAATGCTCTTCGTGGCATTTACATTCTTGCATGGCGATAATGCTCTTCGTGGCATTTACATTCTTGCATGGCGATAATGCTCTTCGTGGCATTTACATTCTTGCATGGCGATTGTAGTCCCTAATTCCACTGTCTGTCCTGAACTTTTTGCTCCTCTCTGTCCTGAACTTTTTGCTCCTCTCTGTCCTGAACTTTTTGCTCCTCTCTGTCCTGAACTTTTTGCTCCTCTCTGTCCTGAACTTTTTGCTCCTCTCTGTCCTGAACTTTGCTCCTCTGAACTTTTTGCTCCTCTCTTTGCTGCCCTGTCTGCTGAATCATGATCTGAAATTCCACAATGTGGTGTTATCCAGAAACACGTAATGGAGGTCCCATTTAAAATCAGTCAGTCCCGTGGCGCGCCATCGCCTCTCAGCCCCCCTCCTCTCCTGCTTGGCCTCCGACAACTCGGGACCCACTGTGTTGTGCCATTGACACAGTGAGCGATCAGTGATCAAGCGCCTGCTCACTGGGCATGCTATCAAGCGTGGCACGGAGGGCAGAGGTCAGCTGACAGGCCGATGGCTCGCTCGGTATGGCCGTGGTCAGATCAGTTTGAAAGCCTCCATATCGATAGCAGAAATTTTCCTAACTTCCTTGTAAGTCTTTGGAACGGCGGGCCTAACGATATCTGGGATTACAAATCCTGCTCCTGTCTGCCGATCCCTCAGCACCGATGCATCAGTGTCAATGTGCCAGTGCCGCTAATAAGTTCATGAAGATGGCAGTTGATGGTAGATGCCAACAGTTGACAATGTTCACCTTTCGTAACGCTGTAACTGTCAACATTAAATTTCACTCTCAGCAATTGCTGTGGAGGACCTGGGAAAATCAAGTAGCTACACCATTCAAATCAAATCCAGCCTCTTTTAAAGCATTTGCGTTTTCAGCGTATACTTCGTACGCACCGTATTTCTAAATTCGTCCAAAGGTCAGAGTCCAATGTCTCCAAGTTCCCATGTCAGAAGGAAGGAGGAGTACATCAAAGATCAACTTCTACGTCTTAGACTCGACACTTCGCAGTTTTGCCAAAAGATATTCAGGAGTATTACGATCAATGCCTTGGCCATAGAATGCTTCACTTTCCACAAGTGATTCTGCTAGAATTTGAGGGGTTAGAATATCTTTACCTCCTCTGCTTGCTGATTCCCTTTTTTTAACCCAAGACTGTTTTATAGGACGTGCTCAGTAGGGTATTTCCAGTTTAAAGTTCGTATTTGGGAAATCCCCCAAAACTTTCACCACTTTGCTCCATTCAGTCTGAATCACATGAACAGAAAAGACGGGCAAAATTACTTTTACCACTTTACTATATTCAATCTATTCAGAGAAAAGACGGATAGCGAGGGGTCCAGGAGGCCATCTACATCGCAGCCACCAGCCCGCCCGCTCAACAGGGACCGGGGCTGCTACACCTTGCCCCGGTGTACGCTTCACTGATTCGATCACGTGACCTGGGTATGTCCCATGGTCGCGTGATCTGAATCGAGTTCACTCAGTCAGCAACAGCATCGCTGAGGAAGATGGCCGAATGGCTGTCGAAAGCTACGAGTGAGTAGTGTATTTTATTCTGTTGGGAGACCAGGTCTGAGTCTAGGTAGCATTAGAATCTCAGGTCGCATGCTTTCACTGAAAAAAAAGAAGACTGTTTCTATTTCATAGGGGTTTCCACCTTGTGGCAACCAGCTGGAGGTGATTCAGGTGAACTGTAATAA
>CM065729.1:43222432-43237432 GCA_033310375.1 Conus canariensis | reverse complement strand
GAAACAATTTTCTAACAACCGTAAGCTATATGTTGCCTTTATAGACTTTGAAAAGGCCTTTGACTCCATTTCAAGAAAACTTTTGTGGCCGATACTTACAAAAAATGGAATCAAAGGTAAATTATATAATTGTGTAAAATGCATGTACAAAGATGTTAAAGCTACGATAAGATGTGGGGCAAAATTTAGTGACTATATTAGATGTACTCAGGGTGTTAAACAGGGGGATGTCTGCAGCCCAGTATTATTTTCATTGTATATTAATGAATTAGCACTAGAAATTATTGAGAAGGGAAGACACGGTGTCACTTTTGACTCGATCGAATTATTTATATTGTTATTTGCAGATGATATCGTCTTGCTCTCTGAAACTGTCGTAGGATTACAAAACCAATTGAATAATTTGCATTCTGCAGCATGTAGACTGGATTTGAAAGTAAACATGAGTAAATCAAACATTATAGTTTTTCGAAAGGGTGGTTTCTTAGCATCGCGTGAAAGGTGGTTGTATGGAAGTTCACAAATGTCGGTGGTAAATGCTTACAAGTACTTGGGCATATATTTTTCAACAAAACTTAGCTTTACGTTTGCCTGTCATGATCTTGTTAACAGAGGAAAGCGTGCTGTTATAGCTATTTTAAGCTTGCTTTATAAATTTGAAAGTGCTTCAGTTAAATTATTTTTTTAATTGTTTGATGCCCAAGTGCAGCCTATTGTACAGTATGGCGCTGAAATTTGGGGATTGGATAAAGGTCATGAAATTGAAAAATTACATTTATTTGCTATGAAATGCTTTTTGCATGTGGATAGACGAACCCCTAATGACTTGGTTTATGGTGAGCTTGGCAGATACCCCATTTATGCAAATTCATACGTGAAATGTATTAGTTATTGGCTTAAGCTCATGCGTATGGGAGAACACAGGTTACCTGCAAAAGCATACAGAGTATTGTTTGATTTAGATTCTAGAGGTAAATCAACTTGGGCAACTTCTGTTCGTAAATGTCTTTGTAGTTATGGGTTTTCGTTTGTTTGGTTAGAACAGAGTGTTGGATGTGTTAAAACATTTTTGGCTTGTTTTAAGCAGAGAATAATTGATTGTAACTTGCAAGACTGGAATAGTCATATTAAAAACAGTGAGAGATTTTCTTTGTTTCGATTTCTAAAGTCAAATCAGGTAATGGAAGCGGAACCTTATCTGTCGATGAATATCAATAGTTTTGTCAGATCTGCATTAACTAAGTTTAGATTCGGCGTATCTGATATTGCTGTACACAGGCAACGTTACAATGTTCATACAGAATTAGATGTTTTATGTCCATTGTGCAAGTCTGCCCCAGAGAACGAACTTCATTTTCTGTTTGTTTGTCCTTTGCTTACAGATTTAAGACAAAAATATATTCCTTTGAAATATTATCGACGTCCATCATTTTTTAGGCTTGTCTTGCTTTTGTCGTCAAGAAATGAGAATGTTGTTGGTGATCTAGCTTCATATTTGTATAAATCCTTCAAGAGAAGGAGTTATCTGACTTGAATGTGTTTATATGTGCTTGTATATTAATGTGTTGTTACATCAGTTATATGTCAATACCCCTTCAAATGGGGCTGTGGCCTTTCTTGAATAAATTATCGTTATCGTTATCGTTATCGTTATCTCTCTCTCTCTCTCTCTCTCTCTCTCTCTCTCTCTCTCTCTCTCTCTCTCTCTCTCTCTCTCTCGATCGCTCGCTCGCTCGCCTTCACTGACAAGAGCATACAACGCCAATAAAACACAATAAGCATTAAAAAAAAAAAAAAAAACAACTGTACATGCCAAAACATTTTACTGTGAACGGATTTTTTTTTTTTTGGGGGGGGGAGGGGGGAGGGGGGGGCCATTTTTCTGCCTGTCTTTCCCGTCCTGTTCTTCTTGCTATCTTTCTGCCTCAGCGCCTTGAGGGGAACGAGAAGGGAGAAGGATACAGAGCGAAACAAATAGCTTCCATTTCTGGCCTTCCTGACTTTCTGTCTGTCTTCCTTTCTGTCCCTCTGTCTTCCGTTCTGTCCTTCTTTCTTCCTTCCTTTCTCGCTTTCTCTTCCACTCTCTCTCTCTCTCTCTGTTTCTTTTTCTTTGTTTCTTCCTTTCTGCGTTTCTTTCTTCCTCCTTTCCTTCCTTCCTTCCTGTCTTTCTTGTTTATCGTCTTCGGTTTTTTTTTTTTGTTGTTTTTGTTTTCTTTCTGTCTTCCTCGTCCTTTCTACTCTCTTTCTTTCCTCCTTTCGTTAATCTATATTAGTTTCTTTCGTCCTTCAGTTCCTTTTTTTTCCTATCATTTTGACATTTCCTTCTTTCTTCCTTCCTTTCTTTCTTTCTTTCTTTCTTTCTTTCATCCATTCATTTATTCTTTAGGCTTTCATTTCCTGTTCTTTTTTTTTCTTGCTCTTTCCTTGCTGCTTTGTGACCTCTCCTTCTTTCTCCCCCCCCCCCCTTCCCCCTCCTACCCCCGTCTCTTCCCCCCCGCACCGGCTTTCTATTTTCCATTGATGAAACTGCCGTGAGTAGAACGCAAAGAAGGAGCTACAAGAATTTCAAGGGGCAAAAATGATATAATCAGAAAATTATTGATTAAACCTTCTCTCTCTCTCTCTCTCTCTCTCTCTCTCTCTCTCTCTCTCTCTCTCTCCTCTCTCTCTCTCTCTCTCTCTCTCTCCTCTCTCTCTCTCTCAGTTGAAATGAGTCCACGGACAATCTGAGGAATGAAGGAGTTTAACTTTCATTGATTCATACACATAGAGCACGTGCAACGCATGCCGTTAACATTGACAAAGTGACTTTGTTGGTCTGACCCTTCCTGAGCGGATCTTCTTTGCGTTGAAAAGACTTGACGTGACGGACGTCTTTCCCGTTGTAAAATATTCTTGTTTTGGTATTTGCTGATGGCCCTTCTTTCGGCACAAAATATAACTTCCATACGAAATCATCATCATCATCATCATCATCATCATCATCATCATCATCATCATATCTTCATCGTCGTCGTTGTCGTCGTCGTCGTCGTCGTCGTCGTCGTCGTCGTTGTCATCGTCGTCCTCGTCGTCCTCGTCCTCGTCATCCTTGTCGTCACTTGAGTTGGTCATTGTGCTTTCAGCATTAGAACAGAACCACAGTCGGGTGTGTCACAGACTAGACTGACTTTCTGACATCACCACCACCATCAACACCGCCAGGGGCAGCAACATGCAGGCTTCGGTGATCAGCATTATCTCCCTGCTTCACCTTCAACCAGGTCACAACACGTGACCCGTCAGACCCCACCCAATGCGGGGACAATTTCTGCCCCACAGTGGACCTAGTTATGTGACCCGCCGGCACAGAATGCCACCCGGGTCCCTAAATCACGTGTTATGGCGTAACTTCCAAAAAGAATGTGATCTGGAGCCACGTGTTATACCGCAATGTCCATATAAAATGTCATCTAGGGTCGCATATCATACCGCAACGCCCCCCCCCCCCCCCTCCCCCTACAAAATGTCATCTGGAGTCACATGTTATACCGCAGGAGACTGAGATACCTTCAAAAACTGTATTACATCAATAACGCAGGAGACTGAGATACCTTCAAAAACTCTATTACATCAATACCACAGGAGACTGAGATACCTTTACAAACTCTATTACATCAATACCACAAGAGACTGAGTTACCTTTACAAACTCTATTACATCAATAACGCAGGAGACAGAGTTACCCTTACAAACTCTTTGACATCAATAACGCAGGAGACTAAGATACTTTCAAAAGCCCTAGTACATCAATAGTGCAGGATAATAAAATACCTTCAAAAATCCGATTACATCAAGAGTGCAGGAAACTGAGTTACTTTCAGAAACCATGCAACATCAATAGTCAGGATACTGAGATACCTTCAAAACCATTATTTCAATGTGCTGGTCAGGAGGGTGTTTGCAGTTGTAAAAAAAATCCGCGGTGTAAAAAATTTGCATGCTAAATAAAGAAACCTTTCAGAAAAAAGAACTCAGAAAAATGAAAAACAAATGAGCAGCATGAATGTGGAAACAGTCCACAGAAGGGCGCTCATTTATATCCAAGATAACATTTCAATAGCAAAACATGGTTATTTCAAACACTACAATCATCTACATACGATGTGACATCAAACTAAACTCCGCCTTCTAGAATCAGAAAGGTCAGATGAATACACTGAGAAGCGGCCACATTATCATCTTCCACATCCGCGCTGGAACCTGGGACCCGTCAGTCCTATTCGGAACAAGGCCTTATGAAGTGAGGCCTATGTGATCGTGCATCAGACGAGCAGTCCCCCACCTCCAACCCCCATCCCCGAGCTTATCTTGTCAACCTGCCGGCACCGACAGGCGACACGTCAGTCGTGCTGGTCACTGAAGCACTGGGCGAACGCAAAGCGGACACAAAGTGGACAACACCCGATGACCAAAAGGACATAAAGTAAACAACAACCAGTGACCGAAAAGACAGAAAAGAGACAACATTCTGTCACCAAAAAGATACAAAGCAGACACTCACCAGACATCGAAATCACGATAAAACAGACACCACGCAGACACTAACCGGTCCGCAAGGGAACACAAAGCAGACACCAACCGGTCACCAAAGGAACACAAGGCAGACACCAACCGGTCACCAAAGGAACACAAAGCAGACACCAACCGGTCACCAAGGGAACACAAAGCAGACACCAACCAGTCAGAAAGAGAGCACAAAGTAGACAACAGCCGGTCAGAAAGAGAACACAAAGCAGACACCAAATGATCACCAAGAGAACACAAAGCAGACACCAAAAGATCACCAAGAGAACACAAAGCAGACACCAAATGATCACCAAGAGAACACAAAGCAGACACCAAATGATCACCAAGAGAACACAAAGCAGACACTACATGATCACCAAGAGAACACTAAGCAGACACCAATCATTTACCAAGAGGACATAAATAAGCTGCCAGGCAGATATCAATCGGTCACCAAGAGGACCCATGTGGACACCAGACAGACACAAACTGCACACCAAGCAGACACCAAGCATACACTAAGCAGCCGAAAAGCGAACACGAAACAGGCACCAAGCAGACACCAAGCAGACTACAAGCAATCATGAAGAGCATACAACTGCACACAGAGCAGACACCAAGCAGACTACAAGCAATCTCTAAGTGCATACAAGTGCAAACCAAGCAGAAACCAAGCAGACTACAAGCAATCATACAGTGCATATGTTACGCGATATACGTGTACCTGCGCAGTACGTGTACTACGCAATTTTTGGCGTGTTTCATGAACTGCGCAACCTCGTTGCAGAATTCATGAACTCTGCAACGAGGTTGCGCAGTTCATGAAACACGCAAAATAGCATTGCCCAGTACATGAACTAGGCACAGGGAGCAAACTCGGTTGTAACCTCAATTCGCAGATTACGTTATTTCATGAACTACGCAAACAAGCTCAGTCTGTATGTCCACACAAGAATGATGAATAGTAAAGGCAGAGCAGAGAAGGAAAAAATAGACCAATACGTCATGAAGTCATCTGAACAGTTATCAGTACTCACATAACTGTTTTTGATGTCGACTGACAGCAAAAAAGTCTAAACGTCTTCAGTTGATTATCTGTATCCGAAGAAGCATGGATGCTACTGCTAGTGATTCCGCTCGAGGCCTGTGGTCTGATGACTATGAAAAAAAAGTTCTCGAAATTTTACGAAGGCCACTCACTGGCAAGAAAGAAGACCGGGAAGTTTACCATATTAAGAATACCTTTGCTATTGTGTCCATTGCTGGATTGGACCGTGTTCAGCGCAAGTCATCGGGCAAGTGCATGATCACATAGAGCCGAGTATATGAAGTGCTTGAAGCAGCACACCAAGCAACAGGTAAATGTTTTCAAATACTTCAGTCATTTGCCAGAGGTGTATTATTTTGGTCACTGTCTCTTTCTTGACAGTATGTCAGTGAGTGGCTGACAGTATGTCAGTGAGTGAGTTCAAGTGCACACTTAGCAGACACCAAGCAGACTACAAGCAGTCATAAAGTGCATACAAGTGCACACTTAGCAGACTACAAGCAGACTACAAGCAATCATAAAGTGCATACAAGTGGAAACCAAGCAGACACAGAGCAGACTACAAACAATCATAAAGTGCATGCAAGTGCGAACAAAGCAGACACCAAGCAGACTACAAGCAATCTTAAAGTGCACACAAGTGCAAACCAAGCAGACACCAAGCAGACTACAAGCGATCTCTAAGTGCATGCAAGTGCATACTGAGCAGACACCAAGCAGGCTATAAGCAATCATAAAGTGCACACAAAGCGCAGACTGAACGGACACCAAGCAGACTATAAGCAATCTTAAAGTGCATACAAGTGCAAACAAAGCAGACACCAAGCAGACTACAAGCAATGTTAAAGTGCACACATAGTACAAACCAAGCAGACACCATGCAGACTACAAGCAATCTTAAAGTGCACACAAAGTACAAACAAAGCAGACACCAAGCAGACTTCAAGCAGTCTTAAAATGCACACGAAGTACACACGGAGCAGACACCAAGCAGACACCAAGCAGACTACAAGCAATCTTAAAGTGCACACAAAGTCCAAACCGAGCAGTCACTAACAGACACCGAGCAAATACCAAGCAGACAGCCAGCAGACAGCCAGCAGACAGCAAGGGGACAGCGAGAGGACAGCAAGGGACCTGCAGCCCCAGGCCCTGCCTACCAACTGCTGAGCATGCCAGATCTCCTGACGGCCACGACACAAAGAGACAGACAGACAGGAGGACTACAGAGGACACAAAGTTAACGACCGAGAGAGAGAGACAGACAGACAGACAGACAGACAGACAGACAGACAGACAGACAGACAGAGAGTGAGAGAGAAGAAGAAGAAGAGGAAGACAGACAGACAGACAGACGGACAGACAGACAGACAGAGGGAGAGAGAAGAAGAAGAAGAGCGACAGAGAGAGAGAGAGAGAGAGAGAGAGAGAGAGAGAGAGAGAGAGAGAGAGAGAGAGGAGGGAGGAAGGAAGAGAGAGAATTCAGAACTCAGAACCCAGAAAACTTTTATTCGATCAGGGATTTTATGCAGAGCCTATTTTTCTCATCTGTCCTTACAGAGAGAGAGAGAGAGAGAGGAGAGAGAGAGAGAGAGAAGAGAGAGAGACAGAGACAGAGACAGAGAGGCAGAGAGGGGGGGGGGGAGAGACGAGATAGTTGAAGGGGAACATAAACAGAGAGAGAGAGAGAGGAACATACAGAGAGAAGAGAGAGAGGGGGGGGGCGTTAAACAAAGAGCGAGAGAGCGAGAGACAGACAGTGAGGGAGATGGAGGGGCCGTTTAACAGAGAGAGAAAGAGAGAGAGGGGGAGGGGGGGAGGAGACAGAGAGACAGAGACAGAGAGAAAGAGAGCTGGCAAATAAAAGAGACAGAGACAAAACTAAAACGACAGGGAGAAGAGAAGCGGAAGGTGACGGGAGGAGGGGAAGTGGTTGGGGGGGGGGGGAGGCAGGGTGGTACAGACTAGTCCATAACAACAGAAGAAGGAGAAAGGTGACATCCCGCAGAGCACTTGTTCCGCTGTAGCAGCCGGCAGGAAATGAAAGGCTTTATTGTCAGACAAACACACAGTGCTGGCCGCCCTGCACTGTTTACCTACAGAATGTTTACCTACAGAAACAAAAGACACCACAGAGAGAGAGAGAGAGAGAGAGAGAGAGAGAGAGAGAGAGAGAGAGAGAGAGAAGAAGAGAGGAAGAAGAGGGAGGGAGAAGAAGACAACAGACAGACAGACAGACAGAGGGAGGGAGACAGACAGACAACCAGAGACAGACAGACAAGGGAGAGGGAGAGACAGACAGCAGACAGATAGACAAACAGAGGAAAGGAGAGACAGACAGACAGAGAGAGACAGAAACAGACAGACAGAGTTTATTAAAGAAACCATAGTACTGACTGTCTAATATGACTGGCCAAAATCCAATTCAATACACAAAAGATACACTGACGTAATGTTTACTCAATACGCAATATGAAACATAAGTGAATCATCCACAACGATGTCACAAGATGATAATAACTGCACAAAGTAATACTCCCTATATTATTGTCAACACCAGTATGATCGTCAGTATCAGGCCGGTATAGATAGACAGATAGATAGATAGATAGATAGATAGATAGATAAATAGATAGGTAGATAGATAGATAGACGGATGGATAAATAGACAGATAGATAGACAGCCAAATAGACAGACAAATAGGCAGACAGACAGACAGATAGAGACAGGTAGACAGAGACACAGCCAGACAGTAAGACAGACAGACAAACAGACAGACAGATGGTGAAATGATGGTAACGATATAATTATCATGACAACAATGGCGACGACGACAAAACGAGTTCAATGATGACGATGAAGCTGTCGCCTACTGTAGTGAAAGTGCGAGCAGCAACGAGAAAGAGGAAAAAGGACGACGACGACGACGACAATGGATAATGATGACCAGGACAATAATAACAAAGACGATAATCATGATGGTCACGACAAAAATGGTGACAACAACAACTGTCATGAGGATGGTGACAAAACAGATGCTCACGATGATGATAATGATTATCGTCATGGCCACGTCGAGAAAGCGCTTGCAAGTTTGACGACTATGGTGCAGCCGACGAAGATGACACAAAAAATGCGTAGGGCTTCATTACCTTTACAACTGACATACACCACACTCCCTCTCCACACCCTCTCCTCCCCCCAACCCCAACTTCTCTCCCCCCCTCACTTATACAAAAAATAATGTTCCCAGCATACACTTTGTCAGAATCCTCCCTCCCTCCTTTCCCTAAGCTCCTCCACATCCCCTCCCCGTCCCCCACGCCCCCTCCCGCCCCCTCCCCCACCCCACTCCTCCCCCCTCCCCCCCCCCCCCCCCCCCCCCCTTTTCTCCCTGTCTTGTGTGTTGCAGTCAACTTCATTAGGAGTCCAATGGCGTGTGATGGCTGCGATGCACTGGCCAAAGCCCGGGACACAAGGTTGATTAGCTCAGGTAAATCGGTTTTCGATGCGCCCGAAAGTAGTGAAGAGTGGCCAGATTCCATTGAACGATTCATAACGCCGACCTGAACCCCATCACAGACGCAATTTAAGAGGGCAGTGGCCAAAGCACAGGGAATATTACTGTCAAGCATTCTTTTTTCTTGTCTTGTTGTGGTTCTTGTTCTTGTCGTTCTTGTTCTTGTTCTTGTTTGTGTTTATTGTTGTTTGTGTTGTTTTTGTTGTTGTGTTGTTGTTGTTGTTGTTGTTGTTGTTGTTGTTGTTGTTAATGTTGTTGTCACTGTTTTATTATTATAAAATTAATTATGGTCGTTGTTGTTGCTGATGTTGCTGTTGTTTGGGAGATAAACATTTTTCATCTGATCTAAGATTTTACAGAAGGAAGATTTTCGATAAAATTTTCGGTGTTGTTTTAGAGAGTGTATTTTCAAGGGTTGTGTCAATGAGGGTTTTTTGTTGTTGTTGTTATTGTTTTTTGTTTTTTTTTTTCATTTTTCTTCTTTAATATGACTTGTGAGTTGACTTCAACGCTGTGCCCTGACATGGCCCTTTGCGGTCGGCTGGGCTATAAGCAACATGACCTTACCTTGCTGTTGTTGTTCTCAGCTCTGTTGTTGTTGCTGTTGTTGTTGTTGCTGCTGCTGTTCATTGTGGCTGTTAATGTTGTTGTTGCAATCGTCGATGATGATTTTGCCGCAGTTTTTATTTTTTGCTGTTGTACGTTGATGTTGTTGCTATTGTTGTTGATAATGTTGTTGATAATGTTGTTGTAGTAGTTCCTGTGTTTTGGTTGCTGTTGTTGCTGCTACTATCGTTGCCACGGTTGCTGTTTCTGTTGAAAATGATGTTGTTGTCGTTGTTGTCATTATTGTTGCTGTTGCTGTGGTTGTTTTGTTATTGTTCTTTTGTTCCTCATGTTGTTAAGTTTTCAATGTTTTCATGTTGTTAAGTTGTTGCTATTGTTCTTCTGTTGTTACTGTTGTTTTTGCGGTTGCTGTTGTTTTCTTCTTGTTGTTATGCCTGTTGTCGTTTTGTTTGTCATTGACGTTGATGTCGCTGTTTCTGTTGTTGTTGTTCATGTTGTTCATGTTGATAATGCACCTAGCGATGCCAGTCTGGCCCGCTGTGACCCTGCTGTTCGCGGTTTCATTCATCAACGATCTCAGAAGTAGAATCGACTCACACTCTGCTCAGCATCCAAAGATCTTCAAGCTTGTTATCACTATACTGACGTAGGCAGGAGGAGAGGGAGCCCGGGGCCAGGAGCTATCTCCGTGCGGTAAAGACGGGATTCTGATCGCAGGTTCAAATCCCCGAAACGTCTAGAGGCCGAGTCAACCCCTACTTCCTTTCTGTCTTCCAAACCAGCGCTTTTGCAGTCCTGTATCAACCTTGAAAAGGTAGGCTAAGCTATAACAAAATTGAGGACGTGAGCGGGATGGCCGTGAAGAGATGGGCGGCGTGAGCGAGGTGGCCGTGAAGAGATGGGCGGCGTGAGCGGGGTGGCCGTGAAGAAATGGGCGGCGTGAGCGAGGTCGCCGTGAAGAGATGGGCGGTGTGAGCGAGGTGGCCGTGAAGAGATGGGCGGCGTGAGCGGGGAGGTCGTGAAGAGATGGGCGGCGTGAGCGGGGTGGCCGTGAAGAGATGGGCGGCGTGAGCGGGATGGCCGTGAATAGATGGGCGGCGTGAGCGGGGAGGTCGTGAAGAGATGGGCGGCGTGAGCGGGATGACCGTGAAGAGATGGGCGGTGTGAGCGGGGTGGCCGTGAAGAGATGGGCGGCGTGAGCGGGGTGGCCGTGAAGAGATGGGCGGCGTGAGCGGGGTGGCCGTGAAGAGATGGGCGGCGTGAGCGGGGTGGCCGTGAAGAGATGGGCGGTGTGAGCGGGGTGGCCGTGAAGAGATGGGCGGCGTGAGCGAGGTGGCCGTGAAGAGATGGGCGGCGTGAGCGAGGTGGCCGTGAAGAGATGGGCGGCGTGAGCGAGGTGGCCGTGAAGAGATGGGCGGCGTGAGCGCGATGGCCGTGAAGAGATGGGCGGTGTGAGCGGGATGGCCGTGAAGAGATGGGCGGCGTGAGCGGGATGGCCGTGAAGAGATGGGCGGCGTGAGCGGGTGGCCGTGAAGAGATGGGCGGCGTGAGCGGGATGGCCGTGAAGAGATGGGCGGTGTGAGCGGGATGGCCGTGAAGAGATGGGCGGCGTGACTGGGATGGCCGTGAAGAGATGGGCGGCGTGAGCGGGGTGGCCGTGAAGAGATGGGCGGCGTGAGCGGGGTGGCCGTGAATAGATGGGCGGCGTGAGCGGGGTGGCCGTGAATAGATGGGCGGCGTGAGCGAGGTGGCCGTGAAGAGATGGGCGGCGTGAGCGAGGTGGCCGTGAAGAGATGGGCGGCGTGAGCGGGGTGGCCGTGAATAGATGGGCGGCGTGAGCGGGGTGGCCGTGAATAGATGGGCGGCGTGAGCGAGGTGGCCGTGAAGAGATGGGCGGCGTGAGCGAGGTGGCCGTGAAGAGATGGGCGGCGTGAGCGGGGAGGTCGTGAAGAGATGGGCGGCGTGAGCGGGGTGGCCGTGAAGAGATGGGCGGCGTGAGCGGGATGGCCGTGAATAGATGGGCGGTGTGAGCGGGGGGCGTGAAGAGATGGGCGGTCGTGAGCGGGGTGGCCGTGAATAGATGGGCGGTGTGAGCGGGGTGGCCGTGAAGAGATGGGTGGTGTGAGCGGGATGGCCGTGAAGAGATGGGGCGTGTGGGGGTGGCCGTGAAGTAGATGGGCGGTGTGAGCGGATGGCCGTGAAGAGATGGGCGGTGTGAGCGGGGTGGCCGTGAAGAGATGGGCGGCGTGAGCGGGGTGGCCGTGAAGAGATGGGCGGAGTGAGCGAGGTGGCCGTGAAGAGATGGGCGGTGTGAGCGGGGTGGCCGTGAAGAGATGGGCGGCGTGAGCGGGGTGGCCGTGAAGAGATGGGCGGTGTGAGCGAGGTGGCCGTGAGAGAGATGGGCGGCGTGTGAGCGAGGTGGCCGTGAAGAGATGGGCGGCGTGAGCGGGTGGCCGTGAAGAGATGGGCGGCGTGAGCGGGATGGCCGTGAAGAGATGGGCGGTGTGAGCGGGGTGGCCGTGAAGAGATGGGCGGAGGAGCAGGACGGGAAGGAGTTTGTAGGAAAAAGGGAGGGGGGTAGGTAGGGGACGTGGAGAGGCGTAAGACCAACGAAACCTCGATCTAAGTCTGTTGTTTACATCTTTAATATTACACACAAAAAGGTTAGTCAGGATGGTGGTGAGGACGAGGATATGGGTACAGGAAGAAAAGTAAAAAAAAAAAAAAACAAGGATGAATAATTATTCCGGAATCAAGTAAACACTGAACTTCCTCCTACAGCAGGTTAAATAATGAATTGCGCAATCGAGATACTTGCAGATGAGATAGGACAGCAAAGTGTCGGAAACTGTGCCTAATTCCTGGTGGTTTCGGATGTTTATTCATGAGGGGAGTCTGTCCATGGAGAACATGCATTGCTTGTGCAAGCTATCGGAAAAATGGAAGGAGGATAAATCTTGTATCTCCGCTAACTGTTAAAGCTCGTACCTGCGCTAACCTGTTAAAACTCGTACCTGTGCTAACCTGTTAAAGCTCGTACCTGTGCTAACCTGTTAAAGCTCGTACCTGTGTTACCTGTTAAAGCTTGTACCTGCAATAACCTGTTAAGCTCGTACCTGCGCTAACCTGTTAAAGCCTGTACCTGCCCTAACCTGTTAAAGCTTGTACCTGCGCTCTAAACTGTACCGCCAGGTTTGTGCGAGGACGCGTGCCTCATAATTTATTTCAGACACGGGAGATGTCTTGTGTGAGAGTGTACGTTAAAGGCCACAACTGGCTTCTGATGACGAATCTTCACGTAAGCCATGGCGAAGGAAAACAGAGAGAAAAAAAATGATGAGACAAATATTCTTTACATAACAAAAATTATATGATTCTTAATACTTTTTTCTTCTTCTTTCAAGACCTTTTTGCCCTCGACTATAGTCAGGGCACAGTCTTTTTTGTTTTTGTTTTTGTTGTGTTTGTTTGTTTGTTTGTTTGTTTGCTTGTTTGTTTGTATTGCGAGGGACACAGGCACAGTTTGTGGTTTGTTTTGTAAGTCGATGAGAGGTCGCTGAGGCCGGAAACTGAAAAAGAAATTGTTATAGGTTTTGTGAGGACCAGGAAACCACGCGGACATCAAAAATTTTGTGTGGCACTGTGGGTGCGAACTTTGAAAGAACAGAATTTTTTTTTAGTCCATGGGGACCTTTCGATGTGATTCTGTTTGAAATATGTCTAAGTAAGTTTGTGAAACAAAGTAGACAGTTTGTATTTAAATAGTGTAAAAATTTAGTTGTGGATTAAAAGGGGGAAACGCTTTTGTTGTGTCTGACTGGCTGTTTGTTGAAGTTACGTGGGCGAGAGTCTGACACAAAGAAAACCCAGAGCAGCCCTGCATTCCATGCCCTTAAATACCAAACCACGCCTATTAATGTCAGCTTTTGTCTTGTGGGGGTAGGGGGTATTCACACTACTTTTTCTGTCTCATGATCAGTTCTCCCTGTATGGCACAGTCCCGAACTGCTCACTGAAACCGCTCATACATAACCTGGTGTTGCAAACCTAGCATCGGCAGTTCTTGGGAGTCCTAAGTGTCTGGTCGGCGAAAGGCAACCCGCCGGAGGAAACACTGCATGCCACTGAGTCATTTTGCGATATTCAGTAGTGAGCGTTCTGTTCAGGCATACGAGGAACATCAGTTACTAGGTCTGCTGTTGATGATAATTGCTCAGTCGTGGAACCAGCGTGAGGAAGGTCTATAAATCTCTGTCTGTCTGTCTGTCTATCTGTCTGTCTGTCTGTCTCTCTGTGTGTCTGTCTGTCTATCTGTCTGTCTGTCTGTCCTCTCTCTCCTCTCTCTCTCTCTCTCTCTCTCTCTCTCTGTGTGTGTGTGTGTGTGTGTGTGTGTGTGTGTGTGTGTGTGTGTGTGTGTGTGTGTGTACACCCAGAGCAGTTAGCACAGCAATGATAAGTTGCTTCAGGGAATCATTGTATACTTCAACAGTCATGTCTACGACTTGCAGGCATGACCTTTCTGCTTGTCTCACCAGTCACAAAATGCAGGCTGCATTACGACGTCGGTTTGTCTGTGTGTTTAACTGTGTGTCTGAGTCATAAATGCCAAGTCGCTGAAATTCGTCCTGTTATCTAATGTTGTCGACGATTGAGTGCTTGACGGTGTGTGTGTTTGTGTGAGTGAGCGTGTGTATGTGTGTGTGTGTGTGTGTGCGTGCGTGCGTGCGTGCGTGCGTGCGTGCGTGCGTGCGTGTGCGTGTGGTGCGTGCGTGTGTGTGTGTGTTGTGTGTGTGTGTGTGTGTGTGTGTGTGTGTGTGTGTCTCTGTGTGTCTGTGTGTATATGTATGAATCACCGCGTTTGCCTGTGTGCATGTTTTCTGTCCATGTTCATGGAATGTCCTTAATTTCTTCTTCTTCTTCTTCTTTTCTTCTTCTTCTTCTTCTTCTTCTTCTTCTTCTTCTTCTTCTTCTTCTTCTCCTCCTCCTCCACCTCCTGCTACTCCACCTCATCCTCATCCTCTCGTTCTCCATCCCATTTTCTTCTCTTTCTCTTCCTATTCTCCATCATTCTTGACATCACTATCTTTCTTCTGCATTTTCCTTTCCTGTTTTTTTTTTTTTTACTTTAGCCTCCGCTGCTTGTAGTCCATGTCTCTTTCAAATGATCAACTAGGAATCTCTGTATCATAATATCAGTGATATGCTGGTGACAATATCAATCAGGGAATAATGCTGTGAATCATCAGATAAGTGTCATCATGAATAATGCTGGTGTACATTAAGATATCAGTGAATAATGCTGGTGACAATAATCAG
>CM065729.1:43209932-43212432 GCA_033310375.1 Conus canariensis | reverse complement strand
GAAAGGGTGATTCCCGTATGGCGTATTGTGCGCGCGCGCGCACACACACACCACGCGCACACACACACACACACACACACACACACACACACACACACACACACACACACACACACACACACACACACACACACACACACACCAGGAAAAATGACAAAAACAAAGGGAAAAGGTCAGAAAGACAGACAAATAGAAAAAGAACGAGACCATGTGAACGGAGAGACAGATGAAGTTAGAGAGAGAGAGAGAGAGAGAGAGAGAGAGAGAGAGAGAGAGACAGACAGACAGACAGACAGACAGACAGACAGACAAGACAGATAGATAGACAGATAGATAGATTAGGCGAAAAACAAGAAACCATAGAAAAGCCAATTGCTTGCATCAGCTCATTATTTAGTCAATTCAGGAGAAAAAATGGGACGAAAACTATCTATTCCTTGCATCAGCTAGTCGTGTTCCTTATTGTACATTGTTCTCTGAAAACAGCCAGCATGGCTTAAAACAGTCTGTCAGTTTACATGGGTTACGTTTTAGCTTTGTGCCGTATTTTGCTCGATTTTAAAAAGAACATTGTGATCATCTGTACCTGACCATCTCAGCGCAAACAGGGTAATAATGATAATAATATTGATCATAATAATAATGATGATGATCACCATCATAATGATGATGATAATAATAGTTATGATAACGAAATTTTCTATGCGCATACGTTCAGAACCCTGCTCGCAGCGCTTACAAAAGTGAGGAAATTTTTTTTTTTTTTTTTTAAAGAACATGGAAATATATTGTCTGTTTTGATTTGTTTTGTTTTGTTTTGTTTTTTTCTGTTTCGGATATGATGGGTTCGTTTTGTTTCGTTCGTTTGTTATAAAGCTAAGTCATTATGTCTGATCTGCTGATCATGTTACTCACCCTAATGTACATTCAAAATGTTTTAATCTGAATTTTGTCATAGTATCATACTGCTTGAATATAATTTATCTATGCTCCATTTCTTTTTTTTTCTTTTTTCTTTTTTGGATCATCAGAAGAAGAAAAAAAAGAAGCAGCTGCAATGCAAACGATTTGTAACGCTTCGATTGGCTTAAACATTCGGACTGTGACAAATTGTCGGCAAATAAATACGTTATCAATAGTAAATATTTTGCCACCGACTCCGGACGGTAGTCACGGCGGAGGACATCAAATCTGTGAAACTGTTGCATTTCTTTTTTTTTTTTTCTTTTTTTTTTTTTGACAGTGCAATAAAAAGTGATACGCAACATGACACTGTCGCGTAGAACTTATCTCCACAGTTTTTGTTTCAGTTAAAAAAAAAAAAAAAAATTTAATATTTTAAAAAATTCGTCTTGTTTTGTCTGTAAAGAATGCTGGTTTGAAATAAAGGCAGAATAAAATATCTGCAGAGTAAACAAGGTGAATAAGTTATAAAAATAGAATTACTTTTAGTAACACTAATGACTATCAGCTGGGATGATTCTGTCGCGGGGTAACGGAAACAGAAGAACCGGAGACACAGTCTGAATATTCCACCTGTCAATCGTCAGAATAGATTTACACTTGCTTCGGATACACTGTGTACCCACACGCGCGCGCGTGCACACACACACACACACACACACACACACACACACACACACACAGAGTGAGAGAGAGAAAGAGAGACAGACAGACAGACAGATAGAAAGACAGATAGAAAGACAGAAAGACAAACAAAAAATGAATGAATGAATGAATGAATGAATGAAGAAAGAAAGAAATGCTACAATGATTCGTTATTATGCACCATGATTAGATTAATTGTCTCAAGTTTTGTTTTGTTTGTTTTTTTCAGTCAAGTTACAAATGAATAACGACAGCATATTCACATATACAACACCATGTCGGCAAGAATAGAAAGTGGCTGGAGCAAAAGAGAAACAAGCAAAGAAGGAAACAACACAGAGAACAAGAATGGAGAATGAAAGAAGAGAGAGAGAAAGAGACAGACAGACAGACAGACAGACAGGCAGACAGACAGACACACAGGCAGACAGACACACAGACAGACACAGACAGACGGACAGACACACAGACACACAGACAGGCAGACAGACACACAGACAGACAGGCACACAGACAGCCACACAGACCGACAGAGGAGGGAGGGGACGAATCACACATACAGTCTCCTGAAAAGGAGTACATCTTATGAAAAAAAAAAGTTTAAAAAAAAAACATAGGAAAAAAACCCTTCCTGATGATCGGTGCGTGTTAGATGCACTTTATTTAAAATGTCTTTACTAGATGCGATCTCAAAGGCCAGCAGAAAATCCACTGCAAACGATTGCGTCACTCTACCAATACAAAAAAGTACATTATTTTACTATGATTGGCCAAGGGTTACGTCACCACAGACACAAACAAAGTAGATTTACTATGATAAGCCAAGTATTGCGTCACTCTATCAATACTCTGTCGGGGTCACCGGTATCGGCGAGTCCATAGGGGCTGTCGT
>CM065729.1:43189932-43197432 GCA_033310375.1 Conus canariensis | reverse complement strand
TAAAAAATTTTCAGAAAGATCGGCCAAGTACTTTCTGAGATTTTCCATAAAGAAGAAAACCATTATGGGCCGTTAGTAACGGCTATAACGGTAAACTTAAACATCGGGCACCATCCCCTGACCCACAATGAACATACCTACAAACTTTCAGAAAGATCGGCCACGTACTTTCTGAGATATTCCATAAAAAAGAAAAACCGTTATGGGTCGTTATAGCCGTTAGTGACGGCTATAACGGTAAACTAAAACGTCGGGCATCATCCGTGACCTATAATGAACATACCAACAACTGGGAGTACAAAAAAAAAAACTGGTAGTGATTGTGTAAGGAAAAACCAGAATGAGCGACGCGGGTGTGACGTCACAAATAGGACACAGTGAGGAAAAAGGGAAACAACTTTGTTCTTTTCATCTCATGGTACATACACAAAAACAGGCGCCGACAGAGGACAGTGGTGACGTTGTATTACAGCGCTACGGTCTCTCAATATCACACACAGAAAATCGGTGAGATAATGGAGCGATGCAATATAAAAACACGCACATCATACTAGTTGAGAACTCACTCGTTTCTAAAGCATTTCACGGTATGGTGTGTTTGTCTGCTTGTTGGTTGGCTGGTTGGTTGTTTGGGGTTGGGTTTTGTTGTTGTTGTTGTTGTTGTTGTTTTCATACATTGTATTACTCTTCGAACTGCGTAAGATTTATGTTAATCTGTTAGTTAGATATAACACGGATTTGAAAGCGAATTTGTTTCGAATGAGAAGTTTTCGAAATACGTAAGGGTTTACTTCTGGAGATTTGTTGGTGAAATTGGTCCGACTTTTGTTGCTTTGATGTGGCTGTGTTGATTAGATACAACATGGGTTTGAAATCTGATTTATTTTTTTCCGTTTGGAGATCAGGCTTTCGCCTGGTTCCTTGAAGGTGATCATATCGTGCATGCTAAATGTTAATCTTGTTTATGGTGATGGACATTGTGTTTCTTGCGTCAGTTCCCCCCCCCCCCCCCTTACCATTCTCTCTCTCTCTCTCCTCTCCTCTCTCTCCTCTTCTCTGTCTCTCAGTGTATCCATCTCTTTATTTCTTTATCTCTCTATCTGTCTGTCTGTCTCTCTATATATCTATCTGTCTGTCTATCTGTCTATCTTTCTTCTTTCTTTCTACATACTTATCTCTTTTCTTCTTCTTCTTCTTCTTCTTCTCTCCTCCTCCTCCTCCTCCTCCTCCTCCTCCTCCTCCTCCTCCTCCTCCTCTTCTTCTTCTTCTTCTTCTTCTCCTCCTCCTCCTCATCCTCCTTCTCCTCCTCCATCGTTTTAGCCACGCCATAAACGATGCTTTTTTTTTATTTCCTCAGGTTTTCCCCTGCTGTGAGATGGTGGATGGCCCCGGCGTGACGTCGACACCCGTCTCTTGCTGTCTGATTTTGTTTGGTTTCTTTCGGTTTGCGTTCTTCAGATTTGTATGCACAATTTAGTTTAAACCCAGACTCGATAATATCCAATTCTATGACAATGACTATAGCCGTTGACCATTGGACATTAGGGCAGGATCACATTACATCTGACCTGAATTTGATACAGAACCTCACGAACTACCTATAGTTCTACATGAAAATGTGCATATATTAGCAAATAGCGATACGACCATAAGTTCCCTTGTCCTATTTGGAAAGAAACTGACCACATAAAGTGCCCTAGTATTTAAACACCAGCAAAATGGAATGTTACGAGAAATATAAAGGAAAATGAGAGATTAACAACATGTACCGCACAACAACGTTTTGCCACTTCACACACACACACACACACACACACACACACACACACACACACACACACACAACACACACACACACACACACACACACACACACCACACACAGGTGAGTGTATATTCCCGCCAAAGAAAAACCTGCGAAATTCAAATGCGCGCGCCGCGGGGAGAGGAGAGAGAGAGAGAGAGAGAGAGAGAGAGAGAGAGAGAGAGAGAGAGAGAGAGAGAGAGATAGAATGCGAATGCGAATGCGAATGTTTTATTCAGTTTAAGGCCACAGCCCCATACTGAAGGGGTATTCATACATGCATCATACAACATTCCTAACACATAACACAATGAAATCATGAAAAAATGTAGATAAGTTACAAAAACGCAGAGTACATTAAGCCATTACTGTCCGAATTCTCTTATTTGCTTCGTAAATATACATGGCTAAATTCCAAAGTATATTCTCATTCCTTGTTGACAGCAAGAGAACTAGCCTGAAATTACATGGTTCGGTGTAATATTTGGGTTGAATAAATTTTATTCTAAGATCGCTCAGAGCAGGACAGCAAAACAAAAAATGTATTTCGTCTTCTCTTGCTCTGTTACAGAGTCGACACATCAGTTCATTTTCAACAACATTTCTATACCTGAGGCGATGGCATGCGATATCAGACACTCCAAATCTAAATTTTGTCAGTGCACATTTGATAAATCTATTCATTTTTATCCCAATGTAAGGTTCAAAGCTATGTGTCGATTTAAAGAGTTTATACTGAGCAAATCTATCACTATTATACATATGGTCATGCCAGTCCTGCCACCTACAATCTATGATCCTCTGTTTAAAACAATTCAGAAATTCTGATATATTTTCTACACCTTGGTTATCCCAAACAAAACCATATCCATATGAATTCAAACACTGTCGAACATGGGAAGCCCATATTCTTTTACCATTATCATCTAAACTCAACAGCACCCTGTAACCTTTAAAGGGTATCCTATCGTCATTCATTCTTGTTAACTTCAGCCAATATTTTATACATTTCAAATAAGAATTTAAATAAATTGGATATCGTCCAAGTTCACCATAAACCAGATCATTGGGCGTTCTACTGTCTACATTCAAAAAGCGCTTCAGCGCATACAGGTGAACTTTTTCAATTAAGGCACCTTTGTCAAAAGCCCATACTTCTGCTCCATATTGTAAAATTGGCTGTACCTGTGAATCAAACAATTTTGTAAAAACACTGAACGAGTTACACTCTAACTTGTACAAAATATGAAGAATACTATTGACCGCCTTTTTCGCTCTATTGGCTATATCTTGACAAGCAACACCAAAACTAAGTTTCGTTGTAAAATAAATACCAAGGTATTTGTAAGCATTAATCACATTTATTCTCTCACCTCCATAGGTCCATTTTTCAGTTCGGGCTAAATATCCTCCTTTACGAAATACAACAATATTGGTCTTGTTCATATTAACATTTAGTTCTAGTCTGCCTGCTGCGGAATACAAATTATTTAGTTGTCTCTGGAGACCAACCACTGATACTGAAATTAAAATAATATCATCGGCAAAAAGCAGCATAAACAATTCTTAAAGATCAAAAGTTACTCCATGACGGCCATTTTCAATTATTTCTAAGGCTAGCTCATTAATAAATAAGGAAAATAAAATCGGACTACAGACATCTCCTTGTTTAACCCCACTTGTACACTTGATAAATTCCGATAATTTTGCGCCTGATCGTATTTTTGCTTTTACCTCACAATACATACTCCTTATTGTACTGTACAACTTACCCCTGATTCCATTTTTTAACAAAACAGGCCATAACAATTTTCGAGAAATGGAATCAAAAGCCTTTTCAAAATCCACAAAGGCAACATATAACTTCTGATTCTTTACAAGTTGTTTCTGAACAGCAGCAAGCAGGGTGAATATATGATCAATTGTAGAATAACCTCTTTTAAACCCCGCCTGATGCTCTCCTGTTATATTGTTCTGAATTACCCATGCATGCAATCTACTATTAATAACCGAGCTGTAAAGTTTGCTACAAATATTGCTTAATGAAATACCTCTATAATTATTTACATTGTTAACATCACCCTTCTTGAACAAGGGTAAAATTATAGATTCTTTCCAGCTGTCAGGGTAAGCGCCACTATCAAAGAGGAAGTTAAACAACTTCACTAAGAAATTCAAGACAGACTCGCCAGAGTATTTAAAAAATTCACCAATTAAACCATCAGGGCCAGCAGATTTTCCATTTTTCAATTTCCTGATTGCGAGCAACACTTCTTCTCGAGATATTGCTCTTTCGTACGGAAATTCCTCCTCCTCATATTCGTGAACTACGTTCTCTGTAATATTATTTTCTTCATTTTTCTCCAACAAGCTTCTAAAATGTTCGAACCATTCAGTTACAGAAATATTGTTTGACGGTTAAAATCTTCTCCTTGCAATCTTGTGTACAGTTTCCCAAAATTCCTATTGACTCTTCACAGAATTAATCAATACATTTAGCAATGAATCATTGTGTTCTTTCTTTTTCCTTTTATTAAGATTTTTATATTCACGTCTTGCAACACAAAATGCGACGCGATCATCTTTATCCAAAGTTTTACAAAAATTTCTCCACAGACTAAGCATTTTACGTTTTGATGTTTTACAGTCCTTATCATACCAACTATCATCACTAGGAATACTTTTATTTAAAACTGCCTTTTTCTTCATAATTTCAGCTTGATCTTTCATGATCACCTCAAATCTGCGTATCGCTTCATTTACATCACTATGTATAAGACCTTCTGCTGTTGCCATCTTCTCTTTAACATCTTGAGAGCACATGGAACGATTAAATACCAGGGCATGATCCTTGTTCCAGAAATATTTAACAATAAACTGATCACTTTGATCACTCAAGTCATTTGTTGTGCATTTCTCTTCCTTTTGTTTGGCAATACGTAATACAAGGGGCATGTGATCGGATTCAAATCTTTCCACAACAGTAAGAGTTAACTGTTCACAAAGAAGCTCTAAACCGTTTCTTGACAACAAAAAATAGTCATTTACACTGCATCCTACATCAGAAATATATGTAAAACGACCTTCAAGGTCGCCATTGCACATTCCATTTAAAATGTACAGTCCCAAAACAGAGCACATATCCAAAAATTTCTTTCCATATGCATTTAAGATTTTATCCTGAGAAGTTCGTTTTATGCCATTATCATTCTTATTATGAACAACATGTAATTCAAGCTCATCTAAAAGTATTGGGAATTTGTCAGACGTTCTGGCATTCATATCACCACATAACAGTATTTCAGTGTCTTCCAAAGACAACAACATATTTACAACACAATTTTCCAACAGATCGATGCCATTGTCGAAACCATTGATAGTATAATATGGCGAATTTTCAGGAGGAACATACGCACATACAAGTAAAACATTTTTATGTAGACCAAAAAATCCTTTATCAAGTATAAATGTCATGGAATAAGGACTCTCACAATCAACCTCATGCACATATGGAAGAAGATATTTCCGTATCAAACAAATTATTCCTCCTGAACTTCCCCCTTGCCTTGTAAGTTTGACAGATGGTTTAACAAATATTTTATAATCTGTAAATAAACTTGATTCAAATTTTTCAACAAACGTTTCGACCAAACAAGCAAAATCAAAAGAAGAAATAAATTGAATGAAGTGTGAATTGTCCAATTTATTAAACAACCCACATACATTCCAATGGAGGAAGGAAAAACTATTTACAAATTTATTGGTAGTACCAAAATCACGGCAATACGAACTGTCACTATTAACACTTCCGTCACAATTATTCGCCCACTCCGTATCTTCTTCAGTGTCTGTACCACTCGCCGACATTCTATCACCGTCCCTAACTGATTGATACGTCGTCACACTGTCACTATCACTGTCTGATCCATTCGCCGTCACACTATCTCCATTGTCGTCAAATTCACTCGCTGTCACACTGTTTCTATTTCCGTCTAATTCGCTCGCTGTCACACTGTCACCACCACGATGTGATTCATTCTCTATAACACTTTCACCACTACCGTCACCACCACAGCCTGTGTCATTTGTCATCAGAGTGACACTCCTCTTGTCAGTACCACTCTCTGTTTCGTTCGTCATCACTCTGTCACTATCACTGACGGGCTCATTCACTGTCACACTGTCAACACATCTGTCTGCTTCACTCATCGTTGCACTGTCACCACAATTGTTTATTTCCCTGTCCACGCCACGGACAGCTTCATTATTCGTCACACTGTTATCACCACTGACTGTTTTAGTTGTATACACACTGGCCACTTTCATCCCAGTCTTAAAATCACCACAGCTACTTGTTATGACCCCATACATACAACCATCGTCCCTCTGTCTTCCTGATTCTGTTGGACAGCAATGACCACAATCATTTTGATGTAAATCCAGGCACACATCATCAGTATATTTTCCATTTAAATTCAGATATCTGTCACTATGATTACATGTATCGAAAAACATATCGTCATCAGCACAATGTTTCTCCTTCGAGAAAAAAAAATTGTGTTCTATTAACATCACTGTCAAGTGAATTTAAATCATTATTCGGCACGGACAACAAATAATCCTCCTTTACAGTTTCTGTCACAGGACAATCAACATGGCAATTCACAACATCAACAGTTTTATTCTTGACATCAGTTTCATGCAACACATCAACAAATTCAACATTATCCACGTGATCCGACACTGCCGTGTACACACATCCAACACAGATATCGCGCACGGGATTTTCGTTGCACACTTGTCTTATGACAACAGAGTTCACGCTATCCTCAATACTCCGTCCTCGCGACCCAGAAACATGCACACTACACGGTGACAACGTATTTTTTGCTACCTCCAGAACTTGGCTGTAGCAAAATGTCCAGTCACGGGGCCGGCCTAACCGCTATCCACGTTCAACCAGGTTTCCACCGTCGTCTAAACCAAATTTTCTACCATCAATTACCAGATGGTCATAAATCATTGATACTTTCTTGTTTTGTGATCTGGCAGACTTCAAATGGGGCACAAGCTTTTTTCTAACGTCTCTAACCCGCACAGAAAAATCTTCACTGATGAAGACGTCACTTCCTTTCAACCTCTTTTTGGCCCGCAAAATCTTATCTTTATCCTTAAAGAAAGTGCATCGCGCAACAATCGGCGAATCTTGCTTAGTGTTGAGACGATGGACTCGGTCAAACTGAATGTCACCTGAAAGTTCTAATTTATCAGTGATCATTTCGTGTACGGAGTCTTCACAATCCTGCCACGTTTCACTCTGTCTGCGAGGAATACCATGAACAATTATATTATTCCTCTTTGACCTGCCCTCTAAATCGTCCACTTTTCTGTCTAGAAATTTCATCCTCTCATTCAGACTGTCATTCTCATTTTTCAGTTTATCGTTTTCTATCTTGAGGTCTGACACTTCCTGTCTCAAACTGGAAACCTCTCCCTGTAGAGCAGAACACATGTCTTTTAGATCTTTCATGTCATCACTCATGTTATCAAACTTACGGTTCAGAGTGTTCATACTTGTCAACATGTCTTTCAAGGAAGACATCACATCCTTCAGGGAGGGCTCCGGCGGAAGTGCTGACGACCCAGATGCAGATTCCTGTCCACTGGTACTGTCTCTGCGGTTGGCTCCACCACTG
>CM065729.1:43167432-43187432 GCA_033310375.1 Conus canariensis | reverse complement strand
GAAAGACTATTGAATGCAAATAGAGAGACGTGAAACAGCGCTATCTTGACACTGATGGAATAATATGTGGGGAACATGGCTATTACTCTGTGAAAGATGTTTGTGTGGGCGAACCAAGTTATTGAACATTCTCACTCACTCTCTCTCTCTCTCTCTCTCTCTCTCTCTCTCTGTGGGCAAGGGGTGTCGGGAGGGAGAAAAGAGGGGTGAGGTGAGCGACTGATTTTACTGAGTTATGTTCAAACATGCCCCCTTGTCTAAAGGGCTTCATTGCTGAATGGACAATAAAGATATTCGTCATTCTCTCTCTCTCTCTCTCTCTCTCTCTCTCTCTCTCTCTCTCTCTATATATATATATATATATATATATATATATATATAGACACACACACACACACACACACACACACACACACAAAACACACCACACACACACACACACCTCCCCTCAAACGAACATCAAATTGTTGTGATGGTTTTGCGTATGTATTTAGACCTACACAGAGCCTTTTAAGCGGCGAGCTATTGTTCTTAGTGAAGAAATGTGTCGGTGTCTCGAAGTGATATGAATGTCAAGTTGTTTGGGTATGAAGTATGTGTAACAGTCGGTAGATCGCACTTCAAACATGTGTGTGTTTTTAGTTAAGAGCTGAATCGGTGCCTCGATGTTCCATCAATGTTAAGCTGTTCTTCTGGTATCACGTTCATGTAAAAATCAGTAAAATTTTCATTTGATTCACTGCGTTACATATCAACTCTCTCCTTCACTCCCTGGGAAGCGGGATCGAGGGGAAAACGGGAGCAAAGGGGGCGGGGGGGGGGGGGAGGGGGAGGGCGCGTGAATCGCGGCCTGTTGCATGCGTGTCGCTGTTGACATTGTGACGTTGTTTTTGTCCACGCTGAAGGACTACGTTGAGTTGGACCCTGTACTTTTGTCAGCAATTACTGAGGACACCATGCCGTCAGCCCCTCTCGTCTTCAGGGCGTCATGTGCTTCCTTTTTGCCAGTATACATCAGCTTCATGTTGAAAAGAGCCACAGAGAAAACTGCAAAGCGAGTCGCCATTCTGACCCTGCGATCCAGAGCTGCGGATGTCACCTCACACTGTTGTTCTGGGGCAGTTTGCTTTTTTGCTGCGGGGACGTCGAGCGGAACCCTGCACCCAGCAGCGTCCGGCAGTCGAGACTGAACAACCAGAAGACCATTACAGAAAGAAGGATCATCACGGATAGAACCGGGGCCTCTCTGAACGTCGGTCAGACGACTCTGTTTTCTCCCCAGCAAACCCACCATAGCACAGGTGATAAACAAGCTGGATTGTGAGTTTGCTGAAATGGAAAACAGCTTAAAATGGCCTTCGTGATCAGTTTGTTGCCATGCATTGTTGGTTTGATGATCTGCGGGAAGGAGGTGGTGAATTTGAGAACAGAAAACGTGGACCTGGCAAAGAAAAACTCTGAGCTTTGAGCTGAGGTAGAGCAGTTAGAAAGAAAAAACGGATGATTTAGAATGTCGGTCCAGGCGCAATCATCTGATTTTCTATGGCATTCCAGTCACCAGACTGAAATAAATGAACAGAGTGAGTTTCAAAGTGAGACGGCAAAGAAAAAAATCGCTATGCTGACGAAGGAAACAAACAAACAAATTACAAGACAAAATCGACATGTTTCGACCTTTTTGTTCCTTTTCAGGCAGGGCAACCAAACATTGAAGACAATGGAAACGAAGAACGAACAGTCACTTATCTCCTCAAACTGGGCGCAAAATGGATGGGGGAATGAAAACGAGGCTGCCGGGAAGGAGACAATGCGAGTTAATGTAACAACAACAACAACAAGGAGAAGAATGATGATGATAATAATAATGCTAATAATGATAATAATAATAATAATGATAATAGTGTTGATAATGATAAAAACATTTTTTTTTTAAACGAGAAAGAGAGGATTTCTATCACTTTTAGAAATAATATGATGATAGTGGTTATCGTCTTGATAGTGCCTATACAGACAGAAGGGGAGAAAGAAGAGGGGTTGGAGGAATGTCGAACAACATGGCTGCAGTGGTGACATAAATAGTGGCAATACTATTACTACTACTACTTCTACTACTATTACTACTACTGCTACTACTACTGCTACTACTACTACTACTACCACTGCTGCTGCTACTACTACTACTACTACTACTACTACTACTACTACCACCACCACTACTAGTACTACTACTGCTACTACTACTACGACTACTACTACGACTACTACTATTACTACTACTGCTACTACTACTGCTACTACTACTACTACCACCACTATTACTACCAGAGAACTATAAAATAGGCATTCTGGCTCACCCACCTCCGCCAGCTCCAACCGGCTAAAGCCGGTTTCGCTGTTGCTCCGCCGGCTTACCCAGAATGCCTATTTTATAGTTCTCTAATAGTAAACACTTTACAAACATACATAATGTGTAGGATTATCTGTTTTTAACACTAATTTAGAAAACTTTTGAGACTTAAGTTTTTGCTTAATCCTTCGTTTTTCTTGATCGTTTTCAATAACATCATTTTCACGCATACATTCATCAAATGCGTCTCTGTCTTTCATGTGGAATAAAACTACAGTCTTTAATTGTTCTCTAAAGTCTTTTAAAACTGAGTTATATTTTTGACATAAAATCCACACACTTATCCCAGCATGTCTTCCACTGAAAGCTAGTTTTGATAAAGTGTTTCTTTTTTTGACTATGTCTCTTTCTGCCGAACAGTCATCTATAATAAATAGTGTCTGAGTTCCTTCAAACTGTCTATAAAAGTGTTCTAAGCACTCGCTAAGTTTATTGCTAGGATCAACTAAATAGATTTCATCATCCGTCCATATAAACCTTCTGTCGTGATATGCTTTGTTCCATTTAAGTGTTGGGCAGAAAATTACAATATGATCAAAATTATAACGATAAACTGTTTGTAATAGGTCGAGGACAAATATTGTTTTTCCACAACCAGTCTGTCCACAAATCAATGAACAATGAGGGGTTTTTGTCATAAAGTTTAACATCGGCATTGACACCAAGGTCGTCTGCTCCATAGTTTTAAAACAGAATTTAATCTAATCCAGTTATTGTTTTTATCATACTCTCTGTCAAAACTTGTTCAGTATAATAAAACCCTATAAGGCCCAAATGTGTAAGATTAATCCAGTTCAGTTCTGTAAGATCGTTTCTATTTAGACTAATATCAATTTTGTTGCTTGTTGTTATGACCTTAATATCCTCGCCATTGTAAAGAACAACGACAGTAACTTTAAGTTTGTCAACGTCTAAGTTTTGCCAGCTAATAAGAATTCCTTCCATAAGGTTGTCACTGACACCCACAGCTCCATTTCTCGCCTCATCTTTTAAGACAGAAATTTTAAATATCATTGTGAACGTGTCTCCTAATTTTGTGCGTGGAATGAACTGTAATTTTGTAGAAGCTTTCTTTAAAACCGATTCTCTTCTGTGGAGGATGTACTGTTTGTCCCCAAACGGCTTTATTTCGATCTCTTTCCGACTGTTGTCCTCTGGCATAAGACTTACATGTAAAGGGCCAGAGTTCAATGCTTTTCTGAAACTTTTTTGACGGTCAAAAAATGTAAATGGGCTTACGAATTCAAATTTTATGTCCCATTCTAAATATGGTTCTAAGTGCCATTTGTTGTCAGTTTTTCGAACTATTTTATATTCATACTGACCTGTATTATTTGCTTCTAGATTGCGTAGTTGTTCTAGTTTAGGAAACCTTTTGTTGTCGTCAACCTCTTTGCGCTTATAATAACCATCTTTAGTGTACTCAAAACCATATAAAGTGCCTATCTCACCGTTTTGTTCAAAGTCCTCAACGTCTGCAAGGTCTTTTAATTCTAAAGTTACACACCTCTCAGGCGCTAATGTGACCCCCGAATCGTCTGGTCCACGTGACATTTTTTAAAACAACGTATTATTTTATTTCTAAAACAATGTGCAGGTTATCACATTTCACGACTTTCCCTGTTTTATCTGTGATCTTTATATTAAATGATCTGACCCTCCCACAAGCTAATCTTTTAAACTGTAAATTAGGGAATCGTATAATTTCATAATCGCAATATGCAGCTTTCCCTGATGGAAGAGCTCTTAAAACAGTTGAGGGCCTTCCATCATATAAGTTTTCATCAGTGCTCAGCTCATCCAAATGTACATAGAGTAATGGATATAAGGCAAGATCGAGCGGATATTCTCCCTCAAAAGTAGTTTCGTCTGGTGCAACTCTAAATTTATGATAGACATTAATGATTTTAAAGCCTAACATTTTAGCTAGCTCTACATCAAAAAAGTAATGGACTACTTCTTTTTCAGGTTTGAATGTTAACATTGTTTTTAGATTTGCATTGTTAAGTTTGAGAGTAATGTCGAAGTTACTCATTGCTTCTTTCAGCGAGCAAAACCCGTAATAACCATCAGGTATGGTTAACTGGCTAATTAAGTTTCCTCTGTCATCAAGTTTTCGAATCTCATTATTCAGCTTGGATTGACTTATATTAAACCATACGACTTTGTAGAATATTTCATGGAGTGCAACCCTTCGGGTTCCGCAGTTATTATCAATAGCATATTCTAAAAACGAAGGACTGTCTTGAGTTGTTATTGTTACAAACATTTTTAAAACAAATTTAAAAATGAGTGCATTCAAATATACTAATGCAAAATATTCTGTTGGACCGCACTACAGTCCTAAAAATATAACAACTGACACCCTTGACATTTCTGTGACTCAGTCTGACGCCTTTCAAGTAAAGGTTAGTACTCCATTGAACAGATATCTTAACCCTCCTATTGAAAAAGACCACATCGCGAAAGTGTGGTTTAGTCATCCGATGCAGTTTTATCAGAACCAGTTAAACTTTGCTGTGTTTTGTGCATCAACTGGGTGTGGAGTGTCGTATGCTGATCATTTAAATCATCCTGATCCTTTGGTGAGGTCAGTGTATAGATTTCATTTTTATTACACCTTCAGACGTATTTTGTCTGAACTGCAAGCGCCATTACCAAATGACAAAACGTTTAATCCATTCAGCAACAGAATAGATTACAAGGCTTTTGAAAGGATCTGTAACGAATTTGATATTGACCCAAAGACAGACTTTAGACAAAAGTTGGATCTTAATCATGGTTTAGGCACTCTTTATTATTGGGGCGTGCACAGAAAGTATAACTATGATTGGAATCCTCCTTACACATCTTTCTCTTCAGGCACAACTGTTCACCTCGGGTCCATAGAGCAAGAGCATAAAACAGCATGGACAACATTTATTTTGGATACTTCTAAGGGCCTAACAAAAGCGGGAATAGAACGAATAAACGACTCTATTCGTACTTATGTTTGGTGTTTGCTAGGTTCGCAAGCACAAACGAGATCAAACATAATTGATCCTTCTACTGGCTTTGACGCCCAAAAACAGTATTTAGCAAATTTAGAGGATTCTATTAATTCTGCAATTGATTTGCCTTCAAGTATTAAAAGGTACCAAAATGTTTTGCAATACGCAAGATCGAAAGTTGACTTTGCTGTTGGCACTGGTTTATACATGCTGCCTTCTGACCTCAGACTTCAGATAGGAACAATAATAAACTATAATAATGAAATCCTTGTGGCTGGCAATGAAGAGAAGGTCGGAAAAAACGACATAAATTCTAAGCCAGCAATAGCAATAAAAAAAGAAGTCCCAATCCCCCCTCAAAACCCCATCCAATCCCCAAGGCCCAAAGCCCAAAGGCCATTGAAGACGCGGACTTTGTTCGTGATGACCATGAATATGAAAAGACGGCACTTGTTATTGGATTAACTGCCCTAGGATTACTTGGTCTTTATCTTACTAAAGAGTAACCCAACTATTAAGACAACTAATGCCCATAAGTGCTCAGCCATAAAGCCAACTACTTTACTTGCGGCAGACAAAAGCCAGCTAACGATCCCCCCTAATATGCCAGGTAAAGAATCTATTGCCTTACTGGCTAATTTTTTTAGTAAGTTTGCAAGGTGATCGAGTTGTTTTTTTACCCATGATTTATCTGACGACGGAGTTGGCGGCACTGCTCCCCCACCACCGCCGCCTGTAATAGCCAACACCAGTGTACTTATTGCAAATCCTAAGGCTGTTATAACACTTGCTAATGTGACACCTTGCTCTCTAAACAGTGTTCTTATTCGTTCTGCTAACGTTGTGTCTTCATATAAAATTCTTTGGATAGTTTCTCTTATTCTGCTCACTTGAGTTCGTAATTGTTCTCGGTTATTAGACAACACTTCTAGTCTTGCTGATCTCTCTTGTTCAAGATCTTTTAGTCTTTGTGTTATTCTTTCTTTAACACCAGGTCCTAAGTTGTGGTCATCAGCCTCAACTAGTTTTTCTTTTTCTCTTTTTATATGCTCATCTAGTTCACCCAGTTTTGCTAAATTGTTTGTTAATTCGCCTCTGATGCTTTTCAAAGCATGATCAAGGGCCGTTATTTCTCTCATAGGTAGCGGCGGATTGTGCATAGTTTTTAATACTGTTTCTTCTGAAAAACTGGTTTCTATTATTTCGTCTGCTGTTGGGCTTAAATCTTTAAGGGGTATGTTTTGTATTTGGTTATCTGTTGGGAGTTCTTGTAGTGTGTTTTGAAGTTTAGCAACTGCCTCACTGTCTAATCTTCGCGGTTTAGCAATGCCAAGGCGATTTTGATCGCTCACACTGAGCCTTTGTCTAATTGTAGTCTTTGCTAAAAACTTTGATGGGTCTGGTTTAGTTGTAAGCTGAACAAGTTGTCCTTGCTCGTTTTTCACAAACAAATGGTCATCTTTTGTTTCAAAATCATTAGGGTCTATAAATTCGGGAGGTTCTTGGCCTAAACTTTGATAAAATGATTTGACCTTACTTTCTGTTAATTCACGCCGCAATGATTGTAATGGATGTGTCAAAGGCGTCATTTCACTCATGTCGTCTCCAGGATCAAAAACATCATAATCTTCTTCTGCCATGTTTTTAAATAATTAACTTTTTATTTTGTTTTATAAAAAAAATGTCACAAGCATATGGTTCGATTCTTGACCCGCATAGAAGACTGAAAGAGCCCTTTGGCGTGAAGGGAAATAAACAGAATATTATTGTTCCAAATAATCCATCTACTATTGATTCAGATCAAATTCTTACTGTTAAATTTCCAGACCTAGGAGCAGATGAAGTGATTGTGCCGGGATCTGCACGGCTTACTTTCAAAATAGAACTTGATTCAGCAACAGACGCAAACAGGACAGTTGTACAGAATCTGGGACGGGCAATCGTTAAGAAAATTTCTATAAAACTTGAGGGGCAAGAAATATTTTCTTTACACAATGCAGACATATTTCTAATCTATTGTGATCTATGGCTAACCGTTAATGAAAGGGCCGATCTTGCGTTTCAAGGAATCGAAAATAACGAAGCACTAAAACACAGAATAGACGCCGAAGATGCTAAAGACGGTAACAAGTATGAAGCTGTAAGTTATGCGTTTGGAAATCGCTTTTCTATACCCTTGGATTTTGAGTTGTTAAAAGCGCATGCGCCATACTTTCAAGGAGCATTAAAAGACAGATTGTCATATGAACTAACTTTTAATGAATACAAACGTGTCATTAGATCGACAGACACTGATTCCAAGTACAGCATTTTCGACATCTCGTTAGAGTTTGACATTGTTAGCAACCCTAACTTAGCAAGGCTGATTGAGCAACAATATCAGTCAAAATTAGCAATATATTACGAAAGAGTGATTCATCATTCAAAATATCCTAAAAGCAGGGCAGACACTATATGGAACTTTAGTTTTAGCGCCGCAGCAAGATCCCTTAAAGGTATTTTATTGCTGTGTGAAGATGAAGAACCATTCAAAAGACAAAGTGAAAAATTTATTAATCCTAAAATAACGAAAGTACAATGTTCAATTGAGGGTAGTCCTAACCAAGTCTACGGTAGTGGGCTTAAACCTTATCATCATTTTGATGAAATAAGAAAATTGTTTGGAGGCGGGAGGTGTAGAAATCCAACAGTAGACCTTGTGTCTAAAGATCTACACCTTCACAGTGTTAGACTTGATGAATATTTAACAACGAAATACGGTTTATGGATTGACCTAAGGTCAACAGAAGATAATCAGTTGCATGGGAGTGGGAGAACAGTTAAAGACGTAATAAACATTCAAATTGATAAAGAAAAAGAGAGTGATAAACCACTTAATGTACATTTGTTTTTAATATATGATGCGCAGCTGAATATTCAAGATAACAGATTGAAAGATATCCAATACTAAATTATTTTTATTTTAAAAAAGCATGTCTGTTACGACTTATCCAAAAGTGCCCAAAGAAGAGATAGCTGCTGCTGTAGACATAAAAACTTTCAGATTAACCAACATTACACAAATGCAACAAAAACTAGAGCAGGACCTTTCAAAATACAGTAAAACCAAACGAAGGTATTCTGCTGTCTTTAATGCTGTTACATATGTTAATACTGGAGCATCGATCACTAGTGCTCTATCAGCAGGAACAAGTGTAGGTCTCTTAGCAACAGGCGTAGGTGCACCGGCAGCTTTACCTCTAGGTGGTTTGTCTTTAACTCTTGGCCTGTGTTCATTGGCTGTAAGTGCTGTCAGCAAAAAAATAAAAGCTAAACTCCAAAAGCACACAGCTATGGTTCAACTAATAACAGCTAAACTTAGTTCCTTCAAACTGACAATAAATAAAGCACTTGCTGACTCAAACATCACGGATGAAGAATTTAGTCGCCTACAGGCTGATTTTGAGGACTACAAAAGACAAAAGTTTGATCTTCAAAGAAAGGCAAGGGCAACTTTTTCTCAACAACCAGACACCGACCAGATAAAAAAGGAATGTTTAAAAAAAGTAAACGAGACATTAAACTCTGTTCTAAACAGCTCACATTAACAACCCCAAAGGGCGTTTATACTTTAGTTTATGAGTCCAAGCACAAAAAGACCGTTGATATTGATTCTGATTAACTTTATTTTTTTGATTTAAATAAATATTTTGAGTTAGAAAAGAAGCTCAACATGGATAAGATATATGAAGGTTCAGATGAATTGTTTGAAGCAATGCTCGAGGAAGAGCGTTTGTCAAAAGCTTTAAATGAGGTCGTTTTAGAAGTTATTGATCCAACAAAGGTACAGGCAAGCGTTGTACACGCTATTTCTCAAGTTCCAAGTAAACTAACAATAAACCCTCCAGTTAAAGTAAGGTTAGTTGTTTTAATCGACTATATAACAATAAACGAAGAAAATCTAGAAGTCTGGGTCTCAACTAAACAGCAGACTATTCTTTCTCATAATGACTTAACACCCGGTTGGGCAGATCAACTTCTTACACAGTTTAATGAAGCCTCTGAAGCAGCTAAAATGAGAGGCTCTGGTTGGTCAGAGGGTGAAGTCCTAGACATCAGATTAAGACAGGCTAAGTATGAGCCAATTGTAGGCAAGGCTTACATTCCACTGCCTCCAACATTAGTTGCAAAGAAAGCAGTTTTGAACATAAAAAATTCAGACGACAAATGTTTTATGTGGTGCGTTCTTGCTAGGCTGCATCACGTTGCCAAAAATGCAGAGAGAGTATCTAACTATTTACAGTGGGCCAATGATCTTAACTTTAACGGCCTTGAATTTCCTATGGCTGTAGACAAAATTGATCAGTTTGAAAAACAAAATCCGCCAATAACTGTTAATGTCTACACATGGTCTGAAGAAACCAACCTTCTGCCAATTAGAGTGTCAAAGAACAGTCCAACAATAGGCGAACCAACCAGGAGTCATGTAGACTTACTCCTAATGCAAAGCCTTAATGGGTTGCACTACACTCTAATACGCACAATGAGTAGATTACTAGTGCATACTACAAAACAACATAGCAAACAAGAATTCTGTAGAAAATGTTTAACAAGAATTCCGTCCGTTCAAGCTGCGAGCGAACATGTAAAACATTGTATTAGCCCAGTTGACTGTGATACAGAACTAATTACGCCCGGAGAAGGCAGTAAAGTTAGTTTTAAGAACTGGAAACGGTTGCAAACTAGTCCATATGTTGTTTACGCAGACTTCGAATCACTCATTGTTCCTTATGAAGGACCAACCCCACAGAAACTTCCTAAAACAGTCTTAATGAGTAATCATCAGATTTGCTCATTTGCCTTCATCATTGTTAGGACGGATGGCGCCCATTCAAAGCCAGAATTATACAGAGGACCAAATGCTGCAAAATACTTCTTAAAACGCATGCAGCAAGTGCGTAATGCCTGTTCTAATAATCTAAACTTATCTGAAATCATAATGACGCCTGAAGACCAACAACAGTATGACTCAGCCACTCACTGTTGGATTTGTGGGGCGGCCTTGGTTGCCACCGCAGAGAATCCAACAGTAAGAGACCATGATCACATTAGTGGAAAGTTTAGAGGAGCAGCACATAACAAATGCAATCTTCAACTAAAGTTTGAACCAAAGACATGGAAGCTGCCTATATTCTTTCACAACTTGCGAGGTTACGACTCTCACCTTATAATGCAAGCAGTAACCAGCGACTTCAGGGTGTCATGCATTGCACAGTCATCAGAAAAGTACATGTGTTTCACTTTAAATAACATGTCTTTCTACGACTCTATGCAACACATGATGGGTTCATTAGAGTCACTGGCTATGTCCTTAAAGTCCTGCCCAATAACAGAAGAATATTTTGACCCAACTCTTGTTAGAAAGGGCGTTTACCCTTATGAGAACATGAACAGTTGGGAAAGGTTTGACGAAGATACACTTCCGCCTAAAGGCGCGTTCTTTTCTAGTCTCAGAGGAAAGGACATCAGTGATTCTGATTACCAGCATGCTCAAGATGCGTGGCAGAAGTTAGAGTGTAAAACAATGGGAGACTATCATGATTCCTATTTAATGGCGGATACCTGTTTGTTGGCGGACGTCTTTGAAAATTATAGGAAGACCTGCATGAAACATTACAGCCTGGATCCCGCGCATTACATTTCTGCGCCTGGGATGAGCTGGGACGCTTTCTTAAAATTTACTGGAGTACAAATTGATTTATTGTCTGACCTGCCAATGCTTCAGATGATTGAAAACGGATTGCGTGGGGGAATCAGTATGGCGTCTCACCATTACTGTAAAGCAAACAACAAATACTTGGACGACTATGATCCAAGTAAAAGGTCTAACTATCTTATGTATTTAGATGCAAACAATCTGTATGGATGGGCAATGGCGCAATCACTTCCATTACGCAACTTTAAAATGTACACAGGACTCAAAGACATTCAAAAGTTTTTAAAATGGCTACCTACTCTAGAAGCTGATCGTAAAAGAGGTCTCATTCTAGAAGTTGATTTAGAATATCCTCATGAACTTCATGATTACCATAATGACTATCCATTAGCGGCAGAAACCCTAAAAGTGTCAATGACAGAACCACCTAAACTTGTGCCTAATCTTCGTGACAAAAAAAATTATGTCTGTCATTACAGACTTCTTCAATTTTATTTAAGACATGGTTTGAAGTTGACAGCTGTTCATCGTATAATTGCTTTTGATCAAGAACAGTTCATGAAACCATACATAATGAAGAACACTGATCTCAGAACTAAATCCGCAGATGCTTCAGAAAAAGACTTTTTCAAGTTGATGAACAACAGCTGTTTTGGAAAGACTATGGAAAATCCGCACAAGCGTAAAGATGTTAGATTGGTCACCAGAGAAAACGTTGCAATTAAGTTGACTTCAAAACCTAATTATCAGGACTTCAGAAGATTTCATGATCAGCTTTTTGGCATAATGATGAAAAAAAAGAAAGTCAAATTGGATAAGCCCGTTTTTATTGGGTTTACTGTTTTAGAGCTGTCGAAGCTTTTGATGTTAGAATTTCTTTACGACTACTTTAAGCCCTTGTATCCGGAGTCCAGAGTTCTGTACACAGATACAGATTCCTTTGTAATCGACATCCCTACTGAAGATTTTTACAAAGACATGGAATTAGAAGTAGCAAAAGAGCATGCTGGATGGTACGACACATCTGATTACCCTAAAGATTCGCCTTTGCATTCAGATATTAACAAGAAGGTTTTAGGTAAGATGAAGGATGAATTATCTGGAGGTGTGATCAAGGAGTTTGTTGGTTTGAGGTCGAAAATGTACAGTCTTTCAAGCCAAAAAAAAGTTGTTAAAAAAGCAAAGGGAATATCTCATAGTGTTGTGCAATCAAGCATATCCCATGACAACTATAAAAAAGCATTGTTTGACAATAAGACTTTTCATCATGACAACGTAAAACTACGATCTAATCTACATGAGATCAACACAACTGTTGTAACAAAGAAGTCATTAGATAGAACAAACACAAAACGTGTGTTTGTTAATCCAGAGTTTTCATATGCAATCGGGCATTGGAGAATAGTATAATCATATGGGCTTATATTTTTCAGCAATCGCACGTTCAATTATATCATCATCTAATTTAGCAAAATTAATATTATTTATTAATGCTAGATGTGCTTTAATTTTTTTTGTCATTTCGCAATATTCATGTTCCCATACCCATAAATCAAAATAAAAGCTTTGGGGTTTAAAGCGATTGTCTGGCGATTGTTCTAGCCAGAGATTGTCAATCTTCTCAAATACTTCTTTAATGATATACTGATACTCAAATAAATCTTGCATTAATTTTAAAGACTTTTCCTTTGTCATTTCTGCCATTTCCCTTTGAGCTTCCATTTTAAACCCAAATGTATTTGCGTAGATTAAAACAGTTCGTTAAGCTTAACTATATCATCACCCAATTCAACCAAATTATTTTTCATTACTGCTAAATGCGCTCGAATTTTTTTAATATATTCCCAATCAAAATTTGAGGTTTTGTCTAGCATGGCATAATCAATCTTCTTAAATATTAGTCTAATAGCAAGATTATAATCAAATATTTTTCGCATTATTTCTAAGGACTCTTCCTTCACCATTCTTGCTTCCAGTGCCATTTTACGTAAGGATTCTTCCTTTTCCATTCTTGCCGCCATTTTAATTTAAATTAAAAAATAATTAAGCGACTGTGTCTGGAGGGATTATCTGCAGTTCTTCCTTCACAAAAGATCTTCGGGGGGCTGGTCGTTTTGTTGTGTCAGTTTCTCGTAAATAATACACGGGTGGATTCATTTTCACAATTTTTTTTATCTCATATGGATCAACACTCCAAACTGGATCTGTTGCCCTGATGCGAGTGTCCCCTTCTGCTTCTCCCGGCGAATAAAGGTACCTTACTTTCAAACCAAATGGTAATAGTTTGCTTGATGAAGACTCTCCTTCAGCAACATTTATTGTTTGTTTTCTGATTGCTTGTACTGGTTTTAAACCTTTAAATTCTTCATTATTCATTGCGCGCAAAACTGAGGGCAGTCTTCTAACCCATTCTGTGTTGCGAGAATTGTCAATCAGCTCTCTGTGATACTGGTAGGAGAAAAGTCTTTCAGATAACTGTTTATTAAAGTTTTCAACCAAACCCTGTGATCTATGAACACCCGGAATGCCTCTTTTAATGGTAACTCTATGTTTTAACAATAATTGATTTACTTGACCTTTAAATTCTTTCCCATCATCGACTTGAATCATGCGAGGATAAGTTAAGGGTCCTCGTTGATATATCAGTTGTATAGCGACAGCAACAGCAGAAGCACTCTTTTGTGTTAATGGTTCTGCATCTTTGTATCTTGAAGCTATGTCAATGACTGTAAGTGCGTACTTAAATCTTTTTCGTCTAATCGTATCATGGGGTAAATATAGAAGGTCCATTTGATGGGTGTCGTTTGGAGTTATATTCACAAAGTGTGGTCTCTGTATTTGTTTAGGCGCTGGTAGATAAATTTGCCAAATCGCTTGTTTAGATAACCATTCCTTTGCTGTTTGTTCACTGACTCCAGCTGCTTGGCTTAGCTTTTTAATTGCTGTTATTCCCTTCCAATATCCTTTTGGAGAATAATAGATTTTGTACATTTTTATTCAGCCAATACTTTGTGCAACAAAATACACAGCGGTCATGCCAAAGACAATAAACAATATTTCTTGCATCTTTTGTTTTTCTGATGGTTGATAGTAATCGCTGAATTTTGGTGGGGGCAATGTTTCAACTTGTTGGCCTGTTACTAGAAAATATTCTTTTATTGCCTGGTCAACATCTTTAAATGTGTAAGCTGCATGTCCCTGTTGTTTAAGTCTGTCGTTAATAAAATCTAACTGCTCCATTCTTTGCTTTTCATAGGTGTCTTGTGCAGCGGCTAGTTGCTCCATAGCTCTGTTATGTCTTTTTCTCTCATCGTTATTTTGTAGTTTACTAAACGCGTAATTACTTCCGCTAAAAGCAAGCGCATTAACCACAGCGCCACCAATCATCATTACGAGTGAAGCCATTTTTATAAATGTATTTTTTTAATTTTACATATTGATACTGTCTGGAATTATTCCTTGCTTAACTAGAAAATCTTTCGTAGCAAATGAAGCTGTAATAACAGCAATCAACTTTGCTGAGTCTTCAAAGTCTAGTTTGCCAAGATCTGCTGGTTTTATTTTTAACAGGCTTTTACCAAGCATTGTGTATCCTACACTTAGGCCTCCAATAACAGCAGAATGGTATACAAGGTTAGTAATAGTTTTTTCGGTGCTCATTTTTAAAAAATAAAATAATATTTATTCATTAATAAAACATGAACTGCGATGATTTACTTCCTGAACTTACAAATGATCAAGTTGATGACCAAGCTATTATGCGCCAAAAGGAAAGGCTGTATTCTTTGGCGGCGTGTGGAAAAACAAAACAGTACCTTGGAAATGAATTCAGCATAGAACAGATACAACAGATGTCGTCACAAGACATTGTAAAGTATCACAACAGGTATGAAGCGCAACTGGGGTCAAGAATGGTAAAAAGCGTTGGGCAAACGGTTCTTAGTTTGTACACTAAACTAGTCAGTAGATTTGCTCCCATTGATTCTGAACAAGATTTTATGTATGATTTAACACAGGATCCCGTTTTAACAAAGTCATTAGAGTCTCTAGGATGTGATCTATATTACAGATTTGGAACATTATTGTCGCCATTAATCATGGGATTAATTACTTTTAATCATATAGATTTTGTTTCCCTTCAAAATGACCGAGCCAGAAAATCAGCAGAAAACATTGATGGAGAAAGTGACCAGTAAAAAGCCTCCTCATCCTGGGCGTGTTGCAGCAGGAAAAAAATTAGCAGAGTGGAACAAACAAAAAAAATTAATGTTGCAATCACAGAATATAACTCATAATGAAAAAACACCAGTTGTGCCAGAGCCACAACAAGAACAAGTTGTTTCAAGTCCCGCAACATCATCATGGATTATTTGGATTAAAAGAGTTAGCATTTTTGGCGTCATTGCTGTTGGTGGGGGTGGTTATTACGTTTATAAAACATATAAAGAAAGACAGCAAAAACCAAAGCAGCCCAAAAAATCACAGCCACTAAATACAAAATCTGAACAAAAAAGAATACCAGAACTGCCAACAACAAAATCTCATTTTGATCCATTTGATATGCAGTAATATTTCAAGAACTTAATAAATAATTATAAGTGACTTGAATAAGAACTTGATAACGACTTGATGACGACTTGATAAAAACTTAAATAAGAACTTGATAAGAACTTGATGACGACTTGATAAAAACTTAATGACGACTTGATAAGAACTTAATGACGACTTGATGACGACTTGTTAAGAACTTGAATAAGTACTTGAATAAGAACTTGTTAAGAACTTGATGATGACTTGTTAAGAACTTGATGTTGACTTGTTAAGAACTTAAATAAGAACTTGAATAAAAACTTGTTAAGAACTTAAATAAGAACTTGAATAAGAACGTGATGCCGACTTGAATAAGAACCTAGAACGACTTAATGACGATTTTTTTTCACAATTAATTGTTACATTCTTTTCCGGGGAGACAACTCCTCTTCACTTCTGCCTTTATGTAGTATCTAGGTCAGACATGTCTGGCCACGGCTTACTCAACTGCACAATAGCCGAGTCGAAGCGCCGCACTGTTTCCGGGTTCGTGTCAAGTTACACATAAGGGCGTCGGGCCGCCACGCGGCATTGTATAAATTTAGACGGCGTCGTTTAGTACAGGCGTTAGACGTCATTGTATAAATTTAGGCGGCTAAATTTCCAAACATATCAAAACATGTTTCTTACCTTCCCCCAATCACAAGACTAGATAGAATCAGCTGATTAGTAACAGTGACGACATTTCCGCCCAGCACTTGTGTTGTTAGCAACTGAACCTAGCTGTCTTGTCATTTGCGGGTGTGCAGTGCAGTCGTGTTTTCAGTTAGAAAGTGTTGTGTTATGTCGCAAGACAGTATCTCTTCTGAATTAGAGATAGAACTTCTTGAATCACAAACCGTTCATCAAGAATTGCTAGATTACTCAAGACAAAAATGGGAAGATTGGTTGAAACAACATATTGGAATCTCACCTTCCTATTCCCGTAAACTGAGGGTGATATCTCGATTGCTGAGACCGTTCACGCGTGAACAGTACTATTTTTAGAATCCTATCTGTCGGAGCTGGCTTGTCTGGAAGACCTACCGTTCACGCGTGAACAGTACTATTTTTAGAATCCTAGAATTCTTGAGAATAAGTGCACTTGGTGGCTGCTTAGAATAATCTTCAACAACGTGCCACGATTCTACGCTTGTGTGAACACACATCCCACCCCTTTTCAGACACTCCCTATTCAGATAGCTTTCAATAGCCAGTCATTCCTCACAATAGAATAAAATCCCAACTTGGTTGACAAATAGCCCTCCTAAGAATAAAGGCATGGTTAACCAAGTCCCCATTGTTTTGTTTGTTTACTTCTTAACGGTCCAGTGACAGAGAACTATAAAACAGATAATCCTACACATTATGTATGTTTGTAAAGTGTTTACTATTAGAGAACTATAAAATAGGCATTCTGGGTAAGCCGGCGGAGCAACAGCGAAACCGGCTTTAGCCGGTTGGAGCTGGCGGAGGTGGGTGAGCCAGAATGCCTATTTTATAGTTCTCTCTACCACTACTACTTCTATTACTTCCACTACTATTACTACTACTACTACTAAAGATGGCAGTAGTAATAACAACAGTAATGATAATTATTATAATCATAATATAATTGTAGTAAAAATTAAAGTAGTAGTAGTAGTAGCAGTAATAGTAGTAGTATCAGCAGTAACAACAACAACAACAACAACAACAACAACAACAGCAACAACAAAATTTAGTCTGCAGACTATGTAAAACCTGACTCTCCCATCATAGCTTGCAGCTCTTCCTACAAAGATAAGCCCAGAATTCTCGAGGCCAATGTAAAATTGAAGGGTAGTAATTTGTTGTTGCTGCTGCTGCTGCTGCTGCTGCTGTTGTTGCTGTTGTTGCTGTTGTTGTTGTTGTTAGTTTTGTTGTTGTTGTTGTTGTTTTTGTTTCTTTTTTTGTCGAGAGGAGATCTCTTTTGGTGTCAGGGAAATCAGGCGTGGCCTTTCTCCCTATCTCAAAAAAGCCAGAGCCGAGGGAGGTGGGGGGGGGGGTGAGCTTTGATGATTTTCGACCATTAAGTTATTGATAGCAAAAAGCACTTTTCTCGATGTTTATGGCAACGTGGCTGAATCGCGATAGGGAGTCGGCCGACCACACGATGAAAAAATGCCTTGCAACCAGCACAGAAAAAGGGAAGTTCAGTCACATAATACCGGCGGATTCCTCGGTCGCCGGTGCCAGCGACACACGTGAACACTGTTCGTTGTGTCAGGCCTGTCTGGCACAGCTGTCGACTGGCTGCACGTGTAAATACACAAAGTAGTCGATGCCTTCTGCTGTCCATACACCTTTCGCCTTCTTGACATGGAACGTAAATTGGTTTAATGTCAAAACTTGATTCCGATTTTATATCATGTCTTTGTCAGTTTGACTTTATTTAACTTGGAGAGAGAGAGAGAGAGAGAGAGAGAGAGAGAGAGAGAGAGAGAGAGAGAGAGAGAGAGAGAGAGGTTAGAAAGGTGTCCAGGAGACGCAGTCAGACAAACAGAAGTGTGCGTGTCGCGTGTGTGTGTGTGTGTGTGTGTGTGTGTGTGTGTGTGTGTGTGCGTGCGTGCGTGCGTGCGTGCGTGCGTGCGTGCGTGTGTGTGTGTGTGTGTGTGTGTGTGTGTGTGTGTGTGTGCCGACGCATGCGTTGATATGTTTGCCACCGCTTGAGATTGAGAAATAGGCAGACCATGGTTAATGAGAAAAAAATAAAATAAAAACCCACTTTTCTTCATCGTGAGTGTATAATACACGGTTTTTGCCGGTATGTCCTACAGACTTCAATGCCATGTGATCTGATGGCGGGCGGTCCTACCATTGTTTGCCGACCAACAAAGGACACGAAACAATTTATCTGGAACAAAAAAAAAAAATTATAATCCTGAAAAAAAAAATGGAGAAGAAGAAAAGCAAGCAAAAAAAAGAAAGAAAGAAAGAAAGAGACAAACTGATAAAACGACAAAGACGTAAGTTGAAAAAAAAAAAAAAAAAAAAATAGCTGATCAAAAGTGGTGCAACGAAAGAAGGAAGGAAGGAACGGAGAAAAGACAGAAGAAAAGAGGAAAGGAAACCGAACATATTTTTTTTACATAGAAGAACAAAGAAGGAAAGAAGAGAAAAAAGAAAGGAAATGGAAAGAAATAAGAACGGGAGGAAAAATGAAAAGACACACACACACACACACACACACACACACACACACACACACACACACACACACATACACACACACACACACACACAAACACACACACTCACACCACACACACACACACACACACACACACACACATACACACACACACACACACACACACACACACACACACACACACACACACACACGCACGCACGCACTCTCTCTCTCTCTCTCTCTCCCTCTCTCTCCCTCTCTCTCTCTCTCTCTCTCTCTCTGTGCGTGTGTGTGTGTGTGTGTGTGTGTGTGTGTGTGTGTGTGTGTGTGTGCGTGCGTGCGTGCGTGCGTACGTGCGTGCGTGCGTGCGTGCGTGCGTGCGTGTGTGTGTGTGTGTGTGTGTGTGTGTGTGTGTGTGTGTGTGTGTGTAACCGTACACCGCCGTCACTCACAATTTCACGTCTGTTCAAACTGTTGTCAACCTGAGAAAGTTCAGGAGTCTTTTGCCCGCAAGAGCTTCTTAACTTTCCTCCCAGTTTGAGCTCACCGTCACTGTAAGGAGGTGTCCTTTCCTTTCCGAATTCATACCGGCAGCAGAGCTGAAGAACCAGAATCGTTATTTCAACAGCACTGAATTCTAAGCCCTCTCCCCTTTCCCCTCCCGAATCGTATTTCTTTCGCCGACTTCCGTTATGTATCTACTTTTGACTCCTTCGTGGCTCGATTCGTTCTCCAAGAAATCAAACCGTGCCTCGTTCTCCTCCATTGTGTGTGTGCGTGGTGACTGGTCTTTCGCTACAGGTGTCGCCAACCTATCCCAGAACTGTCGTCATGCAACTCCGTTACCTTTCACATTATTTGACAAAGTTTTTCCGGGGTTACCAGTCGCCATGGTGAAGTGGTTAGCGTCGTGAACTCCGGGGTGGGAGGTCGTGGGTTCGATCCCCATCAAAGCCATGAGGGATTTTTTTCTGCCCGGCCGGTTCCAACCCAGAGTTGAGTTCGCGACGGGCTCAGTTAGGAGGACTGGGACCACACAGTGGAGTTTCATCCACTAAATGGATGCGTGTTGCTCAAGTTTCCTGACCTTCTCTACAGGTGCCTGTATCTCTCGGGCCTGGTTGACGCCGGGATATATTATGAAAGTAAGCGTAGAGTATAGCCCAGTAATGCAGTCTCAGACCG
>CM065729.1:43159932-43162432 GCA_033310375.1 Conus canariensis | reverse complement strand
GAAAGAGCCATAGGGCGACTCCAAGACGGAAACCGTGCTGCACAAGTCGCAGCTGCGTTTGGCGTGGCTGTTTCTACAATTTGTCGTTTGTGGGCCAGGTTCCAGGCAAATGGCGACGCTCGGGACAACCCACGAAGCGGCAGACCCCGTGTAACGACTGCGCGACAAGATCGGGCGATTCACTGCCGTCACCTGCGTGAGCCATTCACTTATGCAACGGAAACGGCCAGAAACACCATTGGCAGGCATGGTGCACCAATTTCTGGTGAAACTGTGCGGCGTCGATTAACAGAACATCACCTGCACTGCCGCCGTCCCGTAAGGCGACCTGTTCTTACTCCAAGACATAGGCAACAACGACTGCAATGGGCCCAGCAGCACCGGAACTGGAACTGGCGGCAATGGAGGGGCATCCTCTTCACGGATGAGAGCCGATACTGTGTTCATCATGCTGATGGCCGAATCCGGGTGTGGAGGAGGCGCAACCAGAGGTATGCCAACAACAACGTCCACGAGATCAACGCTTGGAGAGGTGCGAGCATCATGGTATAGGGAGGAATCAGCCTCAACCAGCTTGTTGGGCTCCACGAGATCAACGCTTGGGGAGGTGCGAGCATCATGGTATGGGGAGAAATCAGCCTCAACCAGCTTGTTGGGCCTATTGTTCTCCTAGACATTGGCCCTGGTCGCGGAAATGGCGTTACTGCGCAGCGATGCATTGACCAGGTGTTGAGGCCCGTTGTTGTGCCCCACTTCCAGCAGCACGGCCACTTCACTCTCCAGCAGGACAATGCTCGTCCACACACTGCCAGAGTCACCACAGACTTCCTGCAGCAACAGGGCATCAGAGCTCTGCAGTGGCCCTCGCTGAGCCCTGATTTGAACCCTATCCAACACTTCTGGGACCATCTCAAACGGGAGCTGAATGCTGTTCAGCCGAGGCCACCACAGCCCGTCAGCTAGAGCAGGCACTGAGGCAGATCTGGAACAACGTCAACATGGCCACCGTCAACCGTCTGATCCACTCCATGCCCGCCAGATGTCAGGCTGTTATCAACGCTCGTGGGGGACACACTCGTTACTGACCCTCTCCGTGACACTCATGACACGTGACCACTTTTTGCTTCAGCCAACAGTAAGAACACTAAAGCCAGAAACTCAATGGTTGCATTCAATTCATTTCAATGGTTGTAATTAAATGTCAACAACATGAGAGTACATTGAATGGACCCATCGTTTGCGTTTCTTTTGTGGCTCAGTACATACCTTCATGCATAAGATGCATACGTACGTACCAACATATATGCATACATACACCTGTTTCCGGCAAATAATTCTTTTAATTTTAATGAAAAGATGAACTAATAACAAAAGCACACACGCATATATACACAGATTCAGACACAGAGAAATAGGGGGAGGGGGATACGCACGAATTATTCAATTATGGTTATGGCCCATTTTAAAGAGCGAGCAAGAGGGAGAGGGGGTGAGGGAGGGAGGAAGTGAGAGTCAGACAGAGAAACAGACTTAGAGAGAGAGGGGGGAGGGAGGAAGAGAGAGAGTCAGACAGACAGACAGACAGAAAAACAGATTTAGAGAGACAGGCAAACAGACAGACAGACAGACAGACAGACAGAGTGGTTGCTGCCTCTGGTAGCCAGGAATGAAATGTAAATACGTCAATGAATAAAGAAGAAAGCCCGAAGAATTTCCAGTTGGGTGGCAATCGATTTTAGAACTCTGCTGTTTTCCTTCCTGTCAATGCGCATTGACGCTGTTCTACCCACCTAAAAAAGCATTGATCAATCCTGTTTGCTCTTTTCCTTTTTCTGTGCTGGTGGTGGTGGCGGCGGTGGTTGTAGTGTGTGTGTGTGTGTGTGTGTGTGTGTGTGTGTGTGTGTGTGTGTGTGTGTGTGTGTGTGTGTGTGAGAGAGGAGAGAGAGAGAGAAGAGAGAGAGAGAGAGAGAATACGTATGCGTTTGTTTCTACATGCGGCTTCTCTCTCTCTCTCTCTCTCTCTTCTCCCAACACTGGAAGTCTCTAAGACGGTATTTTACGTCATCCAGAATGCTGACATTACAACCGTGCAAGTTACACAGAACTTATCTGAAGTTTCTAAGATTCTAAATTTTACAGACTTTTCGGGGGCGGTCTTCCTGATGATAAGAGGACATTATCTAACTGCATACGAAAACTGATGTGAATAACATACACCTCTGCTGAGATGTCTCTTTGTTCATTTCGTGTGTGTGTGTGTGTCGTGTGCGTGTGTGTGTGTGCGTGTGTGTGTGTGTGTGTGGTGTGCTGTGTGTGTGTGTGTGTGTGTGGTGTGTGTGTAAATGAATTTACTTGTATTTCAAATAAACGGCTCGTGTTGCCGCCACTAAGTGTCACCCCTGGTACAAAATGTCACCCCTGGTACAAAATGTCACCCTGGCACAAAATGTCACCCCTGGTACAAAATGTCACCCTGGTACAAAATGTCATCCCTGGTACA
>CM065729.1:43152432-43154932 GCA_033310375.1 Conus canariensis | reverse complement strand
CTACTACTACTTCTACTATTAGAACTACTACTACTGCTGCTGCTGCTGCTGCTGCTGCTGCTGCTGCTACCCTTGTGACTTAATTATAATAATGCTAATGGTCATCAGTCTTAATTTGATAATGCTGATAATCATCACCGTCGTCGTCGTCGTCATCATCATCATCATCATCATCATCATCATCATCATCATCATTCATCATCATATCATCACCATCGATTCATCACTATCATCATCACCGATTGATGGTGTGGTGGTGGGTGGTGGGTGTGGTGGTGGTGATGATGATATAGTGATGATGATGATGATGTTGATGATGATGATGACAACGAAACGATAAGTATACAGTCTAACAATAAAGTAGGAGTGGATATGCACCAGAGAGAGAGAGAGAGAGAGAGAGAGAGAGAGAGAGAGAGAGAGTTCGAAGAGGGGGGGGGGTAGGGAGGGAGCACTCGGAACTCAGAACTCGGAAAATCCTTTATTCGATCAAGGATTGAGAGTTTAGGCGGAACCTGTTCTTTCAATATGTTCTTGCTGAGTTGAATCATATGAGAGAGAGAGAGCATATTTAGGATGGCAGTCATATATATATATTCATTACGCAGTAGTTTCTGGTCACTTGATTTGAAGGACTACGTAACTAGCATGCCATGATGCACTGAGAAAGAGAGTTCCAAACAAATGGTCCAAAATACGCAGAGCCCAGTCTGAATTAATCAATGCGTAGCCTACATGTTGTACAATGTTGGTAACAGAATCATAACTAACGTGTTGCCACTTGAATAAAACTCAGCAGGACATGGTGGTGCCATGTCTGCATGAACTTTGGACATAAGATCATTGTATTTGTCACAGCATCGTCTGCGTGTATGCCTGATTGTGAAAAGTCGCTTGACGCAGAGGGCTGCAAGTTTAAATCACTCTGTAGGCCCTTCCACACGCAGAGAACACCGGGCATCAAGCCGCAGCTCACAACTATATAAACATTTCATAAATTTCTTCAAACGCTGAAACATTAAGATCACCAAGAGAATGTCCATCTGTTAACACACACACACACACACACACACACACACACACACACACACACACACACACACACACACACACACACACACAATGTATGGTGAGTGTGAGTCAAAAATGAATAGAACAGGAAAAAAAAAAGAAAAGAAAAGCAAAAAAAAAAAGGGGGGAGGGGCTGGGGGTGGGAGGAATTGAAGGTGTTGAAGCCAAAAAAAAAAAAGAAGAAGAAGAAGAAAAAGGAGAAAATTTCTTGTTGGAAAAAAGAAATCTTCAACATTTACACACTCTCACTGCAGCTAAACGGTGTATCCAGTAAACAATTACAACAAGATTAACAGGCCTACTTTTGCGAATTACAACGCGAAAGGAAATGCAGAAAAATCAGGGTGGTCAATCCACCAGTATGATTTTCACCAAGAAAAAAAAAAAAAGAAATACGGCAGAACTCATAACTTTTTAAGTGAAAGTTTTTAATTGCTTTTTTATAGCTCACATGCAAACATGTTGCAATAAAACAATACTATCTGATATCATAAACAGAACAAAAAAGAAAGCATTAAAAAGAAAAAGAAAAAAAAAGAAAGTAAATGCACGCATACCGGCATACATATTAGATCACGTGTATGTATACACAAGCAAATACATACATTTATATCCATGCGTATCCCATGAACACATACGTTACTTACACGCATACATCACTACATAAATGCCTACATACGATATACGTATAAAAGACATACTATCCATTACATGATATGTTACATAATTCTGTGAACTCTTAATTGAAACAAACATTAACGAAATCAGGAATGAAATGAATTAGCACAAGATTAATTCATGTCACTGTTCCAAGCACGGTTGGTGGTTCCGATACATAGGAATCCAATCCGATCTGATTTCTGAACCTTCAAATATGTTTGTTGAATAAGTGGTTCATTTTGGACAGAACAAATGGTGTTCCATACTTACAGTTGAGACATATTTTTTTTTACAATTCTAGACCTCAAGGAAAGTTGCTTAAAGTATGGAGAGGACTGGCTGTGATATGTTCAGTCTGCATCTGTGCAAATGAACTTTGGCAAGTACAATGATGAGATCGAGCACATCATCTGTTTTACACTTATTTGTGTGTCCAAAGATGACAGATTCCGTGTCTATTTTTTTAATTATCAGCATAAACACCTATTTTGATTTCTTTGGTGGTGCACGTTTGCCCAAACGTTTTCAGCTATATACTGCACTGGACAAAAGAATGTAACATAGATTCCTTTTCTTACCCGCAGAAACCGCAGTTTTCATTGCATTGCTCATAACTTCGTACATTGATGTGTGTGTGTGTGTGTGTGTGTGTGTGTGTGTGTGTGTGTGTGTGTGTGTGTGTGTGTGTGTGCGCGGCGGCGGTCGCGTGTGTGTGTGCGTGTGTTTGTGTGTGTGTGTGTGTGTGTGTGTGTGTGTGTGTGTGTGTGTG
>CM065729.1:43132432-43147432 GCA_033310375.1 Conus canariensis | reverse complement strand
GAACTCCTATGTAAAATGTATTAGATACTGGCTGAAGTTAACTAGAATGCATGCAGATGGGTCACCCTTTAAGGCATACATACAAAATGTTGATGTTCTTGGATAATAATAATGGAAAGAAGACATGGGGTTTTAGTGTGCGAGTATGTATGAACTCTTATGGATTTGGGTTTGTTTGGGATAATCGGAACGTTCAAAACATATCTGGGTTTTTTTTTTAATGTTTTAAAGACGGGATTATTGATTGTAGATGGCAAAACTGGCATGATTATGTTAATCATAGTGATAGATTCATACAGTACAGACTCTTTAAGACAATGCATGAGTTAGAACCATATGTCAATGTTAGATTGAATCGATATGTTATGAGCACTTTAACAAATAACACTTTAGCAAAGTGTAGACTTGGAATTTAACACTAACTGGATCAATTATGAAGTATTATTTGAAAATTGATAATCAAAATCATAAGATACCTGGATTTAATATGTGCATGTGCATGTGTATCATTAAATCAAAAGAAGAGAGAAAGTGGGGGTGTGGGTGGATGGGGAGGGGAGGGGGTGTAAGTGGAGTGAGCGGGTGTGTTTGTTTGCCATTATGTGCTTGTAGTTTGTAAGAACTCAGAGGATTGTGCTTAGTGATTTTTGTTTGTTTGTGTATGTGTATGTGTTTGTATATCCAACAACAACAAAAAACTTTTCTCAGCATACATTGAACTCTCACTCAAATCCATTCAAACCGAAAAAAAGATAACTCATTTCTAACATGTTTCACGGATTATTTTACTACAATATTGTAAAACATGTACAAATATGATTAATAAAAAAATGTGGTAATTTGCATCCGGAAATGTACAGCAAAGAGAAAGATCATATTGACGAAAGAATGGAGAAGAGAGAAAGAAGGAACTGTTGAATGGAAGACAGAATGAGGAAAGAAATAAAAAAAAATGTATTTAAAAAAAAAAAAAGTTTAGACTTGGTGTTTCTGATATCGCTTGTCGTCGTTTCAGATACTACAACTACGCCGAAGGTGAACCTATATGCCGTTTGTGTGATTTAGCTGAAGAGGATGAAGTTCATTTTTTGTTGTGCTGTCCTGTATTACATGATCTTAGAACCAAACTTATTCAACCTAAATATTTTACTGTAACATGTCATTTCGAGGTAATATTACTGTTGTCGTCGAGAAAAGAAAACATTATCTGCAATCTGGCTATGTATATTTATGAAGCACAAAAAAAGACTGCGTGCTGTTGTGCACTAACTATATTCGACTACGTACGTTTTCATTGTTGCTATGGATAGGTTTATAATCTATAATGTCTCAGGCGTAAGTTGCGGTGTATAATTGTGTAAATGCCCCTCTTTAGTATAGGGCCATGACCTTAAATCTGAATAAATATTCGTGTTCGTATTCTCTCTCCAGTTACCATCTCATCTCATTTCTTCCACTGCTACAGCTGTTTCTACCACCATCCTTCCCTGCCTCCTCCTCCCAAGACCATTCCTGTGTATCCGTGGACCTTCCCTGCATCCCATTCCCTTCCACCCCCCCCCCCCCCCCCCCCCCCCCCGCCCACGCCACTATTCCCTCCCCTCCCAACATTTTTCCACTTATAGGGTCTAGCCTTTTCCTCCTCGTCCTCAGTACCAGCGCCAGCAGAATGATCATCATCACCATTCTTATCACCACCATTATCATGATCATGGTCTCATGCCGTCAGGTGGTAGGGGTGCTGCAACGAACGTTTCGTCAGCCAAGGCAATCTCCACAGCTTCCTAACCTTGGGACATGGGCGAGTGGATAGAGGAACTGTGAGTCTGAAAGACCTTGTCACCATTCTAAAGAAAAGCGCAGGAGCCTCCCCATCCCTTCACCCTCCCCGTTTCCCTCCTCCTCCTCCTCCTCCTCCTCCTCCATCTCCATTCCCTGTCCTCCTCCTCCATCTCCATTCCCTATGTACCCCCCCCCCCCACCCCCTCCACTCCCCACCCATCCCGCAAAACTACGCAAAAAAAAAAGAAAGAAAAGAAAGTGACTCTTTCAGTTAGACGTTGGTAAGAGGGAGGTGGTAAGGGGGACTGTCTGTTAACTAACGATCAATCGTAACGGCTATGGGTGATGGGGAGGGGAAGGGAAGGGTGGGGGGAAAAAAACAACGGATATCTGCCATTTGTACTGTCATCGACGTTTTGGTTTAGTTTGGTTTTTTTGGGGGGGCTGTTGTTGTTGTTTTGGTTATTGTTGTTACTATTACTGTTGTTGTTGTTGTTGTTGTTGTTGTTCTTCTTCTTCTTCTTCTTCTTCTTCCTCTTCTTCTTCTTCTTCTTCTGACACTGCGAACTTACAGAAATTTTGTGATGCAAAAAATATGCACGCAAAGTTTTCTATCCCCCTAAAATCTGTTAATGAAGTGTTTTTATATCTATCAACTTTGAAAAATAAAAGTTCATACAGCTTTGATGGAATCAGTCCCAAGATATTAAAACTATCTGTACCATATATTGTAGATTCTCTTACATACCTCTTTAATCTATGTTTATCTAAACATTACTTTCCAGAAGCATTTAAACATGCAAAAATTATCCCTCTCCACAAAAAAGGGAATTTAGATGATCCAAATAACTACAGACCAATTTCGCTGCTATCGTCCGTCTCAAAGCCATTAGAACGTCATATCCATCACCATCTATCATCTTTTATTGAGAAACATAAACTGTTGCATATCAATCAGTCAGGATTTAGGAAACTACATTCATGTGAAACGGCTTTGTGTCGGATCACAAATTTGTGGCTAAAAGATATCAACAACAGGAAAGCAGTTGGTGTAGTTTTTATTGATTTAACAAAGGCTTTTGATTTAATTAATCACAATATACTGCTAAAAAAAAGCTTAATGTTTACGGCGTCGACAACAATACGGAATCATTTTTAGATCTTATTTGTCGAACCGTACGCAATCTGTTTTTTTCACGAGGTGTTATTTCTTCTAAAAGACTGTTGCCAAGAGGTGTGCCACAGGGGTCAATCTTAGGTCCCTGTTGTTCTCCCTCTACATAAATGATCTCCCTTTATCAATTCAAAATGCAGTGTGTGATTTGTTCGCTGATGATACATCTTTACAATACTCTAGTCATAGCATCGATGAAATTAATTATCATTTAAATGCAAGCATGAAATCAGTGGAAGGCTGGTGTGATTCAAATGACATGCTTGTTCATCCTCATAAAACCGAGTCTATGTTAATATGTGCACGTCAGAAAGACAAGTCATAAAAGAAGCAAAATTAAAAAAATAATGTACAAAAATAAAACAATAAAACAAGTTACAAAGCACAAATTATTAGGCATCGTCATCGATGAAAATCTTTCCTGGCACGATCAGATCCATAACCTAATCAAACAAGTCTCGTGTTGTGTGTTCCAGCTGTCACAGATAAAACACTTTCTCAACGAACATTCACGAAAAATGTATGATTTTGCTTTTGTTCAGGCTCGATTAGACTACTGCTCTATTATCTGGGGTAAATGTGCGCCGTCTACTTTAAAACCACTTTGTTCATTACAAAAACGAGCCATTAAGATGATCAGCTGTCAGAAACAATCCGATCCTTCTATGCGTGATGATTTAGGTACAATAGAATACTGCCTCTTCACTCATGTATAACATTCAACACTCTGATTCTTATGCACAAAATTGTTCATGACGCATGCCCAGATTATTATTTAAAATCAATAGTACATTTACATCACCATCATGATTCGCTCAGATTCATTATTCCTAAAGCTAATTTAGATTTATTCAGAACAAGTTTCTCCTTCTGTGGCTGTAAAGAATGGAACACACTTCCAGCAAAACACAGAAATATTTCCCAATTATCAGCTTTCAAAAATGAAGTAAAGTTACTTCTTTTTGATACTCATGACTGACCTATGCGTAGACATTAGCCTGACTATACACACTTACCGGAGACAAAAAAAAAGTGTACTGCTGATAAACGATGCAGTTGATTGAGATGTGTGGGCGTGTGTGTGTGTGTGTGTGTGTGTGTGTGTGTGTGTGTGTGTGTGTGTGTGTGTGTGTGTGTGAGAGAGAGAGAGAGAGAGAGAGAAAGAGAGAGAGAGAGAGGGGGGAGGACAGGGAGGAGAGAGAGAGAGAGAGAGAGAGAGAGAGAGAGAGAGAGAGTTTTAAGCATGAAATCGTTATATTGATGTTATTTTGTAATTCGATGTTACCTTACTTTTCTAAATTGTAGTTGTTGTTGGGCAGAATTGTAAAAAGGCCTTCAATGAGCCTAATTCTCAACCCATTAAAGATTCATTCATTCATTCATTCATTCTTCTTCTTCTTCTTCTTCTTCTTCTTCTTCTTCTTTTCTTTCTTCTTGCAGTAGTTGTTATTATTATTGTTACTGTTGTGGGTAACATCCCTTTCACAAAAAGACGTCAAATCCTCAACCGTTGGAACCGATCCACCCACAAAGTTCTGGGTGTATAGTGCCGTTTCTCTCCTTTCAGATCGGCAGCTTTCACCACAGGCTGTAGGGCATTTCACGCCAGACGTCCTGTAGCACATTTAGATATAAACTGAACAGCCATTTCTTTTGGCTTCACTCCGCCCATCCTGTGCTTTCATAGCCGTTTATCTTCCTGCAACGTGCAGACACTGACAGCCCATCTATCAACACCAAGGTGCGCGTGCGTAAACACATATACCAAGTACTTCGCATATATACGCAAGTAAGCACACACACACACACACACACACACACACACACACACACACACACACAACACACAAACACATACACACACACACACGCACACATACACGCACGCACGCACGCACGCACGCACGCACGCACACGCACGCACGCACGCACGCACGCACGCACGCACACACACACACACACACACACACACACACACACACACACACACGTGCGCCTGCGCGAGTGTGTTCTACGAGTGAGCATGTTTAATTTTCTTTTCTGGAATATATTTTGTCTATCGGTCGTTCAGTTGTTTGGTTATTGTTTCAGTTATGAATCGTTCTTAAGGAATTTCAAATCTAGTTCCAGTGAATGCAATGCCACTGCGGTTACAGAACAATGAAAACTCCGGCGGCTGTTCCTACCAATCAGAAGATGTTATTGCCTGTGTGTACCTGTAAACAATGTAGTGTCTACTTCAGCTCCATTGTGTTCAAAATCCATTTCACCATCCATGTCAGCAAGATACATGTTGCCTGTCAGGGCGTGAGGTCAAGAGTGAACTCTTTTCTAGCTATGTTATGCCATCATTTCCTTTATACACACACACACACACACACACACACACACACACCACACACACACAAACAACACACAACACACACACACACCACACACACACACAAACACACACACACACACACACACACACACACACACACACACACACACACACACACACACACACACACACACACACACACACACACCACACACACACACACACACACCTTTGCTCATCATGTGTTAATGAACAAGAACCTATGATTACTAAATCACAGAAAACAAGAATTGCGTTTTCTTTACCTCAAGCAAAACTGGCAACAAATAGGAACGTTGGAATAATAAAAAAAAAAATGGCCCAGATTTATAGATTTTATTTAAGTTGTAAAAAAACAAACAAACAAACAAACAAAAACCAATCATGTTTAAAACAATGTAATCAAACATATATATATGAAACACAGGCAGGTGTCAATTCCAAAACGCCCTTCAATACAGAGAAGGAAGATTGAATTTTAGATCATTTCATTACAGTTAATGTGTCTGTTTCACTCCCAACGTTAGAATCAACAAATGTGTGAGTGAGGTTTGCAATATGCGTTTTCGACATTATCGACTTGTCCAGGTTTTTCGTCACGTGGCGAGCCCCTAAAAACGAGGCCGTTTTCCATTCTCAGCTCCTTCATGTCTGCGGGCAGAAGACCATAAAATGTCGCGTCATTAAGCACAGATAGAGACCAGCGATCCGTGAAGGGAGGGCAGTGATCCGTGAAAGAATTGACCCTCACCCCCACCCCCCCCCCCCACACCCCTCTCACCCCCATCCCCAGCCTGTCTCCTTCGATTTCTGTAATGAACATCAAAATAACACCATCACAGCCACTCACTCCCCTTCGCCCCCCCCCCCCCCTCCATCCCCCTCCCTACCCCATTCCCTATCTTTCGCACACACAAAATCCCTTCAGGGGCGAATTGAAGGGAAAGGGTTGCGGGGATTGCACACACACACACACACACACACACACACACACACACACACACACACACACACACACGCCACACACACGCACACGCACACCACACACACACACACACACACACACACACACACACACATACCCACGTGCGTGCGTACGTGCATGCGAGCGTGCGTGCGCGCGCGCGCGCGCGCGCGCGCGCGTGTGTGTGTGTGTGTGTGTGTGTGTGTGTGTGTGTGTGTGTGTGCGTGCGTGTTCGCGTGCGCGCGCGCGTGTGTGTGCAATAACTATATCATTTAAGCACTTTAGTAAAAGTTTTATTTTACCATGGTTTTCCCATAGCACGTTTCACTACTTCGTAAACTTTCTTTTCCGGTCTCGTTGTAGCTCAGGAAGCTGCTCATGCTGCGTTATTTCTGCAATAGAGAAAGAAGCGCAATTCCAGAAGCAAAATCAGTTGTTCCATTCTTCTGGGATGGCTCATTCCAGAAATAACTGGAGCCATGAAATCCCGTGATCGATTTACATAGAAAACTAAACGGCCACAAACACGAAAACGTTGACCTTTCGTCAGAAGACATTAGAACAGGAGAGCCATTGAAAAGATGTGAAAGGAAAGGCTAGAAGACTGAAGAGAGGAGGAGACCTATACTGGACATGTTCCAGTGTCGGGCCACACTTCATAACGTCGTGATCTAAAGAGCTACAAAGTGAAGTGCATTGACGTTCATGTGACTAAGTGAACTGCTTGGCTTTTGGAGCGGCAGGCATCTACCTGATTACAGTGGGAAACTCTTCAACTCTTCACTTCTGTGTCTTATCCTTCAAATAAATGATATAGCATCAAATATATGCCAGATACCAACCGAAGTCAAATTGTATACGATACAGAGATTTTGTGTCTCTATTCTCGCGTGTATTCAGTCAATTTTCGACCCGTTTTTTGACCAAAAAAAAATATTGACACCTATTGGAAGCTGGACCTTGTTCCAATATTCTAATTCGATTTTCATGTTGTGACTTCTTTGAACATAGTGCCTCAATGCAATAACAGGGTGGCTTACTGTACAACACGCTAACTGACTGCGCTTTCCACGGGAATATTCATATCTTTTACTTGAAGAGTTACTGACTCCTTGTCAGTTTTGTTGACTAATCATAGGTATATTCAAGACAGTTTGAGTGAAACAAAACTTCTTTGCCAAGTCGCTAATGTAATGATGAAGGAAGCGTTAGCCTGCGCTACTAAATTGTTCAACGTATTATTCCTTGGTCAATCAGTGGGAAATTGCGTCTTTTAGGTGATCCAAGTAAAGGTTTTCTTTTCTGCTGGCAATGCTTGGATTATTTAAGAGCAGAGCTGACCATTCTGACTGTCGACACTTTGTGACCTCCCTTGCATTCTTAAATTGATTCTCAAGTCTGGGCTGACAGTTCAGTTCAGTTCAGTGGTTTATTTAATGTCTTTTCATCGTCAGATGATATTAGACACTTATTAAAAAAAAATTTTAACTTTCACACTCAGCTTACCTAGTACTTTCAAACCACGTCTGATATATGCATATTTACATAAGTGAAATACCCTAGTGGTACACAGGGTTGTTGATCATTATAAAAATGTTGCAACCTGTGGACTGCGAAATAACCATGGCAATTTCAGCAACATATGAACCATATAAGACGGTATTGACATTATCGAAGTTACTCATCTCAATCCTTTCTTCTGATAGAGCGGGGTCAACACTGATCATTCAATGGGCTCAAAGATTTACCCTTATATTTCATACAGTATGATTTTAGTTTTTCAGGAACTTATTTCTTGACCACAGTTTCTTTTTGTTTTACTGTTCTACCCTTCACTGGCTGCTTTCGGGTGCTGTAGAATTCTGTTCTTTAACCCATGGTGGTGAGAATGCCACAAAATGGTAGACTGTGGTATATCTCTATTTCATGCCAAGGGAGCACATCATGGACAAATCCCATCCAGTGAATGACAGGCCTTAGATCGAGCAGTATAAATAGTTCTGTACCTACGATAGATAATGCTGGTTACCATAAGTTGCTTCTTAAAAAATCCATATCATTTGCAGTATAATTCCCGACTGTTCATTCTCATTTTATAACCCCCTCCCCCACCCCTGCTCTTTTGAAACTGTTTTCCTTCACTCCTAAATTGATACATATGATATACATTCATGCACACAATCATCAACTCGTACAAATAAAACATACGCGGTAATCCAGAATCCAGAAACCTATATTCTTATATACACGGAGAGAGTTTAAAGGATTATAGATGGATTGTTGGCAAAACAACACAACAAACGGTTTTAATATTACACTAATCGCAAATATGTTAAATTCATTATACATCTTTTGTCGCATTTAGAAATAAGAAGTAGAAATAATACAGCTGCTACTGTTATGAAAACAAAGCTAGCAAATATTTTGTTCTTAACATATTGGGTGGTGGGTCTCTCACTAACAGCTACTGATTAGATCTGCATGATTCAACAAAAAAAAAGATACTTGAACAAAATGCTTTTTCAGTGACAAGCAATAAATGACATTTGACATATAAAACACAAAGTCAATCACAAAGCCAGTACACCGGCTCACCATGCATCTCTACATAATTGCTTCATGAAGTGAGCCGAGTCCATGACTAAATCACTCACACCATACTCTACAGGAGATTTGCGTCCCTCCTTCTGTCCGACCATTCTGCAGTAGATTTCGTCATCCATTTAAAATGCTTTCACTCGCCGGCCACGACTCTCATTGTCAGTCTCATAAACAAACGAACAGTCCCGGTGTGGCTGCTGGGTTTTTTTTTGGTTTTTTTTTTTATAACAGATAAAACTTCTCATACAGTCGAATAAAGATTTATGATGAGAGAGAGAGAGAGAGAAGAGGCGAGGGACATCAAACTTTAGTGACTTCAGACTTTTCTCGCTGGATGAATGTAATTCACTGTAGTGTACGCTCACACACCCGCTGATGCTGAAAAATCAAGCCCTATCCATTGGAATCAAATCACAGGAAATATACTGAGAGGCATAAAGTCCGCACACCATGCACACAAGTTCCACGGGTAAAATTTGATTTGTTGCTCTTTTTATGACCCATTCCTCAGTTGGTGGGAGTGTGACCCACCTTTCCACACCGACGTTTCTCGTGCAGCACGTGCCAGCGAACAGACAATAGCGCCAGAAGCAAAAAGCCAAACTGGGCGACAACTCAGTTCAGAGTGACTATTGCGTCGCTTTCTTCTCACGTGATAAACACACAGTTTAACCCCATAAAATGCCGCAACCAGAATGATTTTTATCACACTGCAAGAAAATGCCACGGCTAGACAACAACCAGCGAAACCGCGCTGTTGGGATCCTGAGGGCCGGTTCATCTGTCCGACAGGTGGCAAGAGCCATGAACGCCCACCACACCACTATCTACCGCCTACAACAGCGCTTGGCAGCCACCCTGCAGCTTCTGACCGTCCACGACCTGGCGTACCTCGAGTGACGACTCAGACAAGATCGAGCCATTCGCCTTTTCCACCTCAGGAACCGATTCCTGACTGCTGCTGCCATCGCTGGAGCAACTTTGGGGAGCGTGGGGACCCATCAGCAGCCGCACCATCCGACGACGCCTGTCACACGCAGGAATTAGGTGTCACAGGCCCTACGTTGGCCCTGTATTGACTGACAGACACAGGCAGGCCCGGACCATTGGGCAGCAAATGGTGCATTCATGGGAAGACACGCATGGAGGAATGTCATCTTCTCTGACGAGTCACGTTTTGCATGAGCCACGCTGATGGGAGAATCAGAATTTACAGGAGACGAGGAGAACGGTATCATGACCCTTGTGTTAGGCAGCTCGACCGGTTTGGCGGCCCTTCAGTGATGGTGTGGGTGTGCCATCAACGCCAACTTTATATCCCAGCTCGTGGTGATCGATGGCAACATCACGGCACAGCGTTACGTGAACCACGTTCTCCAGCCTGTCCTGCTTCCACTCCTGGATCACCGTGGTGGACGACACAGATTTGTGTTCCAGCATGATAATGCTACACTCACAGTGCCCGGATGACCCGTCAGTTTCTGCAGCAGAATGGAGTGGAGGTGATGCCCTGGCCATCCCTGTCACCTGACATGAACTGCATTGAGCACCTTTGGGACGCGCTCGGCAGGAGAGTGGAGCAGCATCAGCTGAGGCCCCAGACGAGAGGTGAACTGATCGCCGTTCTTCAGCATCACTGGGTCAACACCAGCAGGTGCAGATCCGACGTCTCGTGCAGTCCATGCCTCGGCGTCTTCGAGCGTGTGTAGCTGCCAATGGTGGATACACCAGATATTGACAGAATCATCTCTTTTGAAAGATGGTTTATGCTGTGCAATAACCATGTTTGACAGTTGTTTATGAATTTGATTCAGGTCGGGTTTTTTTTCTGTTCACACATGCCCTTTTCAATCAAGTTTTCTAATGCAGATTTGGTTTGTTTAAGTTGTTACAAGTTTCCAATTAAATAACTGACAAATGAGATTTTTGTGCATGATTTTTTATGTTCGTGCGGAATTTCTGCCTCTCAGTATAATACTGGGTTCGTTCCAAGTGGGAAAAAAATCCAACATAGAATCCCGGAGCTGGTTATTGTATTTCTGATTTTCACGTTAGATGGAGTGTGGGTGAGGAGATGGGAAGGGGGAAAAGATGGGTGAGTGGGTGGGTGGGCGATAGAATCTGGAATGGGATCGATTTTGAATGTATTTTATTCTGGCAATATTATGGGGGTGAGGAACCGAAGGAGGAGGGGGGGGGGGGGGGGCTTTTAGTGTCTACTGTCTTTTTTCCACACTTGATGAAGTAGTCTGGAATGGAGACAAAGTGTGTGTGTGTGGGGGGGGGGGGGAGTGCTTGGAGGGAGAGGTGCGTGTGGGTATGTTCGTTCTTTACTTTCATGTCTTTTTGCTTTTAACTATATAAGGCCACACACACACACACACACACACACACACACACACACACACACACACACACACACACACACACACACACACCACACACACACACACACACACACACACACACACACACACACACACACACACACACACACACACACACATGCTCACGCGTGCGCGAGCACACACGCACGTACACACGCGCGCGCGCGTCCACACCCACCCATTCACCCACCCACCCACCCACCCACACAATGCAGGTTGGTGTTGTTTGACTGTCCTAATTATGGAATCAAAAACGGTCTTATGCACTAAAAAAAAAAAAAGATTTTACCAAGGGTGGACTCCAGATTTCTAACCAAGCTACGAGGCAGGAATTAATGAGTTTGGAGACCCAGTGTTGCAAAGATTTGTGGGGAGTCTTCGCTGCAAAGTACCACCACTGTGTCTCCTTATGTGTGTGAGAGACAGGACACGAACGACACGGGGGGGGGGGGGGGGGGGGGGGGGACAACTCGCTATACTTTAACTTTTACATTTACTGGTAATCTGGGCCGTGACCTTCACCTTCGCCAGCTTCATTCCTCTTCACTTTACTGTCACGTCAGCTGGGACTCCTCGGCTTTTACTGTTTCTCCCTGTCCCTTTCCTGCATTCTGCTGGGACGTCGCTGCACATAGTGAGACCCGCGGAGTGGGAAGGTAAAGTGGCGGTACCATAGAATCCCGTTTTGGTAATGGTACCTTTACTGGTGTCTGTGTTGAGAAACTTCAAAGTGGCGGAAAGGCAAAGGTAAGGAGAAGGCCATTTTGTCTCGCAGTACAGGAGGTAGCCACGATAAGAGTGTGTGTGTGTGTGTGTGTGTGTGTGTGTGTGTGTGTGTGTGTGTGTGTGTGGTATGTGCGTGTGAGTTGTGTGTGTGGTGTGTGTGTGTGTGTGTGTGTGTGTGTGTGTGTGTGTGTGTGTGTGTGTGTGTGTTGAATCCGTAAAAAGTAGGCACAGTGGAAGTAACATCTTCATTTCGTTTTTCCCCCAACACTTTTTAGCTGAGGCCTTTTTATTTGAAACTAATGTGTAACGAAGATGCCGACACTTATTTGTTTATCTATTTATCTTATTTATTTGCTTGAACTGCGTGTCTGTTTTTCTGTCTTTTTATTTCTGTTTACAAAGACAAATGAGAGGACAAAAGAGCTCCAGAAACCCTACCTCCACGTACATTCCACCCCATTATAAAACAAAGAAAGGAAATGTCTAAAATCGCACTTTCAGAAATAGAGACCTCACCTTCTGTTGGTACCAGCATAACAAGGTGATGCTAAAACGCCTTTCAGAAATAGAGACCTCACTTTCTGTCGGTACCAGCATAACAAAGGTGATGCTAATGTTCTCTCCTTCCTCACTTTGCCATGCACGGTCCTAGGAAGTACAGGAACTAGTTACATTGCTGGATGGCCTGCAATGGTGTGTTCTGTGGTGTGCACACAAATCAGCTCCGCCACTGCTTAGGGAACTCTGGTCAAATTTATGCACAGAGGGTAGTGCGTATTTTTCCCCTAGATATAACCAATTGATGGTCCTTTTAAAAAAAACTGTCTATAAAATCAACAACTTAGAGCCAACAAATGAGATTTATACGATGCATTTTAGATATAGGAAAAGTGATTACATTTGAAAATAAAAGGCTAATGTATGTGATAAGGAAATTGGTGTTTGAACAAACAGATGAATGTGACTTGTAATTCTAGATTAAAACAAAATTGAAATGTGTGAGATTTGTAAACAAAAGCCATAGGAAACACACACACACACACACACACACACACACGCGCGCGCGCGCGCGCGCGCGTACAGACACACACGCACCACACACGCACACACACACACACACACACACACACACACACGTACACACACACGCACGCACACACACACACACACACACACACACACACACACACACACACACACACACACACAGAGGCGCACACACACACACACACCAACAACCGTACACAACACAGGCACACACACACACACACACAACACACATACACACACCACACAGGCACACACACACACACTAACACACACACACACACACACACACACACACACACACACAACAACACACCTTGTAACGTATCTCTTTAACAAAGATGTCAGGGAAGAAAAGACAGGAAAGATGTATAAAACGCACTTCAGACATCTGTCGATGTTTCTATCCCTTCCTTCGCGTGAGTCAACTCATGAGAAATGTTTCCCTTTTTTCTTTCCGATGTCATTTCGTCTGAAGGAAGATAATCAGTAAATGTCGCTTCATAACTCCTAATCTAAAACCCAGTGCCCAGTAAAACATGGTCCATCTCATTTGCTTTCTGTTATGAGAATCGACCTTTTCTCACCCTCCCCCCCTCTCTACCCCCTCTCCCCCCTCCCCCGCCGCTCACCCCATCTTACATTTACCTGACAAGCCTCCATGTAGTTCTACAGCTCCAGAGAGGTGATTTTGAGGTGAAGGTGTTTACACGGATTTGAAGGGGGTCGCCTCTATTCACAAAACAACGACAACGACAGTTTAAAAGAAAAAGGATAAAAATAGCAACGACAAGAAAAGGGAGGAAAAGAAAAGAAAAAAAAGAAAAAGAATGAAAGAGAAAAAGACGAAACAACGAAGTAAAATGTTGATCCTAAGTTCAACGCAGATTTGACACTTGTCATCCTACTGGCTCGTTCCTCGACATCTGGAGGTTTGATCTCTCTCTCTCTCTCTCTCTCTCTCTCTCTCTCTCTCTCTCTCTCTCTCTCTCTCTCTCTCTCTCTGTGCGTGTGTGTGTGTGTGTGTGTGTGTGAGCTGTTCTCAGTTCACGAGGTGGCAGCACTGTTCGGTCGCTCTCACGAATTCTGTTTACTGTTGTTAATAAACTTTCCCCAGAAGGATTCTCAGCAATTTTCATACAAATTGCAAGAAGAGAACCTGTTGGTTTTAGTCAACGTGTGGCCATTTTCTGTGGACCTGTCTTGCTTTTATGTGGAAGCGGGCCAGGGGTACTGTAGTAACGTGTCACAGTACAGCGACACTCCCTTTCAACACATGGCATGGGGCAGCTTTTGTGACCATGGTGTTGCGGGTGGGAGCTCTGACACTGTGTGGGGATGTGGAAAGTAACCCCCCCCCCCCCCCACTACTCCCCAACACCCCCACCCACATCCCAAGCCGCCCAAGAGGCGAAGCGTGCTGACCCACGTTTCCGACCGTTCCAGCCTTTCTTTCGACCATACAGAAAAAAAAAAAAACAAACAGCTTCAGGTCAGGAGAGAAAGGACTCACAGCCTACCATCGCTGACGTCGTCCAGATGTTGACAGATCTGAGCTGCAAGTCTGACAACGGGTATACCACGCTAACCGGTCTGAATGACGTTGTAACAGGACTCATTGACCAGGCAGCCTCCTTCACATAACGTACAACGGCTCTGCAACAGAGGAATGACATCTTGTCACAAGAGAACAGCGGGCTACAGAGGAAAGTGGACAGTCTGGAGACATGCTTGGAGGACGTCGAGGGTCATAAATCCAGGAGGAACAACTAGTTCTCTGGCATTCCCCAGACCAACCGCCAAGAAAATCTGGCAGCAGTTTGAAAGAACGAACTTGGCATCCATGATGATGATCTGCAGTTTGATAGTGCCCACCAAGTGAAAGGAGGGAACAACACATCACCCATTGTAGCCAGGTTTATCTTTTGACGAGGACGGAGGCAACGTCATGCAGCAG
>CM065729.1:43109932-43127432 GCA_033310375.1 Conus canariensis | reverse complement strand
CGTCAGTCATAACGATCAGAGTGCTGATGGTGTTTGACCCTTCAACACAGAGCAATTTACAGTGAGGGTTGTTTGGTGGTTGGGGAGGCTTGGGGAGGGGGGAGGGGCTGGGGGGGGGGGGGGGGTAGGGAGCATTAGGAAGGACAAAGATGGATTGGACTGTTTGGCGGATATGCATGGGGACAACTGTTGAAGGAGGATAAAGATGAATATTATGTTCGGCAGATGGCGATGGAGATGGATGGGGGATAATTGTTGAACGAGAATGAAGATGAATAGTTATGTCTGGCGGATGGCGATGGAGGTGGATGGGGATAATTCTTAGATGAGGATTTAGATTGATTGGAATGTTCGGCAGATGGCGATGGAGATGGATAGGGATAATTGTTGAATGAGGAATAAGATGATTGGAATGTTTGGCAGATGGCGATGGAGATGGATAGGGATAATTGTTGAATGAGGATAAAGATGGATTGGAATGTTTGGCAGATGGCGATGGAGATGGATAGGGATAATTGTTGAATGAGGATAAAGATGGATTGGAATGTTTGGCAGATGGCGATGGAGATGGATAGGATAATTGTTGAATGAGGACTAAAGATGGATTGGAATGTTTGGCAGATGGCGATGGAGATGGATAGGGATAATTGTTGAATGAGGAAAAGATGGATTGGAATGTTTGGCAGATGGGATGGAGATGGATGGGATAATTGTTGAATGAGGATAAAGATGGATTGGAATGTTTAGCAGATGGATGGAGATGGATGGGAATAATTGTGAATGAGGATAAAGATGGTGTTATGTTTACAGTAGGATGGAGAGATGGAATAGGATAATAAAAATGTATGTGGCTGAGATGGAGGAAGGATTAAAAGTTGGGAGTTTGGATGGATGGGGATGATTGTAGTGATCGTTGCATGGGGACATACATGTGCTGGGAAAGTTTGACAGATGTGGACGTAAATGGATAGGAATAACTGCTTGATGATGAAATATATTATAGTATTCGGATGTTTGACCAGTATGGATGAAGATAAACTGGGATGACTGTTGGATGGGTAGAGATAGTCGGAAGTAATCGGCGTGTAAGATAGGCATCTCTGTGTTTCCAGAACGTTCTACATGTTGACATGGATTGTCTTAGAATCTGATCTCTTGCATACGTACACACACAGAGGAGGCCTGTCTGCATAGACGTTGACCCGGTATACCAGATCAAAGCTGCCTGACCCTTCACCCATCCGCCATTGCTGGGATTCGAACAAGCAAACCTTGAACTGAGACGCCATCAGTTTCCCCACTGGCGCCATCGACTCCATCATCATCCGACTCCTGTTAGGTGGATTTCACATGGCCCAGTAGTCTGTGCATCCAATCCCCCCCCCCCTTAACACACACACACACACACATACACATCCTCACCCCACAGGCTCCTAGGGATAACCAGCCATTGTGGAGCAGTGGTCAGAGACTCAGACTTGCTGACTGACAGGTCGTTCGTTCGATTCCCATAACGGGTATTGAACTGTGACGATTTCCAGCCCCAACTGGTCCCTGTTCAGAATCGAGTGTGTTATGGATAGACTTGAACCACGTTGGCGAGTTCCATCTACTTAAAGGATGCATCTTTTATTGTTTCATGTACTCGGATAGACATGTTCAACACCACTTTTGCATTTTCAGGTGCATCCATGGAAAATCTGTCTTTCCCCAACATAGAATTGTGCCTTTCACTTTCCGCTTAAAAAGATCTCCGAAAGCATCAAAGACTGGCACAGACTACACCATTTCAGCACAGTTCTGGCACACACTATGCCGTTTCAGCACAACTCTGGCACAGACTATGCCGTTTCAGCACAATTCTGGCACAGACTATACCGTTTCAGCACAATTCTGGCACAGACTATGCCGTTTCAGCACAACTCTGGCACAGACTATACCGTTTCAGCACAACTCTGGCACAGACTATACCGTTTCAGCACAATTCTGGCACAGACTATACCGTTTCAGCACAACTCTGGCACAGGCTATACCGTTTCAGCACAACTCTGGCGCAGACTATACCGTTTCAGCACAACTCTGACACAGACTGTACCATTTCAGCACAATTCTGGCACAGACTGTACCATTTCAGCACAACACTGGCACAGACTGTACCATTTCAGCACAACTCTGGCACAGACTGTACCATTTCAGCACAACTCTGGCACTGACTTTACCATTGCAGCAGAAATACTGACCAAAGTTACAGTAATCTACAGTAACCAATCGATTTGGCAGTAAAAAAAAATATGGATGTTGTCGTCATAACTGCATGGGTAATGCAGATATAACAATTACTGTATTTTCAAAGTGTGAACTGTTGTTTCTCTTCGAATCCTTTTGTTTTTTATTGTCATAACCATAATCATCTTCATTCTCGTCTCTGCCATCATTATTATCAACAACGAAAACATTAACATCATCGAGCAATTTTGTGTGTGTGTGTGTGTGTGTGTGTGTGTGTGTGTGTGTGTGTGTGTGTGTGTGTGTGTGTGTGTGGTGTGTGTGTGTGCGCGCGCGCGCGCGCGCGCGCGCGCGCGCATGCGTGCATGAGTACGTGCGTGCGGTGTATGCGTGTGTGCGTTCGTGTGTTTGCACAGGTTTCATTTTCTTTTTCATTTTAATCACTGCCCTTACACTACTCAGTAACCTCTCTCTCTCTCTCTCTCTCTCTCTCTCTCTCTCTCTCTCTCTCTCTCTGTTGATGGTTTTGTGGGGTATGTAGGCATGTATTCTTATTGTAAGGCATACCTTCAGGCCTAGCATTGAATCTTGTATTTCCATAATGTGCTCCTTTATTTTATCATTTCTTGTTATGTTTCTGCCCTTTCCTCCAACTTTATTGCGTTTTATATACATGCTAACGGTTAAAGGGAACGGATTGGAAAAAATTAAATCTTAGACCTTGACTGAACAAAAGTTATTTTCGAAAACTGGAACCCCAAAATGTGAAATAAGTTCTTAACGTAATTAAAAACGAAAATCCATTATTTGAAAATTAGGTGCCTGTGTCCTATAAAGTAAGCGCGTGAGGATTCTGAAAAGAATACAGTTTTGACTGCTTTCATATACACATAAACTGAAAAGCACCAAAAACATGGTCTTAATTGCAGATGAATAACAACATTGAAAACAAAGACAATAAAAGTTGGTACACGTCTGAAGGCACCTTCAAAATGCATTAAGGTTTTTTTAATTGTCGCGGAAAAATGCCAAGAGGAAAACTGGCAGACGATCTGTGCATAAGAGGCATTATGTTGCGTTCAACGGGGTTCAGCAGCACTTGAACATACTCAGTGACTGCAATCGAGACAGAGAAACGGCCGCACGTGCATCACGTCCCTTACTTCATCAGCGTAAAGTTATACTCTGCATCTTTTAAATCATTGAGGAACAAAATTAATCATCTGCAGCAGCCAATCTGTTCTTGCCTCGTCGTAAAAGCTTAGAATTGACGATTTTTATTTCTCAGAACCAAACGCATGATAATTATTTCCAAAGCCACTGAAGAGTGAAAGATCTTTCTCAAACAACAGTAACCCTCAAACGGTGGCATAGGTGCTCAAAATAGATACAAATCGAAAATCCCTGTTCCGAAATCACATCGGTACTGCTGCTGTGTATAGTCAACATTTGTGGCATCTGATTGCGCTACAACATTTCAGTTGAACTGCTTTTGCTTGCATATCCATGGAGCAGTACTGAAAACAACGTACACAAACACGATCACAGCTGTCGCGCATTTGAAAGTCATTTAGAGCATATTCTGGTTAAAGAAAAGCCATAGAAAAACATCACCAGAAAATCATGGTAGAAAAAGTGAGCGCATCAGGCACTGCATACCCATCCCCTCCCTCTCCCCTTCCACCTGCTCGGCATAGCAACTTTCCCCCCAGCGTTCTTAATTGGGAAAATTATTACAATATCATTTTCACCAGCTCACCTCCCCCCCTCCCCTCCTCCCCCCCCCCCCCCCCTCCCCACCTGCGTCGCCCCCATCTACAGCTCTGAAGAGAAGTTTTAACTCACTGCCCCTTCCTAGTCGAAGTTATCTGCCCATCATTTTCATTTTCCCTTCCTCTATTTGCAGTTCCCCTTCCTTCCTTTGCCAACCCTCCCTCTCTTTGCTTTTTCCTTTCTTTCATCTCTGTTGGTTTCCCTCTCTTTGCCTTGTCCTTTCTTTCATCTCTGTTTGGTTCCCTCTCTTTGCCTTGTCCTTTCTTTCATCTCTGTTTGGTTTCCCTCTCTTTACTTTGTCCTTTCTTTCATCTCTGTTGGTTTCCCTCTCTTTGCCTTGTCCTTTCTTTCATCTCTGTTTGGTTCCCTCTCTTTGCCTTGTCCTTTCTTTCATCTCTGTTGGTTTCCCTCCCTTTGCCTTGTCCTTTCTTTCATCTCTGTTGGTTTCCCTCTCTTTGTCTTGTCCTTTCTTTCATCTCTGTTGGTTTCCCTCTCTTTACTTGTCCTTTCTTTCATCTCTGTTGGTTTCCCTCTCTTTGTCTTGTCCTTTCTTTAATCTCTGTTGGTTTCCCTCTCTTTACTTTGTCCTTTCTTTCATCTCTGTTGGTTTCCCTCTCTTTGTCTTGTCCTTTCTTTCATCTCTGTTGGTTTCCCTCTCTTTACTTTGTCCTTTCTTTCATCTCTGTTGGTTTCCCTCTCTTTGTCTTGTCCTTTCTTTAATCTCTGTTGGTTTCCCTCTCTTTGCCTTGTCCTTTCTTTCATCTCTGTTTGTTTCCCCCTCTTTGACTTGTCCTTTCTTTAATCTCTGTTTCCCTCTCTTTGTCTTGTCCTTTCTTTAATCTTTGTTTCCCTCTCTTTGCCTTGTCCTTTCTTTAATCTCTGTTTGTTTCCCCCTCTTTGCCTTGTCCTTTCTTTCATCTCTGTTTTGTTTCCCCCTCTTTGCCTTGTCCTTTCTTTCATCTCTGTTTGTTTCCCTCTTTGCCTTGTCCTTTCTTTCATCTCCATTTGTTTCCCCCTCTTTGACTTGTCCTTTCTTTCATCTCTGTTGGTTTCCCTCTCTTTGCCTTGTCCTTTCAGTAATCTCTGTTGGTTTCCCTCTCTTTGTCTTGTCCTTTCTGTAATCTCTGTTTGTTTCCCTCTCTTTGCCTTGTCCTTTCTCTAATCTCTGTTGGTTTCCCTCTCTTTGCTTTCGCCTTTCTTTAATCTCCATTTGTTTCCCTCTCTTTGCCTTGTCCTTTCTTTAATCTCTGTTGGTTTCCCTCTCTTTGCCTTGTCCTTTCTCTAATCTCTGTTGGTTTCCCTCTCTTTGCCTTGTCCTTTCTCTAATCTCTGTTGGTTTCCCTCTCTTTGCCTTGTCCTTTCTCTAATCTCTGTTGGTTTCCCTCTCTTTGCCTTGTCCTTTCTCTAATCTCTGTTGGTTTCCCTCTCTTTGCTTTCGCCTTTCTTTAATCTCCATTTGTTTCCCTCTCTTTGCCTTGTCCTTTCTTTCATCTCTGTTGGTTTCCCTCTCTTTGCCTTGTCCTTTCTGTAATCTCTGTTGGTTTCCCTCTCTTTGCCTTGTCCTTTCTCTAATCTCTGTTGGTTTCCCTCTCTTTGCCTTGTCCTTTCTTTCATCTCTGTTTGTTTCCCCTCTTTGCCTTGTCCTTTCTTTCATCTCCATTTGTTTCCCCCTCTTTGACTTGTCCTTTCTTTCATCTCTGTTGGTTTCCCTCTCTTTGCCTTGTCCTTTCAGTAATCTCTGTTGGTTTCCCTCTCTTTGTCTTGTCCTTTCTGTAATCTCTGTTTGTTTCCCTCTCTTTGCCTTGTCCTTTCTCTAATCTCTGTTGGTTTCCCTCTCTTTGCTTTCGCCTTTCTTTAATCTCCATTTGTTTCCCTCTCTTTGCCTTGTCCTTTCTTTAATCTCTGTTGGTTTCCCTCTCTTTGCCTTGTCCTTTCTCTAATCTCTGTTGGTTTCCCTCTCTTTGCCTTGTCCTTTCTCTAATCTCTGTTGGTTTCCCTCTCTTTGCCTTGTCCTTTCTCTAATCTCTGTTGGTTTCCCTCTCTTTGCCTTGTCCTTTCTGTAATCTCTGTTGGTTTCCCTCTCTTTGCTTTCGCCTTTCTTTAATCTCCATTTGTTTCCCTCTCTTTGCCTTGTCCTTTCTTTCATCTCTGTTGGTTTCCCTCTCTTTGCCTTGTCCTTTCTGTAATCTCTGTTGGTTTCCCTCTCTTTGCCTTGTCCTTTCTGTAATCTCTGTTGGTTTCCCCCTCTTTGCCTTGTCCTTTCTGTAATCTCTGTTGGTTTCCCTCTCTTTGCCTTGTCCTTTCTGTAATCTCTGTTGGTTTCCCCCTCTTTGCCTTGTCCTTTCTTTAATCTCTGTTGGTTTCCCTCTCTTTGCCTTGTCCTTTCTGTAACCTCTGTTGGTTTCCCCCCTCTTTGCCTTGTCCTTTCTGTAATCTCTGTTGGTTTCCCCCCTCTTTGCCTTGTCCTTTCTTTAATCATTATTTCCCTCCCTCTCTTTGTTGTCTCCTTTCTTTGATCTGTATTTCCTTCTCTCTCTTTGCTTTTTCCTTTCTTGTTTCTCCTTTCCCTCTCTTTGTTGGCAGTTAAAGAAGCAAAGAAAAATCGAGGAAGATCAGTCAGGCCTACTAGCATCTGTGGACCGACAGATACAGAGGACTGTCAATACAAACAAACACATAGATCTTGTTTTGCAGGGATTCTTGTTCCAGTTAAAGCTGGAACAAAAGTAGTGAGAATGATGACTAACAAAGACTTCCAGTTATTCAACATGCAGTAGGTTATGCGGCATTGGAGAGTAGGTCATAACCATGATGGGTTAGTTCCCTGGCAGAGTCATTGTGTTCCTGGAGAGCTACTTCTGTTGGCTTTACGTCTTCGCTGAGAAGTTGTTGCTCCTCAAAATCTGAATGCAGACCCCGGTTATTCCAAGGAAATGTAATTACATCCGCGTTACAGAGGACGCGTTTATTGCAGACTATCTATTCAATCTATCGCTGTGTCTTCATTTCTTATCTCCAAAGGATCATACTGATTCTGTAGCTTCGTTGTATTTTTTTTTTCTTAATTGGCATCCAGTTTCATCAGCAGACAAAGATTGTTTGGACCTGGAAGAAGTTCATAGAAATCTCTTCTTCATCTCCACAAATTCGATTTCTTTTCACGTAGTCTGCCTACACTTTGGGGAAGGGGTTGGGGGGAAGGCTGTGGGGTGGTGAGATCGAGGCCGGGCTGCTGTTTTCCTACACTGCCCTACTGAAGGAAGTTTTTAATTGCGGGCATTCTTGAAACCGGTGCGTTTTATACGACCACTAGAGGGCGTTTCTCTTTTTCCTAGACAGGCGGCAGGCTTAACGCCTCCTCCTTGGTTGATGACTAAGTTTGGCACGCTGACTTCTCCAACTGCCACGCCGACGCAGTCCGTGAGAAAGATTGGTGGCCGTCACGTGACTGTCACGTGACCGTCTTGTTGCCGACCTTTCCAGGGCTATTGCGCCATGATCCGGTCGTTCAAGTCGCTCCTCCTGAGTCGTCTAGCAAAAGACACTAAAAACTACCCCGAGCCCCCAAAACAGAACATGGACAACCTTCTGACATGTGAGGCATTGTAAAGAAGATGGAACGTTAAAAAAAAAAAAACGGACATTCAGATATTCCACCTTTGTGGTCTGCGGCAAGAAAAGGTTGCAGAAAGTGGGAAAGAGAGTGTCAGCTGGCACGCTTTCTGATCCCTTACGGACTGACAACTATCTGTAATGCAAGTTTGGATTTTGTTTTAGCCTCTTAACTGCCCTTCAGATCTAGACACTATATGTCACCTTTTGATAAAGCCAGCTGTGTGTGGCGACAACTGAAAAGATCTTTACAGACTGCCGATAACTTGTCAGCTTGAAGGGATCTATGAAGTATTCGAACACTAGTACACATGAACACTACAATCGCTTCTGGTCTTAAGAAATCGGGGTTACTGGATTCAATCTACCCAACAGTGGCATTGCTAACTGCTCTTGAATACGTCTCCACTAGGAGTTGAACGAGACAGCTGTTCAGTGCCAGCGGGATCGCTTCACCCTGTCTTGCTCTCCATTCGACCTTGCTGAAGCAGTGGTTCTGGGGACAGACCCGGGATTCTCTTCAGAGAGCACGTAAGACCTCATGGTGAAAGATTGGCCGTGTCTGGAGTTGTACTGTCTTCACCTGTCATCTGAACAGCGAATAAGGCTGCAGGATGCACACGGCAATTTACTGATGGTGGCGTTTTACGCCGGTAGGCTCTGCAGTCATGAAATACGGGCTGGTACACCCATGGGAACGTTCCCGTGGAGGTTCTGTCGTGTCACATCCAGTGGCCATTACACAATGGCATCTGCCAAGAAGCAGTTATGTCCCTTGACGTCTTAATGGAATGCCCTGAGCGTGCCTGCACCGTATGTAAACACAGCGCAGACTTCCGAGGCTAGTGCAAGATTGCTCCCAGCTGGTTTGTTCGGCAGTTGAGGACAGTACTTCTTTGGGTTCACCCGCACCTTAGAACGGTGCAACTGTTGAGAATGCTAAATACCTATGATACACATAGAAGCCTCTCGATCAAGACTAATTCAGTGCATTGAGCTACAAGGTTGGCAGATTTAAGTGGTGACAAGTACTGTAATAGCTGACATGTTGACATAGGGTGTATAACTGAGTTAAGTAAACATGTGTGTGTCAGAATGGGGGTGGGTGGGTGGATGCGGTTGTGTTGTGTTTTTGTCCCTGTAATTTTTCTTCTAACAATACTGAAGACTATAATCTGTCGTTTTCATGTTACCAACTTAAACCAGCTTAGCAAACTTATACTTATTCTGCTCCCGGCCTTGATGACATTCATTACTAGCATCTGAAGCATATCCCAGAACCTCTACACGGGACCCCAAAACTCTGCTTATAACTATGATTTTTACCCGAAGTTCCTCAAAAAGTTTGAAGACAAACGCAGTTTCATTCCATCTTTGGGATTCATATTCTTTCCCTTTCGAACAGAGCAGACACAAACTTTGCAGTCGTGTGTGATTCCGACAACCCACCATAGATTTTCCTCACCCCGGAAACCGCTCTGACTTGCATCATTGTGCAAAGGCTCCACCAGCTCTCTGGTATATAAAAAAAAAACTTTTCTTTTGCCAAACTGTGTTCTAAAAGTCCATCTTTTCAACAAATATTCACTGATGGCTCCATATCTGAAGAGGGGTTTACCTTTGCTGCACATTTCGTAACGGCTATTTCTTTCAGAGTTGTTCTAAACACATTCTCACACACAGCTCTGTCCATACTGCTGAGCTCACTGCTTTGGTCCTGCCTCTTCAGCTGGTCTCTGAACCAAAGCATGACGACTTCCTCCTTCTCTCCCGCTCCTTTTCTGGTGCGGTGGCCATTGCTGGCAGTAACCTCAAACACCATTTGCAGCTGAATTTGTTTGAACTGTACGCCTGTCTGAAACCCGATGGTTACGACATTGTTTTTGTTTGGGTTCCTTTTCATGTTCAAATTCGAAGTAATGAAGCGGTTGATCGATTTGCCAAGAATGGCTCAAAGAAAGAGTTGATTTAGACTTTCTACTCCTTATACCGATCTCAAAAGTTTAAACTTTGGCGACAGGAATGGGACTCGCAGGCGGATGAAAAAAAGAACTCTTCCAAATTCATCCACACCTTTAAAAAAAAGTTTTTACCGTGTGTCACTGGCAGCCGTACAGAAGAAACAGTTATTTGCAGATAGCACACAAACAACTCATTTTACACCCACTCGTATCTTCTAAAAGGTGAAGAAATTCCGTGGTGAATTGCATGTGATGCACCACTCTCTATAAAACATGTTACTGAGTTTGGGGACACACATTACGTCAGACACAAACACTTTACGGCAGACTGCATGAAAATCCTCTTCGGAGACCTCCCACCTGATGCGATTTTTGAGTTTCTGAAAGAGAGGAAACATCTTTTACGTGATCTTAGATTTTTACTGAAGAAAGATTTATCAAATGTCCGGCGTGTTTCAGAAAATCTGTTTTAATTAGCTGTGTATGTATGTGTTTATTTTCAAACACTGTTTGAAGAATTGACTTCAACGAGGTGACAGCCCTGATACAGCTGTTTGTGGTTGGTTGGGCTATATGCAACATGAATAAAATCGAATTTTGTAATACAGATCCTTCGGGATCATCCTAAAATTGTTTGCTTCACGTCGACATATCAAAAAATAAAATGATGACTTTTATATTTGGAATATGAAAAATAGCAGAATAATGTCAACAGTATAATGCTGCTTCTGACAGCAGTGTGTTGTGTGTATTATGTATAACTGCCAGTGATGTTGAAATGCAATATTCCATCCATGTTCAGCAGCTTACGGCTAGAATATGTTAGTTCGACATGGCTTGACTAATCATCCATAAAAACCATTGTAGTTGGGGAAATGTATGCATATATTTCTATTCAGTTCTAAATGAGCAAGTGGGTGTGTGTCTGTTACCACCATAATGCAGAAGTAATGTCACTGCACTGGGACGTAAGAGACACCTGTCAGCAGATTGTTCTCTATAATTGCTCAGACTTCGTTTCTACATTCACAATTTTATACTTTGTATGTACATTCGTTAAAAAAAGTAAACTCTCTCTCTCTCTCTCTCTCTCTCTCTCTCTCTCTCTCTCTCTCTCTCTCTCTCTCTCTCCTGTATTTTGTAAAAAAAGGAGGAAGAGGAAAAAGAAGAGGAGGAGGACGAGGAAGAGGAGGAGGCAGGGAAAGACAAAGAAGGAGAAGTTTTCAAACTTCCCTCTCGCTGCTTCTTTTTTTTTTTTCTTCTTCTTCTTCTTCTTCTTCTTCTTCTTCTTCTTTTTCGTTGTTGTTGTTAGATGGCTTCAGCCAAGAGACCATAACAAGCATTACGACCCTTGCCAGGGTTCTGGCTTTTAGTCCGGCTCAGATTAAGGGATCATCCAGGCGCTCCGAACCGGAAGTCGTGTTGGAGAGATGGCGGCCTTTAATTGGCCCGGGCTTTCTCCCAATTTCTTCCCCGAGTTTAGTGGGCACAGAGTGCGGCGAGAGATGGATGCCAAATGTTTCGGTCCAGATACGGGGCTGGCACAGATTTGCTGGTGTTATTTTATGTCGTAAAGGTGTGTGTGTCTGTCTGTCTGTCTGTCTGTCTGTCTGTCTGTCTGTCTGTCTGTCTCACTGACTAGTCATGTGTGTGCGTGTGTGTGTGTGCGTATGTGTGTGTGTTTGTCTGTCTGTCTGTCTGTGTCTGTGTCTGTCTGTGTCTGTATGTCTGTGTGTATGAGTGTGTGTGTGTGTGTATGTGTCTGTCTGTCTGTCTGTCAATCGATCTATACGCCACCTCTATAACGTAGCTGTACTCACCTGTCCTTCCATCGACTAGTCTATCTGTCTGTCTGTTTGCCTATCCATAAAACTTGTTTGGTTTCTTCTTTCTATTCTTCCTTCGCTCTACGTGTAATTCTTATCTTTTCAGCACACCCCCCCCCCACCCCCCCTCCCTCCCTCCCTCCCGTCCCCGCCCTCCCCTCTGCTTCTTCATTTCCTTCAAGTGTTTTCTGTCATTTTTCTTTGTGTTGTTCTCGTTGATACTGCTGCTGCTGCTGCCTTCCTTGCTGCTCAGTGGTTATCGTTTTGTTTTTACCAATAAACAATATTCTGCTCAAAACACTTGCTGTTGATAACAGGACTGGGGTTTTTTTTTACAGAGACAAAATACTGAGCAATAGACAAAGTGAAAAAAATGAGCAGTACAAAAATAAAGAAAGAAAGAAAACTGAGTAACAGAAAGAAAGACCGAAGGAGAAAAGGAAAATAAGAAAGTAAGTAATGTGGAGGAATAGACAATCGACAAGAAAAATATGTTTAAAAAACGGAGGAAAGCAGAAAACGTCAGAAAAATAAAACCAAGACAGAAACAAAGGAAAGGACAAAAAATATGGCCCAAGCAGATACCACGTAGAGAGAATAAAAAAGAATTGATCAAACTTGGAAGTTACGTTTCTGTCATTAATTATTCAATGCCTACACAGAAGGATTCAACAAAACAGAAAGAAACATTGCACAAAAACCAGCCATTTATCACTGAAATAGGCGAAAAACCAAGGAAGTCATTCCAAACAAAATCCACCAGAAAAATGGATTTGTTTTAGTCATTTTCTGCAACTGTCGATATTTTCTTTTCGTATAAAACATTATATTTCTTTTTAGATCGATACATACCATTCTTAAAAATTGCACGTGAAATGGAGAAAGTCCACCAGATTGATTAAACGAGTCTCACGTGCGAGTTTGAAGCAACGCTCATGTTCATTCTGGATTTTTTTCTGACTACTAAATTAGAAGCAGCCCTTCCCAAAACTACAGATAATGCGCGTGGGTATTCCCAAGCAAGACGGATGAAGAAAGAACATTTCAGCAATAGGCTGTTTTAACATGGAACAGCATTAAAACGATTACTGCATGGAGAAGACCTAGATTCCCTACTATCACAAGATCAATGAGTAGTGTGTGTGTGTGTGTGTGTGTGTGTGTGTGTGATGAAGAAACCATATGACGAGATAGACCGCAGAAGGTAAAAGAACATCCCCTCTCTCTCTCTCTCTCTCTCTCTCTCTCTCTCTCTCTCTCTCTGTTATGCAAATGTTCCGGAGTATAAAATGTTACCCTTCAAGGGGGCCAGGCCGCACACAGGACAAGACTTCTAAACTGTCGTTCGCTGTCAAGTTCGTTTCCTTTAACTTGCACCTCCTGACTGGCCTGAGGGCCGCGAGCCTAAATCACTGTGTAGGCGGATGTCTGCCTAAATCACTGTGTGGGCGGATGTCTGCCTAAATCACGGTGTGGGCGGATGTCTGCCTAAATCACTGTGTGGGCGGATGTCTGCCTAAATCACTGTGTGAGCGGATGTCTGCCTAAATCACTGTGTGGGCGGATGTCTGCCTAAATCACTGTGTGGGCGGATGTCTGCCTAAATCACTGTGTGAGCGGATGTTTGCCTAAATCACTGTGTGAGCGGATGTCTGCCTAAATCACTGTGTGGGCGGTTGTCTGCCTAAATCACTGTGTGGGCGGATGTCTGCCTAAATCACTGTGTGGGCGGATGTCTGCCTAAATCACTGTGTGGGCGGATGTCTGCCTAAATCACTGTGTGGGCGGTTGTCTGCTTAAATCACTGTGTGGGCGGACGTCTGCCTAAATCACTGTGTGGGCGGATGTCTGCCGAAATCACAGTGTGGGCGGATGTCTGCCTAAATCACTGTGTGGGCGGATGTCTGCCTAAATCACTGTGTGGGCTTATGTCTCCACCACTCTGGCTGTCAGCTGGCAAGCATAGGTTATGAATCTCAGAGGTTTTTCCGCTCTCCCAGATCAAGCTGAAACTTTCATCAGCCGCTGCTGCCATTGCATTCAGGACAGGTTCTCATCTTACAAAAAAAAAAAAAAAAAGCTTGCTCCAGCCACTATGGCAAGGACTGGCTTCGAATCCAGATTCTTTGAAGCTGCTGGATAGGCCACCATAGTTCTCAGTCTTAAATATGGTACGCTTTCTCAAGTCTGATTTGTGTGACCAGGATATTCTGTTTTGATGAAGGGGATTATAGTACCGTATCCGGTCTCATGCTACTCTTTGTGGTGACTTCTGTTTTTCTTTCCTTATGCATGAAGATATTCCGTGCCCTTCAAGTCACTCACAGCATCCAGTAAATGCCACTTTGATGTACCTGATTGAAAGTTGTTCCAGGCCATGATTTGCTGCCTCCCGCTATTTATAACATCATCGCTGGAGGTTCTGTTGTTGCTGTTTTTCCCCTATGGCAGAACTAAAGACATGTACACATGTACAATCTCTTTATAAATGTTTGTTGTGCTTTCATGAGAACCTCCTGTGTTTCCTTTCCTCGGGTTAGCGCTGCCACGCACGAGCACAGAACATGTTCACTGTTTGCCCTGGCCAAGTGGACAAGCGAGGTCATCTCTTTTCCCTCATTTCACCTGGCTCGCGCTTGAGGACGGGAGGTCATATGAGGACCTGAGATCTCACTATTCTTGACTGCGCTGCTCCTATTGCCTTCGGCCAATACTTATTTTCTGTTAATTCTAGTCTCTGTCAATATGCGTTGTGTCTTGCTAACCTAATTTTGAGGTTTTCATGTACTAGGTTCTCTGACTCTTGAGCTTTTTATTTTCTGCTAGTCTTCAGTTTGGGCTGAATTGGTCTGAATACCTTGTGTCCACGTGGGTAATAACCTTGCATGTACCACGTTTAATTTCTCTTTGATAGGTTTTAGGGGGTAGCTCTAGCTTCGTTTTGCGACAGAAGAGCGGAACATCAATGAGCCAAGATGGAATACCAAACCATTTCCTTCGGTATGTATCGAAGCTTTTGCATCAGGGCATGAACTGCAGGCACCACAACTTGGTGTGTGTCAGGGACGCCACGCGGGTTTATTACCTGCAGGTTTCCTTCTGCCAGTTGCTTAGTTTCAGTTTCCGTCTTTTGTGTCTCTCAAGGAATCATCATCATACACCTCTCAAGCTTCTCGACTGGTTCGTCTGTCTATGTTAGAATGGACTGGCAGACTACAGTGAACGTAATTACTTTTCCCTCTCCGCAGTAAGAGGCTTCATGATTAGATAAAATTCTAGGTGAGGCGACTAAGTCGTCTTACGACCTCAGTATCTTTCCTTGTTGGAAAGGACGGTTATATCATCCATGATGGCTTTTAGAAGTGTCTTCGTCATCAGTTTCAGAGTTCTGCTGGACCTTTCCTGTTCTTTGCTGCTTTCATGATGACCTATACTGCTGACACGAACAATATCGGAGAAATTGCACAATCCATTGCTATGCTACCTTGATTCTTGATCAATTCCTTTGTATATTCTTTTCTCGATAACCTCATTGAGAACCATTGAAAATATTGTATTAGCATTTCCCAGATGTTCTTTGAGACATAATACATCTCCCGAGCATCTCTCCTCAACACCAACGTCAGACCTGTGCTGCTGTATGGCTCGGAGACCTGGAGACTCACCAAAGGGCTGGAGCACAAGTTGCAGGTCTTCATCAACACATGCCTGCGGCGGATCCTCCGCTGCAGGTGGCCTGACAGAATTGCCAATGAGGAGATATGGCGCCAGACAAATCAGAGACCAATCGTAGACACCATCAGAATCCGAAAGTGGAAGTGGATCGGACACATCCTACGCCGAGGCCCGGACAACACCACACGGCAGGCACTGGATTGGAACCCTCAAGGAAAGAGAAAGCGAGGCCGCCCAGTGACAACTTGGCGTAGGACGCTGGACAGTGAGCTGATTACCATCAAGCTGTCCTAAGGTGAGGCAAAGCGGGCAGCCCAAGACCGCACACGTTGGAAATCTGCAGTGAAGGCCCTATGCTCCCGTTGGCGCGAAGAGGATTAAACAAACACATCTCCCGAGCCACTTAAATCGTCTGACGTGGAACTATCCATATGCCTTTTTTAGATCAGGCAACAGCACGTCGAAGTCCATTTTGTCTGCTAACCTCTTCTAACTGCTTTTTAATCATCGTGGCATGTTCTACACAAACAGACACTCCGGGTGCGCCCCCTTTCTGTAGTTACATACCCAAGTACTCATTTTCTGTGCGGCATTTAGTCAACCTTGCTGCCATCACAGAAGACTTTCTCCTTCAACGTTCAGAACTGACAATGGTCTGAACTTGTTCATACTGCTCGACTTCTGCTCTACTGAAGTTTACACTCTGTCAGTTGTCATCCACTGGCTGGTCATCAAGTTCCTCTAGGCTGATCTGAACACATTGTGGAGCCTCTCAAAGACGTTGGGCTACTTCTTTTACAGTGCGTGGAATTTTCCCTTAAACACAGGCGATGGTTTGGCTCTGGTTTTCTTAACCTTATGTTGGTTTCTTTTCTTTTCGCCTTTCCTCTAGGCGCCAGCAGCTGACATCAAAGTGGGGAATTCAAATGGTGTCTTGCTGTGAGGCACGCCATATTTTCCTGAGATGCTGATCAAGAGCGTTTTTAATCTGTCCATGCATGTTGCCCCAGGTTTTGACTGTATGAATAGTTTCCTGGGGAAATGGAAGAGTCACGGGAAAAGCAGTTATGGTTTGTTTTTGTTTGGGGACGGGTTGGCTGGGTTTTTTTTTTTTTTTTTTTTTTTTTGTTTATTGGTTGTTGTTTTTTTTGGTCTTTAGAGAGGAGGAGGGGGTCCAGTTCTCCTCCTTGCTGAATCCACTTTGTTGTGGACACTGTGATTCGCTGCCATCAGGGTTTCTTGCTTTCCAAGGTCTGATGCACCTTGCATCTGTTTCTCAACATTCTATTTTCTTTCGGATGTTGATTATCCCTCGCTGTTATATTGATTTTTTAGGATGTCTTTAACTGTGGCTGTCTCAGTCCACAGACGTCCCCACCAGTGACATAGATAACGTCTGTGAATGTGCCCAGCTTGTATTCCAGTGTTTTCTTCCCTGTAAAGTTATCCAGTCTACGGACATATTTTTTCATCCAATATCTGTCATTCTGTCTTGTGTTCTCGCATTTGCAGCAAATTGAGTTTTTGGCGTTTGGCATCACGAGTCTGTGCATACCCTCGCCTGAATCAGCAGCGGCACTGTAGTTTGAACCTGGCCGTGTCTTCTTCGAATAATCATTGTCTGGCGCAGTGTGCAACTACTCAGTTATCAGTTTTCATATAGCTTTTGTTGTCCCGTGGATCTTCATATTGCATTAGCAGACACATGGTTCTGTGTTCGTAGTGTTTCGTGGATTTTCATTCAAGACTTGACTGGCGCCCATGGATTCATTTTTCTCTCTCCCTTGCAGAGAATTGTGAGGGTAATTGTGTATTGTTAGTATGTTTCCTGTACGTGTATCCCTACAGTTAAGGGCTTTGGCCTCAACTGATTACACCTTCACACCGGCATTCGCACTCACATCCGCGTTGAATTGTGGGGTTATCTTTTGCGTTTAGAACTAGGAGCAGACTGGAGAAAGGCAAGGCTCGGAGGCAGCTCACAGAGCTGGTAAGTCAGGTCTTTTCCAGAGTTATTCGCTCTGTGTGTGCATGTGTGTGTGTGTACGTGTGTGTGTGTGTGTGTGTGTGTGTGTGTGTGTGTGTGTGTGTGTGTGTGTGTGTGTGTGTGCGTGCGCGCGCGCGCGCGTGTGTGTGTGTGTGTGTGTGTGTGTGTGTGTGTGTGTGTGTGTGTTCTCAACTTAAGACCAAGAGGCAGACAGAAGACAGACGGAGAGAACTACATTTTCATTCTTTCTTTTCTAAAGTCCGTCTTCCATCTACTATCTGCCGGTCCATTTATACCTTTTTCCCCCCACCCCCTCTCCCCCCGCTCTTTCGCTTCCCCACCCCCTCCCCACCCCCTCCTTCCCCTTCCCACTTCCACCTCACCACCACCACCCACCCCTGCTTCCCCCGACTCGTTTTCGCTCTCACAGTGCCCAAAAC
>CM065729.1:43094932-43104932 GCA_033310375.1 Conus canariensis | reverse complement strand
CCATACAGTACAATGCAAAGAAAGGCAATATGTGCAATACTATAAAATAACATGAAATAGAAATCTACAATACAAAACTCTACCGCAACAAATGCATTGTAAAGCAATACAATAAGTTGATAATCAAGTTCTTGTTGTTTCAAGGTTGATCAATACATAATGGAAACTACAAATTACAGATCGCAGTCAGTTGAAGTAATTAGTTAGTTCATGGAAATAGGAGATAACCCCCCAACCCCAACCCCAACCCCCAACCCCTCGCCAAAGGGAAAAAAAAGAAGAAAAAAACTCCTGGGCCTAAGTTTGGTCGGGCAGGGTGGCCAACACAGGGGTGGGCCCGGGCAGGGATGTGTGGTGTTTGCAGACAGCTGAAAGGGTGCATTGTGTGGGAGGCTGGGCCCGGACAGTAACAATGAATCGACATTTAGCTGACTCTCTGGTGGGTTCCACCACATGCTCCTTTGGGACAGGCACCAGCGTCTGGACGGATCTTCCACATCAATTGTCCTCGCTGTACGGCACATACACATACACCACTCCCAGGAAAACACGCACGCACATGCACACACACACACACACACACACACACACACACACGCACGCACGCACGCACGCACGCACGCACGCACGCATGCACGCACACACACACACACACACACACACACACACACACACACACACACGCACGCACGCACGCACGCACGCACACACGTGGAGAGGGAGGGAGGGAGAAAGAGAGAGACAGAGGAGAGACAGACAGACAGGCATGCAGACAGGTACGCAGGCAGTGACAGATAGACAGACAGACAGACAGACAGATGAAAACAAATAGACAAATAGTAAAGATATATAAAATCCAAACAAATTAGTTTAGAATTTATAGAATTTCCGCCTTTACTTATTTCCTTCATTTTTTACACGCTCAATTCCGGACTCAATCATTCAAATGCACTCACACACCTAATCTGCATTTAGATAGAACGTGACATTCTTATTACAACAGAGAAAGTCTAGGTTGGAGGGCTTTCTACAGCTACCAAGAAGAAAGTACAAAAATCGGGATATAAACAAAGCCGTCGATTTAGAAAATGCGTTGCAGACAGACCGAAGTCTTCAAAAACAATCATTCACAATGTAGGATGCTAACAGACTTCAAAGTGGATATCAAACCATAAAAAGATCAACGGTAATAAATTCAAGGCCAAACGTGGTCGCGCAAACAAACGCTTACAGGATGACTTTTCCATGGATCTACAAAGAGTGCAATACTAAAAAAGAACAAGATGCAAAGCATATATACGTACTCGTAGTTTATCTTGAATACGCGTGAGATATTCCATTAAGAGGAAGAACCGTTTTGGGCCGTTATAGCCGTTAGTAACGGCTATTCTGGTAAACATCGGCTTTCATCTGTGACCCATAATGAACATACCCACAAATTTTCAGAAAGATCGCCCAAGTACTTTCTGAGATTTTTCCATAAAGAAGAAAACCGTTGTGGGCCGTTACAGCCCTTAGTAACGGCTATAACGGATAGATAAAATATCAGACATCATCCGTGACCCATAATAAACATACCTACAAATTTTCAGAAAGATCGGCCCAGTAATTTTGTCTGGAGCGAGTGGAACACATTTTGACCACGGACGGACAAACAAACAGACAGACAGGCAACATTTCTTCGTTCCCAATGTAAAGTACTCCCTGTTCTATAAGAACAGTACCCCCAGGGGGGGGATAGATTTGGCCAGGGAGGGGTACCAAATGTCAGCAGGGTCTGGCGAAGAGACAAGCGAATGGACAGTGTGGACAGAGATCCATCAATAATGAACATTAGCTCATCTGTGTAAAGGACCAGTTCCCATCCCCGACAGACCCATCAACACAGACACTATTTTAACACCACCAACTGCCGACCTGACTGGCCTAATGGATGAAGCATTGTTCCCTGATTCGAGGGTCCTCGGTTCAATGCCTGCTTGAGACAGATGGGCAAGAGGACATTTTGTTTGCATTGGGAGTCCCTTTCTTTGCCAGCTCCACCCCCTCCCACCGATTCGCTGAATGGGGTTTTACGGTGAGGCACCTGCTGTGAGCGTGTCGTAGGAGATTAGACTATCGTAAGCTGGTGGGATGGGTGACCATAGAAAAGTTTATGCTGGTGGCTTTAAACTTAACTCCGAACACAGAATCTAGTTGCCTCAAAGGTGGGATAAGAAACGGTCACGTGGACAAAAAACCTCATCAATGATGAGTCAAGTACGTCTTGCCCAGGACTGCACGAGACAGCTATGCGCGGTCTCTCTCTGTGATCTGTCATTCTTGTCTTTCTCATTCCATGCTACACGCACACGCGCGTGCACACACACACACACACACACACACACACACACACACACACACACACACACACACACACAAACACACACACACACACACACACTCTCTCTCTCTCTCTCTCTCTCTCCCCTCTCTCTCTCTCTCTCTCTCTCTCTCTCTCTCTCTCCTCTCTCTCTCTCTGTCTGTCTGTGATACCATTTACTGCTAGATTAAGATATTGTTGTACTGACATTTAGAAACATAAAAATAATAAGTTAATTAAAAACCAAAACAATACAAGTAACATCCGATTCATATAAAAGTCATAAAGGAAACTTAACAAGGAAACATTGAATAGTTTTACATAAAATAATAAAACCAGAAATTGTAATCATAAACAAATTACATTTTAACTGTACTGAAAATTAAGACCACACAGACCATACACACAAGCGCGTGCGCGGGCGCGCGCACGCACGCACGCACACACGCACGCACGCACGCACGCACGCACGCACGCACGCACGCTCGCACACATGCACGCACGCACGCACGCACGCATGCACGTCTAAGCTGTGTGGGGTCTGTCCTGATTTCTCACACACACACACACACACACGCGCGCGCGCACGCGCGCACGCACGCACGCACGCACGCACGCACGCACGCGCGCGCGCGCGCATTCAAGCACGCACGCACGCACGCACGCACACACACACACACACACACACACACACACACACACACACACACACACACACACACACACACACACACGTCCCAGGTGTCCTGATTTCGCACGGAAGATTATATCATGTATACTGATATCTGCTCCTATACTGCACGAGTTGTGTCTGTCCTGTTTTTGCGTACAGGATTGAAAGACGTTACTTCAAGAACGTTTCCAAGGGGTCCTGCTGACGTCCACAGCATGGCCCAAAACACCAGATGTACCTCGTGTTTATACTGTGATGTGTCTTCTGCAGAATGTGAACAGGCCTCTGCTTATTTCTGTCGCTCCTATGACAGGACACATTGTAATAGATAGATAGATAGATAGATAGATAGATAGATAATAGATAGATAGATAGATAGATAGATAGATAGTCGATAGATAGATAGATAGATAGATAGATAGATAGATAGATAGATAGATCTGTTAGATCCTGATGAAGACCAGCTGCCAGAAGCTATCTATAATACCCATCCTGCATTAGGGATACGAAAACTGCATACCGACATCAGAGCACAAGCGAGGAATGCAGGGGTTGAGAATACATTGCTACGGCCACCATCTCCATGCTCATTAGCCTATGTCAACAGCAGACGCACACAAACATCGACAGTCAAAGAATATCACCTTAATTACGTTGCGTCGTAGACTGATGTATAAAAGCACACATTCCACTATGGTTCCCTTTCAAGAGCCATTCAGCAGGGTTCAATGGAGACTGGAAAGTACCACAGCAAGGCCCAAAAGGTGAGAAGATGGTCAGTGGTTGACGCACTTGCCTTGGTTGCGACAGATTTCCGGATTCTCGTACGAGATAGTTTTTTGGTTGTTGTTTTTTTTTTTTTAACTGACCCTGTCCACCCAGCTTTAAGCAGTGGCATGACAGCCAGTCTGTTAGGAGCCAGTACCCAGAGGTAGTATGAGCAGTATGCACAGAGTGCACGTCAAAGAATTTACAGCCATATGGAAGCTGTCTCTGGGGGAAAAGGAAAACACCCACCTGGATCAACAACAATGCAACAATTTGCAGGTAGGAAAAGCTACGTATACGGGTGGTATTTTGTTGTCGTCACGCGCCGTCCCAGGGGAGATCAGGCTGAAAGCAACGCGCAAACCTCTGTTATCATGATGAATGGATGCAGTGCAACGAAGCACGATGCGATACAATGCAGCACAATACAGCACAATGCAACAGAACACAACGCAATGCACCAGGATACAGTGCACAGCAGCACAATACAGTGCAATGCAGCACAACACAATGTAATGCAGCCCAATACAGTCCAATGCAGCACAACACAATGCAATGCAGCCCAATACAGTGCAATACAGTACAACACAATGCAATGCAGCCCAATCTAGTGCAATGCGCCCAATACAGTGCAATGCAGCCCAATACAGTGCAACGCAGCCCAATGTAGTGCAATGCAGCCCAATACAGTCCAATGCAGCACAACACAATGCAATGCAGCCCAATACAGTGCAATGCAGCCCAATACAGTGCAATGCAGCCCAATACAGTGCAATGCAGCACAACACAATGCACTGCAGCACAACATAATGCAATGCAGCACAACACAGTGCAATACAGCACAATACAGTGCAATACAGCACAACACAATGCAATACAGCACAACACAGTGCAATACAGCGCAACACAGTGCAATGCAGCACAACACAGTGCAATGCAGCGCAACACAGTGCAATACAGCACAACACATAGCAATGCGGCACAATACCGTGCAATACAGCACAACACAGTGCAATGCAGCACAACACAGTGCAATGCAGCGCAACACAGTGCAATACAGCACAACTCAGAGCAATGCGGCACAATACCGTGCACTGCAGCACAACACAGTGCACTGCAGCACAATACAGTGCAATGCAGCACAACACAATGTAATGCAGCCCAATACAGTCCAATGCAGCACAACACAATGCAATGCAGCCCAATACAGTGCAATGCAGCACAACACAATGCAATGCAGCCCAATCTAGTGCAATGCAGCCCAATGCAGTGCAATGCAGCCCAATACAGTCCAATGCAGCACAACACAATGCAATGCAGCCCAATACAGTGCAATGCAACCCAATACAGTGCAATGCAGCACAACACAATGAAATGCAGCACAACACAATGCACTGCAGCACAACACAGTGCAATACAACACAATACAGTGCAATGCAATACAGTGCAATGCAGTACAACACAATGCAATGCAGTACAACACAATGGAATGCAGCACAATACAGTGCAATACAGTACAATACAGTGCAATGCAACACAACACAGTGGAATGCAGGACAACACAGTGCAATGCAACACAGTGCAATACAGCACAACACAGTGGAATGCAGCACAAGACAGTGCAATGCAGCACAACACAGTGCAATGCAGCACAACACAGTGCAATGCACCACAACACAGTGCAATGCAACACAACACAGTGCAATGCAGCACAACACAGTACCATGCAGCACAACACAGTGCAATGCAACACAACACAGTGTAATGCAGCACAACACAGTACCATGCAGCACAACACAGTACCATGCAGCACAACACAGTGCAATGCAGCACAACACAGTGCAATGCAGCACAACACAGTGCAATGCAGCACAACACAGTACCATGCAGCACAACACAGTGCAATGCAGCACAAGACAATGCAATGGAGCGCAACACAGTGCAATGCAGCGCAACACAGTGCAATGCAGCACAACACAGTACAATGCAGCACAACACAGTGCAATGCAGCACAACACAGTGCAATGCAACATAACACAGTGTAATGCAGCACAACACAATGGAATGCAGCACAAGACAGTGCAATGCAACACAACACAGTGGAAAGCAGCACAACACAGTGCAATGCAGCACAACACAGTGCAATGCAGCACAACACAGTGCAATGCAGCACAACACAGTGGAATGCAACACAACACAGTGGAATGCAGCATAACACAGTGCAATGCAGCACAACACAGTGCAATGCAGCACAACACAGTACCATGCAGCACAAGACAGTGCAATGCAGCACAAGACAGTGCAATACAGCACAACACAGTGAAATGCAGCACAACACAGTGGAATGCAGCACACACAGTTCAATGCAGCACAACACAGTGCTACATAGTACAATGCAATGCAATGTATAGCAATGTGATACAACGTAACAGAATAGAATGCGACATAATACAATTAAATACACTACAACACAGCACAATACAATGCAATACAGTAGAATGCAGCATTATATAATATAACACAATTTAATTCAATGCAATCATACGATGCAAAATACGATACAGCACAAGACAATACCAAACAACGGAATTCAAAACAACACAATCCAATGCAATGAAACTAAATACAGCACACTACAGTACAAGACAGTGCAATGTATGTATCAAAATACAACGAGCACAACACAATACAATACAAGACCAAGCCATACAACACAACACAACATAGTATAACGCAACACAATACTAGACAACACAATAAGTACAACACAACACTATACTACGCAGCACACCACAATACAATGTAACATAATACAATACGATGCAATACAATGAAGTACCACGCCAAACGATCCAACACAACACAACACAGGACACCGAAATACATAGTACATCACAACACGACATCTTACAATATATTAAGTCCTCTGCACAACAAGAGAGAGAGAGCAATGGGAGACATTTGTCTCCCCTGCCGTGTATTCTTCAGCCACAGGACGATGGTCACAACACGGCACCACCACCACCACCACCACCACCACCCTCCCCTTCCCCCACCCCCCAGGGTCACGCAGGGGGCCGTATGTAGTCTGCGACACCAAAAGAGACAGTGCTCATCGATTAAGCATGAGAGAGAATAATGCGTCTCAACGTGACCGGGGACCAGGGAGATGGGTTCGTTCTCTCCTCCGACCCGCTGAGAAATCACCCTTTCAAACTCGCTCTTTCTTTTTCCCCGACTCTTCCACCCAAATGTGTCTCATCTCATGTGGTGGGCAGGACAGACGGGCGGTGCCATCGGGGAGTTTAGTGGGCTAGGTGGGAGGCGGATGGGTAAGTTTGAATGGTTGGTCGGTTGGTGGGAAGGTTAGTTCGTTTGGTGTCTTGGCTGCTAGGAAGGCTGGGTGGGTGGGATGGGTTGACGGATAATTGGTGAGTTAACTGGTCTTCGTGGCGGGCACCCCCTATTGTCATGACGACTGGATCTGAACTGACTTTATTAATGTAAAAAAAAAAATATATTCATTTAGTTGACTGCTTCTTGGCTTCCTTGACTGCCTGCTTTCTCTCTTGATTGTCTTTTTTTTTATTATTCCTTTTTTTATTTCCTTCTTCATTCTTTCTTTCTTTTCATCCTTTCTTTCTGTTTATGCCTGTCTTTTTTTTCTTCCTTTTTTTTTATTTCACTCCTATCTTCCTTCGTTTCTTTGTTGCTTTCTTCGATTCCATTTTTTCTTCCCTCCTTCCGTCTTTCCTCTCTAACTTCTTTTCTTTTTCTTTTTTTTTCTTTCATTCCCGCTTTCTTTCTAATTTTTTCCTTCTCTCCCTTCTTCCTTTCTTTCTTCCTTCTTTCATTGAATGATCGCTGAGCTGGTCGACTGCTCGACTTCGACAGTCGGCTGGCGGTTTGATCGACCGTGCAAGACGTGTGAACCTATGGCAGTGAAAAGATGGCGGACGACAGTCACGTGACACTCATGACGGTTGCAACGTTTTGGTTGGTCCATGAGCATGGAAAACCGGCCAACTGCAAGTGGTTCACGTGATGTCTAGCAGTAAGAAAGGCAAGGAAAGAGAGCGGAGACCTCCACCAAGGTAGAACTGATCCGGGATCTGCCCATTGATGTGTATCCGTTCCTTGGATCCGCACCAAAGATAAACGAGTCCGTGCTCTGGCCATATTGCACATTTCTGTCATCAAAGTGGCTCAGTAGGTTTTACGCCATCGCACTTCGCAGGTTCTCATCCCTTGACCTTCGATCTGGTTCCACCCATGGATTAGCACTATGCACCATCACTATGGATCAGCACTATGCACCATCACTATGGATCAGCACTATGGATCAGCACTATGGATCAGCACTATGCATCGTGACTATGGATCAGCACTATGGATCAGCACTATGCATCGTGACTATGGATCAGCACTATGGATCAGCATTATAGATCAACACTATGGATCAGCACTATGCATCAGCACTATGGATCAACACTATGGATCAGCACTATTGATCAGCATTATAGATCAACACTATGGATCAGCACTATGCATCAACACTATGAATCAACACTATGGATCAGCACTAATGATCAGCATTATAGATCAACACTATGGATCAACACTATGCATCAACACTATGGATCAACACTATCGATTAGCACTATTGATCAGCATTATAGATCAACACTATGAATCAGCACTATGCATCAACACTATGGATCAGCACTATGGATCAGCATTACGCATCAACGCTATGAATCAACACCATGGATCAGCACTATGGATCAGCACTATGCATCAGCACTATGCATCAGCACTATGGATCAGCACTAAGCATCAACACTATGGATCAGCACTATGCATCAGCACTATGCATCAGCACTATGGATCAGCATTACAGATCAGCATTATAGATCAACACTATGGATCAGCATTATAGATCAACACTATGGATCAGCATTATAGATCAACACTATGGATCAGCACTATGGATCAGGACTAAGCATCAACACTATGGATCAGCACTATGCATCAACACTATGCATCAACACTATGGATCAGCATTATAGATCAACACTATGGATCAACACTATGGATCAGCACTGCATCAACACTATGGATCAGCACTATGCATCAACACTATAGATCAGCACTATGCATCAACACTATGGATCAGCACTATGCATCAACACTATGATCAGCACTATGGATCAGCACTATGCATCAACACTATAGATCAGCACTATGCATCAACACTATAGATCAGCACTATGCATCAACACTATGGATCAGCACTATGGATCAGCATTATAGATCAACACCATGGACCAGCACTATGCATCAACACTATAGATCAGCACTATGCATCAACACTATGGATCAGCACTATGGATCAGCATTATAGATCAACACTATGGATCAGCACCATGGATCAGTACTACGGATCAACACTATGGATCAGCGTTATAGATCAACACTATGGATCAGCATTATAGATCAACACTATGGATCAGCACTATGGATCAGCACTGCATCAACACATGGATCAACACTATGGATCCACGCTATGGATCAGCACCATGCATCAACTCTATGATCACACTATGGATAGCACTATGCATCAACACTATGGATTAGCACTATGCATCACACTATGCATCAACATATGGATCAACATATGGATCACGCAATATGGATCAGCATTATGGATCACACTATGGATTGCACCATGGATCAGCACCATGCATCAACACTATGCATAGACATATGCATCAACATATGGATCACAATATGGATCACATTATGGATCAGCAATATGGATCAGCCTTATGGATCAACACAGGGCATCACCTATGGATCAGCACATATGGATCAGCACTATGGATTAGCACTATGGATCAGCACTATGGATTAGCACTATGGATCAACACTATGCATCAACATATGGATCAGCAATATGGATCAGCACTATGGATCAGCACTATGGATTAGCACTATGCATCAATATATGCATCAACATATGGATCAGCAATATGGATCAGCATTATGGATCAGCAATATGGATTAGCACCATGGACCTGGATCAAAATGTAAAAGGCTGAATTCGTCTTCGGGCCGTCTTCCTTTTCCCCACCATGTGTCGTGAAAACATGTTGGTTGTTTTTTTTTTTTTTTTTTTTTTTTTATTTTTTTTTTTT
>CM065729.1:43084932-43089932 GCA_033310375.1 Conus canariensis | reverse complement strand
AGAGAGAGGAAGAGAGAGAGAGAGAGAGACAGAGAGAGACAGACAGACGCAGAGACAGAGACAGACAAACAGACAGACAGACAGACAGACAGAGGGAGGAAGAGACAGAGAGACCGACAGACAAGCAGACATTCACAGAGAGAGAAAGATAGACAGACAACAGAGAAAGAGAGAGACAGAGAGACAGGGAGACAGAGAGAGAGAGACAGAGAGAGAGAGAGATTAACTAAGATAAAGGAAAAACACACAAAAAAAAGCAGCTGGGAAAACAAAGACAGAAGATGAATTGCTCTATAATGAGATACTTTAGGGAGGAAAAAAAGGATGAAAGACAGAAAGACAAAGACAGAGGGAAGACAAAGACAAACACGTCAAGAAATGTCAGGAAAACTGCAAAAGAAAGCCTACAGAATAAGACAATAAAAAATAAAAAAAAAAAGGAATAGGACGTAGCTGCAATACGACGCGATGCTGACATTTCCTTCTGTTGCAGATAAATGAAGTTTTTGTATGGACAGTTAAGCCTACACAAACTGCGTTTTCGTCTCTTCTTCCCTGGCTATGTGTGCGTGTGTGTTTGTGTGTGTAGCTAGGAAAGCTCGGCAGGAAAGGGGAGTGTGGAGACAGAAGGGAGAGGGGAGCAGGTGGATAAGTGTGTAAATACTGCCCTTTAGAAATGAATGGGTTTACGTATCGTCGCAAAATATGTGTGTGTGCGTGTATGTGTGTGTGTGTGTGTGTGTGTGTGTGTGTGTGTGTGTTGTGTGTGTGAGAGAGAGAGAGAGAGAGAGAGAGAGAGAGAAAGAGAGTGTGTGTGTGGGGGGGTGAGAGAGAGAGAGGGGGGGAGTGTGGGTGTGGGTGAGAGAGACAGAGAGAGAGAGAGAAAAGTGTGTGTGTGTGTGTGTGTGTGTGTGTGTGTGTGTGTGTGTGTGTGTGTGTGTGTGTGTGTGTGTGTGTGTGTGTTGCATCATTCAGCCCCGACACGGCCCCTGGCGGAAAGCTTACACACCGGAACATTCCTGCATAAACAAATAAACCATACCCTGGCCACTATCCCATCATCACCAATCCAATTCCACATACCCAGTCCATCCAATCCCATCACCCACACCCATCCTCCATATCCCATCATCCAATCCCAGTCCATCCATATCCCATCCACCCATTCCCAGTCCATCCATATCCCATCCATCCACATCCAGTCCATCCCATATCCCAGTCCATCCCATATCCCAGTCCATCCATATCCCAGTCCATCCCAATCCCAGTCCATCCCATATCCCAGTCCATCCCATATCCCATTCCATCCCATATCCCAGTCCATCCCATATCCCAGTCCATCCACATACCCATCATCCCATATCCCAGTCCATCCCATATCCCAGTCATCCATATCCCAGTCCATCCCATATCCCAGTCCATCCCATATCCCAGTCCATCCCATATCCCAGTCCATCCCATATCCCAGTCCATCCCATATCCCAGTCCATCCCATATCCCAGTCCATCCCATATCCCAGTCCACCCCAAACCCCAGTCCATCCCACATCCCTGTCCATCCCACATCCCAGTCCATCCCATATCCCAGTCCATCCCATATCCCAGTCCATCCCAAACCCAGTCCATCCCACATCCCAGTCCATCCCACATCCCTGTCCATCCCATATCCCAGTCCATCCCATATCCCAGTCCATCCCACATCCCAGTCCATCCCAATCCCAGTCCATCCCACATCCCAGTCCATCCCACATCCCGTCCATCCCATATCCCAGTCCATCCCATATCCCATCCATCCCACATCCCAGTCCATCCCATATCCCAGTCCGTCCCATATCCCAGTCCGTCCCATATCCCAGTGCGTCCCATATCCCAGTCCGTCCCATATCCCAGTCCGTCCCATATCCCAGTCCATCCCACATCCCAGTGCGTCCCATATCCCAGTCCACCCCATATCCCAGTCCATCCCACATCCCAGTCCATCCCATATCCCAGTCCATCCCACATCCCAGTCCATCCCATATCCCAGTCCATCCCACATCCCAGTCCATCCCACATCCCAGTCCATCCGCACCATGTCCCCCACCCCACCCCATCCCCACTGTGTCTGCGTGGTGTCCGTGTGCGTTTGTGTGTCCGTGTGTTTCTTTCCTCTTTAGTTTTTGTTTGTCTCTTGTATATGTCCTTTTTTTAAACTAGTCGGTAAAATTCAGAATCTTCCCTGTGCGCCTTTTGAATAAACTGGTTGGTGAAATGCACTTGGTGTGAAGTAAACTGATTTTTTTTTAAATTCACATTCATTTTGTTATCATCAACAAATTTCCACGATGAAATTTTGTAATCATGTGTAGCCGGCATTCGTAGACAAAAAAGTATATCTTCTTCACGAGCGGTATCACGAATTCAAACCCGACCAGTTGTCTCGCCATCTGTGTGCAAACAGCTCTCTCTCTCTCTCTCTCTCTCTCCTTCTCTCTCTCTCCCCTCTCTCTCTCTCTCTCTCTTCTCTCTCTCTCTCTCTCTCTCGTCGTTGTAATGTGCAATCGCGCGCATGATCGCGTTTTTCTCCCACATAATGAACAGTGACAAGCGACACAAAGTGATTTATTCCAAAGGTGATAAATCTATGTTCCACACGTTGACGAGCCACAGAACGAAGAGAACACAACTCGTGTTTCCGTTGATGGCTGCAGAGATAGGGAAACAGAGAGGAGGAAACTGCAACAGTCGCCCACATTCTGAAGGCAGCATCACATAGTGCCTCATGGGCATAACTAGACAGCGCCCCATCTCTCTCTCTCTCTCTCTCTCTCCTCTCTCTCTCTCTCTCTCTCTCTCTCTCTCTCTCTCTCAGGGCGGTTGTTTTTGTGTCTGGTTTTCTATGCATTTGTTCTGGTGTACTCTTTTCGCTCACTGTGCTTTTAGGTTCTACTGTTTTCCTTCTTTCGTTTCTTTGCTTTCTTCCCTCTCTTTTGCCATCTCCTTTTTTTTCCTCCATTTTCCCACAGTTCACTACGTTCAGTTTCAAAATAGTAGTCATCATTTTACTCAGAAACTGACAACAATAATAAAAACTTTTTTTGGCGCTAAATGACTGTCCGACCTAAATTTTCTGCAGGCACTTTCCAGACATAGAAAAAGCTCTAAACTGCCGTGAAAGCTAAGCGGGTGCGTCCTGTTGTCCCTCGGGTTGAGAATGGAGCTCAGGTACGGATGAAAATCAATACCGTCTGTGACTGTAATCCCCGAGGAGGAGGAGGAGGAGGAGGAGGAGGAGCGAACATGAGTCAGCGGCCTGAGGTGTGAGTCAACGGACAGTGGGAGTCAGGTGAGTAAAGAGACGCCTGCTCCTATGTGATGTTTTATTTAGTGTCGATTTTACAGCTGGCAGCGTTCGACGAACCTGGCTTTGGTTTGGTTTTGCCGGAACGTGTCGCTGCTTCCCGACTACTATCTGGCAGTTATTCCATTCCCATAGGCTCTGCTACTAATACACTGGCTGTGGATACCACTTCTCGTCCATGGAATGAGAGTTGATAGATATAGCTTTGATGCGGATAAGCATAGCTGACACTAATTCCATTCCGGATGAACGCGTTCGTAGTCTCTTTCAGCATTGTTTTTCATCACTGTTGTGCCTGGAGTGTTTCGAGTTGGTTCAGAAGGGAAGGGAGAGTGGGGCAATCAGTGCTACATGTATACATTCCGAGAGTTTCGTCAAAGTTGTGCTAGTAATGGTATGTTACATGTATATACGCGAGTACTTATTCCAAAAACTCAGATATGTTACGATTGGTTTTTTTTTAGAGTATTTTGTTGTGTCTTCCAAAAACCTGGAGGACCCGTTCCAAAGGGTCTAATTAAGCGAAGACACTGGGCAGAGAAGTGGACGACAACATGTAATTTAAAGAAGAGGAAAGAACAAGCTACATTTCCAACAAATCTTCTTCCTAAGAAACAAAGATCTGGGAAGTGGGCTGCGTGTATGACTGACGGTTGAGAAAAACAAGATACATTTCCAAGAAATCTTCTTCCTCAGAACCGAATTTCTGGGCAGTGGGCTGCATATATGAATGATTGTTGTACCATGAGTCAGTGTGTGCACAGGGGCTTAATGTACATGCCGCATGGGCATGCTTGTATGCATGTGAATACAGATTTGGACGTGGAAGGTACGACAACGTTAAGTCTGTCTATCGTGTGCCTCTCCTAAACAGTGGAGAGCATCAGCCGAGACGATGAGGGAGAGAAGAGCAGGGAATGCCTGCCAGTTACATGTGAAAGAGACACGGGAGCAGCTGACATGATGAAGTAGAGAATGATGACGAGTGAGGAGCAAGATACGATCACGCTCCTCTGAACTGTTTGTCTGATCGCGCGACTTAGATCTCTCTCTCTCTCTCTCTCTCTCTCTCTCTCTCTCTCTCTCTCTCTCTCTCTCTTGTAGAGAATGATGACAAGTGAGGAGAAAGATATGATCACGCTCCTCTGAACTGTTTGGCCGTGACGGATCGCGCGACTGACTCTGTCTCTCTCTCTCTCTCTCTCTCTCTCTCTCTCTCTCTCTCTCTCTCTCTCTCTCTCTCTCTCTCTCTCTCTCTCTCAAAGTGGACAAATACATCATGATTCAATCTATTTCCCTTTTGTCATCATTTCTATCTTGGCTGTCAAAGTGTCTGAGAATCACTATCATTTGCATCCTGTTAGCATCAAAGAAGGAAAGATAATTACAATGATGAACGGAAAGAGAGAACGAATGATGGGCAGAACAAATCAACAAATGTGTGGATGGTTTCAACGATGGCCTGAATGATGGGAAGGTGTATGGATAATTGGATAGATTGATGTACGGATGAATGACTGAATGAATAAAATGAATGAACGAGTGTGTGTGGGGGGGGGGGGGTGGGGGGGAGGACAGAAACAGCTTTAATGACTCTTTTATTTTCTTAACCTGTCAGCTCAGCTTTATAAAAAAAAAAAGAAGAAAAAAAAAGAAAAAAA
>CM065729.1:43074932-43077432 GCA_033310375.1 Conus canariensis | reverse complement strand
TTAACACTTTAAGGCGTAGACAAAACAAAATACATTTCCAACAAATCTTCTTCCGCACACTCAGAAGCAGGTTATACATGGTAAATATCTGGAAAGCAGGCTGTATGTACAAATCATGGCTGTGTCGTGAGTCTGCGTGGATATGCATGGAATTGTGTGAATGTCAATTTCGACACAGAAATTATGAAAAAAAAAAGTGCAAGTTTTTCTATCATTGTGCTTCTACTAAAAAGTGGAGAACAGTAATCAGTGACTGTGACGTACAGAAGAGCAGGGAATCACCGCCAGTTAAATGTGAAAGAGACACGGGAGCAGCAGACATGATGAAGTAGAGAATGATGACGAGTGAGGAGAAAGATATGATCACGCTCTTCTGAACTGTTTGGCTGTGACGGAAACGAGCGACTTTGATGGTGCCATAGATGACTCTCTCTCTCTCTCTCTCTCTCTCTCTCTCTCTCTCTCTCTCTCTCTCTCTCTCTCTCTCTCTCTCTCTCTCTCTCTCTCTCTCTCTCTTCCCATCCCAAGTCAACAAATAAATTACGATTCAACCTAGCTCCCTTGTGCCATCATTTTCAACTTGGCTGTCAATGTGCCTGAGTACTGCAATCATTTCGATCCTGTTGAAATCAAAGAAGGAAAGATAATCAAAATGAAGGAGGAAGGACGGAACGAACAAAAAACGAAATAAAAGAACGAATGCATGGATTGGGGGGGGGGGGGGGGGGTTGAATCAGAGTGACTGACAGAAAGGACTGGTGATTGTGTAGACAGATGACTGGAAAGATGGATTGTAGGATAAATTCATTCATTCATTCATTCATTGAAAAGGAAAAAACGGCTTCAATGTTCAACTCACAAAAAAATGATAGTCGTGTGGCTTGTTTCGTAGAAACTATACTTTTTTTGTTTTGCAGCTCTGCGGATGTGACGATTGATTACCCATATTTCATCTTTAAATATTAATGGGGGGGGGGGGGGGAGGAAGGATGCAGAGATTGCTTCCATCACGCCCCACGTTCGTTTGCATACCACCAAACACCATTCTTATGCAACGAAACCACCCTTTTTTTACATCTGTTTTATTTTTCTCTTTTGCTTTTGTTTGTCATTGTTATACATCATTATTTGAATGCTCGACTGATATTAGTTTCTCTCTCTCTCTCTCTCTCTCCTCTCTCTATATATATATATATTATATATATATATATATATATATATACATATATATATATAGTGTGTGTGTGTGTGTGTGTGTGTGTGTGTGTGTGTGTGTGTGTGTGTGTGTGTGTGTGTGTGTTACGTTTGGACAAAATAAACAAACTCTTCTTTTTTTTTAAAAGACTAACAGCCCTACTTGTAAATTCATCCTCATTTTGGTGTCTGAATGTAGAAGGCCTTAGGATCGAAACGCGTTGTGTGCGTTTGTTACCTTAGCTAGACACCTGTTTTGTTCTCTTGCTTGATTTTCCACAAGCTGTTACTCCAGTTTGGGCCTGACCACCCCCACTCCACCACCGTAGCCATGCCAGTAGCTTCGTACAACGTTCCTTTTTTTACCATTGCATCAGTCGTTTGCTGTATAATGTGGAATATTTTCTTCAGTGCAATTAAACAAAGGCTATTTTCAAGCATGACAGGTTGTCTCTGACAACGCGTACGTGTGTGTGACAGTTTGAGAGTTAGAGAGAGACGCTTGACACTTTGAAATTTTATTGTCATTACCAAAGAGGTCTTTTGACAAGGGGGGGGGGGGGGGGGGGGGGGGCGGGGAGGGGGTGACAGAACAATAACATTTCCCTCTTCCTTTCCTGCAAACAAATGGTACACATTCATTCTTAGTGTGTATCAAATCAAAGGTTAATAAAAACAAATAAATTCAGAACGTTTCCTTATGTCCTCACGCACAGGAGTAATGCAGTCAGGTTAAAAAGAAAGAGAGAGAGAGAGGGGGGGAGAGAGAGAGCAGGAGAGAAAGAGAAAGAAAGCAGGAGAGAGAGAGAGAGAGAAGTGTGGTGTGTGTGTGTGTGTGTGTGTTGTGTGTGTGTGTGTGTGTGTGTGTGTGTGTTAGTGTGTGTTAGTGTGTGTGTGCGTGTGTTAGTGTGTGTGTCTGTGTGTGTGTGTGTTAGTGTGTGTTAGTGTGTGTTAGTGTGTGTGTGTGTGTGTGTGTGTGTGTGTGTGTGTGTGTGTGTGTGTGTGTGTGTTATACAACAGAGGAATGACTTGTCGTAGGTAAGGCAGTCATTACTATGGTATATCAAAAGGGGGCGTTTTCCTTGTTGCGCCTGCATCAAAATAATCATAAGAAGAAAACTTCATTCAGTTGTGTTTCGGACTGTCTAGCGTTCAACCAGTCATTAAAAAAAAAAAAAAAAAAAGCTTCTGATTCCGTTAGACTCTATGGACTCTTCATCATTATAATGTAAAACCGACCCAATATTTCAGCTCGTGTTAACATTAAAGTGAAATCAAAATAATGAATAACTCCTCTCTCTCTCTC
>CM065729.1:43019932-43072432 GCA_033310375.1 Conus canariensis | reverse complement strand
GGGGGCTAAACGGTGCAACTGCAGGGATGAGTAGGGTCGGTTATGGGGTAAGAGTTCGGTTCTCTCAGTTACGTCAAATTTATGGTGTCATCAGGTCTACCTGGCTCATACCAAATGGTGCCATTGGGTCCACCTGGCTTCTACCAAATCGTGTCATCGGGTCTACCTGGCTTCTACCAAATGGTGTCACAGGGTCTACCTGGCTTCTACCTAATGGTGCCACAGGGTCTACCTGGCTCCTACCTAACGGTGTCACAGGGTCTACGTGGCTCCTACCAAATGGTGTCACAGGGTCTACCTGGCTCCTACCAAATGGTGTCACAGGGTCTACCTGGCTCCTACCAAATGGTGTCACAGGGTCTACCTGGCTCTTACCTAATGGTGTTACAGGGTCTACCTGGCTTCTACCAAATGGTGTCATCGGGTCTAGCTGGCTCCTACCAAATGGTGTCACAGGGTCTAGCTGGCTCCTACCAAATGGTGTCACAGGGTCTAGCTGGCTCCTACCAAATTGTGTTACAGGGTCTACCTGGCTCCTACGAAATGGTGTCATCGGGTCTACCTGGCTCCTACCAAATGGTGTCTTCGGGTCTACCTGGCTCCTACCAAGAGCCGACTGTTAGGAGTGTTGGAGGGGCGGGTAAGATTGGGAGGGGGGTACAGAGGTCATGACCCCCATCCCATCCCCAATTCTCTCTCTCCCTCCCTCTCTCTCCTCTCTCTCTCTCTCTCTCTCTCTCTCAACACACACACACACACAGACACACACGCACGCACGTACGCACGCATGCACGCCACACTTACACACACACACACACACACACACACACACACACACACACACACACACACACACCACACACACACACGCACTCACGCACTCACGCACTCACACACCTACAAACATACACACAAACGCGCGCGCGCGCGCGCGAGCGCCATAAATTTGCCAGCCGTGAGGCTGCAAATGAGAAATCAATGTCTTAAGCTATACAGCGTCTTACACTCTTAATGTAGCTGCCTCTCAACTGACCGCAGTATCCTCTAACGAGCTGTTTAGCCGATGGTCTGTCTATGGGAGGAGACGGGGGAGGGGAGGGGGGTGGTCAAGTAATGATGAATGTGAAATCAGTTGAACTCTCTTCAGCGCACGCACTAATTCTTAGCCCAGCAGGAAAAAAAATTCCCTGGGGCAATTTGTCGTCTAAGTAGGCTCCATAATGATTTGCAACAGAGGGCAACAGCCGTTAAAGATGGCGCAGCCAAGCACGCAGACATATATACATATATATATACATATACACACACATACTTACTTTCATATATGAATATATACATATTTGTGTGTGTGTGTGTGTGTGTGTGTGTGTGTGTGTGTGTGTGTGTGTGGTGCGTGCGTGCGTGCGTGCGTGCGTGCGTGTGTGTGTGTGTGTGTGTGTGTGTGTGTGTGTGTTGCGTACATTTTTGTGTGTGTGTGTGTGTGTGTGTGTGTGTGTGTGTGTGTGTGTGTGGGACATACTAATATAGTACACCCACGCTTTCTCTCTCTCTCTCTCTCTCTCTCTCTCTCTCTCTCTCTCTCTCTCTCTCTCTCTCTCACACACACACACACACACACACACACACTGCATTTATTTTTACACACGTGCCTGCGCGCACATACACACACACACACACACACACACACACACACACACACACACACACACACACGTATGCACACACGCACGCACGCACAGCATCCACGCACGCACCACTCGCACGCACACACACACACACACACACACACACACACACACACACACACACACACACACACACACACACACAAAAACAGACAAATAAGCAACTCCATCCACATACCCTTAAATAACTCTCAAATCACCTGTCGTACATTCACAGTAGCATCGTTGTCCAATGGCAAGAACCACCTGCTCCCTTTCTGCCCCCTTCGTTTCACTTCCCCCCCCCCCCCCTCCAAGTTTGAGATTCTCTAAGCAATGAAAATTTCCACTAGTAAAAGATGAAACTGCGTTGCTGTCGAGAAGAGCGCACTCAAAAGTCAGAGCGTGTATGTAAGTACGTAAGTAAGTAAATAAGAAAAAATAATTTCTTTTTAACAAAATAGACAAGTTTTGGGGGTTTTTTTTGTTTTGCTTTTTTATTAATCATCTTTTTAACAAAACAGACAGACAGCTTTTCGTGGAGATCAAACCTTTATCTAAAAAGTGCAAACAGTTTTCATGTTCTTTATTTCGTTTGTCCATCTGGTCATTACGACATCGCCCCCCACCCCCCACCCCCCACCCCCCCCACGCCCTTTACATATTCTTCCTCCCTTCCATCCCATTCCAACAAAAAAAAAAAGCGGGAGTGGACGAGTCAGCTGTGAGCGTGTTGTGGGCCGCTGTGGAGAAGTCTTCCTCGTCATGGTGTGGGAACGGGCGTCTGGGGATCCCAGCCTTTGGGGAGTCATCAGACCAGCAGAGGTACCACTGAGCTATCGGGGACGTCTATTATGACTCCCTCCTGTGCCCTGTCCATGAAGACCCTTCCTACCCTTTGAGAAAGCATTGGCTTTACGGATGATCTCTGTCTGTCTGTCTGTCTGTCTGTCTGTCTGTCTGTCTGTCTCTCTCTCTCTCTCTCTCTCTCTCATCACACACACACACACACACACACACACACCACATACACACACACACACACACACACACACACGAAAGGCTGATATAAGCATGTGCCTAAATACTGTTACATGATTAAACCAATTGAGATATTTGATGTTATGTAGAAGACTGGTCATGTCGAATGCCTGTGTGTTGTATTTATTGATTCATCGACGTGACCCCCCCCCCTCCCCCCCCCCCCCCAAAAAAAAAAAAATCATCTATTTTTACCAAGCGCTAGGTGCAGTGGATGGCGTCATGAGATGAAGGCTGGGAGATCGTGGGTTCCAGTCCCATCGGAAGAGGCACTTTAGTTGTGGGATTTGTCGGTCCAGGCTGACTGCTACCCAGTGCTGACGGTGCTGTGGGCCAAGATAGCAAGAGTGGGACCAACAGCAGAGCTTCATCTATTCAATGTATGCGTTTTGGGGAGTTTTGCTCAAATTCCCGGACCAGTGCTGCAAGTACTGTATCCCTCGGGCCTGTTCAAAACCAGACTACATTCAGAAAGGACGCTGCAGTACAGACAAGAATGGACCTCCATAGCATGATTTTCAACATCGTCATTCTCACTGATCATCATAGAAACAATCTAAAATTCAGTCACTCTTGGTACCCTGTTCTCGAGGTTTCCTTAATTTTCATTTCCTCTTCACCGAGTTCCTGTCAAAGTGGTCGGCATTCCCGTTATTCATACTCGTAAATCGTATTTGATTTGTTCGTTGTAAATCTGTGGTTTGTTGGATTTTTTTAGGAACATGTGTGTTTCATTGTACTTTCTGAAACCAGTCACCTTGCAGTGCAGCCCACCCTCGCCAGCAACTGTCGATCAGATTTGATGGTATATAGTAATTACTGGGTCAGTGTGTGTTCACTTTCTGTCCGTCATGCATTTTGTCCTTATATGTATCTGTTTGTTAAACATGGGAAATTGCAATGGTATTAGATAAAATGGCACTGTGGATGTATCTTCATGCAACTAATCAAGCTGTAATGAATGACAGTATAATGTCGTCATTAAACTGTCAAACATCGGGGAACAGTGAGATGAGAAGGGGCGTATCTCAGTTTCTAAAACCAGAAACAATTCTGAGGGGACTGTTTTTGATGCAAGGAACACATGTGCTTAAACACAGAATGACAGGTTAGGACGGAATGGAGTTTGAATGTATGTTCTTTACAGACAAGACTATGACAATGGGGTGGCAATTTTAACAACTTTTGATCACAAAATAACTCACACTGTGGTAGAGAGTGTTCGGTAACTTTGTACTTCTTGATTTCAAGACATTGGATAAAGACATAATGTTGGCTGTTATCAATGGACCTGGTGGATATAATTCCGCATTTCTTTTGAAGGAATATGCAGTGTCCCCTCTGGTTGGTTTGCTTTTGAAGACCTGATGTTCATGTTTCTGCCTCATCTTCTGCGCCACTTCACTGTCACTCCACCCACGCCGCTCACTTCAGCTCCCCGTTCAGAACCACAGCCTGGCTTTTCCAGCACAGGCGATGTACAGCAACCAGTCAATGTCAAGTCGTCATGAGGCAACCCACCAGCAGAGACACCGCACAGCTGCAGAATCACTTCGGTGACGTACAGCGATGCCTGTTCCGATCCAACGCACTCAGGACATCGCCTACTGAGACTCTGCTGACAATAATAATTGCTCAGTGGCGGAGTCAGCGTGTGTGAGCTCTCCCTCAAGGGGGCGCCACCACGTCCGTCCACCAATAGTCCCATGTATTTGCCAATATCGATGACCTCGACAAAAACCTCACCAAGGGCACGGACGTGAGGAGGACATCAAGATGATGTCACCATGAGGGCGCCGTTTTACGTACCATAGAAACCAGTCCTCCTGAGCACCGTCCCTAGCCCTGTCTTGTGCATTTCACAGCTGGTTTAACAAATAAGTTATAGTCTTCAGAAAGTTTTGACTGAAACGACTATGCAAAGGTTTCAAACCAAACCAAACAAAATCAAAGGAAGAAATCAACGGAATTAAATCTCTCTTTTCTCATTTTTCAAATAATCCACAGATATTCCAATGAAGAAATGAAACACTATTGATAAGGTTGTTCATACTTTTTTTTTTATACCACGTACATTTTGATTAACATGGTTTAACTTTTTTGCTTCACTAGACGAACTGCTGTCACCTTGAACACGACGACACACATATTCACCATCGTGATTATTTACCCTCGATGTGAAAGAGGTGGGTGTGTGTGTGTGTGTGTGTGTGTGTGTGTGTGTGTGTGTGTGTGTGTGTGTGTGTGTGTGTGTGTGTGTGTGTGTGTGTGTGACAGATCAGTGCAGTAAGTCATATCTTTCGTTTTATCTAGATGTCTGGTCAGACAGTCACCGTAATGTCTTATTTCAATCGTAGTTACAGAATCAGTTATAGTGAAAGGGATAGTCGCAGTCGCTGAATCAGTTCTAGTCACAGAGCTCGTCGCTGAAGCACAGTCTCTATTGATTTTAACACATTCGTAGTCAGACAGTTAAATATTCCGGAAGTTTTATTTGCTGTCACATAACCACTGTCACTTTTCTCATTCACACTGTCGTTAATTTGATAATCCCATTCACAAGAACAAAGTCATCCCCCACTGGGTTTCAGTTTTCATCTACACTGGCATATCCAATCCTGTTTATTTTATCAGTATGTCTATTCTCACCACCACACTCATCCTGTCATCCTAGATGATCACGCATTTTCTGTCTAAATCACTTTTTTTCTTCTAAAGCACTTTGTACAGCTTCAAATGTACCCAGATTCACAACAGAAAACTTACCACCGCTATGTGCAATCGGAAAGGCATTACTCAAGACATACGGGTGAAAAACAGAATCGACATTTAACACGTTGGCTGATTGTGTGTGGTAGAAATCTAACACGTTTTCGTCCACACCGATGTCAGTGACAACCTGCACGGGATTTTCATCGCCTTTCTGGTTCACGTCAGCATCGTTCACTGCCCCAGTGAAACTGACCCTACGTGAATTTGAAACAGGCACTGTGTGCAGTGATAGCTTCAATTTCGCCTCTGTCTGACTCTGACAGCAGAACATTATCCGATGACAGGGCCGGCCTGAATTCTATTTCAGGTCTACCGGGTTGTTACCGGCATCCAGACCGAACGTTTTGCTGTTGATCACAAAGTGACCATACACCATGGACACGTTCATGCCCTGTGACCTGGCGGACTTCACGTGTGGAACGAGCTTTTTTTCTGGTCTCTGTAGCCCGAGAAGAAATTCTTCGCCCACAAATATATCATTTCCTTTTAGCTTTTGATTTCGGAGGCAAAACTTCATCCTTATCCTTAAAGAACATGCATCGTGCTAGCTATTGGCGAATATAGCTTTCAGTTCAGACGGTGTCATTGTTGAAAAGAACGTCGTTTGTAAGTTTCCAGCTTAAACCCATTATCGTTCTGTGTATTTCTTCACATTCTTGCCAAGACTCGTTGTCTTTATGAGGAATACCGTTGATTTTATGTTATTTCCCTCGGCCTACCTTCTAAGTCGCTACTTCTCTGTCGAAAATTCCACCCTAGCAGTAAGTCAAGAGTTGTCTTCCCTTAACCTGTCATGATCCTGTTTCATGGCCGACATTTTCTGTTTGACACCAGTCACTTCGTCCGGAGATTAGCAGACATTTTTTTCACGTCTTTCATGCTCCTCACTCAGCCAATCAAACTTACAGGTTCAATAGTTCAAAACAGCCACCACATCCCGTAGGGCGGGATCGGAGACGGAAACGCAGGGGCAGCACGGACTGAACCAGGTCCATGTGTACTGTCTCTACGGGTATTTCGGCGCTGTCCAGAGGGGTTTGCCGCTTGCTGTCAGACTTAACAGGGGCAGGTCATGGATTCCGCTTCACGTCACCACACCGTTGCAGCAAATGGACTGTATCAAAGCAGAGACAGCAACAGTCCAAGAGTGACACCGTCCATGCGCGACCTCATCTTCAGAACCGACATTCTCATGGCGGATATGAATTTTTACGCGTGTTAACATGACTGTCGCGAATACACGCTCGAAAACACCACACACATTCCTAAATGTCAGCAATGCAGAAGGCATAGTCTCTCAAAAAAGTAACTGCCATGACAAGACACACACTGCAGACAACAGGGAGAAAAACAAGAAAAGGCACAGAGCTAAAAAAAAAATCACTTGTCCCTCAACTTCGTGTACCACTGCCCCCCCCCCCCCCCCCCCCCCCCCCCCCCCACCTCACTTTACTGTGACCTACGTATGACAAAGACAGAGACAAGGGTGGGCAGATCACATGGGTGAATGGACAGGGAGGAGCTGGCCACAACTTGCCCATAGCCATCAGATGGGAGACAACTGGTGAATGGACAGGGAGGAGCTGGCCACAACTTGCCCATAGCCATCAGATGGGGAGACAACTGGTGAATGGACAGTGAGGAGCTGACCACAACTTGCCCATAGCCATCAGATGGGGAGACAACTGGTGAATGGACAGTGAGGAGCTGACCACAACTTGCCCATAGCCATCAGATGGGGAGACAACTGGTGAATGGACAGTGAGGAGCTGACCACAACTTGCCCATAGCCATCAGATGGGGAGACAACTGGTGAATGGACAGTGAGGAGCTGACCACAACTTGCCCATAGCCATCAGATGGGGAGACAACTGGTGAATGGACAGTGAGGAGCTGACCACAACTTGCCCATAGCCATCAGATGGGGAGACAACTGGTGAATGGACAGTGAGGAGCTGACCACAACTTGCCCATAGCCATCAGATGGGGAGACAACTGGTGAATGGACAGTGAGGAGCTGACCACAACTTGCCCATAGCCATCAGATGGGGAGACAACTGGTGAATGGACAGTGAGGAGCTGACCACAACTTGCCCATAGCCATCAGATGGGGAGACAACTGGTGAATGGACAGTGAGGAGCTGACCACAACTTGCCCATAGCCATCAGATGGGGAGACAACTGGTGAATGGACAGTGAGGAGCTGACCACAACTTGCCCAAGCCATCAGATGGGGAGACAACGGGTGAATGGACAGTGAGGAGGAGCTGACCACAACTTGCCCAAGCCATCAGATGGGGAGACAACCTAGCGTGGCCTTCATCATTGTCGTGACCCCCACCACCTTCCCCCACCCCTTGGTGGGCTTCAGAACCAGTGACCAGTGATTAAACTATTCTGTAATAGAACAGTTTTCTGGTTTTTTTGTTTTTGTTTTGTTGTTTGTTGAGGGGGGGGGGGTTAGCGGAAGTGGAGCCAAATACAGTGTACATGAGTGTAATTACATGAATGTTATTTTTGAAAGTCGCAGAAGCTTCAGTAAGTGTCTGCTGAATACAGCTGATAATGTTATTCACTTCGATTTCACAATTACAGCAGCAAAAGCAAAAAAAAACAAAAAAAAACTTGGCCAACATGTCTCTTCCTGCTCACAGTGGGAACTACAAACAACTGCTCAGAGTGTTCAGCTGCGGACCGGATGGGTGTGAGTTCAAATCCTTGGTGAGGTGGATTTTTTACGGCGTGAGCTCACGTCTAACACTCAGGCTGTAACTGAGTACCCGATCCAGTTCACTGCCCCTGTTGCCACTAGGCTTCATTGTTCAACTAACGCAGGAGGTTGCACAGTCCTTTGACGACGCATTTTACACACGCACACACACACACACACACACACACACACACACACACACACACACACACACACACACACACAACACACACCACGCACGCACGCACGCACGCACCACATATATACAAATATAATATATATAATCACATATACAATGACTCAGGGCTAGGAAGTCGTACAATGAAATAAATGCAGTATGGTTTATTATACTGACGCACAGGAAAAGAGGAAGACGTACAAAGAATCATACAGAAGAACAACGCGACAGACAAGGGCTAACAATGACAAACAGGAAGACGTACAAAGAATCATACAGAACGAACAACGCGACAGACAGGAATAACAAACAAACAGGAGACGTCAAATCATACAGAGAAACCGACAGACAGGCTACAAGACCCTTTTTCCACAGTGCTACACCTACGTAACAAGTCCTGAAAGCCAAGAAGGTGCGCGGGGAATCTCTGACACCAGCATGCTCACCTGCGCTGTCAGAGATGTCTGCAGAAAAGTAGTTTCACGTAATTGGATGGCCCCATTTGGTACTGTCGTTGGATTTGAGGGGGATCCTCTCTCTCCCACCCACCCACCTCTCTGTCTCTGTCTCTGTCTCTGATTCTCTGTCTGTCTGTCTGTCTGTCTGTCTGTCTGTCTCTCTCTTCTCTCTCTCTCTCTCTCTCTCTCTCTCTCTCTCTCTCTCTTCTCTCCTCTCTCTTTGTATCTCTCTCTCTCTTTCGTCTCTTCTCCCTCTCTTCTCTCTCTCTCTCTCTCTCTCTCTCTCTTCTCCTCTCTCTCTCTCTCTCCCTCATCTATGTGTCTCTCTTCCATCTTTTTTTTTCTGTCTCTGTGTATTCAAGAAGCGAAAAGATCGTTTCGCGCTCACTTTTGTTTTTGTATGAATGTTAGCACCAGTGTGCTACCCTACCCTCCCCCTGCTTCTTCACAGCCCCCTTCTCACTCATCCCCACCCCCTTCACAGTGACTGTTATCACTATTCCCTCTCGTCTCCTCACCCGCCCCACATGTAGTCCCATGTCCACCGAAAAGACGTAGATCTAGGGAGTTCTAAGCAAAGAGAGAAGACAGAAAAAACAGACACGACGAGAAACATCTGGACCTGCGACACGACCGACTGAGACAACAAAGAATTGCTGTTGTTGTATGAAGCAGGATCTCATGGGAGACAGACGGTTCTCCCTCTGTCTCTGTCTCTGTGTCTGCCTTAAGCGCTCTTCTCTCTCTCCCTCTCTTCTCTCTCTCTCTCTCCTCTCTCTCTCTCTCTCTCTCCTCTCTCTCTCTCTCTCTCTCTCTCTGTAGTGTGTCTGTGTGTGTGTCTGTGTGTGTGGCTACGATCTCTCTCTCTCTCTCTCTCTCTCTCTCTCTCTCTCTCTCTCTCTCTCTCTCTCTCTCTCTCTCTCTCTCTCTCTTCTCTCTCTGTCAGTCTCTGTGTGTGTGTGTGTGAATATGTCTGTGTGTGTGTGTCTACGATCCTCTCTCTCCTCTCTCTCTCTCTCTTCTCTCTCTCTCTCTCTCTCTCTCTCTCTGCTTCTACTCTATCTATCTTCTGTCTATCCTATCTACTATCTATCTATCTATCTATCTATCTATCTGTCTGTCTATCTATCTATCTATCTATCTATCTATCTATCTATCTATCTATCTATCCCTCTAATAGCAGGCTGCAGCATTTTGCATATTTTTAAAAAAATCTCATAGAATATTTCCCTGCCTCACCCCCCCCCCCCCCCTCCCTCACTGTTCCTCCGTCCGCTCATAATATTCCTCAACCTCGCCAGTCTTCCCTCCGATACACCCCCTCCCTTTCCACCCTTCCCCTCCCCTTCCTTTCTTCCCACTACCCACCCGACCCACCTCCTACTCCACCCCCCCCCCTCCCCCTCCGTCCGTCAAAGAGACAAAAGATGCAGACAATGAGAGCCATTCCTGAGAGGCGCTCTCCCTGACTGATGCAAATGGGAACTGTCATGTAGGCAGCGTTATCGTGGGGAAGTCCTCAGACAAATAAAGCCCTCCTGATCCCCTTCCTCTCCATTCATCCCCTCTTCCTGCCCCACCCCCCCCCCCCCCCCACCCCCCGCTCTCTCTCTCTCTCTCTCTCTCTCTCTCTCTCTCTCTCTCTCTCTCTCTCTCTCTCCGCTACCGTTCCACTCCCTTATAATGATCTGTTCTCCCTAACCTCTATCCCTTTCATCCAAAGGACAGATCCGATGTGTGAACAAACAGACAAGACAGATACAAGTGAATTAGAGTGATCCGATGCTCAGTCCTAGGCCGATGCGGACAGGAACTGACACATACTTCATGATAGAAAGGCATACGTATGAGGCAAACGCCTTATCGCTATCGTCAGATGAGATTTGAAAGAGAGAGAGAGAGAGAGAGAGACAGACAGACAGACAGACAGACAGACAGACAGACAAAGACAAACTGGCAGTGACAGAGAGGCGGACAGACAGACAGAGGTAGAGAGACAAAGACAGAGAAACAGAGAGAGAGAGAGACAGAGAGAGTTAGAGAGAGGGAGACAGACAGACAGACAGACAGACAGACAGACGCAGAGGGAAGAGACAGAACAGAGACTATTCTGGCTGATGTCAATGGAAACAGCTGAGCACAACATGACATGGAAAGAGTCATCATCACCCAAAGACGATGCGTACAATGCACTGCACATCGTGGATCGGCACAGGGGCTCTCTCTTCTCAACTGAAGCGACAGAGCAGGCAGCGGTGCAGCCTGTCCTCCCGTGGGTTGCCGCATGGCTTGAACCACGGTGATGGGGTTACGGCAGAAATCGAGTGTCCGCTGCTAAAGGAATAAGCGGCCACGGCAGTACAGCCACTGAGGAGAGGTAGAGGTGGGACAGCAGGACAAAAAAAAAAAGACAGTCACCCATCCCCCTCCCCTCCCCCCCCCCCCCCCACCACTTCCCCCCTCCTCACCTTTCATCAACGGAGCAAACTTTAAGGGCGGGAGAGAGAAACGACGAAGTGGAAAGAACAGAGAAAAAGAGGAGGGGCAAAGGGAGGGTGGGAGGCGGGGGGTGGGAGCTGGAATGAGACAGTGACAGGGAGAGAGAGAGACAGACGTTTTTATATGGATACCAGTCAGACAGGTAAACAGACAGCGAGCGGCAGACGGTCCTGCTGATGCAGCAAGTCAGACAGACGACCAGACAGAGCGGGGTGGGCGCTATCCATGACCATCGGCAATGAGAACTGTCATGCACCGCCAGAGGAGGTCTGGGCAGACATCAGACCTAGGTTAGACATACAGCCCTGACCTGTCTGAGGTGGCCTAACCCACATGGGACCAACTTTCTGTGCAGAACAGAGCTCTCTCTCTCTCTCTCTCTCTCTCTCTCTCTCTCTCTCTCTCTCTCTCTCTCTCTCTCTCTCTTTAGAGCGCGTGCACAGACGAACATGCACAGCCTCGGGGGGGAGAGAGGAGAGAGAGAGAGAGAGAGAGAGAGCAAAGACCAGCAAGTACTATACCCCATTTCGTCGAAACAATAATTCCCACGGATTCTGCGACGGCTGAGAGACATGCTGATGTCTGGTGATACCTTACACACCATGCCGCTGACGACAGTGACGCTGCTCCCCCCCCCACCCCCACCCCACCCCCCACCCCCCTTCCCCTCTCCCCCCTTCCCCCTGGTGGGGCATCCCAGAAATAGCTCCACGCAGTTTCGCGTTCTTTTTCAAGGTGCAGACAGGGAGGGAGGGGGTGGTCATGGGAGGGTGGGAGTCGCTGAGAAAAGCAAGGGGGGGGGGGGGGGTAATGGATTGGAGAGGCTCTGGGGCTTGGGGTGAAGCTTCCAATGACAACTATGACGGAGAGAGAGAGAGAGAGAGAGAGAGAGAGAGAGAGAGAGAGAGAGAGAGAGAGAGAGAGAGAGAGAGAGAAGGAAAAACACACACAGAGAGAGACGAAGACTGAGAGACAGACCTGTTTACTTCTCGCGATGAGAGACAGGAGTGGAGTGAAGTTTTATTTGTATTGCATCAATCTTTGACAGCGGGTGGAGTGGGGTAGGGGGGGGCGGGGGAGGGGGAGGGGGGTACAGAAAGACAGAGAGAGAGACGACACTGAATCCTGTGTTCTTTTCTATGCAAAGCGCAGGATGAGCCTCGATAGGTGTCGTGAAAACACAATGCGATCTTCTGATCTGCCCTTCCTTGTAGAACGACAGAAGGGAACAAGATAAGACTTGGGAACATGACAATGTCCAAGATATTCTGACTTGTCGCAAGAAATACACCTCGACAGTTGAAGCTGAGGCCAAATAACAAATTTTATAAAAAAAGGCTGTTGTTAATACTGGTCTGAGCAAAACATGTTTGTAAATGTATGTCGGCGGAAAGGGGCTGTGGCTGGTGTGTGTGTGTGTGTGTGTGTGTGTGTGTGTGTGTGTGTGTGTGTGTGTGTGTGTGTACGTGTGTGTGTGTGTGTGTGTGTGTGTGTGTGGTGTGTGTGTGTGTGCGTGCGGCGTGCGTGCGTGCGTGGTGTGTGGTGTGTGTGTGTGTGTGTGTGTGTGTGTGTGTGTGTGTGTGTGTGTCTATACGGGAGGGGGTGGGGAGGTGTATGTGTGTATGCTTGTCCATGGTTGTGGCCTGATGTGTGTGAGGTCAGGAGGAAGAGGTGGGGATCGGGTCAGCGCGCGCGCGTCGCGTGTGGGGTGTGTGTGTGTGTGTGTGTGTGTGTGTTAGAGGAGAGAGAGAGAGAGAGAGAGAGAGAGAATGAGCAGAGCAACATACAGAGATAGGCGGAAATGCGTCCATTATTACGCGTCATTTCCATTTCACCTGAATGGAGCGGACGCCCTGGGCTGGCCAAGAGCTCATGCCTGCGTGGCCATGTGCATTTTTGAACAGCGCGTGTTGAATGTGTCTGTGTTGAATGTGTCTATGTTGAATGTGGCTATGTTGAATGTGTCCATGTTGAATGCGTCTGTACCTCTAAAATGATACTTGCTGTTCACTCGGCTGTTACTTCTCTGACTGATTCAATTTTTGGAACCAGTGATTTTCAACTCTGTATTGAACCGTGCAGCAGATCTTGTTCTGCATCTCAATCTGTGTGACATTCGGAACGTTTATTGTCTTCTTACGCACCTTGACATTCAGGCTGTTCTGTGGAGAATTCAATGTTCATTACGTCACAGTTTATGTATTCGTCTATTGCAACAATCCTAAATACCGTATCATGCCAAAATCATGCGACCCTAAAGGAAATTAATATATTGCGTTGGACTGAAAGCTGTTTTGATTTTACGAGTATGCAAAGAGAGGGGGTTGACGATGTTGCAGTGCACAAACTAAGTATGACCTTCTGCTTTTGAAATTGAAAATATTGTAAACTGTCTTGAAAATAACATTTAATGCGTTGAAAATATTGTAAGCTGTCTTGAGAATAACATTACATGCGTTCTCCTGTGTTTGATAGTAAACAGACACATTGGTACAATGTCGGTATCCCTATGCTTTTCTGGTGTCTCTGTATTAATGTGTTCATTGTGTCAGCTCCGACTTAGTTTGCAAGGTAATGATTTTGTGTTTCAAGACGAAAATTGACGTATCTATCGACCCGTGTTACAGAAAATATAAATATCAATACTTGTCTCAATGTAACACGGCAAACTGTTCGAAGACTGATCCTTCTCGTTTCGTTTTCTCTTTGTTAAGTCGCTTGGACAATATTAGATTGCTGATTTACTAGCCAGTGTTCTTCCCGAGGCTAAATTGTCAATTCCGACGCGAGTTGATAGTCAAAGGGTTGCGTCTGTTGTGTGCCTATGTGATTTTCTGGAGGGTTTTCGATAAGGCGTAAAACGGCTATGATCAGTTCCGTGAGGTCTTTAAAAATGGGTCCGCGTGTCTTGTTATTCGTGCTTGTTTCAGCAAACACATAACTGTCTTCTGTTACGGAACTGGCCATCGTGCCGAGAAAAGTTGTATAATCGCGTCGCCCTCTCTATATCGTCCATAAAACAGATGACTGTTCTGATCTAAAGGAAGACAAAAACAGCACAGTGCTTTCGTAAATGTGTGCAGCTTCAAACAGAGTGACTGTGGAGTGTTAAAAGGTTTGTGATTATTGTCAATGTGTCCATATATTTTGTCGGAAGAAGCGAGAGGTTAGTATTTCCATAACAACATCATTGTCATCACAAAGTACACTCTTTCTACGGGTACCCTTCTGGTCTCATTCAATCCGTTAAAAATTAGGCTACCTCAAATATCTGAAATGCTTGAAGTGTAGGCAAATCATAGTCATTTTTAAATGAAATATGAAAGAAAATATAAAACAGTAGATTATCGTTTCAGAAAGGGTGGAATTTTAAACATTATCTATCAGTTGTTAAAGCGTCAGTACAGCTTGTCCAAGGACAAGGTCATCCTATTCGTTTGAAACACTCTTCTATAGCATCTTGAACTTCCCTGTATCGAATGGTTTGGAATGCCTGGAACAAGCGATCATAACAACTAAACAAAAAAACTCTGTGGAGCGTCAACGATTTCTGGGCTTTCTTTTCTGTTTATGCTACAGGCACGTAGGAAGACATCGAGACAGGGGCGGGACGGGGGAGCACCGGGGGAGGAGGGGAAGAGGGTCATGTCACAAAACAAAATGTGACTCCTCACGGGGAAGGGAAGAGGCACTGTCCATTCTCGTGCCGGGGATTATTGAAGATTCACTGTCTCTGCTAGACACTGAGAGGTGTGAGGAGTCACCGTCTGTTGGTACTTTTAGGGAATGAAGAGTTACTGTCGGTTGATACCTTTAAGGAGTGAAGACTCACTGTCTGTTGGTACCGTTAGGGAGTGAAGAGTCACTGTCGGTTGATACCTTTAAGGAGTGAAGACTCATGTCTGTTGGTACCGTTAGGGAGTGAAGTCACTGTCGGTTGATACCTTTAGGGAGTTGAAGAGTCATTGTTTGTAGGTACCTTTAGGGAGAGGAGGGTCACTATTGGTATCCTTAGGGGTGAAGATTTACTATCTATTGGTACCTTTAGGGAGTAATGAGTTTTTGTATCTCATGATGTCTGCCGGGAGTTAGGAGCTACTATCTACGCTGGTACTGTTTTGTTTTGTTTTGTTCTTTGTTTTGTTTTGCTTTGGTTTGGGGGGTTTTGTTTTGTTTTGTTGTTGTTGTTTGTTTTGGGGGGGAGACACAGTCTCTGTTAGAGACAGAAGGTGGTGAAGAAACACTGTGTGTGTTATAACAAGAAGTGGAATGAATATGTTTAATGGGAAGGTGGAGCACTGTTTCTGTTAAGCAGGTAGGAAGTGAAGCGTCACTGTTCTGTTATAACCTGAGGGAGTGAAGGTCACTGTCTCTGTTAAATCCTGGAGGAGTGAAGGTCACTGTCTCTGTTAAAGCCTGGAGAGAGTGAAGCGTCACTGTCTCTGTTAAAACCTGGAGGAGTGAAGTTCACTGTCTCTGTTAAACCTGGAGAGATGAAGTGTCACTGTCTCTGTTAAAGCGTGGAGAGAGTGAAGTGTCACTGTCTCTGTTAAAGCGTGAAGAGAGTGAAGTGTCACTAGTCTCTGTTAAAGCGTGGAGGAGTGAAGTGTCATTGTCTCTGTTAAAGCTGGAGAGAGTGAAGTGTCACTGTCTCTGTTAAAGCGTGGAGAGAGTGAAGTGTCACTATCTCTGTTAAAGCGTGGAGGGAGTGAAGTGTCACTTCTCTGTTAAAGCGTGGAGAGAGTGAAGTGTCATATCTCTGTTAAAGCGTGGAGGGAAGTTGAAAGTGGGTCACTGTCTCTGTTAAAGCGTGGAGAGAGTGAAGTTAAAGCGTGGAGAGAGTGAAGCGTCACTGTCTCTGTTAAAGCGTGGAGAGAGTGAAGTTAAAGCGTGGAGAGAGTGAAGCGTCACTGTCTCTGTTAAAGCGTGGAGAGAGTGAAGCGTCACTGTCTTTAAAGCGTGGAGAGAGTGAAGTTAAAGCGTGGAGAGAGTGAAGCGTCACTGTCTCTTTAAAGCGTGGAGAGAGTGAAGTTAAAGCGTGGAGAGAGTGAAGCGTCACTGTCCGTTAAAGCGTGGAGAGAGTGAAGTTAAAGCGTGGAGAGAGTGAAGGTCACTGTCCTGTTAAAGCGTGGAGAGAGTGAAGCGTCACTGTCTCTGTTAAAGCGTGGAGAGAGTGAAGCGTCACTGTCTCTGTTAAAGCGTGGAGAGAGTGGAAGTTAAAGCGTGGAGAGAGTGAAGCGTCACTGTCTCTGTTAAAGCGTGGAGAGAGTGAAGTTAAAGCGTGGAGAGAGTGAAGCGTCACTGTCTCTGTTAAAGCGTGGAGAGAGTGAAGTTAAATCGTGGAGAGAGTGAAGCGTCACTGTCTCTGTTAAAGCGTGGAGTGAGTGAAGTTAAAGCGTGGAGAGAGTGAAGCGTCAGTGTCTCTGTTAAAGCCTGGAGAGAGTGAAGCGTCACTGTCTCTGTTAAAGCCTGGAGAGAGTGAAGTTAAAGCGTGGAGAAAGTGAAGTTAAAGCGTGGAGAGAGTGAAGCGTCACTGTCTCTGTTACAGCCTGGAGAGAGTGAAGCGTCACTGTCTCTGTTAAAGCGTGGAGAGAGTGAAGCGTCACTGTCTCTGTTAAAGCGTGGAGAGAGTGAAGCGTCACTGTCCCTGTTAAAGCGTGGAGAGAGTGAAGTGTTACTGAAGAATGAAAATGGGTGATGACTTAGGGTCAATTTGTGTGCAAAAATTTCAAGCTTTCTACCTTTATGTTGCTCATTTGCGATTTCCTCTTTATGTCCATGCCTTTGGTGAGTTCGTCTCGAAGTCGGTGCCGGCGAATTTATGGGGATTGTCTTTGGGTGGATGTGATACCCCCCACCCCCTCTCCCCACCCCGTTATGGTGGAAGAGAAGGGAAGGAAGGGGAACGGGGGTGCAGAGTGGAAACGTTCATTTTCGCTGGCTTCGTCACTCAGCAATCGTTGTTGTCACTAAGGAGCTTAGTAGGCGATGTCCTCCTGAAGCTGGACCAGAGCGATGAACAAAGTCCTATGAACGTCACCAAAGCGTCACAGAGTCTCCTGTGGCGGACGTCCTCAATGCGACTTGATGGTGATTGCTTCTCGTGGACTGCGGTAAGTAGGCAATGTCACGTCAGTGGGGGTTGTAGGCTGATCTGGAGAGATGAGAAGCACACAGACATAGATACACACACAGACAGGGACACAGACACAGAGACACACACACACAGACACACACACACAGACACACGCGCACACAAACGCGCGGGCGCACACAAACGCGCGGGCGCACACAACACACACACACACACACACACACACACACACACACACACACACACACACACACTTTTGGCCTACCAGGTGGTATACCAAGACTCGACCTTTAGATTGTGAATAAATATTTTGACCACTTCACTGTCACACTAGGACAGAAACCGTAAATACCGAACCAAACACAACTATCCACAGTCACTCCATGAAAACCTGTCCTCGGTGTATCGTAGCATAACCCTTCAAACATATCTTGCTGAGCGCAGCATGAACACAGCATGTGCAGCAACTCAAACAGAATTCCGAAGTGACTCGGCAGCAGGGCAGTGTCTCCTCTGGTAGGCTGCATCATGAAGACTTGACATTGGATCCCTGAGGATTGCTGGTGATGGGGCCGCTGCGGGATCACCAGGGTGTGGCTGTGGATGGGGAGCTGGCAAGAACGGCGTGGAGGTGTTGTCCCTGAGGTGGCAATGAAGATAGGAGAGAAAATAAGGATTCCGGATTCTTAGACGGAAAAGGGGTTAGACCTAGCAACAGGCCTAAAGCCCATTGTTCAACCTATTGCTGAACACACCAACCCCACCAAGAATGCCTTCACCCGACAGACCTATCGCCCACCCTGGGCTCCTTTAGTCCTGGTAACCCCCACCATCACAAGGACCAGCATTCCCATCACTAGCAACGCATTTCCTGCCACACTAACAAAATACAGCAACGCATGTTCTGCCACACTAATCACCATGAAGTATAAAAACGTATTTCCTGCCACACCATGCCCTGTGAATTACAGCAACGCATTTCCTGTCACACCAATCACCGTGAATTACAGCAACGCATTTCCTGTCACACCAATCCCCGTGAATTACAGCAACGCATTTCCTGTCACACCAATCCCCGTGAATTACACAACGCATTTCCTGTCACACCAATCCCCGTGAATTACAACAACGCATTTCCTGTCACACCAATCCCCGTGAATTACAACAACGCATTTCCTGTCACACCAATCCCCGTGAATTACAGCAACGCATTTCCTGTCACACCAATCCCCGTCAATTACAGCAACGCATTTCCTGTCACACCAATCGCCGTGAATTACAGCAACGCATTTCCTGTCCACACACAAATCCCCGTGAATTACAGCAACGCATTTCCTGGTCACACCAATCGCCGTGAATTACAGCAACGCATTTCCTGTCACACCAATCGCCGTGAATTACAGCAACGCATTTCCTGTCACACCAATCCCCGTGAATTACAGCAACGCATTTCCTGTCACACCAATCCCGTCTATTACAACAACCATTCCTGTCACACCAATCCCCGTGAATTACAGCAACGCATTTCCTGTCACACCAATCCCCGTGAATTACAGCAACGCATTTCCTGTCACACCAATCCCCGTCAATTACAGCAACGCATTTCCTGTCACACGCACACAACCACCACCACCACCACCCCGTGAATTACAGCAACGCATTTCCGGTCACACCAATCCCCGTGAATTACAGCAACGCATTTCCTGTCACACCAATCCCCGTGATTACAGCAACGCATTTCCGTCACACCAATCGCCGTGAATTACAGCAACGCATTTCCTGCACACAATCCGTGAATACAGCAACGCATTACTGTCACCAATCGCCGTGAATTACAGCAACGCATTTCCTGTTACACCAATCGCCGTGGCTTTTTTCTCTCTCCCTTTCGTCAATAAAAGAGTAGAACATAGAAATATTGTGAGCGGCACCAAACACGTGCTGCTTTTCCGGTGGTCTCATCGCAATTTGAGATATCATTTACCTCCATGTACCGCCCCCTCCACCACCACCACCGCCCCCCCCCCCCCCCCCACACACACACACACTCACACACGCACACCACAAACCACCACCATCCATATTCCTTTCTCCTGGAGTGATCATTATCGTCTGCCATACCACCTTCTGTAAGACTGGACATTACACCTGAAGGTCGCGAAAGAGAAACAGAGCAACTCTCTACCCACCCATCATCTACTGCTTTTCATCAACCCAACTCTGCCGTCTCCTTCCCTCCCCCCCCCCCCTTTCCTCCCACCACCCTCATTCATCCTCTTCATGTCAAGGATGCCCAGTCACGAATGAATGTCTAATGTATCTCGCCCCCAGACCTTTTTCTAAGTCAGTTGCTATTTGTGAGCCCAGTGTGTAATTCATTCATGCCTTGGGCAGTTCCACTTGCTGCGATAGCCGTTTTATCTTGTTTCCATGGAAATAGCGTTCGTGATAGGGACAAAACTCTGGAGAGAGAGAGAGAGAGGAGGGGGGGGGGCATTTCCTGTGTGTCCGGTTCTTCTTAACTCAGCACTTCAAATAATAGTGGTGCTAACCATTTCAGGAACTGGGGTTGGGGCCTTGTTACGGATGGTATGGGTGTGTCTGCAGGTGTCTGACTGACTCGCACAGAAATTATGGATGCATGCACAACTTTTCAAATGCACATACACACACCCACTCACCCAACATTGACAGCCAGGCAACAGAACAACACTTCTTTTTGTTTTTTTTATGCTGCCCGAGCCATCAGACAAACATATAAACACATCAGACAAACAAACGCAATGACATCAATTGGTCGGCACGCCAACCATTAGGCGTACACGCAAGATATATCAAAATATGAAAAACTATCAATGCTGCTGGATCCAACGTCGCCGTAGACGATGACAACGACGAGATGACGAGGACGACGAGACGACAAGGGCGACGAGACGATGCAGGCGACAAGACGATGCAGACGACCCAGATGATGACGACGACGACTGCAGCGTCAAGTCAAGTCCGACACAAGACTCAAAACTTCAGAGCTGTGGCCCAAAAAAAAACACTAACACACTCGCGGCGTCTCTGCCGACGACGAGGTGACAGTCTCGCACAGGAGCTGTGGCTCACACACAAACACAACACAGTGACGGTCTGGCCAACAGGTCGCTGGTTCAACTCGGGAGCGGCGCTCTGGCTTGGCAGCAGCGGCGTCTCCAACCCAACTGGCTCAGCGGGTAGTCGGTCCCGGGCGCAGTGGCAGGTAGGGTGATTGTCGGCACTCAGGCTGACCTCTCCACGCCGACACAGGGCGGAGAACAGGGGCGTAGACTCAGCTACGGCCCCGACCCTCGGACAATGGCAGCCAGTCCCCCTCAGTCCTTGGAACGCTTCTACCTGGGGGAAACTGATTAAGTACCTTGATTATCATGGCTACTATTCATTACAATCACGACTACATTCATATTTATGAGCCACATCCTATTTCACTACAACTTGGGACAAACATCAGCATATTCTTTCTTCAACATTACAACATTCCCTTTTCCGGAATCATAACACTATAACATTCCCTTTCCGGAATCATAACACTACAACATTCCCTTTTTCCGGAATCACAACACTACACAGGAAAGGATTTCCATATAAACCTTTCAGAATTTAGTTTTCCAAATTGGGGAAAAGGATTTCCACCTAGACCCTCTTCAATAAACCATGAACACAATTCATTACACACAATTAATGATTACTTTCATTACACACAATTAATGATTACTTTTCATCAAACTATAAACGTCACAACACAATGTTCAATTCCTTTCTTGTAACACAAGAATGTTCATTTCATTTCATATAATCACCAGATTTTGAAAAGGTTTCTTTTCAAAAAGATTCATCTACTTCAATATATGCAAGGGAAAGATTTCCACAACACTCTTGTTTACCAACACACATATTGATATTTATATCAAGAGTGAGTTAAATACTCATCCACATCAAAATAAAAACCAGCAAAAAGTCTATGTCGCTCACTCTGGGAGCTTATTATCCCTAGCATCAAAATTCTCCATCTTCTCGAAACCATATTAGAATAAACACCCTTTTTGTTCATGATGAAGTTCATAACTAGTTAAGTCACAGAGATTCGGTGAGCGAACGCCGTGCCGTGCAGACGCGTTGTTCGTGCGCTCTCAACCTGTCCGAATTTTGAGTCGCGTTCACTGACTTGGCGTTTTTGTTCCTCCGCACAAGCAGTGACAATGGCTGTTCAACCCGTATTTTTGAAAAACCGAAGTATTCCGGACTCGATGTCGACCCGTATCTCCGGCTTGGAGCTGTGTGTGTCCGCAGAACGAACGGCAGGACAAGGCAGTATAGTCGGTGCTCAGGATATCAGGGGGCTATGGAGAATCTACCCTGCCACTCGAGAAGCCAGAAATGTTCTTCTGGTAAGAGGCATTACTGTTCGCGGTTCTGTCTTGCAAGTTCTGGACATGAATCCATTCATTCTACATGAGTCAACAGGCGAAGAAAAACCGGCAACCAAAGTGTGGATAGCGGACTTGCCCTTGTCACTGGCAAACAGCGAAATTGAGGCGAGTCTAAAGAAAATCGGATGTGAATTGCGCTCGACAATTAGACAAGAGCGATACAGACAAACCAAACAGTTGACAGAAAAACAAGTGAAAGAAGATGCAAACCAGAGTCACAGACAAACCAAACAGTTGACAGAAAAACAAGTGAAAGAAGATGCAAACCAGAGTCACAGACAAACCAAACAGTTGACAGAAAAACAATGTGAAAGAAGATGCAAACCAGAGTCACAGACAAACCAAACAGTTGACAGAAAAAACAATGTGAAAGAAGATGCAAACCAGAGTCACAGACAAACCAAACAGTTGACAGAAAAACAATGTGAAAGAAGATGCAAACCAGAGTCACAGACAAACCAAACAGTTGACAGAAAAACAATGTGAAAGAAGATGCAAACCAGAGTCACAGACAAACCAAACAGTTGACAGAAAAACAAGTGAAAGAAGATGCAAACCAGAGTCACAGACAAACCAAACAGTTGACAGAAAAAACAACGTGAAAGAAGATGCAAACCAGAGTCACAGACAAACCAAACAGTTGACAGAAAAACAACGTGAAAGAAGATGCAAACCAGAGTCACAGACAAACCAAACAGTTGACAGAAAAACAAGTGAAAGAAGATGCAAACCAGAGTCACAGACAAACCAAACAGTTGACAGAAAAACAATGTGAAAGAAGATGCAAACCAGAGTCACAGACAAACCAAACAGTTGACAGAAAAACAATGTGAAAGAAGATGCAAACCAGAGTCACAGACAAACCAAACAGTTGACAGAAAAACAATGTGAAAGAAGATGCAAACCAGAGTCACAGACAAACCAAACAGTTGACAGAAAAAACAATGTGAAAGAAGATGCAAACCAGAGTCACAGACAAACCAAACAGTTGACAGAAAAAACAATGTGAAAGAAGATGCAAACCAGAGTCACAGACAAACCAAACAGTTGACAGAAAAACAATGTGAAAGAAGATGCAAACCAGAGTCACAGACAAACCAAACAGTTGACAGAAAAACAATGTGAAAGAAGATGCAAACCAGAGTCACAGACAAACCAAACAGTTGACAGAAAAACATAGTAAAGAAGATGCAACCAGAGTCACAGACAAACCAAACAGTTGACAGAAAAACAAGTGAAAGAAGATGCAAACCAGAGTCACAGACAAACCAAACAGTTGACAGAAAAACAAGTGAAAGAAGATGCAAACCAGAGTCACAGACAAACCAAACAGTTGACAGAAAAACAAGTGAAAGAAGATGCAAACCAGAGTCACAGACAAACCAAACAGTTGACAGAAAAACAACGTGAAAGAAGATGCAAACCAGAGTCACAGACAAACCAAACAGTTGACAGAAAAACAATGTGAAAGAAGATGCAAACCAGAGTCACAGGACAAAACCAAACAAGTTGACAGAAAAACAATGTGAAAGAAGATGCAAACCAGAGTCACAGACAAACCAAACGTTGACGAAAAAGACAGGTAAAGAAGATGCAAACCAGATGTCACAGTACCAAACCAACGTTGACAGAAAAACAAGGTGAAAGAAGATGGCAAACCAGAGTCACAGAAAACCAAAAAGGATTGCAGATAAACAACTGTGAAAGCAAGATCAAACCAGAGTCAAGACAAACAACGTTGACAGAAAAACAATGTGAAAGAAATCAAACCAGATTCACAGACAACCAGAACTGATGTGACAAAGACAATGTGAAAGACAGATGCAAACCAGAGCAGAAAACCAAACAAGATTACCAGAAACCCACTGTAAAAGATGCAAACCAAGTCACAGGGACAAACCAAAGGGTTGACGAAACATGGAAAGAAATGCAACAGAGTCCAGTACAACCAAGCGTTGGACAAGATCACAAGGGAAAGAAGAAACGGGGAGGGGCGCATGAAACCAAAAGGATTCCAGCTACACTACAGTGAGGAATGCACACAGAGTCCAGAAAACAAACAGTGACAGAAACAGGTGAAGGACGATGCAAACAAAGTCACAGACAAACCAAACAGTTTGCAAATAACAAGTGAAAGAAGAGGCAGAAGCAGATGTCACAGACAAACAAACAGTTACAGAAACTGTAAGATGCAAACAGTCAACAAACCAAACAGACAGGAGAGGGCGATGGAAACAAAAAGGATTTCAGCTACCTCCAGCTGTATGTGCAAGTCACAAGGAAAGACAGGAGGGGCGATGTGAAAACAAAAAGGATTCCAGCTACAACTCCAGCGTTACGTGCAAGTCACAAGGGAAAGACAGGGAGGGGCGATGAAACACAAAGGATTCCAGCACCCAGCTGTACGTGCAAGTCAAAAGGGAAAGACCAGGGAGGGGCGAAGAAAACCAAAAGGATTTCAGCTACCTCCAGATGTATGTGCAAGTCACAGGAAAGACAAGAGGGAGGCGATGGAAACAAATAAAGAGATTCCAGTACCTCAGCAATGCAAGCACTGACAGGAAAGACAAGTGAAGAAGGGAGGGCGATGGAACAAAAGGATTCCAGCTACCAAATCCAGCAGTATGTGCAGACAAAACAAGGAAAGAGGAACCGAGACAACAAAACAGACAGTGAAGAAAGAAGGGGCGATGGAAACAAAAAAGGATTTCACAGCTACCTCCAGCTGTATGTGCAAAGTCACAAGGGAAAGACAGGGACGGGGGGCGATGGAAAACAAAAAGGATTTCCAGCTACCTCCAGCTGTATGTGCAAGTCACAAGGGAAAGACAGGGGAGGGGGGGCGATGGAACACAAAAAGGATTTCCAGCTACCTCCAGCTGTATGTGCAAGTCACAAGGGAAAGACAGGGGAGGGGGGCGATGGAAACAAAAAGGATTTCCAGCTACCTCCAGCTGTATGTGCAAGTCACAAGGGAAAGACCAGGGGAGGGGGGCGATGGAAACAAAAAGGATTTCCAGCTACCTCCAGCTGTATGTGCAAGTCACAAGGGGAAGACAGGGAGGGGGGCGATGGAAACAAAAAGGATTTCCAGCTACCTCCAGCTGTTGTGCAAGTCACAAGGGAAAGACAGGGGAGGGGGGCGATGGAAACAAAAAGGATTTCCAGCTACCTCCAGCTGTCTGTGCAAGTCACAAGGGGAAGACAGGGAGGGGGGCGATGGAAACAAAAGGATTTCCAGCTACCTCCAGCTGTCTGTGCAAGTCACAAGGGAAGACAGGGGAGGGGGGCGATGGAAACAAAAAGGATTTCCAGCTACCTCCAGCTGTCTGTGCAAGTCACAAGGGAAGACAGGGGAGGGGGGCGATGGAAACAAAAAGGATTTCCAGCTACCTCCAGCTGTTGTGCAAGTCACAAGGGGAAGACAGGGGAGGGGGGCGATGGAAACAAAAGGATTTCCAGCTACCTCCAGCTGTTGTGCAAGTCACAAGGGGAAGACAGGGGAGGGGGGCGATGGAAACAAAAAGGATTTCCAGCTACCTCCAGCTGTTGTGCAAGTCACAAGGGAAAGACAGGGGGGGGGCGATGGAAACAAAAAGGATTTCCAGCTACCTCCAGCTGTATGTGCAAGTCACAAGGGAAGACAGGGGAGGGGGGCGATGGAAACAAAAAGGATTTCCAGCTACCTCCAGCTGTATGTGCAAGTCACAAGGGAAAGACAGGGGAGGGGGGCGATGGAAACAAAAGGATTTCCAGCTACCTCCAGCTGTATGTGCAAGTCACAAGGGAAAGACAGGGGAGGGGGGCGATGGAAACAAAAAGGATTTCCAGCTACCTCCAGCTGTATGTGCAAGTCACAAGGGGAAGACAGGGGAGGGGGGCGATGGAAACAAAAAGGATTTCCAGCTACCTCCAGCTGTCTGTGCAAGTCACAAGGGAAAGACAGGGGAGGGGGCGATGGAAACAAAAAGGATTTCCAGCTACCTCCAGCTGTCTGTGCAAGTCACAAGGGAAAGACAGGGGAGGGGGGCGATGGAAACAAAAAGGATTTCCAGCTACCTCCAGCTGTATGTGCAAGTCACAAGGGAAAGACAGGGAGGGGGGCGATGGAAACAAAAAGGATTTCCAGCTACCTCCAGCTGTATGTGCAAGTCACAAGGGAAGACAGGGGAGGGGGGCGATGGAAACAAAAAGGATTTCCAGCTACCTCCAGCTGTATGTGCAAGTCACAAGGGAAAGACAGGGGAGGGGGCGATGGAAACAAAAAGGATTTCCAGCTACCTCCAGCTGTATGTGCAAGTCACAAGGGAAAGACAGGGAGGGGGGCGATGGAAACAAAAAGGATTTCCAGCTACCTCCAGCTGTATGTGCAAGTCACAAGGGAAAGACAGGGGAGGGGGGCGATGGAAACACAAAAGGATTTCCAGCTACCTCCAGCTGTATGTGCAAGTCACAAGGGAAAGACAGGGGAGGGGGGGCGATGGAAACAAAAAGGATTTCCAGCTACCTCCAGCTGTTGTGCAAGTCACAAGGGAAAGACAGGGGAGGGGGGCGATGGAAACAAAAAGGATTTCCAGCTACCTCCAGCTGTATGTGCAAGTCACAAGGGAAAGACAGGGGAGGGGGGCGATGGAAACAAAAAGGATTTCCAGCTACCTCCAGCTGTATGTGCAAGTCACAAGGGAAGACAGGGGAGGGGGGCGATGGAAACAAAAAGGATTTCCAGCTACCTCCAGCTGTATGTGCAAGTCACAAGGGAAAGACAGGGGAGGGGGGCGATGGAAACAAAAAGGATTTCCAGCTACCTCCAGCTGTATGTGCAAGTCACAAGGGAAAGACAGGGGAGGGGGGCGATGGAAACAAAAAGGATTTCCAGCTACCTCCAGCTGTATGTGCAAGTCACAAGGGAAAGACAGGGGAGGGGGGCGATGGAAACAAAAAGGATTTCCAGCTACCTCCAGCTGTATGTGCAAGTCACAAGGGAAAGACAGGGGAGGGGGGCGATGGAAACAAAAAGGATTTCCAGCTACCTCCAGCTGTATGTGCAAGTCACAAGGGAAAGACAGGGGAGGGGGGCGATGGAAACAAAAAGGATTTCCAGCTACCTCCAGCTGTATGTGCAAGTCACAAGGGAAAGACAGGGGAGGGGGGCGATGGAAACAAAAAGGATTTCCAGCTACCTCCAGCTGTATGTGCAAGTCACAAGGGAAAGACAGGGGAGGGGGCGATGGAAACAAAAAGGATTTCCAGCTACCTCCAGCTGTATGTGCAAGTCACAAGGGAAAGACAGGGGAGGGGGGCGATGGAAACAAAAAGGATTTCCAGCTACCTCCAGCTGTATGTGCAAGTCACAAGGGAAAGACAGGGGAGGGGGGCGATGGAAACAAAAAGGATTTCCAGCTACCTCCAGCTGTATGTGCAAGTCACAAGGGAAAGACAGGGGAGGGGGGCGATGGAAACAAAAAGAAAATCAATGATAAAGATGTGCGACCCCGTAAAGCACTTCAGTCTAAACAGAGTGGGAAGCAAGGAGAAAAGGAAGGCGACAGAAAACAGAATAGAGGTCGGCCCCAATCTCGACAGACCATTCTTGATCCCAATCTGTCCCGCAGGGATCACTCCAGGCATCGCTCCGAGACTCCAAAAAGGGCGCTATCCAACGGTTCTCCAGTCGGAAGCTGTTCAGGGAGGGAGAAATACGCCAGGAGAGAGGACCGCGAGGAGTCTTCGGGCAATGAGCTGGACGAGGAAAATGGACCAGCGTCTGTATGGGGCTAGTCGGCGTTTCTCCTCCACGTCGTCTTCTTGTTGATGGTCTGGCTATGGCTCTGGCCCCGAGGTATTTTTATCTCTTCTGGTAAGTTAACAGATCCTCTGTTACTTAAGGGGTTCCAAAGGATATCCTCCGTTATACGGGCGTTCCAGAGATAAACCTACCTTTTTTTGGTTATGGTTATGGATAAATTGCGAGTCTGTTCTTTGAACTGTCGGGGTTTAAAAAATAGATGGAAGAGGGCATCTATATTCAGAAATTTAAAAAGACAAAAGTTAGATATAATTTGCATACAAGAAGCGCATATCACAGCAAGTGATATAAACACATGGGAAAAGCAGTGGGGTGGAAGCGTATACGCACAGCCAGGGACCAGTCACAGCAAAGGAGAAGTAATTCTAATCTCAAAAGTTTCGCAGGAAAGGTTACGCTAGTCAAGTCTCAAGAACGCATGATCGTCCTGAACATCGAGTATTGTTCCTTTGAGATTACAGTTGCAAATGTTTATGCTCCTAACGATCATAGGGAAAAAATACTTTTTTTTTCGAAGTCTGCGGGACGAAGTGGATGAGTGGGGGAGGAGAGAGAGTAGTGATCTGTGGAGATTTCAATTGCGTTTTAGATAATGATTTAGACATTGTTTCAGGTAAACCACACAACAAAATAGAGGTAAATGAATTTAAGTCAGTATTAACGCAGTCAAGCTTAATCGACTCCTGGAGATTTTTTCACCCTGAAGAAAAAGAATATACCTGGAATAGATTTAACCCTTTTATAGCAAGACGGCTAGACTATTGCTTGGTGACAGAAGATTTATGCTCCTCCTTGGTTGTCAGTGAACACTGTACCATTCCGCATTCAGATCACAGAGCAGTTGTGCTGGAGTTTAACGGAGGAGACTTTATCAGAGGTCCAGGGTACTGGCGATTTAACAATAGCTATTTACAGAATACAGAATTCGTTGAGAACATGAATCTATTGCTTGTAGAAATGGAGAATGAAGGAGATGATATGTCTTACATGGAAAAATGGGAATGGATAAAAATGAAAATAAGGAATTATTGTATCGAGTTCGGAAAACGTCTTGCTTGTAATACACGAAACAAAAAAAATCGATTTACAAAAAAGAATACAAGATCTCGAATCAAACATCCTACGTAACCTTCAAAACAAAGAACTACAGATTGATTTGTTAAAAACAAAACATGAATATGAACTATTTGACTTGGAGAAGACAAAAGGAGCCCAAGTGAGATCAAGGTTGAGATGGATAGAGGACGGGGAAAAAAACAGCAAATACTTTTGCAGCTTAGAAAAATCCAGAAGCAGACAAAAGATCATGACACGATTGTGTAAAGACACTGGGGAGGTAGTGCATCATCAGAAAGACATTCTGAGTGAACAAGCGTTATTTTACGAAAATCTGTATAATCAAACTACGCAAGATAATGAAGTCGCTGAGGCATGCGAAGTCTTTATTGAAAACGAAAACCTCCCGAAGCTAAACAATGACGAATCCGAGTCATGCGAAGGGCTCATCACAGAAGCTGAAGCCACAGAGGCACTGAGAGAGATGAAGAACGGCTCAGCTCCTGGAAGCGATGGGATCAGTATTGAACTTCTAAAGTTCTTTTGGACCAGAATAAAACGTATTATTAAATCCTTCAACGAATCGTTCACCAATGGGAGTTTATCATACACCCAAAACCTTGGAATCATTACACTGATACATAAAGGTAAGGATTTAGACAGGGAGCACCTCAGTAATTGGCGCCCAATAACTCTTACAAACTCAGATTACAAGTTATTAGCCAAAGTTTTAGCACTTAGAATGGGAACAGTTTTACACAAGCTGATTAGTGAAGACCAGGTAGGATACATGAAAGGCAGAAATATCTGCCACAGTGTTGAGAACTATAGACGACGTTATAAATTACTTAAATGTAACAGGCAGAGCTGGATACATACTTGCGATAGACTATGCCAAAGCGTTTGACTCGATATCTAGGACATACTTGTTGCACACGTTCAATGTTTTTGGTTTTGGACCAGATTTCATACGTTGGGTGTCCGTTTTAATGAAAAATAACGTAAGTTGTATTAATCATGGAGGGTGGTTGTCTGAGTATTTTAAAGTCAACTGTGGCATTCGACAGGGGTGCCCATTTTCGCCCCTGGCCTTTATTTTAGCGGTAGAAATACTGGCCTGTAAAGTTAGAAATAGCTCAGTCACCGGAATATAATTGCCAAGTACACAAAACGTGAACCCAAAAGCATTCGTATAAAACAGATGGCAGATGACACTACCTTTTTTCTTAAAGGTCAAACGGACTTAAAAATTGTAACGGATATAATAATGCAATTTGGAAGATTTAGTGGATTACTGTTGAACAATCAAAAAACTAAAATACTACGAATTGGTGTTGCTCAACCCTTGCAGGACTGCCCGTTTGAGCTTGTAGATACGATTAAGATTTTAGGCATTGTTTTTAGCCGAAATAACCTGGCTCAGGACAACGAGGAAAATTGGCAAACACGAATGAACAGTCTACATAAATCGATAAGGGAGTGGAGCAAAAGGGATCTCAGCATTCAGGGGAAAATTGTGATAATAAAAACATTTCTCATAAGTCAGTTCGTGTACATCATGCAGTCAATAGGTCTTCCAGTTCATGTTTTAACAAAGATTAACACCGTGCTATATAAATTTATCTGGCAACGGAAAACGTCTAACAAAAGAGCGTTCGAAAAGGTTAAACGAAAAACTATGGAGTCAGACTACATAGAGGGTGGAGTTCAAATGGTCAATATGCTAGAACTTCAACAGATATTTAACTTGCAATGGATCGGAAGATTGTTCAAAGAGGAACAAAACTGGACATGTTTGCCTAAATGGCACTTCAGCAGAGTATCAGACTTCCAAAATCTCTTTAAAATTAACTGCTCTAGAAAGGACTTTATTGGAAAGGAATACATAAAGAACAAGTTTTGGTTGGAAGCTTTCTTGACATACCTAAATAAAAAATCAAGGATTCCGCTCAATGAAGTTTCACAGGAAAACGTGTTGGATCAAGGTCTTTTTAATAATCATCTTATTCAGTTTAAAAACAAAATGTTATTTTTCCCACAGTGGCAAAAGGCAGGCTTTAGAACACAAAGTGACATCGTTAGCTTGAATGAAAACAGACTTCTTGCTGTAGAAGAAGTACAAGAAAGGATTACCCAAAATCCAGCTGTTACACTCTTTCAGTATAATGCGCTAGTTAATGCTTGTCCAAGGAAATGGGTCGATTGGATAGAGAGAGGCGAAGCAAATAGAGGTCTAGTAAACGAATCAGAAGCGGGTCACTTCCATAGAAAACCTAATTATATAAGAAGATACTTAGAGTCAAAAAGTAACAAATCGCCAGTAACAACACATGCTGTCAACTTTTGGCAAAGAAAAGTAAATATTACAATTAACAAACACATGTGGTTAATGCCCAGGAAAGTCACAAAAGAGGTGCGACTACGAGAGTTGCAATGGAAAATTTTGCATAATCTTTACCCAACTAATATTCTGCTGCAAAAATGGGAAAGTGTAACTCACCAAATTGTTATTACTGTCCGGATACCCTTGATGTGTTGGAACATTTTTTCTATGATTGCCCCCTCGTACATACATTTTGGAAGTATGTGGAATTGAGAGTCAGTGATTTTATACACAAATCTGTCACGTTGTCTAGGATATTGTTCTTCTTGGTTGTTATGATGTTCAGACCGCAAAGGAAGAGTGCGACCTTATAAATTGGGTATTGTTAGTGGGGAAAATGTGTATCAGTAAACTGAAAAAAACGAAATCAATTACCCCCTTGGAAATCATATTTGAACAAGAGGCAAGACTTAGAAAAATGTTCTAAACACACACGCGCGCACACACACACACACACGCGCGCGCGCGCGCGCGCGCACACACACACACACACCACATACACACTCACTCTCTCTCTTTCTCTCTCTCACACACACACACACACACACACACACACACACACACGCACATACACACATATGCACCCGCACACTTTTTTTTGTGCTCTTATTTCTGTGAATACTTTATTACACTTATGTTGATTTAATTGTATCCATTTGTTAGAATGAAGTTATTACAGCAGAATGAAAGCGTCAGTACACCACACATCAGTACATAAACAAACCCAGACATTTTGTATCATTCTCCTACACACTAAAACTATCAAACAATTGTCCATCGGTAAGTACACACAGATTTTGCATGGTGAGCGTGAGTCAAGAAAGAAAGGGAAAAAAAAAAAAAAAAAAAAAAAAAAGACCGCCTTAAAAAAAAAAAAAAAAAAAAAAGGTTAAGTCACAGAATAAACAAAATCTTTTTTTTTCTGAAGACCACTTCCTTTAACACTCACTTCATCTATGTTTTCCGACAGCATTTCGTTTTGTTACCCTATCAAGTCATAGGATAACAGAACACAACATTTTTTTTTTAAACAAAACCATCACAAGTGCGCTGAGGAAGTTTCAGCCGCTCCTAAACGGGAATACGGTTTCGGTTTGCTAATAAGTAAACATTCAATAATAAATACCTGACTGCCACCAAAATCAGCTGAGTCCCTCCTCGGCCGTCTGTGTTGTTGCGTTGCCGGAATCACTGCAGAGACTGCCTAACCGGTTCAACTCACCCGGCTTTTAACAGTGCGCCAGTGAGTAGCAGTCAGCTGAATTGTTCAACCGGCTTCCGGACAACTACCTTCCGGTAAGCACGGTTGTATGAAAATTTGTGACTGGACGGGAAACGATCCGTCACAGGCCTCTTATATCTTAAGGCCTCCACGCATCCTTTCTGGAGGATGGTTTTGTTTGTTTTTCATCTCGCGTTGCGATTTCAACTATGCTTTTCTTTTTCGCAGTCACACTATGTTCGAGAAAGAGACAGCCACGTGATATGGGTTTGAAGTGACAAGTGGATGCAGTTTATGAAATAAAAGATCGTTTTGGCTAGACTTGGGTCATGGCTGCATTGTCAAAACAGACGTGCGCGCGCGCGCGCGTTTGTGTGTGTGTGTGTGTGTGTGTGTGTGTGTGTGTGTGTGTGTGTTTGTGTGTTTGTGTGCGTGCGTGCGTGCGTGCGTGTGTGCGTGTGTGTGTGTGTGTGTGTGTGTGTGTGTGTGTGTGTGTGTGTGTGGTGTAAACTGTTTTCGACACGACAGATAGAGTACAGCCTTGTGTAATCTGACAGCATGGTGGAACTTCACAGCATCACGTTTATCCTTAAAGACCATCATATATAACAGTCTCAAATGTTGTTATCCTTACAGACCATCATACATAACAGTCTCAAATGTTGTTATCCTTACAGACCATCATACATAAGTCTCAAATGTTGTTATCTTTACAGACCATCATACATGACAGTCTCAAATGTTGTTATCTTTACAGACCATCATACATGACAGTCTCAAATGTTGTTATCCTTACAGACCATCATACATAAGTCTCAAATGTTGTTATCCTTACAGATCATCATACATAACAGTCTCAAATGTTGTTATCCTTACAGACCATCATACATGACAGTCTCAAATGTTGTTATCTTTACAGACCATCATACATGACAGTCTCAAATGTTGTTGCCCTTCATGCTACTGTCTGGTCTTAGTGTCGATTTCTTTCCGCTCTAGCCTATGTGGAATAAAAGGTTGGCCGAAGTAAACGGCCAGTAAGTCAAGACACATACAGAGCAGGGGAGACGATAAGCCAACATTCTATGTGCATCATGTAATTTCAGAGAACCCAAACGTTACAAGTCCAATAGCCTAATGACCGTATGGAACGTGAACTGCTGAAGTTTCACTGTGTCTAGGGCATGACATCGTAAAAAACGAAGTTCACCGCTCTCCTTCTACCACCTTTACGTTCCCTGTACTAAATCAAGTACCCGTTTGGTGCTGGTTGGACAGAGAGGAAAGAATGTCTGATTTTATAAGTTGTATCATGACTGCTGTCTGCCACAAAATCTGGCACACCAGGGAGTGGCCCACGCCCTGACCCCACCCTTCCCTAGAAAGGAGACCTTTAAGACTGCCAGAACAACTGCATCATCGGCTTGATCAGCCATACCAGCAAATGAATGCTTAAAATCACTCTAAATGGATTAAGACCACAAGCAAATACCATTGTCGCTGAAATACAGGATCATTCCTCAAATACAGAAATACCTTCAAATTAATATTTTGCCCATGTATCTTGTCCAAAGGCATCACCGACAGCAGAACGAATTCTCCATATTTTCACATACTTTAGGAAGTCGTTTGATATTGTCTGGCAGGAGGCGCTATGGACCACAATGAAAAAAAAAAAAAAAACATCAGGCAAATTCTAGTGCACACCATACAGTAACTGTGCTCCAACGGTACGTGTGCAGTGCTCACACTGGGTGCTACTGGAGAGTGGCTCTATACTTCACCTGGAGCTCCGAGGAGCCGACTCTATCATCATATTATTCAACGTATTCTGGAGCATATTATGACTGATGCCTTTGAAGATCATATCAACACAATCAGCGCTGAAGGAAGACCCATCATGAACCTTCGCTAATGCAGATAACATCAATGGCCCGGCAGGCAGTGAATAAGAACTTACTGGCATTGTTCAAACACTGGATGAAACATGAACAAGATATGACATGGAAATCAGTCCTGAAAAGCTCAAGTTGACGGTCAGACACAACGCCCCATCAGAACTGATGTAACCGTTCATGAACATCAGCCAGATCCTGCGCAACAGTTCACTCACCTGGGACCATCATCAGCAATGAGAGATGATCCAAACCCAAAACTCTCTCAAAGGCAGCAAGTGTAATATCAACACTGTCCAGAATAAAACATATACGGGAGTTAGTAACATCTCCATGAATTTCAATGCAAAATAGGATTCCTGCAATCACTGATATATTCCATGTTCCTGTAGGCATGTGAGACATGGACCTTTATGGCGGATCTGGAAAGAAGAATTCAAGCAAGGGAAATGAAATGTTACTGCAAGATGCTAAGCATCAGACATCACATCTCTAATGAAGAAGTGCGAGAATCCATCAAGCAGAACACATCGACCCATACGATCTACGGACATCAGTTAAGGAAACCCAAGTTGCCAGGCCACGTAAAAGAATCAATGGTCTTGCAGAGAACTGTTGAAGGAAGGAGAAAGAAGAGAAGACAGAAAAAAACTATAACTGACACTGTTGAATAGTTAAAACAACCAACACTGTAAATCGCAAATTTTTGGTTTATTTAAAACCTTTTTCAAGCTAAAACGCAGAAGACCTGCCCTTATAACAGACACTGTTGCAGAATGAGCGACGAAAACATTACAAAGACCCAAGCTTTGGCACACAACCAACAGAACTGAAGAATTGTTCTTCAGTGTGGTGCCCCAGGGACTCCCTATGGAGGTAGAGGAGAAGATGGACTCAGAACTCAGACAATCTTTATTCGATCAAGGATTGAGATTTTAGGCAGAGCCTATTCTTCTACTTGGTCCTTGAACAACAGAGAAGGACAGAAAAAGATTTCAAGCGTACAAATCCGACTTGACGAGTGGTTTAAACTAACAACCATCAAGTCCACAGCCAGTCGCTCACACTATTCAACTACGGGCCCGTCTTCAATGAAGTCTGCACATAAAGAACCCTTCAGCAGCAAAGTAGGCGCTGTTGGCAACTTTCTATTGGGACAAAGAAAAACACAAAGCAACGAATGTCAATAGTGCGGCACTAAAGCATTCCACTCTCCCCAAGGAAAGCAGCCTGTATTTCACACTAGAATTCATGTTAATTCATAATTAGAACATAAAACAAGACAAAGTAACAATACTGTACGCTGCAACATAAGGCATTACATCACATCGCGACAACACCACACAGCAGATATGAACAGCGCTGACTGATGAACGATCGAAAGTTTAATCAAAATATAACTATTCTCACGCATATACATTTTTGTCCAGAGCCAACAAAATAAAATATAAATAATATTATATCAGTCAGACACTTCATATTTACATACAGAAAGTAGATTCGTGTTTTTTATATTACTGACAAACAATACAGTTGCATCCCACATTGTTATGTAAGTACGTGCTGTTCAAACATATCCTGGTTTACACACACACACACACACACACACACACACACACACACACACACACACACACACACACTCACACCGCCCCCCCCCCCCTCCCCCAGCACGCACGCACGCACACACCGCGCACACACACACACCAGCTGAAAAGTAGTCGATTCCACCCCTCTTAATTTAATGTGAAAAGGTATGGGTTAGCGCTGTGGCATGATGTGACCTGGGAATTCTAGAGTGCAATATCTGAGTTGCGAACGTGCTTATTTACAGGCTTGTATATAAAGCTACACATCGTCCACTACCGAATGTTTACAACTTCGTAATTAAGGCTACTCTCGCAACTTGTAATAAAGGCTATTCACTGTTCAAACTACTCTTGGTCACCGATCGTGCAACAGAGAATTGAAAGTGATGTAAACTTACACAACCTTGACCACGTAATCGAATGAATAAATCTGATTCAACACACATATTGTACTTCAAGACGTGTCATGCTAATGCGTAATTAAGGGAGTATCTTTGAAGCAAGATACAAGAAATATGATTCAAGCCATTTTAATCTTCATTCAACATGGTCACCCGTTTCCTTCTTCTTTCCGTTCACTCACCATTCCCTATATAGGCCCCCACGTACAACATTCAGACTCCTGGAAACGAGTGTGAAAACGTCATTACCCACTATGCTATTCTATCAAACAAAAACAGTAACCGGGTTGAGAATATTATCTGAGGGCACATTACTACAGTCTTACAATGCATGACAAACAACATTTCATCATCCAAGATATCGGTAACTTCCGATGAATTCTGAAGAATCCCAAAGAAAGTCCTCACAAAAATCTGAGAGAGAGAGAGAGAGAGAGAGAGAGAGAGAGAGAGAGAGAGAGAGAGAGAGAGAAGGGGAGAGAGAGAGAGGACAAAAGTGTTGATAATAATTGAACATTTCCTTTGCTTAATGTTTATCATTTACATAATGGAAATGCTAAATATGCTGTACAAGATATACTTTCCAAGGTCATAATCAGAAAAAAATACTTGAATATCTTTACACTCACAAAACTGAAAAGCTGCATATACACACATAAAGACGAAAACCATGGTAGTGAAATGGTTCCTCTTGCCATTCATGAAAAACATTCTGTGGTACCATCACACATTCTGGTACGTTCCACAGAAAGCAGAATTATTAAATTTATGATAATTATGTGAACATACTGGTCAAAAAATAATATGGATGGCACACTCTAATTTGTTTTCCATGCATATCCAAACTCTGCACTCAACACAGAACCCAAAGAAACCCGGTCGGTCTATCTAATAAGCCGTATAACAACAACAAACAAACAAACAAAACAGAGTTCTCCCAGTACGAGAGGTGAAGCAGCAACTGGCACTGATGTAACCACCAGAACTGTCATCATTCCTGTAACTTCCTTCGTGTCCATGATGTTTATAGCCATCTAACCGCGAAAGCCATATCATGGCTGTAAAAGATTACACCTGCAGCTTGTGTGTGTGTGTGTGTGTGTGTGTGGTGTGTGTGTGTGTGTGTGTGTGTGTGTGTGTGTGTGTGTGTGTTAAATGCAAAGGTCAAGATCCAAAAATACTTGATTATCAACTTTTTCTCTGTGTGTACCAAATAAAAAAAAATGACGCGAACTGATCCAGTAATCATTTTGCTTTGGTGTGGTTAATAGGTAAACTGATAAATGTTGACAAGTAAAACCAATATCACCTTGCACTTCACTATAACTTTGAAACGAGACATCTTTAACAGTACTTGGATATGTATGAAAAAATCTTTGTTATGTACCTTACATTCGCACTAAATAGAATAAAATGTAATGAGAACCACATTTGTTTCCAAGTACATCTACTAATCATTTTACACCATTTGCGTCACTGTAGGTGACTGGGAGTTACACTGAAAGCTCTTATCTTGAGATTCAAAATACATCACAGACTTTTGCTGTTAATGTTCCAGCAAAGAACCTTTTCTTTGGGAAATTTCACCGTCCTATTTTCTTCGACTTAAATGGTTTCTTTGAAATGTTTTGTCAGTCAAACAGAGGCAATGAAACCTTGCTGTCACATCAGGTTTTTTTCTGGGCATCTGTGAGTGCATCCCTGTTTTCTTCTTCAATCATTGGTTTCTATCTAAATTTGAACACAGGACTACCCTTGAATTTGAACACAGGTCTACCCTTCAAATTGAAACACATGTGTACCCTTTAAATTTGGACACAGGTCTACTCTTAAATTTGAACACAGGTCTACCCTTAAATTTGAACACAGGTCTACCTTTGAATTTGAGCACAGGTCTATCCTTAAATTTGAACACAGGTTTACCCTTCAAATTTAAACACATGTGTATCCTTTAAATGTGGACACAGGTCTACACAGGTCTAATGAAACTTTGCTCTAACATCAGTTATTTTTGGGTATCTGTGAGTACATCCGTGTTTTCTTCTCCAGCCATCGGTTTCTATTTAAATGTGAACACAGGCCTACACAGATCTAATGAAACTCTAAATTTGGACACAGGTCTACACAGGTCTAATGAAATTTTAAATTTTAACTCAGGTCTAGCCTGTTTAACATAAGACCCTCATTCCTCGGCGTTTTGACGACCTGACAGTCTGAAAAAGAAGCAAGCACACCCTGTGTATTTCGTCAAAAGTGGCACACCGCTGTAAACAGCGTGCCGTCGTCTGCACCAGTGGCAATCTGAATCACAACAAACAGTTTTCACTGTCTTAAGTTAGCATTGCACGGTTTGTCTGTCGAACGTTACATTTTAAAATACATCTAGGAGGGGGGGGGGGGGGGGTATTTGCCCCTGTACATAATCATAGAAAAGTTTTTTTTTAACTGATAAAGAAAAGATAATTGCGCATGAAAATAAAGTTACGAAGACAATGCTACTGTACTAGCTCATAACGAAAGGAAGATGCTTCACGAGGTTTCAGTATGAGCACTGCATAGTCGTATTTAGTGCAGTTCAAACGAACATCATGAACCTTTTGCGCGGCGCAAATCAAACATTCCACACCTGTCATAGCTCTAGGCTACGAGTAATTTGATTTCATCCGTATGCAGCGCTGTCGCTGTGTCCGCATGACGTTCAAATCTGCTGGACTATCACAGATGCACGTGTAGCATAGTGCATGCAGCGACCTCTGTGCGTGCCCCATGGGACAGCGGCAATTCGTATCAGTCGGACATGAAATGTAGATCATCTGTCCCAAAGATTTATTTTCAAAATTAATGATGATGACAAACTAATTTTGCCCATGATCATGAGCACGATCATTTTTTGATACGCAACCAACATTGATGAATGCTATTCCGGTAATTCTTATCTTCATGAGTCCCACACTTGAACTTTGTTTTAAAGACTCGTGTTGAGTATCAGTTATAGTGATAAACCAAATCAAATGATTCTAGAGACTTCTAGATGCTGATCAAAACAATACAATAAACAATAGACAATAAAGGTGCCGCGGATTGAAAACTGCAAAACGTTTATTGTTGATCAAATCAAATCCTGTTGTCTACTAGGTGCATCAGAGAGCTCATCCTAATGATTCATATTTATAGAAACATTTAGCTACTGTGTAGCACTTTACAACTCAGACTGTCACGAGTCATTCAGTGACATAGTATTCACGGCTGAAATATACTGACAGTGACCGGCAGTTTGGGGATACTGTCTTGTCTGTTCCACCGGTGTCCAGTGTCAGTCTTTTCACCATGAATGATGCTGTGCAAAGTTGATCATGTATCTTCCGACACCTGCCTTGAAATACTGGTGGACTGACTGGAGTTTTCCACCCTCATCAACAGTGAACTAGCAGAACTGTCGCCCACAGTCATGGCGATCTCAGACAAGTCAGCTGTGCCTGAGTCGATGTTCGCATTTGATTCATCGTCGGCCTCCTGAGACTCAATGGACTCCAGTCTCCGTGTCTCACACCTCAGGACCTGTCCATTTTCACAACCAATCCAGATGCGGCCTTGGTCGTCAGTGTTTAGGGCTGTGGGACGAACAATGTTGCTGTCTCCAGCCGCCAGGTAGCGCTGCAAGTGGACTTCATCGTCATGGAGGGATACCACATGGACACAGTCGTTTTGTCTGTCGGCAACCAGAAGCTTGTCCTGATTATTGTCCCGCCAGAAGCACACGTCAGACGGATAGAAATTGGTGTCTTGCTGTGTGTACCTGGCAAAAGGTTTGTTGTGGTCCCTGTGATACAGGCAAACCTGCCGTCCGGCTTCGTCGGCCTCCAGCGACTGCTGACCCTGGGGGATTTCCACCAAGGCAAATACATCACCAGCTGCTGTGGCGTCGAAGGCAGTTGGTTCAGCAAGGTTGGTTTCCTGGATGAAGTGCGACACTATCTGCAGTGGTTGAGATGACCGGACTTGGAGTCTGACAACCCAGGTCCGTTCCTGTGGAATGTGATGAACTCGAAAAAGCTGTGGGTGGTAACTCTTGGAATTCAGTCGGAGTGCTTTCTTTTCTCCTTCGTGATATTCCACTGTGGAATTAAAATAGCAGCGCTCTGTATATCTCTTGCAGGACTCTCGTTCGGTCACTTTTTGACAGTAATGTCTCCCTTCTTCATCAATCACAATTCGTATGCATTTGCCAGCAAGCCGATCCCAAACCACAACGATGTACTTTTCAGAATCCTTCTGGCACAATCCAGACACTTCTTTGGACAGTCGTGCGCCTCCTGTGTACTTGTAAACAGGCACAATAACTTCACTGGGAGCCTTGGCCGGCATGGACAGAGTGACGGGCCGTCCCAGCACGTGGTAAATATCATCCTCGGAGATACGGTCATTGTCAAAGTGCACAACCTGTCTTACGGTGGTTGCAGGGACGTTTTTCTCAATGCTGCGTAGGCTTTCTTCACTGCCCTTGCCCTGTCGCATTTCCTTCTCCATCTGCACTGTGTCCACGTCAAAGGCCTCGGCGGTCAGGGCGTGGTGCACTCTCTGCCGGAGCTGCACCAGACTGTCCAGCTGCTGCTGTGTAGACTGGACCGTCATGGTCAGCTGTACTTCCACGGCAGAGCTGGAAGAGTCCAGTTCGCTGAGAACGTTGGCACAGGTGGCGTCAATCCTTTTGAATAGAAGGTCTCGCTGCGTCTGCACCTGCAACAATACGCAATGAATAGTCATTGATACATTACATTTGCTTTGAATCCCAGTTGATCCCGTGGCACATATACAGTTTCTTTTTAAGTCAAGAACAACAATGCTGAAAAGGAAAGTGATTTGCCTATTTTTTTATTCGGATATTTGCTTTTCTTGTTTCTCTATCATTGTTGTTGTTCTTTTTTAAGTTCTGTAGTTTGATTATTGTTCCGGAGCAGTGGATCGGGGGGGGGGGGGGGAAGTGGAGGGGGAGGCTGTTAATGCAAAACCTCTTTGATCTGCTTCTGGGATGTTGACCGTCCTCTGAGCGATAGAGAATGGGTGGTGGACAGAAACCCACGACGTGGAATGCTAACGTAGCAGGTGAGCTAACACCGTTTCCTGTCTCCAGAGCAGTTCTTGTCTGCCAACCTTTGTGTTGACCGGCTGTCTGCTATAGACATGCATGATGTTCTTTGTAGTTCGTGTGGGGAATTTGTCCGATACACTGATTCTCAACGCTACCTTTGTTGTGTAAGATGAGCTGCCGATGTCGGCCTCATAGCTACACCTGCTAGTTATAGGAAGAAACTCAATGGAAACCATGACCGCAGAAGGTCTTCGGAGAAGACTCCCATAAGACAGTGTCTCAGCCCTGAACTCCTTACACTCTAAGTGGGCCGGGCCGCATCCAGGTCATGACTCCCAGATGACCTTCTGCAGTAATTTTCTTTTTTTCGTGGCGTTGCAGGGATTGGAAATTGTACTTTCTGGATAAGTGATCGTCTTGAGACTTTGCCTTTTTTAGACAGATGTCTTACCCACATGGCTCACGAAACACCTGCTCTAAGGTGGGAAATGTAAGCCTTATGACGTTCACTGTTGCTTTTTCTTGGGCAGATCCTCTTTCATCTGCCTCTGCCGGGGCCTTCGGGGTTCTGGTCCTCTTCTTACCAGAAATCGCTAACTGTTCATGGAATCATTACCCGTTGAGCCCCCTAACCCTCTTGTTCCAGTATCTAAGGCAAGAACCATGGAAGCCACATTCCGTCAAGTTGCCGGTTAGACTGGGAGTACTTTGAAGTCTTGTGGATGTAAATTTCTACTTCCATGTGGCACAGTGAGTTCAATCAGTATTGTTTGTTTTGATGAAGCTGAGTGGCGTGAAGTATCCGGTCTCATGCCACTTTCGCTACTGACCTCTGGCTGGTTTTCCCACTTTCGCTACTGACCTCTGGCTGGTTTTCCCACTTTCGCTACTGACCTTTGGCTGGTTTTCCCACTTTAGCTACTGACCTTTGGCTGGTTTTCCCACTTTCACTACTGACCTGTGGCTGGTTTTCCCACTTTCACTACTGACCTCTGGCTGGTTTTCCCACTTTCACTACTGACCTGTGGCTGTTTTTCCCACTTTCACTACTGACCTTGGCTGGTTTTCCCACTTTCGCTACTGACCTCTGGCTGGTTTTCCCACTTTCGCTACTGACCTCTGGCTGGTTTTCCCACTTTCACTACTGACCTCTGCTGGTTTTCCCACTTTCACTACTGACCTCTGGCTGGTTTTCCCACTTTCACTACTGACCTGTGGCTGGTTTTCCCACTTTCACTACTGACCTGTGGCTGGTTTTCCCACTTTCACTACTGACCTTTGGCTGGTTTTCCCACTCCCAGTCATCCACTCCATCTAGCAAACCTGGCTTCCATGCTGCGGATGTCGCAGCTCCTCCAGACCCCGACCTGTGGCCTCCTGTCGTACAGAAGGTCATTGCTGGAGTTGCTCTTGGCCTAGTGTTTCACCTAGCACTTTGTGCTGTCTTTTTAAGCACTTGGTTGTGTCTCCATGTGTACCCTCCCTGGGTCAGCACTGCTTTGCATGAACTCAGGACATGTTCCACAGTGTGCCAACCCTGACAGAGCGGACACGTAGGTCCATCGGATTTCCCTCATCCCATTTCACCGGGTTTGAATTCGAAAGCAGGAGGCCATACACTGATCTGAGGATGAAGCTGATTCTAACAGGTGCCATGTGCCATATGTCATTTCAGCTGAGACTTATTGGAGAGCGGTGTCCCTGGTTGTCCACTGCTCCTGCTAGCCCTGCTGGACACCTGGTAGATAGTTTATAGAACGTTATAGGAACACCTTTATAGGAGCATCTGGTAGAGACTATTATAAGGCTGCTATCTGCTTTCTGTGATCACAGACTCAACAAGGTGTCAGTGTCTGCTTCCTGGTGATACTAGTATAATGTTTTCTGCTTTCTGTGATCACAAACTCTACAAAATTGTTTAGCGAACGGATGAATGTATACTTAACAGTTGAATGTTTGAACTGTTGCCCAAAAGAATGTAGTTGCCATGACAAAAAGGGAAGTAATACGTAAACTGACAAACCAAGATGAGATTTACCGATATGGTATGATCAGCGTACCCTTTCATGGCGGCGAGGTGCGGACGACATCATCATCGTCGTCGTCGTCGTCATCAACATCATCATCATCATCATCGTCGTCGTCGTCGCGTCGCGTCGTCATTATCATCATCATCGTTGTCGTCGTCACCATTGTCGTCGTCGTCATCATCATCAACATCGTCATCATCATCAGCATCATCTTCATCATCATTATCATTATCATCGCAAAGGATATACATCCAAAACAGTTACCTGGGCAAGACACTTTTCACTCTCAAGGAAAAGTCATCAACATTCATAAACATACAACAAATACGGTCATTCGTCATAAATCCGGTCATATCCGATGTGTCCGGGCACACAAAAAAAGCCCACAATCGGTCTTTTCAGCTGTTTGGTAGTGAACGTTTTCACCGTGCAAAACACTCAAAAGAAGCGTCGTACGTTCCATATTTCTGGGATCTGAGACATATTGAAGTTAAAACCTGTATGGTACAGTTAAAACTAGGTGTGGCACAGCTCAATATTCACAAATCACGTTTTACTGATAATCCGTAGCAGGCGAGTTTGTGTGTCCATTCCGCCATTCCAAGCAGAAACAGAAGTTTACTATGTGTTACATGTCCTGAATGCACTGATCGAAGACAACAGTATAATCCCCGCTTGGTACTATAAACAATGAATCCACATCATTGGAACGAAAAACAAACCCGTAGTGATTCGCCTGGTTGTGTTCTTTCACAAATGTGTCCACAGTACATGGAATATTTGAATTCTTGAACGGATCTTTTTTTTTTCCAATACCATTCTTCATGGCATCACTCAACAGCCTGTCCTTTGAAATTGTTGAGGATTCCCGAGTCAAGTGCTCTCTCTCTCTCTCTCTCTCTCTCTCTCTCTCTCTCTCTCTCTCTCTCTTCTCTCTCTCTCCATCTAGATAGATAGATGTATACAGATAGATAGATATACCTATCTCTTTATATCCCTGTATGTCAGTCTATTTCTGTCTGCGCGTGCGTGTATGTGTGTGCGTGCGTGTGTGTGTGTGGATTGTAGTGTGTGTATGCGTTTGTGTGTATGTGTCTGTGTCTGTGTCAATGGGTTGTGTTGTTGTTGTCTTCAATTTACGTCTATCCCATAGTGATATTAGACGGTTGTGTCTGTGTGTGTCTGTGTTCTGTGTGTTTTAGTGTGTGTGTGTGTGTGTGTGGGTGTGTGTGTGTGTGGGTGTGTGTGTGTGTTGTGTGTGTGTGTGTGTGGGGTGTGGTGTTTGTGCAAAGGTGTGTGTGCGCGTGCTGTGTGCGCGTGTGGTGTCACGGTGTGTGTCAAGTGTGTGTGTCATGGTGTGTGTGTTATTGTGTGTGTATATGTGCGCGCGTGCGCGCGTGCGTTGTTGTTGTGTGTGTGTGTGTGTGTGTGTGTGTGTGTGTGTGTGTGTGTGGTGTGTGTGTGTGTTTGCGTGTGTGTGTGTACTGGGAGTGAGAGAGTGTGTGTGCTGTAAAATTTGCCAATGCAAATATCGTAATCGGTTTCAGTATAGAGCCGTTTGCGTAGTGACAAGTTAGTCTTTACTTCACTGGTGAAGCACGTTGTTAAAGATTCCCTGGTGTTGTCGCCAACGTTCTGACCTTGATTCACCATGGCAGCTAGCGGGGTTTCCCGTTAGTGACGAGTGAGAGCGCTCTATTTGTAGCGTAGTGACGTCAAGCTCTCTCTCTCTCTCTCTCTCTCTCTCTCTCTCTCTCCTCTCTCTCTCTGTTATATATCTATATCTATCTATCCATTTAGATACATAGATATAGATATGCCTATCTGCTTATCTCTCTGTATGTCAGTCTATTTTTGTCTCCGCCGGCGCGCCGCGCGTGTGTGTGTGTGTGTGTGTGTGTGTGGTGTGTGTGTGTGTGTGTGTGTGTCTGTCTGTCTGTCTGTCTGTCTGTCTGTCTGTCCGTGTGTGTGTTTGTGTGTGTGTGTGTGTGTGGTTGTGTGTGTGTGTGTGTGTGTGTGTGTAGTTGTGCGTGTTTATGTGTGTGTCGTTGTGCGTGTGTGTGCGCGTGCGTGCGTGCGCGCGCGCGCGCGCGCGCGCGCGCGGTGTGTGTGTGTGTGTGTGTGTGTGTGTGTGTACTGAGTGAGAGAGTGTGTGTGTGCTCCAAAACGTATCATTGCAAATCTAATCGACCTCAGTTTATAGAGGTTTGCGTACTGACGACAAGCTTGTGATGACGTTATTGATTTAGCGCGTTGTTAAAGATTCCCTGGTGTAGTCGCCAATGTTCTGACTTGATTCACCATTGCAGCTAGCGGGATTTCCCGTTAGTGGCGAGTGCGAGCGCTCTATTTGTAGCATAGTGAGGTCAAGCTCTCTAGCTCTCTCTCTCTCTCTCTCTCTCTCTCTCTCTCTCTCTCTCTCTCTCTCTCAAAATGTATCAGGTCACTCATGCAAGCCCGGGAAAGAACATTAAATAACGCAATGAGATGTCCAGTTTTACAAAATTGTTATGAGTTGACGCGCGTGCGCGTGTGATGGTTGTGTGTGTGTGTGTGTGTGTGTGTGTGTGTGTGTGTGTGTGTGTGTGGTGCGTGTGGTGTGTGTGGTGTGTGTGCGTGCGTGCGTGTGTGTGGTGCGTGCGTGCGTGCGTGCGTGCTGCGTGTGTGTGTGTGTTACCTCTCTCTCTCTCTCTCTCTCTCTCTCTCTCTCTCTCTCTCTCTCTCTCATCTCTCTCTCCTCTCTTCCTCTCTTCACTCTCTCTCCTCCACCCCTCTCTCTCTCTCTCTCCTCTCTCTCTCTCTCTCTCTCTACCCCCTCTCTCTCTCCTACCCTCCCTCTCTCTCCTCTCTCTCCTCTCTCTCTTCTCTTCTCTCTCCTGCCCCTCTCTCTCTGTCTTACCCCCTCTCTCTCTCTACCCCTTTCATCTCTCTCTCTCTCATCTCTCTTTATCCCCTCTTTCTCTCTCCTTCTCTCTCTCTTACCCTTTGTCTCTCTCTTACCCCCTCTCTCTCGTTCTTACCTCCTCTCTCTCGTTCTTACCTCCTCCTCTCTCTCTCTCTTACCTCCTCTCTCTCTTACCTCCTCTCTCTCTCTCTTACCTCCTCTCTCTCTCTTACCCCACTCTCTCTCTCTCTCTGTCTCTCTCTTTCTCCTACCCCATCTCTCTCTCTCTCTCTCTCTCTCTCTCTCTCACCCCCTTTCTCTCTTACCCCCCTCCTCTCCTACCTTCTCTCTCTCTCTCTCCTCTCTCTCTCTCTCTCTCTCTCTCTCTCTCTCTTTCTCCTAGATTGACCTCGTCAGTGATGAATAATGAGTTTGATGATATAAATGTATGTAACGAAACCCTTTTCATTCCTTCATTGGAACGTTAATGGACTACTCACAAAAATACATGATCATGATTTTGTTTCGTATGTTTGTTCCTTTGATTTTGTTTGTTTAGTTGAGACGTTTGTAGAAGATTTTCAGGTGCCTATTTTTAAAGGGTACACATTGTTCTGTAAGCCTGCTGTTAAACTGTCGGCACACGGAAGACGTTCGGGTGGAATTATATGTTTGATAAGAAATGAGCTCTGTTCTTTTGTCAAACCTATATGTGTGGAGTCTCATCATTTTTATGCTTTTGTGTTGGATAAATGCCTTTTCAGCATTGAAAGACACATTATGTATGTTTGTGCTTATATACCGCCAGAGAACTCATCATATTATGTGCATTTTTATTATGAAAATGGTGTTTCTTTATTGGAAGATTTTTTATGTGATTGTTTGCTTTATAACAAAGAACATGATATGTACATAGTAATTAATGGAGATTTAAATAGCAGAACCTCAAATATATCTTGTAACTTAGAATCCAATGTGTGTGATTTTGTTAATCAACATTTGAGTGGGCCTTTGAACCTGAACAGAAATTCTGAAGACCTTGTGATTAATAATTATGGCAAAATGTTACTTAACATGTGCACTGTTTTTGACCTGTGTATTTTGAACGGTATGTGTGAGGGTGACCTTCAAGGTCATTACACGTACATAGCTGATAATGGTAACAGTGTAGATGATTATTTTTTACTGTCGTATGATTTGTATTCAAGAGTGTCTGATAGCATCAGAATGAATGTGTCTGATAGAATTGAATCTGACCATTTGTCTTTGGAATTATATATTCATTTCCCTATGAATAATGAGAATTGTGTTCAGGATGATGTTCAAATTTTCGAAAAGTTTGTATGGGACGAAACCCATAGCAATGTGTTCAGAGATAACATCTGTTCAAACGACATGCAAAGGCAGTTTGAAATGGCGATCAGTTTAATAGATATAAATATCAACGAAGCACTTGAGGTTTTTAATCATTGTATAAAAGATGCAGCAGACTTTATGAAGAAACAAATATACATTGGTAGGTACGTGAAAGATGACGACTGGTATGATAAAGAATGTCGTGCAGCAAAGAAAACTGTACGCAATTTGTTGACGAAATTTAAGCGTACTTTGTCTCTACCTGATCGCACTTCTTTATGTATAGCAAGACGTGAATATAAACATTTGTTAAAGAGAAAAGAGAAGAAATTCAATGAGACTCTATTAACTGACTTATTACGATCTGTAAATAACCAAAAAGATTTCTGGGAATCTGTGCGTAAAATATCTACAAAAAGAAGGCAGATATCGAATGACATTAGCATAAGCGATTGGTATGTACACTTTAAAGAATTGTTAGAAAGAAAAGACAAGTTTGATAATGTTCTGGTTCAGGGAGAAAGTAATAGTGACCAAAGTGCTTATGATGCTGTTAAGAATGATGATGTTTATGACAATGTTGATAATGATGATGATGATGACCATGCTGCTGCTGCTGCTTTTGATGATGATGATGGTGATGATGATGAAGAAAATAACGATGGTGACGGCGAAAATAATTTGAATCAACCTATCTCAGTAGAAGAAGTTTTGATTGCGCTGAAAACACTGAAAAGTCGCAAGGCTGCCGGTCCGTATCAAATCATAGGGGAATTTATTTTAAAAAATGCCTGCAAATCAAATTTGGTTATGGAATTTTTGGTAAAATTTTTTAATTCTCTGTTTGAGAGAGGCATATATCCTGAAGGTTGGTGTGAGTCAATTGTTGTGCCACTATATAAAAAGGGTAATGTTTACCAATCCAAATAACTACAGAGGAATCTCATTGTGCAATGTTTGCAGCAAACTGTATAGTGCAATTATTAATAAAAGACTTCAAGTGTGGGTTGATGACAATAACATTACAGGTGAGTTTCAAGCTGGGTTTAAACAAAATCGTTCCACCATAGACCATATGTTCACATTATTGGCTTTTATTCAAAAACAATTTTGTCTGAACCGTAAGTTGTATGTTGCTTTCATCGATTTTGAGAAAGCGTTTGACTCTATCAATAGAACTATACTTTGGCCTATCTTGTTAAAAAACAGTATTCGTGGAAAGATGTATAAATGCATTATGAGTATGTATGATTGTGTAAAGGCAAAGGTACGATGTGGTGCTGCTTTAACTGATTATATCAATTGCACATCAGGTGTTAAGCAGGGTGATGTTTGCAGCCCAGTTTTGTTTTCTTTATTCATTAATGAGCTGACTTTGGAGGTGATAAACTCTGGAAGACATGGTGCCCATTTTGTAAATGATGCTATGGAAATATTTATTCTACTGCTTGCCGACGACGTGGCATTAATGTCTGAGACAGTAATAGGCCTCCAAACTCAACTAAACAGTTTGCAAAGGGCAGCTAATTCACTCCAGCTGAGAGTAAATTTGAGTAAAAGTAATATAATCGTTTTCAGAAAAGGGGGTTACCTTTCCTCTCGGGAAAAATGGACATACGATGGGGCAAATATGCCTGTTGTAAATGTATATAAATATTTAGGTGTATATTTCTCTACGCGATTAAGTTTCACTTTCGCATGTAAAGATATTGCTTGCAGAGCCAAAAATGCATTGCTATGTTTTATGAAGAAGTTGTCGAAGCTGAATAATGAATCTCTTGCTTTGTTTTTGAAATTGTTTGATGCTCAATCCTGCCTATGTACAATATGGGGCTGAACTGTGGGGTCTTGATGCCTCGCTGACAATGCGAAAAGGTTCATTTCATTTGCTTTAAAAAAGTTCTTGGGTGTATCATCACAAACCCCAAATGATCTTGTGTATGGAGAGACTAACAGATATCCCATATCTTTGCACTTCACCGTTAAATGTATCAAGTACTGGCTCAAATTAACTCAGATGGCTGAACATAGATTACCCCATAAAGCTTATAAAATGCTGATAGAACTAGACAATAGAGGCAAGATGAACTGGGTGTCACGTGTTAAGGCGAAATTATATGAACATGGTTTCGGGTACGTATGGCTTAACCAAGGTGTCGGAGATATGAACAGTTTTCTTCGTACCTTTAAAGAAAGACTAACTGACTGTAGGTGGACAAGACTGGAATTTTCATGTTCAGAATAGTGACAGGTTTAGTTTCTATAGAACATTTATTGATGTGCATTCTCTGCCAACGTATATGTCAATGACCATGGACAGGCACTTGAAGTTTGTGATGACAAAATTTAGAGTTGGTGTTTCTGATATTCTTGTTCATCACTGCCGTTATAGACAAGTAAATGCCTCTGGTCTGCTGTGTCCATTATGTCGACAGTCAAGAGAAGATGAAGTACATTTTGCATTAACTTGTCCAGAGTTACAAGATATAAGAGAAAAGTTTATTCCCCCAAAATTTTATACAAGACCTTGCTTATTCAAGCTTATTTTGTTAATGTCATCTGCAAATGAAAACACTGTAAAGCAGTTCGCAGTATTTTTATTCAAAGCTTTCAAACGGCGAAGCATTTGTGCATTGTAATTATTATTATTAGTTTTGTAAAGCGACTTTGTTATGTTCATGTATATCCCCCTTCTGAGGGCCAAGGCCTGTAAGAATAAAACATCTGAATCTGAATCTGAATCTCTCTCTCTTTCTCTCTCTCTTATCCTCTCTCTCTCTCCTACCTCCTCTCTCACTCTCTCTCTCTCCTCCCCCTCTCTCTCACTCTTCTCTTCTCTCTCTCTCTCTCTCTTACCCCCATCTCTCTCTCCTACCCACTCCCCTCTCTCTTTCTCTCTCTCTCTCTCTCTCTCTCTCTCTCTCTCTCTTCCTGCCCCCTCTCTCTCTGTCTTACCCCCCTCTCTCTCCTACCCCCTTTTCTATCTCTCTCTCTCTCTCTATCTCTCTTTTTACCCTCTCTTTCTCTTTCCTACCCCTCTCTCTCTCTTATCCCCTTTGTCTCTCTCTTACCTCCTCTCTCTCGTTCTTACCTCCTCTCTCTCGTTCTTACCTCCTCTCTCTCGTTCTTACCTCCTCTCTCTCTCTCTTACCTCCTCTCTCTCTTACCTCTCTCTCTCTCTCTTACCTCCTCTCTCTCTCTTACCTCCTCTCTCTCTCTTACCCCACTCTCTCTCTCTCTGTCTCTCTCTTTCTCCTACCCCATTTCTCTCTCTCTCTCTCTCTCTCTCTCTCTCTCCCTCTCTCTCTCCTCTCTCTCTCTCTCTCTCACCCCCTTTCTCTCTTACCCCCCTCTCTCTCTCTTACCTCTCTCTCTCTCTCTCCTCTCTCTCTCTCTCTCTCTCTCTCTCTCTCTTTCTCCTACCCCATTTCTCTCTCTCTCTCTCTCTCTCTCTCTCTCTCTTACCTCCTCTCTCTCTTACCTCCTCTTCTCTCTTACCTCCTCCTCTCTCTCTTACCTCCTCTCTCTCTGTCTCTCTCTTTCTCCTACCCCATTCTCTCTCTCTCTTTCTCTCTCTCTCCTCTCCCCCCCTCTCTCTCTCTCTCTCCCCCCTTTCTCTCTCTTACCCTCTCTCTCTCTCTCTCCCCTCTCTCTCTCTCATCCCCTTCTCTCTCTCTACCCCTCTCTCTCTCTCTACCCTCTTCTCTCTCTCACCCTCTCTCTCTCTCTCCCTCCTCTCTCTCTCCTCTCTCCTCCTCCCTTCTCTCTCTCTCTCTGCTACCCTCTCTCTTCTCTCTCTCTCTCTCTCTCTCTCTCTCCTCTCTCTCTCTCTTCTGAGAGAAAATGAAGACCACTTTGTATGGAATTCACAGCCTATAACGATATCAGACAGAAGTCTCAACTTTTCATATTACTGCGACAGAAAATCATAACCTATATAGTTTGTTGTCCTCTGACAATAATATGATGATAACTCTATTGGCTAAGTATGTTGCAGAGGCACCTAATGTTAGGAAAAATAAATGCTCTGTTAAGAACTTCTAATGTTTAAATTGTTTGTTTTCATGTATTCCGTAAGCTTGATGACCTTATTAAGAAAAGGTTTTGTTTTCTGCACCAGTATAGCTAATGATGAAGCGGACGGTGATGATAGATGTGACAGTGCAGGAAAGATTTATAACAGTGAATATAATGTGCCTGGGTGAGGCACTTGTGTTTATGATCATGTTGTGACTTTGAAAAAATTACATATTCATTTTTGAGTGACGAAAAAGGACGACATTATTTTCTTTTTCTTCTACATGGCTTCGAGCCTCATCATTAACATTTACGTGATCCGTTGCCATTTATGCTTCTTTGCATCATAAACATTCTTTTTTCGGCGCTGCAAATATTCATGTATACCCCCTTGACATAAAGACTAGGTAGGCCATTGTCAATAAAAACGTATCTGAAGCGTCTGAAGCGTCTCAGTGAACGGAAAGCAAACTGACCTGTTGTTTCAAAGCCTTCACTTTCAGTCTGGTCTGCCGGAGGCTGTCTTGGGTCAGCGCTGCTTTGTTGGTCAGCAAGGTGATGGTGCCGTCCAGCCGGTCTAACCTCGTCCTCAGGTAGTCTGCACTCCGAGCTGCCGCTACCGACAGGTCCTCCGCTTCCCCGTGCCCGTTGTGCCTGGTCAACTTGCAGCGGATGCAGATGGCCTGGACGCACTTCACACAGAAGAGCACCAGGGTTCCGTTGGATGGGTAGCGCATACAGCCGTGCCCTGACTTTCTCGCTCCAGTTCCTCCTCCGTGATGTAAGCATTCACGTGGAAGCCGACAGCTCCCTGTGGGGGAACTACGGTGGGTTGACGGCACTCAGGGCAGGGGAACGACTGACCGTGGGTCCTGGCCAAC
>CM065729.1:42987432-43002432 GCA_033310375.1 Conus canariensis | reverse complement strand
TCAGCTGCATAGGAGGGCGGACCATCGCTGCTGGCTTGCTGATGATTCCTGCCTGAGAGACGAAAGGTAAGTACAGCTAGATACAAGACATAGTTCCGTCCCCTAGACAAACTTCATTGGGTTTCGTAGTCTGTGATGCAGGATTTCATATTTCTGATTAAACTTTCTATTCATCGAAACCTAAAACCCTCACCACCACCCCACCACCCCCTCTTCCCTGTACAACTTCCCAGTACCACTACCTTTCCCCAAACCCTTCCTCAGTCTTTGATTTTATGTAAACAAGCTTTTGCTGATTCATTTTTTTTTTTTAGAGAAAAAAAAAGAGTTGCCCATTTCTACTCCTTCAAATCTGCTGATGATATATTCATAGCCTCACAAACGTGGGCGTGTGTGGGTATGTTTGGATCACAGACATTGATGAAAAGACACAGAGAGAAGGGTTAGTGTGCACATTTCTTTCACGATAACATGCCGTGCAATGTGTGCTGGTTTGTACACTCACTCCCTTCCTCCCCCCCCCCTCACCCCCCCCCACCCCCCGCAACCCCCGCCGTCTTTCCTTCTCCCTCCCCCCCCCTCCCCCTCCCTCCCCTCCTCCTCTCCTTCGTGAGAGTTCATGATCTCAGTAATTTTGTGCATCCTCTGCAAACTTCGTTCGATAAAACTTTTTATTTTCTATGCTGTCTTTGATGTCTCCGATCCCTCCACCCTCCTCTCCCCTCCCCCCCCCCCCCCCCTCTCCCCACACACCCACAGCCATCGCAACCCCGCGCGCGTCCATAGTGACAGACGAACTAGTGCGGGGACCACAGAAAGGAATGGCATCTCACGACAAGGAAATGAAGGCGCCTATTGACGAGAAAGAATGGCACCCAACGACCACAAAAAATGGCAGCTGATGACAAGAAAACAGGTAATGACAGGCATCATCTCATCACAGGATGCACGGAACACGTGCACCTGTCTATCAAATTTCTTAAAGACACTCTGTGTGTGTGTGTGTGTGTGTGTGTGTGTGTGTGTGTGTGTGTGTGTGTGTGTGTGTGTGTGTGTGTGTTCGCGCGCGCGCGCGTGCCTTCATGCGCGCATCTGGAGCGAGCGAGCTAGCGAGAGAGAGAGAGAGGGAGAAAGAGAGAGAGAGAGAGCCTGTCTGACTGATCCTAGAATACAGACCTCAGTGTTTCTCTCAGGCCGTTAGTGTGAGCGTGACGCTGAATCGTCTGATTCAGTTCCCCTGTTTGCGTTCCGTGTTGACCACCGCCTGCCAACCGACAACGTCTGTCAGCACGGCACCCCCATGTTGACGTCTGTCGTGTGTGTGTTTGTATCAACTACATGGCCCAGAAGCTGGCGGAAACATGGCTGTTCCATGTGTGCCTGCAATTCGGCTCTCTGCATGCCGACGGCAAATGCGCAGGCTTTGAAGAGGGCGGTCACAGACAGATGGCGCATGGAAGATGGAATCTGTCTTCATTCCTGGAAGATGGAATCTGTCTTCAATCCTGTGATACTGGCTTTGAAGAGGTCGGTCACAGACAGATGGAGCATGGAAGATGGAATCTGTCTTCAATCCTGTGATACTGGCTTTGAAGAGGTCGGTCACAGACAGATGGAGCATGGAAGATGGAATCTGTCTTCATTCCTGGAAGATGGAATCTGTCTTCAATCCTGTGATACTGGCTTTGAAGAGGGCGGTCACAGACAGATGGAGCATGGAAGATGGAATCTGTCTTCATTCCTGTGATACTGGCCTTGAAGAGGGCAGGTCACAGACAGATGGCGCATGGAAGATGGAATCTGTCTTCATTGCAGTGATGCCTGGCGTCGCTTAACAACTTCTTGACCACACATAACCATTTCTTTTCAAGATTTTAAAATGTGTTACTGTCGCACATTTCACGCAAACCTGGTCAGTTATACCTGATATACCTACAGCTAGAAAGACACAGAGATAGAACGGGAGAGAGGGGGGGGGGGTGGAAGAAGAGGGGACGGGTAATTAGGCCTGTCAGCAATGACAGTTAGTGCACACTTCGGGTCCATGTCTTTGGCGTCCATGGCGACTGCTGCTGGATGAAGGCGTGAGGCGGCACATCTGGAATGCGGGGATCATACACACGTCCTCAGCGACGAGAGAGAGAGAGAGAGAGAGAGAGAGAGAGAGAATGTTGTTTATTGCCCAGGTAAACCGCAAAGGACCATAGCAGGGCTATAACCCTGTTGAAATCAACTCTCAAAATGGATTTTGAGAAACACATACACACAGCATTAAAATATATTTTCTAGAAACACAACGGAATTTCGTTAAAATCTTAGTTCCGTAAAATCTAAGATCAGTTGCAAAATGTTGATCTCTTTCAGAAGCTGAAAAATCACATCAGGTGGGATATCTCTTAACAAGGTTTTCATGGAGTCTGCTGTAAAGTGTTTATGCCTCACATCATGTAAGTCCAAACATTCTATAGGAACATGTTTCACTGTGAGTGGTACATGACGTGGAATGCACCACGCAGCTTCTTCACCTTTTAGAAGAAAAGAATGGGTCTAAAACGAGTGGCCTGTGTGCAAATGGCACCGGACTGTCTCTTCTTTACAACTGCCCGTGGAACATGGTAAAAACTCTTTCAGGTTTGGACGGATTTGGACAAGCTCGTAATTCGTCTGCGAGTTCCACTTCCCTTGGCAGAGGTCTTTCACAGAAGCCAGAGCTTTGGGTTTCAGATCGGTGTGAGGGACAGACATTCTTTGCAGTTTGATCAAAACTCATTGCCTCGAATGCCGACTTGACCAGAACCCAGGCAAAAACTATGTTGTATCCATCAGATTCATTTTCAGAAACATGTAGAGTTCGAACAATTTCAGGGCTACAGCCAGCAGTGGCCCCCAAAGTGGAAAGGAAGTCGGACAGAATGAGGAAATCTTTGTTTTGATTTAGACACGATTTCAAGAGCCAGGACTAAGGCTCAGCAGGGTAGATGGAGCGGTCAGTGGGAATGTGGTTAGAACATCTCAGAGAGGGAGCTGTTGCGAAACACGCAGTGTAGGCAACCTTCTGTTCAGATCTGGAGCCAGTAGTAAATAGTGTATGGAAAAATGGAAATTTGCAACAAATTTCAGCAAAAAAATTACCTGTATGCTAAAGAGTTGGCGGAGTCTTTGCGATACAACGCCAGATGAAAGAACACCTCCGAGGTGAGGAAAGTTCATGGTAGGTCGTCAGGAAACTAAGACAAATCACACACGACTCCAAGGTCTATGTCTATACTATTCAAATGGAAAAGAATACGAAATCCCAGGGTTGAAATAGAACTGGGGTGATTTTTAAGAATAAGAAATATCAGGAGAAAAAAAAAACAGAAAAAAACGCACTTATCATCGAGGTTTAAAGGTTCAGAAAAGAGATTCAAACAAGGGTTCATAGAAAATTTCAGGGGATGGTTGGAGAAGCTCTCCTGCCTCAGCATACAGACTGTAAAGAGGGCTGGTGTGGAATGCACCCAGACAGAGTCGAAGCCTTTGATGGTGGATGGGATCTAGAGGTTTCAAGTTGGAAGATCAAGCAGAACTGTAGACCACACTCCAATAGCCCAGTTTCGAGCGGATCAGATCACGCAGGGGGAACCGATTGATGCACCTGGGTCAGTGTGTACCTGAAAGAGGTCCGAGCCAAGATGATTATTTGAGAGCACCTGCCCTCTCAATCACCAGGAACTTCTTCCCCTCGATCACAGCTCGCACCGCACGGCAAACGCGGCGAATCTTAAGAAGAACACAGAAAAAAGAATGATGTGGAAAAGAAGGCTTGAAGGGGAGAAGGAGATAGAAAAGGTCCATTAAGAAAGGTAGAAGATAGAATAGGAAAAAGGCGGGTTACTATTTGTCAGTGCCCTCATCCTTAACCTATCTGACATGGGAGACCCTACCGCGGACATCAACTCCTACTACGTTGTGCTTAAGCCAGTCAGGAATTAGGCTATACTGGCCTAGACGCGTTTTACAAGACAAGCCGTCCATCCTAGTATTGACGCCCCCTGTCAGCAGAATCTAAGGGATCAGTGGATCACACAAGCCCTGCGATCACAGCAAGGTCGGAACCTCCGGAGGTTGTTTGAGGGGGTAATACAAACAGGTCTTTATTTTGCAGGCTAATTGCCAGTGTCCTGCGCACGTTCGATCAAAACAGACACCAAGGTGTGACTGTATATAGGGGGCCGGATCGATGTACGTCATACATTTCAACGGCACAGAAGATGAGAGAAAAAATCAAAATTCTGTGGGTTATTTTTGTCATCTGTAACACGGTTTCAGACTAAAATGGATAGAAACAAACTAATCTTTAACATGATCATAAAAGGAAAACATGTTTAAATATCAATAAATGTGGTACATAATCATGTTAGTATTATCATTCATTCCATGGCATGGTTTCTGAGAAATTTAAAAAAAAAAAAAAAAAAAAAAAAAAAAGGCCAACTAAACTGAGTGCAATGGAAGTTTTTATTTTCCACTTTCGAGAACTTTCAGAAAGTTTCCCAGAAAAAGTTGCCGGTGTTGATGCACGCCAAGCACTAGAACTGATGGACTGCAGTCACGTGCGACAGTGGGGAAATCAGTGCACATATTCAGCGAGCTATTCACGCTGTAAAGGCAGAAGTGGTAAAAACACGTTTTATGTTTGGGTTGAATAGGGTGAGACCTTCCTACCTTATTATCTTTCCTGCATAGAATCCCTCTTCATCACCTCCCTTCCTCGGTACACGCCCTCACTCCCACCCCCCTCCCCCCCCCTCACCCCCCAACTTTCCCTCTCCCCTCGCGCTCCCCTCCCTCCGTACCTGCTCCTCTTCTTTCTTCACTAATTCTCCTTACCCTCTCCCACTTCATTCATGTTGCGGCAGAGCAGGCAGGAAGAGACAGACAGAGAGAGCGCCCTATGATGAGGAAACAGCTGTTGGCACGTGACACACGTCATCCCAGTCTGTTCTTCGGTGAGTCTGTCCATCAAAATGACGTCACTTCGCGTGTTGGTATGATGTATGACTGAACAATTCTTGTGGAATCATTTTCACTCCGCGACAACACCATTTCTAAAATGCTGTTGTTTTTAGCTTTCGGTATGTTTGGCATGTACACTGACTGTGAAATAAATGAATACATAAGTCAGTACCTCTGTTAGGGTTAAGTAAGTGCGCAGCTGAATTTGTGTGTAACACTGCAAGGCGCTTTGAGTGAATTCGTTTTAAGATAACGCACCCAAGAAATGGTTTCCAGTGTTATTGTTACTATCATGAATCAATCTATAGATCGATCGATGAATCAGTCTATAAGTCGATCGATCAATCAATCAATCAATAGACATATAAATAGAAACAAACAAATAACCAAAGAGGTAAGATGTGAATTTTTTTCTTTCTTGCACAGTGTTTTACATTTTGCTTGTGTGTGTGTGTGTGTGTGTGTGTGTGTGTGTGTGTGTGTGTGTGTGTGCACGCGCGCGCAAGTGTGTGTGTGTGTGTGTGTGTGTGTGTGTGTGTGTGTGTGTGTGCCTGAATCATATGTGTGTGTGTGTGTGTGTGTGTGTACGTGTGTGTGCGTGCGTGCGCGTCCACGTGTGTGTGTGTGTGTGTGTGTGTGTGTGTGTGTGTGTGAGTGTGCACGCACGCGCGCGTGCATGCGTGCGTGAGTGCGTGTGTGTGCGCGCGTGCGTGTTATCTGCGCGACTTGTATGAAATCAAAAAGTCAAAACGTGTTGGAGAAAAGTTTGAAGAATGTTTCCAGAAGTCCCCGGGTTAATCAGTGTCAGCCCTGGTTAAGCTGTCATAGTAGCTGGAACTCTTCCAGACCTTGAGGAATGGCAGTGGCTGTGCCAGAGAATGCGCCCCTGATTTGCTCTTTTTTTTCTTTTTTTTTTTCGCCTTAAGTTTGTGTTCTTAGTTCCTCAGGCCTTTTCTCAGATTAACTATACTTTGGCCAGCGTTGTGAAATTCGGTAACTGTTCACGTTATATTTTAATGGTTTGGTGCGCTCTCTCTCTCTCTCTCTCTCTCTCTCTCTCTCTCTCTCTCTCTCTCTCTCTCTCTCTCTCTCTCTCTCATATTTCCTATTTTTCTCCTTTTCTGTGTTTCTATCTTTATTTGTGTACATGTTTATATTTCCTTTTTATTTTTTTTTTTTTTTTTTTTTATTTTGTTATGCCTTCCTATTTCTTCGTTCCTTATCTTGTGTTAAATCATCACAGTTCAAGGTTCATCAGAAATATAAATGTCTTGTAATCTAAATCCAAATATTTCAGATATAATGTCTACACATGCACGAGCAACTGTGTTGATTTGCCCAGTAGCATGAGAACGGTCGGTGCATTTGTGTACGCGAGCATGTGCGTGCGTGTGTGTGCTGGTGCCTGTGGTGTGGTGGGAGTGATGGTGGTGGTGGTGTGTGTGTATATTGTGTGTGTGTGTGTGTGTGTGTGTGTGTGTGTGTGTGTGTGTGTGTGTTTGAGTGTGTATGTGTGTGTGCATGTGGGTGGGTGTGTATGTGTGTGCGTGTGTTGTGTGTGTGTGTGTGTGTGAGAAAGAGAGAGAGAGAGAGAGAGAGAGAGAGAGAGAGAGAGAGAGAGATCTTTGTGAATATTCGCGATTTTTTCCCGCTGAAATGAAATATTTTTCACTTCAATGACTTTTCTCCTACAGCAACTGAAATATTGGAGGGGAGAGAGAGAGAGAGAGAGAGAGAGAGAGAGAGAGAGAGAGAGAGAGAGAGAGGATGGAGTAGAATGGAGGAATCACCTTATCGATTTCAAGCCGTTGATCGAAAATTATTCTCCAGTCTGTCACTGTTGTTTGCAAATGCAACTATTTGGAGGCAAACACCGCTGTGTAAGTATGCTGTCTGTAACTTTTAGCGCTAAGGAAGTGACAGATGACATCTGGTCTTTTCCTCAAAACTTTCTCTTAGGGCGGAAAGGTGGGAGAAGGGGGTAGGAGGGATCCGACACTAAACTGGTCGGACCTCAGATCCTGTCAATCTGATGTGGAAAGAGTTTTCATCATTAAAAGTAGCTTTGAAGATACATTCACAAAACTAAGTGTACCAATGGACCTGAAGGCAGGACCACGCCATGACTCATTCCATGGTAGACGATGCCATGTGTCTCTGTAGCAACATGAAGCAACCTCTGCATTCATTGCTGTCGTCCACATGCCACACAAAATGCATCTTCCTCATTTCAGTCTGTTTGGCGACTTTCGCAACTTCAACGAATCCTCCATGTTTGGCTTCTGTGCACTTCAGAAAAATACAAATAATTTCAACTAATAACTAACTCTTGAGGAATATCAACGAAAGAATATGCTTTTCTGTGTGTGTGTGTGTGTGTGTGTGTGTGTGTGTGTGTGTGTGTGGTGTGTGTGTGTGTGTGAAGCATTTGGTTGTAGTGGCACTGCCTTCATTATATCGATCTAAAACACATTGTTGAAATCCCGTGTTGCCTGGGAGGCAGTCCCACTGCAGACATCCTCCCTAACTGGCACATGGCAATACAGACTTCACGTAGGTCTTGTGGCACCAACAGTGAAATAGCTCTGAATGTATCCCTTATTTCTTACAAGAAATGTCATTCCCGAGAGGCGATTTCCGTTTAGAAAGCAGCTGATGTCCACTTCTTCTTCTTCTTCTTCTTCTTCTTCTTCCTCCTCCTCCTCCTCCTCTTCCTGTTCCTTCTCCTCCTCCTGCTCATTTCTTCTTCTTTTTCTTCTTCTTCTTCTTCTTCTTCTTCTTCTTCTTCTTCTTCTTCTTCTTCTTCCTCCTCCTCCTCCTCCTCCTTCCTCTTCTTCTTCTTCTTCTTCTTCTTCTTCTTCTCTTCCTCTAGGAGTTGTTACGGCGCCATACAGATGAATACTTCACCAGGTTCTTCCAGCTCTGTCAGTTGTATTCGAGCAAGGCAAATATCGAGATTTCTCACAGATTTCTCCGATAAAAATGGAATGAACAGGTGTCAACATTGCTGGCTACTTCAAGTACAGTCTGAAAGAATATATTAATGACAATAACTACGCACCATCCCCTGTTTTATGACTTAATAGGTTAAGAACTTCATAACGTCTTTTTCTTTTTTCCTATCCCAGAGTTGAAATAAACTTGTCCTATCCCTTCTCTTTGCTCTCCTCTCTCTTGCCTCACGCGTTTTGCCGATAGAGGCACCAGAAGACATACCGACTGCCAACGTAGCAGGATGGAAGTGGCGCTTAATGACAAGAAAACATCCTCTGACAGGTCATACGTCTTCAAGGTCTCTCCCTGACACGTGCGTCTGTCCATCAATCTGACGTCACTGCGCGTGCTGTTTGATGACGTATGACTCGTGTGAAACTACTACACCGTTTCTTACGGTGCTGTCTTCTGTTTCGTTCATCGTTCATTACCTGTGGAGAGATACAATTTCAAACACACAAGTAGAAATACTATGACGCCTAGAAAGAAGTGAGCGCATCAAATAACTTGAAAACTCTGATAAACAAAGTCAGTACATAAGACGAAACCCAAACAGCTTAGGCTGTGCCTTTTCACCATGAAGCCGTCTTTCATTTCCTAAACCTGTATGAGATCAAAGTCTACCTGCCTTTGAAGACAGCTTGAAGAATGTGTACAGAAATAGCCGGGTGGATGGGTGTCAGCCAACGTGAAGCCGTCATTTCTGATGGAACTCTTCCAGGCGTTGAACAATGGCAGCAGCTGTAGAAGTGAATGTGTTGCAAGTTTGCAGTTTGTTTCTTTGATTTGAGGTCTTCTTTTCGTTAAAGTTTGCCTGCTTCTAACACTTAATACCATCTGGCTACCCAGCTTAAATCAGGCTGCATATTGTAAAAAAAAAAAGAAATAGAAAAAAGCACCATCAGCGAGGAAACACTGTGTTCACCTTTTAACCAGACCTTTGAACAATTGTTTCTCTCTTTGTGTCGTCTGTTCATCCCTTATCTCTTCCGTCTTCGCTTTCTTTGCTCCATTCTTCTTTCAGTGTGTGTGCGTGTGTGTGTGTGTGTGTGTGTGTGTGTGTGTGTGTGTGTGTGTGTGTGTGTGTGTGTTTATATTCATTGTTGTTTTGTTCCCTGATTTCACAAATATCACAGATACTATTAAACTTAAATCCTAGGCTTTTGGTGGGGGTGGGGGTGGGGGCCATGTGGGTGTAAAATCTGTGTGTGTGTGTGTGTGTGTGTGTGTGTGTGTGTGTGTGTGTGTGTGTGTGTCGTGCGTGCGTGCATATTGAGATATGGCAATTACGGGCATACAAGTATCAAAGATGCCATTGACATTTGATTGCTAGGCTACTGACTGTACTCTGTGTGTGTGTGTGTGTGTGTGTGTGTGTGTGTGTGTGTGTGTGTGTGTGTGTGTGTTTATATTCATTGTTGTTTTGTTCCCTGATTTCACAAATATCACAGATACTATTAAACTTAAATCCTAGGCTTTTGATGGGGGTGGGGGTGGGGGTGGGGGCCATGTGGGTGTAAAATCTGTGTGTGTGTGTGTGTGTGTGTGTGTGTGTGTGTGTGTGTGTGTGTGTGTGTGTGTGTGTTTTGTGTGTGTGTTCGTGCGTGCGTGCATATTGAGATATGGCAATTACGGGCATACATGTATCAAAGATGCCATTGACTTTTTATTGCTAGGCTACTGACTGTACTGTGTGTGTGTGTGTGTGTGTGTGTGTGTGTGTGTGTGTTGTGTGTGTCTGTCTGTCTGTCTGTCTGTCTGTCTGTCTGTCTGTATGTATGTATGCATGTCTGTCTGTCTGTATGTATGTGCATGTGTAGAATTTGAGCCTGTGTGTTTGCGTATGCGTTTGTGTGATTGTGTCTGTATTTCAATGCTTGTGCGTATCTACAATTGTACTAAGTTCTGTTCTTGGTCATAATAATAATAATGAATACTTATATAGCGCCTATTCTCGGCTAGAGACCAAGCTCTAAGCGCTTTACAATCAACACTCGTTTACACAACGGGCTGCCTACCTGGGTAGTGCCGACTGAAGAGCTGCCAGCTGGCGCTTCATTCAGTCGTTTCCCGTGTCATCCAGTCAGTATCGTTCAATATCGATCACTCATTTTCCTTACTTCCTTCATTCTTTCCATTTCTCACGCAGGGTGCATGCTATGTGTAACGTGTCATCCATACCAACGGCCAAACTGGCCTACTCTTCCGAAAGTTGGTGATGGGATTTTACGTGTGTGCAAGATGTTATGTGTGCGTTCACACACGGAACCTCGGTTTATAGGCTCATTCGAAGGACTGTATGGGAAATGGAGTCAGAACCAATGTTAACTCCGAGGGAAAAATCCCCCTGTACCGAAACGCCCCCGGCGGAGGTTCATAATGAAGCTGAAAGACTCACATTTGGAAATCCTTTTTACTTTCCCTTAAGTCGCGGCAACGTCGATTACCTACGTGAAGTAGCACGGACCAAGACTGAACAGAACGTTAATCTGCTATAAAAAAAAAATAAAAAAAAAAAAAATAAATAATAATAATAATAATAATTAAAAAATTTAAAATATTTTTTTTAATAAGAAAGAAAGAAAATTAAAAAAGAGAAAGAAAAAAGAAAATGAAAAAAAAAAGAAAATACAAATGACAATAAAGAAAGAACGGAAAAAAAGAAAGAATTTCAAAAGTCGTTAGATCTAATCCGTAGATGATCATAGTTCAGGTCATCCGGGATCTGAACCCCTTTCTTATCCTTAATAGATTACTCATCCGAAGTAATCTGTAGCTTGCAAAGGAGTTCACGTGAGGTGAATGGTCCCTAAATAGCAGGGAGTGCATTGCGCGATACCTTACAAGCACCCTGTTTAGTCTGAGGTAAGTATTGAACATTGAGCCATTTTTTGGCTTAGACGGCTGGATACCTCTTCATAGTTTTAACGCGTCTGCCTCACAGAATGTAGGACACCGAGTGCAACAGTCTGACGTGTGCACTGCTCTTTATGGTCATTCCAGTGCGAGTACCCTTTGTCAACTGCGTTGTTTGTGGGCTTGTAGAATCACTTCGACCTTGTGTGCTGATGATTTCAGATTCGTGCTAACTGCATTAAGGTTTTAGACTCTCTCTCTCTCTCTCTCTCTCTCTCTCTCTCTCTCTCTCTCTCTCTCTCTCTCTCTGTCTGTCTCTGTCTCTCTCTCTCTCTCTCTCTCTCTCTCTCTCTCTCTCATCTACATTTTTTTTTTAGTAAAAGCTATATGAAAAGTACTCTCTCTCTCTCTGTCTCTCTCTCTCTCTCTCTCTCTCTCTCTCTCTCATCTACATTTTTTTTTTAGTAAAAGCTATATGAAAAGTACTCTCTCTCTCTCTCTCTCTCTCTGTCTCTCTGTCTCTCTGTCTCTCTCTCTCTCTCTCTCTCTCTCTCTCTCTCTCTCTCTCATCTACATTTTTTCAGTAAAAGCTATATAAAAAGTACTCTCTCTCTCTCTCTCTCTCTCTCCTCTCTCTCTCTCATCTACATTTTTTCAGTAAAAACTATATAAAAAGTACTCTCTCTCTCTCTCTCTCTCTCTCTCTCTCTCTCTCTCTCTCTCTCTCTCTCTCTCTCTCATCTGCATCTTTTTCACTTGGAATGAAAAATGGCAACGTTTCAAAACCTTGGTTCTTCAAAGGCAAAGAAATTATCGCAATACATACGTCATAATTTTCATTAATACACTCCAAGAATGGGTGTGTGGGTGTGAGAATGTGTGTGTGTGAGTGGGGGGGGGGGGGGGGGGAGGGGCAATAAGCAGTGTCCTGTTTCCTTTTTACGCATGTAATTATGTAGTTTAATATGTAAACCACACACCCTCACCCCATTCCATATTCCTTTGCCGTTGAAAACGTCTTGTTTTAATCGTCTTTTTTTACGTATACATCATTAAAATTATGACGTATGTTTCACACTACTTAACGTTGCATTTGAAGAACGTATGGTTCGAAATGTCGTTCTTTTTCAACCCATGTGAGCAATGTTCCTAGCTGCTCTTCGGTAGGGCCTATTTTTATTTCTTTTTGTACTCCCAGTTCTTATAGAACAGGGAGTACTTTAGAATGGGAACGAAGAAATGCTGTCTGTGTGTCTGTCTGTGTGTCTGTCTGTCTGTGTGTCCGTGGTCAAAATGTGTTCCACTCGCTCCAGACAAAAACTACTGGGCCACGGATGATGCCCGATGTTTTAGTTTACCGCTATAGCCGTTAATAACGGCTGTAACGGCCTGTAACGGTTTTTCTTCTTTATGGAATATCTCAGAAAGTACTTGGCCAAATTATAAGCGGTTTGGATGATCTTGTGACAAATCGGAGCCTCTGTCCATATGTAAGTGATGTAATGCTGAAAATGGATTAAGCAACCGTTAAAAACCGTTATTCTGCCGTTATTTCTTTATATTAGGTGGATTTTAATGAAATTTGGTATATAGAAAGGTTATCACACACAAATGGCACTTCTATATAGTGTTTCAAAATTTGACCGTCAAAAACCGTTATTCTTGACATATTGTCCGATTTGGATGAAATTTGATATGTACACAGGCTTTAGCCCAGTGAGGACTAAAATACCAGTTTCAAAAGTGTACATCGGTTAAATAACCGTTAAACCGTTATTTTGCCGTTATTTTTTATATATTGGTGGGTTTTAATGAACTTTTGTATATAGAAAGGTTATCACACACAAATGGCATTTCCATGTAGTGTTTCAAAATCTGACCGTTAAAAACCGTTATTCTTGACATATTGTCCGATTTGGATGAAATTTGGTATGTACATAGGCTTTAGCCCAGTGAGGACTAAAATACCAGTTTCAAAAGTGTACATCGGTTAAATAACCGTTAAAACCGTTATTTTGCCTTTATTTCTTATCTCACAAAGCACTTGGCCGATTTATAAGCGGTTTGGAAAACTTGGAGTACGTTTATATGCTTCGCATCTTGTTTCTTTTTGTACTCCCAGATCTTAAAGAACAGGGAGTACTTTACAGTGGGAACGGAGAAATGCTGTCTGTCAGTCTGTCCGTGGTCAAAATGTGTTCCACTTGCTCCAGACAAAACTTCTGGGCCGATCTTTCCGAAAATTTGTAGGTATGTTCATTATGGGTTACGGATAATGCCCGATGTTTTATTTTACCAGAATAGCCGTTACTAACGGCTATAACGGCCCAAAACGGTGTTTCTTCTTTTTGGAATATCTCTGAAAGTACTTCGCCGATTTCTTATCTCAGTGACGAAATACATTATGACGCATGTTTGATTGTGAAGTTGTTTTTTGTTGTTTTTTTTTACGCAAGTTTGATTGTGACTTTTTTAACACGCCTATTCAAGATAGATCTAAACTGGGAGTACGCTTATATGCTTTGCATCTTGTTTTTTTTTGTTGTTGTTTTCTCTCTCTCTCTCTCTCTCTCTCTCTCTCTCTCTCTCTCTCTCTCTCTCTCTCTCTCTGACGTGTTCTGAATCCGCAGTCATCTGCCAGTGTTTTAAGGGCATTTTTTTTTTCTTCACACATGTGAATAATGTGTACATTACAGTCCCTCATCCACTGTGACTGCTTTTGTTGGGAGGTGGTATAGAACATCTGCGCACAGTGACAGTCCTCTACAAGTCTCTATTCTCAGTCATGGGCGACATGCCAGAGTATGGCTGACGTTCGGTCTGCTGTTTAGGATGTTTTCTGTCCACGACTTTCACCCCAGTTCCTCTCCATTTTCTGATTTAGTGCTTTTGTTTATGTAGGGAGAGGGTGGAACACGGATACATTAACATGCTTGCATAGGATCCAGTTTGAAGTGATGGTAGTTTAAATCCGTACGATTACGTTTGCCATATAGGTGGGAGAGGTTGTGTGTGTGTGTGTGTGTGTGTGTGTGTGTGTGTGTGTGTGTGTGTGTGTGTGTGTGTGTGTGTTTGGGTGTGTGCATACGTGTGTACGTGTATGTATGCGTGTGTGAGAGAGAGAGAGAGAGAGAGAAAGGGGGGGGGGGGGTAGCAGACCCACGTCTGTACTGAATCTGCTCTTTGAATAGGAAGACGAAGGCGCGCGCGGGGGGGGGGGGGGGGGGGGGGGGGTGGCGGATGAGTGCGAAGAGAGGATGCGTGATGGAAGTAAGAGTAGTAGAGAAAAAAAAAAAACTGCCAGACAACTGTTGATATGCTTCATCACGCTCAGGGAAGCTGGGTAAAGAAGGTGCAAAGTTCGGGGAGGAGTGGGGATGGAGACTGCGTGGAAAAAGGGGTGGTTAGTGAAGAAGAAGAGCAGAGTGGGGAGGGAGAAAGAGGGCAGGAATTTCTACTCGACACACAAGAGAAACAAGAAGAGTTGGAAGCGGTTGCACACCAAAAAATGAATGCGCGAAGGTCTTGCTTAAGGAGTGGAGTATTTGTAGACTGGCGCAATTAGATTGTTTTGAGAATTCTTATTGTATCTGAAGATTGTTTTGAGAACTTTTATCGTGTCTGAAAGTTGATTCTCCTCATTTTCTTTCATATGGCCATCAAGGTACGGGCCGGGTGGTTCCAAGCAGACAGATTAAAATCAAAGGAATGGGACTGTGTGGGCGCTTCACAGCTGGCGCAAAGACAGGGTCACGGGTGAGTGCAGAGGCCTGAAGTGTACGTCAACTAAGGGGAAAGTCATATATTTGAAAATCGTTCGTGGTTTCATCGGTGAAAATCAACCAAAATAAGGTAAATAGTTGGTGGGAATTGTTCTTTTTATCAATTACCTGTTAGAAGTTGAAATAAACTTTTAAAACATTACTATGCCGCAGAACGAAAGTAACAAATTACAAGACAAATACGACGCGTTTCGACCTTTTTGGTCTTCTTCAGGGGCGACAAACAGCACACAAGACAATGAAAAGGAAGTACGAACAGACAGTCTCCTGTCTCCTCCAATTGGGCACAAAATGGATGTGGAATGGAAACGAGGCTGCTTTGTTATACCGTTTTCGCAAGTTTGGTTTCGCCTGTATTACCTCTCAGAAT
>CM065729.1:42974932-42977432 GCA_033310375.1 Conus canariensis | reverse complement strand
ATTCTTTCTACTTTTTTCAACAAAAAAAATTCTACTGACATGTTTCTGATATGGCATATTGACAAGTCATCACTGACTCAAAATCAAGCTTTTTCTTTTTCCAAGTTTGCACCCACAGTGCTGCATGTATATTACAAAGTTTCCTAGTCCTCACAGATCTTCACCAGTTTCTTTGCCAGTGTCCAGTCTCTGCAACCTCTCACTGACTTACGAAAATACACAAACTGTGTCTGTGCCCCTCTCAACAAAAAGGCTACGCCCCTACTCTATCTAGGGTTAAAAAAATTCCTGACAAAAAAGAAAAATATCAAATTATTTTTTTTTATCTAAAGAATATTTATCTTCATCATTTCTTTTCTTTCTTTTCTTTTTAATTATGCCTTACCTGTATGGTTCTGAAACAGGCTTGTCGTGGTCTCTAGTTTAAAATCACATAAGACACCTCCCGTGCCTTTAAAACTCATACGAGGTATGTGTGCTCGCGGAGCCTAGTTGTCTCTGTGGCACAGTCGACCAGTCTTTTCTGTCTGCTTCAACTACCCATCCTACAAATAACAAATCAATCATCCTGAGCTGTACGTTCAACGCTCTGCGTACCACTCGAAATACTTTTTTCCTTGCAAAGCAAAGCCAGAATAAAAAATGAAATGAACTAATGATCTAAGAAACAAGGAAGTGAAACAAACACAAAGAATTAGACGTGTAAGGAACTAAATGAGAACCAGCGACCATTGGCTCTTTTCGTTTGCTGTCACTCTCATGGTCCCAACCATAAAAAGAACTTGACTGTTCTCTGGGGCTGCCCCACAATCCCTGACAGTTTCCGGTGCATCATCGCCCCATCTGGCCGAGTTCTGTCCCTTAGCTCAGTACGGTGTGGTCGTTCCTTTAGGACATTCTGTGCTGTCTGCTCCACCTGCCACACCGGCACTGAGGGGTCAGGGCCGATCTTCAGCTTGCGGTGCATACAGTTGTCCAACGTTGGCATGTCCTGTACGAAGCCTGAAGATGGTGACCTCAGTCTGCTGTGAGCTGGAGAGTTATTGCAGCCCTTTCTGCCCTCTGTCTTATGTTCTCGATCAGGGATTTCCGTTCTTGAAGGGGAACTGGTCTCCCTGGCTGGTCATCCACTGCTCCCTGTTTAATAAGGGGCTAACATCGCACATCTGCGTGCCCGGGGTTCGTGGGTTCGATTCCCATCACTTCAATTATGGGTGGGCTTTTTCGGCCTCAGTCGGCTCTATTGACATCTGAGAGTGCATGACACACAGGGAAAGACTGGAAACAGTTTTATCCACACAATGGAATCATCTGTGAAAATGCTGCACACATTTTCCGCCCAAGACAGCAAGCGTCTGTATGTCTCGGGCCTGACTGTCGACAAGATATGTATAAGGAAAAGAAGCATAGAGCGCAGTCCAGTCTTGTAGCCTCCGATCGAAGTCAAATTCCAGTGTTTTCCCCATCTTCTTCATCCTTACCGATTCACTTGTTTGAAGTCTCGAGTAAATTGTGAGTGCTCTTTTAATCTGACGCAGTCTGAGCTGTAATCAAATACGAGCTATGTTTGCGTACAGTTTTATTCTGACAGACGCGCCTGTCTTTGATTCTTTTTCTTATTTTTTTTAACACCTTCCTTTCGTTCAACAGCGCCCCCCCCCCCCAAACAAACTCTCTCTCTCTCTCTCTCTCTCTCTCTCTCTCTCTCTCTCTCTCTCTCTCTCTCTCTCTCTCTCTCCTTCTTCTTCTTCTTCTTCTTCTTCTTCTGTTTTGGCTTCGCTTTGGTGTATGTTGAAAGGAAAGGGACCGTGTTTGCATGCTTGAGGACCCACGCGCGCACGTGTGTGTGTGTGTGTGTGTTGTGTGTGTGTGTGTGTGTGTGTGTGTGTGTGTGTGTGTGTGTGTGTGTGTGTCTGTGTGTGTGCGTGCGTGCGTGCGTGCGTGTGTGTGTGTGTGTGTGTGTGTGGTCCGCGCGCGCAAATTTCCATCTGTGCTAGGGGGGTATGCACACGTAACGTATATGGGTGCAGGGAGGAAGAGGAATATGATCTTCCTGAATTCACTAACGGCTCTGCAGATTGTGTGTTTCTGCGAAGCCACCGGAGTCTGAGAGAGAGAGAGAAGGGGGGGGGGGAGCAGGAGGGACGATGCGGAGCTGCAGGTGAAGAGCAGGGGGATTAATCTGAACAGCTATCCTCTTTCCTTTAAAAAAAATGATGGGGAGAGAGAGAGAGAGAGAGAGAGAGAGAGAGAGAGAGAGAGAACTAACACGTAAACTCTCATCCAAAAAATTCGCAGGTAGGCAGCTCGAAATAACTGAACAACGCGAATTTTTTTGTGTTGCTGAACGTGACGACTAAAACATGAAATAAACCATATGTGCACGCGGTCTGTTCGGTTATTTTGTTTTACGGTTAATTGTCTCATCCTCTCTAAAATTGTACATATGTCATCTTTTCGCTTTACTTCATATGCATGTTCTTTTGATTATTTCAAATAG
>CM065729.1:42957432-42959932 GCA_033310375.1 Conus canariensis | reverse complement strand
TATATATACTGTATGGGTGATTCATACGTATCAGTGACTGAAGCGATTTTCAAAATGTGTGAAGTATTAGGTGGATGAAGTCATAACCACCATGATGGAACTATTCTAGAAATATCTGTCATTTGGGTTCTCTCAAAGGTATCCTTGAGGTGGGTAATTTCTTATGCCGCCAAGAGCAGGTATTTCGAAAGTGTCTACGATCTGGATGTATCAAAAAATATCTTTCAAGAAGTTACATTCATACTTATTCAAGAACTAGATTATTTCCAATGTGTAAGCAGTTTGAGTGATTTCAAAGAAATGGATTAAGCAGTTGCTTTTGCAAGTTTCGACAGTATCGGTGATTTTAATACAAAACTATATGTGGGTGATTCAATACGTATCCATGATGCATGGATGATTTTAATGTTCATCCAGGATATGTGGATGATTTAAATACATAACCATGATGCATAATGGCTTTAATTCGAATCAATAAAGTATGCGTGTTTTCAATACGCGCTCATGCATCAAGATGGCATGTAAGTAATGTATAATATGGATAGTTTGAAACAAACCTATGGAACTGGTACCATTGAACGAACTAAGATATGATTTTCTTAATCCATGGTACGTCCATTTTGCACAAATTTGAGAAAATAAGTGATCGCTCGTTCTTCGTTTTCACTGTCCTGAATGTTGTTTATCTTGCCTGAAGGCCAAACAGGTCGAAACGCGTCATGTTTTGTCTTGTAATTTGTTTGTCCCTTTTGTCCGGAGGAATAGTCATAATTTTTTCTTCTAAATTTTGTTCTTTGACTGTTTTTTGTTTAATGCCAGTCAACAGCAATCCACTCTGACAAACGCAGACAAGGGTCCCCCTCCTTTACCTCTGTTTCCCCTTCTCTCCAGCCACCTCCAGTAACTTTTTTTTTCCTCATGCTGATCCGCTGCCAGCTCCACTGACAAAGCTGACCATTGTTTCGCTCGCCAAACTCAGAGGTCACAGTGACCAGCCCATCCACCCACCACCCTCCCACCCCCAGCCCTCTATCCTGGCAGCGGTCAGTCACCTGGTATCTCTCAGGGATGTGGATGATGGTTCTGACGGCGTCTCCATGCCCGAGGTTGTTCTGCACCTGGCAGTAGTTCTCTGGCTCGTACACTCTGAACACACACACACACACACACACACACACACACACACACACACACACACAGCAGCAGCAGCACACTGCGGTACATGAACTCTGTGGTAGTCATTGTGTTCCTTGTTTAGATAGAGGTGTGTGTGTGTGGGGGGGGGGGGGGGGGGGATGAGGTGGCTTCTCAAAATACGCTGTCCTATCGTCAGACAAGACAGGGTGCAGAAATGTATTCTGTATATACTCAAAAATCAACACTTGATGAGTCTTTCCATCACTTTGCAATTATCGGGGAAGAAACGCATATTCAAAGGGCACGTTTGGCCAAAAGTATCACATTTTCCAAACTTCACATCTCTACTGTCCACTTGGGGAAACCTTATAAGCCAAAGACATTGCTTGGCACTCTAGGAAACTTACATATCACTGACACGTCTGACCGCCTGTAGAAATATAGAGAGATGTACCAAAGGATAAGTGTGGCCATTTGGAGATACTTCACATGCGAAAGATACATCTGACGTCTTGCAGAAACTTTTAATACAAGAGGCATAACTGGCGACTTGGAGAAACTTTGAGAACAACAGATATATCTGCCCTTTTGAACAAACTTCAGTTACAAAAGGCTCATGTAGCCACGTGAGCAGCTGTAAAAGTAGTCGCATTTAGCGCTTGGACATTTGAAGAAATCATGAACATAAAGGACACATATGGCCACTTGGAGTGACCATTTAGGGAAATTTAATACACAAAGACGCATCTGGCCACCTGAAGAAACTTTCTGTGTAAAAGACTGTCACGGACTGTGTCTCTCTGGACCAGTGTCTGCATGTGTGTGTGTGGGGGGGGGGGGGGGGGGTGAGGCAAACTGGTGAACAAAGGGAGATAACACAGACAGAAATCCCACTGCACACCGCTCACTCAACACAACCAGTTGCCACAAAAACTGACGGCACAATGTTCCACATGCAATATAAACAAACAGGTCTTCCAGTCAGACCTTACACACGCACAAGCTGAGGAATGACTTGAAACTGGGTCACCGTTCAGTAAACTCTAAACACTCCATACTCTGGAGGGTGTCACTATACCTTAAAGTAAAAAAAAAAAGGAAAAAAACGGGGGTGGTGGGTGTACAAACGGAAACGCTTCTGAGAAGCTGCACAATAACTACTAGGTTTTCCCGCCTACTACACGGGACAGCTTTTAAGTGCACTCCTCCAGTGAAGAACTCATACATACTTCATTGAAGACATCTTAAGACGAAATACCAGTTCTCAGTCAAAGCTCACAATTATTTCCAAGCTTCCACCTCTCGAGCGGAGTCTTACAGGCTGAGCTAAGATCAGGGCCAAACTACTGAAATCCTAGGTAAG
>CM065729.1:42932432-42952432 GCA_033310375.1 Conus canariensis | reverse complement strand
ACACACACACACACACACACACACACACACACACATACACACGCACACGCGCACACGCAACACTTGATTTTAGTGCTGTTTTGTCCTTGCTGTTGTTTAGATTTTGGTTATTTCCTTTCTGTGCTTACCTTCCAAAACCTTTTCTTCTGCTTTTCTAACTTATGTATGTCACACAGACGTACGACCAGAAAAAGGGGAATATTTAACAGTGCTAGTATGACTGGACTTTAAGCGATATAAACCTTACCAAATTGGGTTCAACTCAAGTATACAAAATAAGCTAGCGGTGGTACTATACACAGAAGACTCAAAACAAATCTTTTCCACCTCACTTCAATCCAGTCAGAATCACGTTATTTGTAAACCAGCCAGCTACGAAGGCTTCGTCAGAGGTTCAAGTACATTAAAAATCAAAAGAGACATTAAAGTCCACAACCAAGCTGATTCCAGATCTTAAAAGACCGCTCAAAACAGTTTGTAGTTTTGCAATGCTCTGTCGATATCAAACTACAATAATTACCTTTAACCAAGTAAATCTTAAATAAATGTTAGCGAACCGCCAAGAGAAACGTGGACAAACGAGTCTTGTGACTCGCTTGTCCACGTTTTTCTTGGCGGTTCGCCAACATTTATTTAAGATTTGTTTAGATTTCTGCCTGCATTCCTCTCACTTTGCAACTAGATTTTTGACCAAGTGATGTCATTTTTTTCATCAACGAGTATCTATATGTGATGGCCAGTACGAGTATAATGGAAACAAAATTCAACACGCAAACGAGAATTATAAAGGCCATAGAGCTAAAGGATCTATTAGATTAAATTAAAAAGAGATCGGGATCGCGACAAGCACATACTCATGACAGCACTGCGAGAATGTATATCATCACCACAGCAAGAAAAAAAAATAGTTGACAACAGCTCGGTCAAGGCAGAACACTGGCTAAACAGTGAGAAAAAAAAACATATTGTCCATAATATGGTAAGAAGGGTCAATAAGTTTGGGGAAAAAATGCGTCGAAAAACATTTGACAACATCAGATGATGAAAACGAGGAACGGCTGTCAAAATAGCTGGCAGTTTGGAAAAGATGAGGGGGTCGGTAAGGGAGGGGGTTTAATGAAGGGACGTCGAAGGGGGGAGGGGTCTGCGGTTCTACAAGCCTCTTCCGAGATTCGAACCTCGGACCTTTGACTCCCCATCAAGAGCTTGACATTCCATCACCTGGACACTGGGCGATGTGTGAACACTTGACTCTCCTGGGCGAATGATTCAGCCTTTTATCACAGTTACTCTACAGACTCAACGGCTGCTTATAAAAAAAAAACAAAAAACATAATGGACTGCAAAATGGGAAAATGTAGTCACTAGTGTCCTGAGTTTGAAAACCAAATGTGAGAAGCTCGGTGCCTTCAACGAAACGAGTTCAATAACTACTCCGCTCACATGCATTGGCAGTTTGGTTTAACCTCAAAATGCAGTGGCACTGAACAGTCTTCACTTATGCATTTAAACGACTGACCACTGTGTATTGAGGCACAAGTATGTCTTAGCGCTCGAAAATATTCAACATTTATATCTATATCAATCAGAAGTGGGTCGTTACTAACATCATCAATGCCATTTCTGGGGTAAAGACAACTGTCTGACAATAAATTTCATGCAATTTAGTTCATTTCTATTCGAAAATTTTCATGCACTGATAGAAAAAGCGGCCGGACGATTTTCTTGGGGAAAGTAGAGAGTTACATTTTAGACTAAAGACCGACGGATGTTGTAAGATTTTGGCTGTTGTTCAATAGACCGAAAGATGAAAGGTTCCTGTATATCCAATGTCTGTTCCTAGAGTTCACCTAGCTGTATCATGTTAAAAACAATAAAGGATTAAAAATGCGTCCACAGGAAGGGAGTGACTGCACAGGCTGACGGATCAGCAACCTCTGGTGATGACATACATTCATCCTGTGTCCAAAGTGTGTGCAAAGCTAGCTCACTTTTTCTGAGAGAAAGCCATGTCGTTGATGATGCCGTCGCACGCGAGCTGCTGGGCTTGAAAGGTCGAACCGTGAGGGGTGATAAAATCGCCACACACAGCCTTCAAACTGCAATGTATACGAATAGAAGCAGATTAGAAACAAAGCTTTAACACAGGATCGATCTCCGAATAGAAAGTAATTGTTTAAGGGCAAAGTGTAAGGTTCGAAAAACGAACCAACAACCCATAGGACACTCTGGGGAGCGCAGACCTCAGCCACGGCCATGCGAATCCTGGATCAGTCCTTCAAGCCAGTCCATGGCTAAATCAAAGTTAATTTCTTGCCAGGGGGAAGAAACAGATTGTACAAACTGTGAGACCTACCCTCCCTATACATTCTTATAGGACATGGAAGAACAACGTATCAATGTTACAGATTGTACAAACTGTGAGACCTACCCTCCCTATACATTCTTATAGGACATGGAAGAACAACGTATCAATGTTACAGACTGTACAAACTGTCAGACCTACCCTCCGTATACATTCTTATAGGACATGGAAGAACAACGTATCAATGTTACAGATTGTACAAACTGTCAGACCTACCCTCCCTATACATTCTTATAGGACATGGAAGAACAACGTATCAATGTTACAGATTGTACAAACTGTCAGACCTACCCTCCCTATACATTCTTATAGGACATGGAAGAACAACGTACCAATGTTACAGATTGTACAAACTGTGAGACCTACCCTCCCTATACATTCTTATAGGACATGGAAGAACAACGTACCAATGTTACAGATTGTACAAACTGTGAGACCTACCCTCCCTATACATTCTTATAGGACATGGAAGAACAACGTACCAATGTTACAGATTGTACAAACTGTGAGACCTACCCTCCCTATACATTCTTATAGGACATGGAAGAACAACGTACCAATGTTACAGATTGTACAAACTGTGAGACTTACCCTCCCTATACATTCTTATAGGACATGGAAGAACAACGTACCAATGTTACAGATTGTACAAACTGTGAGACCTACCCTCCCTATACATTCTTATAGGACATGGAAGAACAACGTACCAATGTTACAGATTGTACAAACTGTCAGACCTACCCTCCCTATACATTCTTATAGGACATGGAAGAACAACGTACCAATGTTACAGATTGTACAAACTGTCAGACCTACCCTCCGTATACATTCTTATAGGACATGGAAGAACAACGTACCAATGTTACAGATTGTACAAACTGTCAGACCTACCCTCCGTATACATTCTTATAGGACATGGAAGAACAACGTACCAATGTTACAGATTGTACAAACTGTCAGACCTACCCTCCGTATACATTCTTATAGGACATGGAAGAACAACGTACCAATGTTACAGATTGTACAAACTGTCAGACCTACCCTCCGTATACATTCTTATAGGACATGGAAGAACAACGTATCAATGTTACAGATTGTACAAACTGTCAGACCTACCCTCCCTATACATTCTTATAGGACATGGAAGAACAACGTATCAATGTTACAGATTGTACAAACTGTCAGACCTACCCTTCGTATACATTCTTATAGGACATGGAAGAACAACGTATCAATGTTACAGATTGTACAAACTGTCAGACCTATCCTCCCTATACATTCTTATAGGACATGGAAGAACAACGTATCAATGTTACAGATTGTACAAACTGTCAGACCTACCTCCCTATACATTCTTATAGGACATGGAAGAACAACGTATCAATGTTACAGATTGTACAAACTGTCAGACCTACCCTCCGTATACATTCTTATAGGACATGGAAGAACAACGTACCAATGTTACAGACTGTACAAACTGTCAGACCTACCCTCCCTATACATTCTTATAGGACATGGAAGAACAACGTATCAATGTTACGGATTGTACAAACTGTCAGACCTACCCTCCGTATACATTCTTATAGGACATGGAAGAACAACGTATCAATGTTACAGATGTACAAACTGTCAGACCTACCCTCCCTATACATTCTTATAGGACATGGAAGAAGAACGTATCAATGTTACAGACTGTACAAACTGTCAGACCTACCCTCCCTATACATTCTTATAGGACATGGAAGAACAACGTATCAATGTTACAGATTGTACAAACTGTGAGACCTACCCTCCGTATACATTCTTATAGGACATGGAAGAACAACGTATCAATGTTACAGATTGTACAAACTGTGAGACCTACCCTCCGTACACATTCTTATAGGACATGGAAGAACAACGTATCAATGTTACAGATTGTACAAACTGTCAGACCTACCCTCTGTACACATTCTTATAGGACATGGAAGAACAACGTATCAATGTTACAGATTGTACAAACTGTCAGACCTACCCTCCCTATACATTCTTATAGGACATGGAAGAACAACGTATCAATGTTACAGACTGTACAAACTGTGAGACCTACCCTCCGTACACATTCTTATAGGACATGGAAGAACAACGTATCAATGTTACAGATTGTACAAACTGTCAGACCTACCCTCCCTATACATTCTTATAGGACATGGAAGAACAACGTATCAATGTTACAGATTGTACAAACTGTGAGACCTACCCTCCATATACATTCTTATAGGACATGGAAGAACAACGTATCAATGTTACAGACTGTACAAACTGTCAGACCTACCCTCCCTATACATTCTTATAGGACATGGAAGAACAACGTATCAATGTTACAGATTGTACAAACTGTGAGACCTACCCTCCGTATACATTCTTATAGGACATGGAAGAACAACGTATCAATGTTACAGATTGTACAAACTGTGAGACCTACCCTCCGTACACATTCTTATAGGACATGGAAGAACAACGTATCAATGTTACAGATTGTACAAACTGTCAGACCTACCCTCCCTATACATTCTTATAGGACATGGAAGAACAACGTATCAATGTTACAGACTGTACAAACTGTCAGACCTACCCTCCGTATACATTCTTATAGGACATGGAAGAACAACGTATCAATGTTACAGATTGTACAAACTGTGAGACCTACCCTCCGTACACATTCTTATAGGACATGGAAGAACAACGTATCAATGTTACAGATTGTACAAACTGTGAGACCTACCCTCCGTATACATTCTTATAGGACATGGAAGAACAACGTATCAATGTTATAGACTGTACAAACTGTGAGACCTACCCTCCGTATACATTCTTATAGGACATGGAAGAACAACGTATCAATGTTACAGACTGTACAAACTGTGAGACCTACCCTCCATATACATTCTTATAGGACATGGAAGAACAACGTATCAATGTTACAGATTGTACAAACTGTCAGACCTACCCTCCCTATACATTCTTATAGGACATGGAAGAACAACGTATCAATGTTACAGATTGTACAAACTGTGAGACCTACCCTCCATATACATTCTTATAGGACATGGGAGAACAACTTATGAATGTTTTTTTTTATCTCCAGAATGTTTGAATATTCCTCTGCAGTGTTAAACTCCGTTGATAGTAAACAACTTCGTAACAGTAACTCGATAGTGTCCATGGTCGGTGTGAAATGTGTGACCATGTTGTGGATACCCTGCAGAGAGCCTTATCCACCGTTTGATCCAGACAAGCACAACAGATCCGCACAGACACTGGATGGGCTCATCCCTGGGTCACATTTCATCGTTCCACTACACTTCGTTAAAGTCGGCCCGGTCCCTCTCATGTGATCAGAGTCGTAATGATTCGCGGAATGATGTCGGTTCCACCGTTTGATCTAGCTTTGCATCACACATCCACATCATGGGATGATGGGTTCGTTTTTTGGGGGGAGGCCATACTCCATGTGCTGACGAAGTTTGATGATAATGGGCGCCGCAGTCTGGCCTGATCTTGCCGGCACATCAACAGAGCAATGGATGCAGATGAACACTTTCTTGCCCTGGAGGTCAATCACGTTTTTATTCTGTGTGGGTGAAGGACGGTCACTGTCTCAATAACCCGAACAAGCAGTCGGAGGAAAACGCTGGAAGAAGGCCTGGAAGTTCCAGAAAAACATCTACATGGGCACGCAACCAGTGTGTGCCCTGGTGACCTCATCCACAGCGCCCAGGCCAGCTTCATCCAAGCACTGATCCAGAACATTCAAAGCAGGCAGACCCAATGACTATAGTTTACTTCTCATGGGGCTGCAGTGATGTCCGAGTTCCGCAGTAACATTACAGTCGACATTCTTTCGAGTAAAGTCGGTTATAATTTGCACAGTTTTGACTGTTAGTCACTCGGAAAGGCGACTGTTTTCTACGCGCTTCAAAATAGTACAGTAAATGTACTAAAATGTTACAGTTTTCACATTCATTTTGAACGGAGCATGGATTCTTTCTGGTCTGTATTCATCTTCTCAGACTGGGAGGTTTCCTGAGTGCACCCCATGTGTCATACTGGGCACATATGCAGTGGCAGGGATGAGGTCGCTTGTTGCCTTATCAGAGGAAGCCCTGAATGTCTGGCAAAATACAATTCTAAACAAACTTGCTGGATACTTTGGCATAGAAGAAATTCATTCTCGGACTGACATCAGAGGACGAGGAAGGAAGGAAGTCTCAGGTGAAAACCACTTACATAGCTCCATCCTCCTGGACCTGGCAGCCACCCTGGGCGAGTGGACTCTGCTTGAGAAAAAACAATGTCGTTTATCAAAGATACCCCGGGGACATCGTGGCTGAGCTGGAAAGACTAGTTTCCAGTTCACGTGCGGAAGATTCTCCCGCTTTGTACCATGTGGTCATACGGTCCTCTCCTGCCCTGTGCACAGTGCTTGGTGCAAAAGCAGGCTTTTCTGCCCAGGATCGCATTCTCTCCGCTCTGAGACATCAATTCACTACAGTTGCAGTCACCAATCATTTGTTGATCTGGGTCAAGTCACATGGGAAAGCTGATCCAGACAGGGTACAAGCTGCTTGGCGTGCAGGAAAGAAACGGAGAGCTTATGCCCTCAGGTGACCTGTTAGATAGATTTCATTTAACTCCTCACAGTACGGGGAAATCTTTGCCTTTTTCTTTTTAGCAAAGAGAAAAACAACAATGAATGACTAATGTGATGTGGGGTGGATATGTGGGGAGCTTAGAACTAGAAATAAAGTATGTGATCATTGATCAACTCTGTATTTCGTATGAATTTGTAGACTGCCGTTAAAGACTCGGAGAGAACTTACAGGAAAAAGGCATAAAACTGCTTTAGAATGCAGAAATGGGACGCGGAGTGCAGGGCATTTGGCAAGGGAAACTACTTACTTCACACAACAACGTTTACAGCCATGCCCCCTGCGATCCAGAAAGTCACGAACCCGAATCTCTTGACCCTAACCGTCGTCTTACTTCACATCACTGATCAACGTGCTAGCTCATGCCGATTCGCTTATAAAACCCACGGATCACAGGCCGATTGGGCAGCACCCTTCTCAGCCATCTCAACATATTTTCGGCGATTCGCCAGGGGCTGACGTCGATCTTCATCCCTGAGTCCAGTTGAAGACAAGACGGTCATAATCACCTGCCTATAAAAACAGTGACAAACAGAAGCTTACTCTCCAATTAGAGGAAAGACAGCCACATAAATCAGCCTACCTACCAAACAAAACACAAGACGTCTCAGATATCGGCTTATTTACCAATAAAAGGCATGGACAGTTACAAATATAAAGTATATTTCAATAGCAGAAAAGACGGTAAACAGCCGACCTATCCATAAAAATGCTAGACAGTCACACACAGAAACTTCCTTTTAACAAAACAAAAAAGGGTCACAAATGTTAGCCTACACTTAAGTAAAAATATATGAGAGTAACATCAGCATACATTCCAATTAAAATACAGTCACAAACATGAGCGTGCCTTCTTATAAAGACACAAGGCAGTCATTGGGGCAGGCTATCTTCTAATGAAGACATGACAGTCACAAACATCACTCTACCTTCCAATAAAGACAGGACAGTCACAAACATCAGTCTACCTTCCAACAAAGACAGGACAGTCACAAACATCACCTTACCTTCCAATAAAGACAGGACAGTCACAAACATCACCTTACCTTCCAAGAAAGACAGGACAGTCACAAACATCACTCTACCTTCCAACAAAGACAGGACAGTCACAATCATTACTCTACCTTCCAATAAAGACAGGACAGTCACAATCATTACTCTACCTTCCAATAAAGACAGGACAGTCACAATCATTACTCTACCTTCCAATAAAGACAGAACAGTCACAAACATCACTCTACCTTCCAATAAAGACAGAACAGTCACAAACATCACTCTACCTTCCAATAAAGACAGAACAGTCACTAACATCACTCTACCTTCCAATAAAGACAGAACAGTCACAAACATCACTCTACCTTCCAATAAAGACAGGACAGTCACAATCATTACTCTACCTTCCAATAAAGACAGAACAGTCACAAACATCACTCTACCTTCCAATAAAGACAGGACAGTCACAAACATCACTCTACCTTCCAATAAAGACAGGACAGTCACAATCATTACCCTATCTTCCAATAAAGACAGGACAGTCACTAACATCACTCTACCTTCCAATAAAGACAGGACAGTCACTAACATCACTCTACCTTCCAATAAAGACAGGACAGTTATAATCATTACCCCACCTTCCAATAAAGACAGTCACAAACATCGCTCTACCTTCCAATAAAGACAGGACAGTCACAATCATTACCCTATCTTCCAATAAAGACAGGACAGTCACTAACATCACTCTACCTTCCAATAAAGACAGGACAGTTACAATCATTACCCTATCTTCCAATAAAGACACGACAGTCACAATCATCACTCCACATTCCAATAAAGACAGGACAGTCACAATCATTACTTTACCTTCCAATAAAGACAGAACAGTCACAAACATCACTCTATCTTCCAATAAAGACAGTCACAAACATCATTCTATCTTCCAATAAAGACAGTCACAAACATCACTCTACATTCCAATAAAGACAGGACAGTCACAATCATTACTCTACCTTCCAATAAAGACAGAACAGTCACAAACATCACTCTACCTTCCAATAAAGACAGGACAGTCACAATCATTACCCCACCTTCCAATAAAGACAGTCACAAACATCACCCTACCTTCCTGCCTCAATGTCCCATAGGCAAACACGCCTATCCCAGCTTCCACTTAACTGAAACACACGCACGAACGCACGCACGCACGCACACACACACACACACACACACACACACACACACACACACACACACACACACACACACACAAATCTCCATAGGCTGAGTTTTTGTAACTGGAAATTGTGGTGGTGGTGGTGATAGTGGTATTGAGTGTGTGTGTGTGTGTGTGTGTGTGTGTGTGTGTGTGTGTGTGTGTGTGTGTGTGTGTGTGTGTGTATGCGTGTGTGCGTGCATGCGTGCGTGTGTGCGTGCGCGCCCGCATGTGTGTGTGTGTGTGTGTGTGTTTGTGTGTGTGTGTGTGTGTGTGTGTGTGTGTGTGTGTGTGTGTGTGTGTGCGTGTGCGTGTGTGTGTGTGCGATACGATTTTGCTGTAAAAAACAAACAAACAAAACTGTAAACTAACGAATAAACAGAATTCTGATCACCTGGATCAAAAGATGTTAGTCATTCAAAGATTTCGTTGTTGTTGTGTGTAGTTCATTGTGGATGCAGGTGTTTGAAATGAGCTTCTTTTTTTTTTTATAAAGACAACGCCCCACCCCCACCCCACCCTTACCTCCGATATGCAATGTTAGGAGTAAAAGATACAACTTGAAAAGATTTCAATTTTACGTCAACGTTGAATTATGTCACAATCATCACGTCATCTCACAGATATTAATCCTATCACATCAAGCCTAGACCTTTCCATCACGTCATCTCACAGATATTAATCCTATCATATCAAGCCTTGACCTTTCCATCACGTCATCTCACAGATATTAATCCTATCACATCAAGCCTAGACCTTTCCATCACGTCATCGCACAGATATTAATCCTATCACATCAAGCCTAGACCTTTCCATCACGTCATCTCACAGATATTAATCCTATCACATCAAGCCTAGACCTTTCCATCACGTCATCTCACAGATATTAATCCTATCACATCAAGCCTAGACCTTTCCATCACGTCATCTCACAGATATTAATCCTATCATATCAAGCCTTGACCTTTCCATCACATCATCTCATGGAGATGAGGTGCGTGCGTGCGTGCGCGCGTCCGTGCGTCCGTGCGTGCGTGCGTGCGTGCGTGTGTGTGTGTGTGTGTGTGTGTGTGTGTGTGTGTGTGTGTGTGTGTAACAGAGTATTAAACTTTCAGGAATGATAGAGTTTATATATTGAATGCCTCGTAATCGTTTTTTAAACAACATGTTTTAAAACTGACATGTTTCAATTTCCTGCCTTGTGCGGTCACTTTTATGATCTTAAAGCCGTTTGTCTTACGTGCATTGTATGCTTACTGTATGTGTATCGTAACTCTGGTTGTTGTATTGTATAATCTTAGATGTTTGGTAGGCCTATTCTTTTAAACTACAGTGCAAACGTCATGATGTTGTCAAAGATCTTGGGATCGATGTATGCTGGTTGAGTGATGTGGGTGCAGTGTAAGGTCATTTTGTTTTAGAGAATTGTTCATTAATTATTTCATGTAGAGTCTACTGTCCCCTGTTGTGTTTTAACTGTGCACCTGCTCTTAATTTCTCGGGGGTGGGGGGGGGGAGATAATAAAGTGATTTTGACTTTGACTTTGGCTTAGAGATAGATCGTTCGATATCAAACCAAGGCTGTTTGTACTTTGTCTTTGACCTAGCTATAGATTCTATGGTATCAAACTATGGCTTTTTGTATTTTGACCTTTACTTAGATATAGATCCTATGGTATCAAACCATGGCTGTGTGTATTTTGACTTTACTTAGATATATATCCTATGGTATCAAACCATGGCTGTTTGTACTTTGACTTTCCAATGGTATCAAACCATGGCTGTTTGTATTTTGACTTTACTTTGATATATATCCTATGGTATCAAACCATTGCTGTTTGTACTTTGACTTTACTTAGATATATATCCTATGGTATCAAACCATGGCTGTTTGTATTTTGACTTTCCAATGGTGTCAAACCATGGCTGTTTGTACTTTGACTTTCCAATGGTGTCAAACCATGGCTGTTTGTATGTTGACCTTTACTTAAATATAGATCGAATGGTGTCAAACCATGGCTGTTTGTATTTTGACCTTTACTTAGATATAGATCCAATGGTAGCAAACCATGGCTGTGTGTATTTTGACCTTTACTTAGATATAGATCCTATGGTATCAAACCATGGCTGTTTGTCTTCGGTTTATCCTAAGAGTCCTGTCCCTAGCTATAAACCTGTTATTGCCGTCAACGTGGTGGAATACCTTTCCTAGCCTATCCCCCTTCCTAGTCCCTACTGCGTATTTTCTTTTCATTTTTTTTCTTCTCATAACCCATTCAACACTGACATGGGGTAGTGGCTCGGATCTTTGCCGTGCGCTGCTGTCCTTCTGCACACGTGTACATACACAGGTGTTTAGCCAAATGCAGGCCTCCTAGTGTGTTGACTTGGCTAATGGGAAAGAAAAAGTCCGCTCCACACTTCGACGAAGGCCTGGTTAAGTGTTCGAACTACTCAGCTTACGTCATGTTGGCTTTGTTTTTCTTTCTTTTGTTTTCGTAAACCATCACGCAGGCCACGTCCATCTGCTGTATCCGTTGTTGTCATGATTCAAGTGTTGTTTATTCCGTTATTATCATTACTTTTATTATTATCATTATTATTATTTATTTATTATTGTTATTATCATCTATTATTATTGTTATTATTATTATCATTATTATTATTATTATTGTTGCTGTTGTTATTATAATTATTATTACTATTACTACTAGTATCATTATTATCATCAACATCATCATCATCATCATTATCAGTATCATTATTATCATTATTATTCAGTGAATTTATATGGCGCCTATTCCCGGTTCGACACCATGCTCTAAGCGCTTCACAGCCCACACTTCTCCTTTACCCAAGGGGCAGCCTACCAAGGCTCAATGGCCGCCTGAAGACCGAGCGACCTGCTGGCGTCACTTTTCAGTCGTTTCCTGCGTCATACAGTCCGTCAGTCACTCAGTGTTTCGTTCTAATTTTCAGTTTTTCGGTGCATGTTATACGTATACGTGTCATCCATAGCATCGGCCAAACTGGCCTTCTCTTCCGAAAGTTGATGATGGGATTTTACGTGTGTGCAACATGTTATGCGTGCGTTCACACACGGAATCTCGGCCAAAATGTCTCATTCGACGGATTGAGGGGGGAGGGGAGAGAAGTGAAGTCAGAGTCAATGTCAACTCCGAGGGAAAAAATCCCCCTTCTACCAAAATGGCCCAGTGGAGATTCAAACTTTCAACCCCAGGATCACGAGACCGGCGCTCTACCAACTGGGCCATTCCGGCCCCTGCCATTCCAGTCCCATGGGGTGGGGGGGGGGGGGGGGGGGATGGGGGAAACAAAACAAAACAAAGAAGAGAAAAAATGCACATCATTCTAAAAATAAAAAATAAAAATAAAAAAATAAAAATAAAAATAAACCTAGCGTGAGCAGTGATTACAAACAATCCTGTAACGGTTTGATATTCTCACTGAAATAGTATATTCGTTGAAATGCCTGACAAGCAAAGGACCCTTTTAGCAGCTCTGTGTAATGATCTTCACAAATCCAGCTAGGTGTAACGAAATTTTTGTTGTTGTCGTTGTTAATGTTCAAAATCAACTGTTGAATGTAATCACGTTTGGGTGTCTGTTGCAGTACAATTTCAGCAACCGTTTTCTACTGTTGTCACAAAAATACTGACATCTGCAGATATAAAGAAATTCATCGTCCACGTAATTTTAATACACTTACCGCGCACCTCTCAGTATGCAAGATTCCCTGAACGCGTTCAGTTGTAGTGAAATATGCTGATTTGTACCATTGACTGCTTCAAGACCGTTCCTTCTATAAGGAAGCCGCTCTATGGTTCATCAAGTGAAGTGCTCTACTGTCAGAAGTCTCTATACACGAGTTCAGAAGAACCCAAACAATGTTTTCAATGGAGTACACCGTATTGCTTCCTACAATCGGTTCCATGACAGGTGTTCTCCCCACATAGTACTCTGTGGTCCATCTGAAGCAACGCGTTACCTGTTCAGCAGATCCCCATACTGGAATCTGTCAGCGATAGTACAGATTACTGGTTCTCACAATTAGTTCCGTAACAGGTGCTGTCATCACAAAGAAGTACTCTATAGTCCATGTACAAGAGCGCTCTGCAATAGTCAATCTCTGTCTGTGTATACCAGCTCAGGAAAACCCATACTGTTATCTTTCAGCAATGGTGCATCTCACCAGCTCTCAAGTCAACTCCGCAACAGGTATCTTCAGCAAAGTCAATTCAGTGCTTGCAGCCCCATCGACAAACTTGGCCATATCACGCCTGTAATCCTCTTATATAAAGTGAAAAAAAAAACAGGATTATGTTCAAGTAAAACATATCAAGGTTAAAAGAGCAATCCGTGTTTAGCAGTCAGTCAAAAAAAAGTAAACTGAACTTATTTATTCATAACATCGTATTGGTCGTGTCAGATGTTGATTTTTTTTGTTGATACTGAAAACGGAGATCTGGAGGAACATCTCAGGGCAGGATTCTGTAGGAGTCTGCACCAAAGTGCCAATGTCATACGTCGTGCTAGTTCCAATGTATAATAAGGAGGGAGTTATTGCTGACTGGCTCATCACACAGTGTGTACCCGGAAACGTCTTCATATAGGTGTCAACCTATACGGTTTTCCCGTATTGCTGTACGGGAAACCTACGATTTCGGGTCTGTACGGCCGTATACAAGTTTCAATACGGGTAAAACTGATTTAGAAACTTTGGTGATCACAGTAAGTAATGATGTACTTCTGACTTCAATGGACTAAAGATTGGTAGGAGTGGAAAGTGCATAGAACAAATTGGTTTGTGACTTTGATGGACTCATGATGTTGGTAAAGTGGAAGAGTGTGTAAACAATGGGTTTATAAACAGTTTTAATTCTGCATCATTGTCAGTGTTTCACTATAGGGTGTGTGATTTGATCTACAAACTGTCTCAAGTGATGCAGTCTGCTGGAATGGAAGAGGAGGTTCTGTTGGGTGGGTAACTGTTATTGTTATTCATAAACTGTCTTAAACTGCCATTTGTTTCGAGAAGTTCTGCCTGATACTGAGTATTATATTGTGTTCACAGCCATTTTTGTTTATGTTTTTGCGTTTTCCGTAATGTATAAGGTTTTCGGGCTCGGAATAAGGGAAAAAGTACTTTTCAATATGGGAAAGTTGTAAAATGAGGAAGACTGGGTTGACACCTATGTCTTCATCTTTCAGAAGGAATGAGTCAGTGTAGAATACAAGAGCTGTGTGTAGCCCGCATCACTCTGTATCTAGCCTGCAGTTTCTGATAAGACAGAAGGGTCTGTTTGAGGTCGGGAGGACTTGAAAACGTTTGTTGTCTATCCAACTGATCCAGCCCTCTCGCCCGAAATTTCTTCTTGTAAGTCTGTACTTTGGGTTTCACGCGCGTGTAAGGAATAAGGGATTTAAGACTTCTTTCCAGCCACGGCAAAGCTGGCAAGAGAAGCCATGCTGCCATCTGTCAGCGAAATAGCAGTGTACTGGTTTTTGAAGGTCAGACCCACGCCCAGCATTCTCACCACGTAGGTACTGTTCCACCTGAAGGATCGTTCTACAGTGACCAGGCTGGTCACACAGCTCACGTGATGGGACAGTACCATCTTGCACGTGAAACCCGCCACGCGGTTCGTCACCGAGTCCTCCTGAAAAAGAAACAAAAACAGCTGGCATGTTAATGTGTGTGTGTGTGTGTGTGTGTGTGTGTGTGTGTGTGGGGTGTGTGGTGTGTGTGTGTGTGTGCGTGCTTGTGTGTGTGTGTGTGTGTGTGTGTGTGTGTGTGTGTGTGTCTGTCTGTCTGTCTGTCTGTCTGTGTGTTTGCGTCTGTGTCTGTGTGTATCCGTGCATGGTAGTGTGTGTGTGTGTGTGTGTGTGTGTGTGTGTGTGTGTGTGTGTGTGTGTTGTGTGTTCTGTGTTTGTGTGTCACAATACACCACACCACATGGCAGCAGACTTCATAAAAAAATCTTGTTAAAAAATGTTCCACCAAATGTGATTTTTTAGCTTCAAAAAGAACTATTTTTTATTTGACAAACGAATTTGTATTACTTATCCAGTTTTAAGCCTTTTAGCAGGTCTGCAATGCACTTTTCAAAATACGAGTTTTAACATAGCAACACCCCTGTTAAAACGTTGTGTGCAATACATCAAATCGCTCAACAGTACACGCCATGCACATCTTGCCACCATACACATCACCGCACGATACACCACATTACATTAAACATCGTACCACATTACTCTTCGGTGCATACATCACACTGTACGTAAGCAACCACATCAAACCACAATCCACGATCCCTCAAAATCCCCTGAAAGCCCTACAATTCCCCTTTCCACCACCCCTTTCTCTTGTAAGCTCTGTAACAACAGTGAACTTCTTACACACACACACACATACATACACACACACACGCACGCTCGCACACACACACACACACACACACACACACACACACACACACACACACACACGCACGCACGCACGCACGCACACACACACACACACCACTACATCATGCTTCCCTTCTCTCCCCCCCCCCCCCCCCCCCCCCGTCCCCCGTTTCCTTCCCGCCATAAGCCCGACTCCGCCCCGACCCTAAGCAGGTCCCTCAGAAGAGCCCACTGACCTTGCTGTTTGGGTCCAGCAGTGGAGAGCTGGGGTCCAGAAGCACGCCGTACTGTTTGATCAGGTCATCTATCCCTTCTGGCCGCATGCTGTGCAGCGCCTGAACTGCCGAATCGTCAAACCCCCATACGTCTGTAACAACGCCAGTCAGTCCATGGAGAGACTGGGGGTGGGGTGGGGGGTGGGGGATCAGTCACATGGGTGCAGTATCGTGCGGGTGTAGTGCAGCCTAGCGTGGCCTAGAATAGCGGAGTTAAAAAGTCCCTCACGGCTACAACAACGAGTTTAACCCCATTGACTGCCTGACTTCATCAGTGGCCCGCATGTAGCAGTTTGGGTATTGTCAAACACCTCAAAAACCAATTTTGTAAGGAGTGTTCCAGCACAGTCCAGTCAAAAACCGGGTCTCTTTACGTCACTGGCACGTGACCAGTGAGACCCAACTGCAGTGCAATTGGATGCTGTCGGTCATCGAGTACCCCCACCCCTCACATCAGCCTTGGCCAAGTGCCAGTGGTTGTCTGAGCACAGCTCACTTGAAGCCTGCATGCTAATGGATTTTAGGGTTGGGCCAAGTCTACTGAAGGTTGCCTGGCATGACCAGTGGATGTTTTCATGGAACTGACGTGCGATGGGAGAGACTGATTGGAGGTCCCATGTGGAGTACAAAGCGCAAGTTCTTTCTTTCGGTCAGGGATTCACATATCACAAAATAGAGGAAAGCGAGAAGTTCCTGTCTCAGTTCCGTCTGGACAAGTTGTCTATTGACCTGTTTCATGATCGAGCTGTTCTCACAATATCAAATCGAAATTCAGTTTTTGCTCTGGCACATGGGAATACTGAAGGGCTGCAACTCTTTAGCAGTCAAGGGGTTAATGGAGACGCTAATGGTGGAGTAGATGAATTTATTGTAGCGTGGTCAGAGCCCTACACTTCTGCAGCAAAACGTGTCGGTAGAAAGAGCAGCCATGCAGTGGCTGCAGTGTACTTTATGGAATGTGGTTCCAGCCCCCGTGTTGCAGCTACGTGAGTTAAAGGAATGAATAGTGAGGAAATGGGTAGGTTATGGTACCATTAGTGTCTCCGAGTGTATCGCTTTCTGGTCACTTCCATAAGTTTCATATTAACAGACACTGCAAACAAGTGGCTGGCTCTCAATCTTCGATCAAATTGAGGGTTTTAATCCAACAGTTGCCCTCTGTGTGTGTGTGTGTGTGTGTGTGTGTGTGTGTGTGTGTGCGTGCGTGCGTGCGTGCGTGCGTGCGTGCGTGCGTGCGTGCGTGCGTGCGTGCGTGCGTGCGTGTGTGTGTAGGTGACCAATTGTGTTAAATGATTATTGTTTCCCCTTTGAATACGCATCGTCTTTGAATGAATAAACTCTCTCTCTCTCTCTCTCTCTCTCTCACCACACACACACACACACACACACACACACACACACACACACACACACACGATTTACAATTGATAAACAGAAGGAACTCATCAGGTCCTTACGTACGTTCAAACAAAACGAAGACCAATGGAAGTTTGCAACTGAACAGGGGAAAGCAGCCAATCAAATGCTTGAGTACATGTAAAACCAGCCAGAGGTTTGTAACTGTCCGGCACAAACGAACCAATCACATGCTCAGAAATGTGCAACAAAAGGAGTCAGGCGTTGAAAACCAATCAAAGCCAACGAAAAACAAGTAAAGTAGTCGGAGGCTTGCAAGTCGTCAACAGCGAACAATAAACCAATCACAAACTTACAAATGTTGCCGTCCTCAGAGGCGGCCAAAAGGCAGTCCAGGGATTCAATGAAGAGAATTTTGAGAATGGTGGTGTTGGGGTGTTCGTATATGGACATCTACTGGGGCACGAACAGAGCAAAACAGTATTCTTCAATAATGCCCGGTTTGCAGTGGATCTTGCAGTGCTCTTAGTTGATTCTGTTTTTCTTGCCTTTACTAAAGGTGTTGCTGATGAGATGGCAGTGACTGTGGACGCCTTTGTTTCTGCATAGATGTAAGTGTAATATGTCCTGTGTATGTATGTGTGGGGGTGTGGGTATAATTCTCTGCTTGTGTGTGTGTGTGTGTGTGTGTGTGTGTGTGTGTGTGTGTGTGTGTGTGTGTGGTGTGCATGCACGCGCTAGAGAGAGAGAGAGAGAGAGAGAGAGAGAGAGAGAGAGAGAGTTCATGCATGTAAGTTCATGGACTAGTCTCCAAGTGATGATGCGTTAATCTCAAGGATATGTTCCGTTCTGCTTAGCCCTGTCCATTGTTATTGAAGAGAAAGGGGGCAGAAAGACAAAAGCAATGGAGCAGGTGAAACAGGACGTCCCCGATCTCCAGGACCGCTGACTTCCTTCACCGACTTCCTTCAGAGTGGGGCCTCTAGGTCATCGTTCTTCTGCCATGGCCGCAGGCCGTAGGGGTCCCATGAAGGACGTCTGGACAACGATCTCCCATACTGATTGTCACGCAACAGGCTAGAGTTATTGTTACCGGTTCAGTCCTTGATGTTCGTCCATCCAGGACTGCTTTAGTCTGCCTCTGCCACGTCCACACTCCACTGTGCCCGGGGGGGGGGGGGGGGGGGGTAGTCTTGAGGTCATGGCGAGAGTCAAGCCGGGAGAAGGTAAGCTTACACCGTTTGATCAGGTGGTGTCAACCACTATGACCGTGTTGTCATTTGCAAACTGCAATATCAGTTTGTATGGGTACAAAAGTTTGATGGGAAATTTCTCAAACCGTACAGCAGATGCCTTTCAAAGAAATTGATCTGCACGCATTCTAGCCTCCAATGAAATGTCACTTTCAGGTCATTTAGCCATGGCTGGCTGTTAATTCAAATCCCGCACACGTAATTTAAGGCGTTTCTTGTTTTCATCTGCTGTTTCATCTGTTCGGTTTGTTAGACAAAGTGAGGGAATGTACGGGATGGAATACCTGGCAGATTATGAGGCTCGAAAGCCCGAGGACTCAAAAGTGGTTGACACCTACGCACTGGTCACTGCGATACATGTCTGTAAGCATATGTCTTAGGTTGCTACATAAGTCATGCCCTTTATGTGCCCAGAACAAAATGTGGATGAAGGATGCTCACCTTAAAACCGAAAGGCCAGAATTTTCAATGTTCTTCAAATTTTGTTTAGTTACTGGCTTGATAACTTTTCGTCATCCGGTTTCATTTGATAAGTGATGTTAACCAACGTACTCGCCTTTGGGCCGAGTACATTTGTATGAGGTTTCAAGATTATGTGACCAGTTTGACACCTGCAAAAAGGAATATTTTTAACTTTGTGTTCGTCGACCGCCAATGTTGCCAAATCGAGAGCTTTAAGTGTGTGCAGTGAGTTGTGAGTTTAAGGTGTTGTCTTGATGTCAACAATTTGTAACTATCAATTTCAACAACAATGTTGGATATGGACAATAAGTGAAAACGTACAACGATACCTCACAAAGTTTAAAAGGAAACGCGATGCACCTCATTGAGTGATAGCACCAGTTCAGAGGGAATTCAATCAGTGACAAAGCCAACGGCTACGAAACAGAGATTTAGCTCTGTTGGTGTAAGCGAAACGTGTGAAATCGACGATGGATTGAGATGGGGATGGAAAGCGTGTTTGAAGATATCAGTGTATGATAAGGCCACAGAAAAAACATGAAATCGCTTCAACCACACTGTTTTCACAGGGGAATTTGAACGATGGAAGAGAATTCTCTTCCAGGCCTGGAGACTGAGAGAGAGACTTTCTCAAAGAGGAATTTGAACGATGGAAGAGTAAAATGACAGTCCTCAAGATTGAGGAAGAGACTCTCTCACAGATGAATCTGAACGATGGAAGAGAAAAATGACAGTCCTCAAGATTGAGGAAGAGACTCTCTCACAGATGAATCTGAACGATGAAGAGAAAAATGACAGGCCTGGAGATTGTATGTGAGACTTTCTCACAGAGGAATTTGAACGATGGAAGTAAAATTTACAGGCCTGGAGATTGTATGTGAGACTTTCTCACAGAAGAATCTGAACGATGGAAGAGAAAAATGGCAGGCCTGAAGATTGAGAGAGAGACTTTCTCACAGA
>CM065729.1:42912432-42927432 GCA_033310375.1 Conus canariensis | reverse complement strand
ACGTACAAATGCGCCGAACAGTTTTTCATACCTCCATTCATTTTTGCACAGATCGCTTGCACCATTTAACCCCTTGCGTACCCGGGGAAAGGTTCGGACAAACATACAAGCAACACACTGACACCAGCTCTCTATCAAACGGGATATACAGGGTCAGTAGCACGTGTTGTATGACGCCTTCTCTCGTGGCAAGTAATTCATCTACAACACCACACCACTCTTTCTGTTTGGCTGTGTTATTCTGCACGCCCCAAGCCAGCTCCAGCTCCTCTGCACAAAACCACACGTGTGACGCACCTGCAGTCTACAGACGGCAAAAGACATCCAGTCAATGGGATGGCACCCACCAGAGGACGCACTGAGCTGCTGACAAGTCACTTTGGTGGGTGTTCAGAGGCATCTGTCGTCATATCCCACAGACGCAAGACCTCAACCCCTATGCCTTCTGCTGATCACAATTCTTGCTTCGCCACCAACATGAGTGAGACCCTCCCCCCCCCAACTCACCCTCCGGACAGTGCCAGCACGTTCCTCCGCGAATTTACTGTTTCTGACGACACGGACGACCTTACCACTGGCACCGATATGAAGAAGGAAACTGAAAGTGAGGTCACTAGGAGAGCAGGTCTTGAAGGGCAGCAGAATGTCGGACTTGTTCTGAACGAGGGTCACTGACGGTGAAGATGATGCAGACGACGCTGCAGAAGTTCCAGTCTGGTTCCAGACAGGGCTGTCGACACTCCCTTTCATAATGTACCGCGGCTTCAATCAGGCCTGAGAAATACAGATGGAATGTCGGTCAGAAAATTTGAGGAGCTCAGAGACGTCTCCATGAAGTGGAAGAAGCACGGCTGTAAGGTTCCAGTCTTCCTGTCTGAGCCCATAACAGACTCTGGGTATGAACTAGCCGGGGCCAAAGACTCCCAGCAATGAATGCCTCTGATAGGAATCGAACGCCCGACCTACCGCTCCGTTTGTCCACAGTGCTCACCCCACACCCTCTTTGGTTCCATGCCAGAGTCTTGATTTTTCCATCACGAAGCTAGACATCATTTAGGTTGGCGACCAGAACATCCCGTCTTTAAAAAAAAAAGAACAGATTTGTAATGTAAGAGCAGTGATACGGAACACAACCTTGTCAATGTGCATGATAAGGATTGGCAGAATCAGTATTCCAGAGACTTTCAGCAGGATAGGAACACCTGGTATAAGACACTAAAGACCTCATTGTAGCAGAGACTTTCCACAGATGGAATACCTGATACACAATAACATTACTCCGTGTGATCGGTGTTAGCAAAAAGACTTGTTGACCTCACTGTCGCTGAAACGTTCGCTAGAAGGAACACTAGATGTACAAAAATGTGTAAACAAAATCGGCAAAATCTCCTGCAGACCGTGTTGTAGCAGAGACTTTCCATGGCAGAAACACCTGAGATGCGGTGATGCATTATTCTGTATCGTTAAGACTGACAAAAAGACCTGCAGATCTCGAGACGTTTCGTAGAGGAATACCTAATGCAAAATGATGTTACACTTTAAAGTTGGCAGAAAGACCTGTAGACCTCAGTGCAACAGAGACTTACCATGGGAGGTGCACCTGATATACAACAATGCTGCTCTGTATAATGAAGTCGCCAGACAAATAGAGCTTACAGTAGCAGAGTCTTTCAATGGGACAAGCATCCGATCTACAATAATGACACATTGACAAATATCGCTGGAGGACAGTCATGGTAGGGGCACTTTCAACAGAGAGCCGCTTGGTAGAGTAGTGACACCTTTTCCCTTTTCTGTACCATCGTCTGTGCCACTTCAGCGCCACTACCCACACGCCACACGTTGTAGCTCCCCGTCCACAAACTATACTGTGTTTTGTCCTGTGGCAGCCCCGGCACCGGTGATCCAGGTGGAGCAGCACATATCAAGTCATCATAAGGCAACCCACCAGAGGAGATACTGCACTGCTGCAGAATCGCTTTGGTGGAGTTCAGTGGTGTCTGTGCTGATCCAACACAAAAGGAATATCACCTACTAAGACTCTGCTTAGCCGCGGGGCCGATATAACTGACCGTACCACTATGGAGGGTGACGTCATGTCCGTCCAAGGACAGTCGCCATGGACCTGCCGGTGCTGGACAAAAACTCACGCTGGGCGCAGACGTGGAGAGGAAATACCAAACGATGTCACATGACACAGGGCATGAAAGATCACAGACCCTGACACTTTTTTTTTTAATGCTGATCTGTAAGGATGAGGATGATGAAGATGACGCGATGGACATCCATTCTGGGCTAAGACTGCATGACGAGGCTGAATTCGACGTTTATTTCCATAGTAGATTCCAGCATCGACCAGGGACGAGAGGTACAGTCGTCTACAGTGTTGGTCAGAAATATGAGCAACACTCCCAGAGACGCATCCATTAAGTGGATGACACTCGACAGTGTGGGAGACTGTCGTGCCTAGAACCCTACAATTGAATGGCTGACGCGAATCGAACCCACGACCTCCCAGCCATGAATACGGGGGACAGACACTGTGGCATCCCTCTTAATAGAACATCAACACTTAATGACAATAATGACACTTCACGTAATTAAAGTTGGAGGACAGCAGCACTTAGATTAAAATAGCACTATCAGTTAGACAGGAAACACAATGCGCACAATAATGTCATTCAAACTACATTAAGTTGGAGAGCAGACAAAACGTTTGATTCAAAAGAGTTAATCAGAACTTGGAGAACAGACGATACTCGAGATTAATGAAAAATCTGTCTTTGTCTCTGGAACATGTCTGTTTTCTGATATAAATTTGACACGTACGTGTCATTTCTACTGCACGTGCTGTATTGTATAATTTTGTATTGTTTATGTCACTGTATCACCATGTACATGCAGGTGTACACGTCTGAGTGAGAATTCTGTCAAAAGTTTTATGGGTCTCTCTCTCTCTCTCTCTCTCTCTCTCTCTCTCTCTCTCTCTCTGGCAAGCCATTCTGAACAAAAGACAATTTCTTTAAACTGAATCCTCTTATTCCTTTTCTGATATGGACAATGCTGAAAAAAACAAAACCGACCGACTGAACTAAATAATTAATTAACTGATTTGTCCGAAAGTAAACTGAGTGCAAACAAAAAACGTCGAGCAAAGATATTGTTAAAATTTAACTCATTCAACGTACTTCAAAGATCAGACAACATTGAATTGAGACAAATACTTCTAACATTTTCCAATCACAGATAAATTTACTCACCTTACATAAAATATGTTGGTTTTTAGACGCAGTTTTGTTTTTTGTTTTTTTTCATTTCGAAATTATACAAATGAATTTAAGATATGGACGATGGTGAACGAGTTTCTTTGTTTGTTTTTATGGGTATCCATATATTTTGATAGTAATATATCTATATGTATAAGGGCAAACGGTCTGTGCTGACTTCTGTAAAGAAACATTTCTTACTGAATTGTAGCAGAGATTTTCAGTAGGACAGGTATGCCTTGCGTGAGAGCAAGATACACCCGAAGATGCGGGTGGGAGCTAAAGAAGAACGGTCCTCAACTGCCGAACAAAACCAGCTTGGAGCAATCGCGATGAAATCAGAAGGAACAAACCAAACTCGTTTATGTCACTTGAAACGAGCAGGAACATCACGTGTAACCCAATGTCATCCTGTATAAATCAGTGCTGTCAGACCAAACAGAACTCACTGTAGCACAGACTTTCAGTGGGACAGGAACATTTGAGTGCCGTGATACAGCCACCCGGGTTATATTTCCACACGATCAGCTGCCGTCTGCTAGTGGTGGCTGAACATAAGCACACAACACCGACAACAGTGTCAACATCATAACACTGACAACACTGTCAGCATCACAAGCATAGCACACAACACTGACAACGCTATCAGCATCACAAACATAGCACACAACACTGACAACACTATCAGCATCACAAACATAGCACACAACACTGACAACACTATCAGCATCACAAACATAGCACACAACACTGACAACATTATCAGCATCACAAACATAGCACACAACACTGACAACACTATCAGCATCACAAACACAGCACACAACACTGACAACACTATCAGCATCACAAACACAGCACACAACACAGAATACTATCAACATAACAAATACAGCGCACAACACTGACAACACTTTCAACATACCAAACACAGCACACAACACTGACAACACTATCAGCATAACAAAAACATGATGCAACACTGAAAATACTATCAGCATCACAAACACAGCACACAACACTGACAACACTATCAGCATCACAAACACAACACACAACTCTGACAACACTGTCAGCATCACAAAAACATGATACAACACTGACAACACAATCAGCATCACAAACACAGCACACAACACTGACAACACTATCAGTATCACAAACACAGCACACAACACTGACAACACTATCAGCATCACAAACATAGCACACAACACTGACAACAATATCAACATAACAAACACAACACACAACACTGACAACACTATCAGCATCACAAACATAGCACACAACACTGACAACACTATCAGCATCACAAACACAGCACATAACGCTGACAACACTATCAGCATCACAAACATAGCACACAACGCTGACAACACTATCAGCATCACAAACATAGCACACAACACTGACAATACTATCAGCATCACAAACATAGCACACAACACTGACAACACTATCAGCATCACAAACATAGCACACAACACTGACAACATTATCAGCATCACAAACATAGCGCACAACACTGACAACACTATCAGCATGACAAACACAACACACAACTCTGACAACACTATCAGCATCACAAATATAGCACACAACACTGACAACACTATCAGCATCACAAAAACACGATACAACACTGACAACACTATCAGCATCACAAACATAGCACACAGCACTGACAACACTATCAGCATCACAAACACAGCACACAAGACTGACAACACTATCAGCATCACAAACATAGCACACAACACTGACAACATTATCAGCATCACAAACATAGCACACAACACTGACAACACTATCAGCATCACAAACATAGCACACAACACTGACAACACTATCAGCATCACAAACATAGCACACAACACTGACAACACTATCAGCATCACAAACATAGCACACAATGCTGACAACACTATCAGCATCACAAACATAGCACACAATGCTGACAACACTATCAGCATGACAAACACAACACACAACACTGACAACACTATCAGCATTACAAACACAACACACAACACTGACAACACCATCAGCATAAAAAACACGGCGCACAACACTGACAACACTATCAACATAACAAATACAGCACACAACACTGACAACACTATCAGCATCACAAACACAGCACACAACACTGACAACACTATCAGTATCACAAACACAACACACAACACTGACAACACTATCAGTATCACAAACACAACACACAACACTGACAACACTATCAGTATCACAAACACAACACTGACAACACTTTCAGTATGACAAACATAGCACACAACATTGACTACGCAAGCACAGCACAACACCGACAATGATATCAACATCACACATATAAAACACACCACTGACAACAGCATTAACATCACAAACATAGCACATAACACTGACAACAGTATCAACATCACAAACACAGCACACAATGCTGACACCATTATCAACATCACAGACATGCCACACAGAAAGGACAATTGTATCAACAACACAAACAAAGACACAGTACCGACAACACTATCAGCATCACAACACAGCCCACATCAATGGGAACACACTGGTCATCTCAGATTTGTCAGTGTAGTGGTCATTTTGTGACAGCTGTATCTGGTGAGTTCTTTTTTTTATTGTTGTTGTTTTCAATGTTTTTCTTTCACTTAAATGGTACAAATGATGAAACAAAATGATGCAAAGCCACTTTTAGACACATAAGCGCGCAAGCGAATGTGTTTTCTCTCTCTTCTCTCTCTCTCTCTCTCTCTCTCTCTCTCTCTCTCTCTCTCTCTCTCTCTCACACACACACACACACACACACACACACACACACACCACTCACACACACACACACACACAGTGACACACACACACACACACACACACACACACACACACACACACACACACACACACACACACACACACACACAAACACACACACATTCACTAAAACCTGGACGTTATTTTTTCATTTTTCCCCCAGATGCCTTTAATTTCAAGTCCGGAAGCAGAGCAAACACTCTAAACCGAGAGAGAGAGACAGACAGACAGACACACAGACAGAGAGGCAGAGATAGAGCGATACATAGAGAGGCAGAGATAGAGCGATACATAGAGAGACAGAGACAGAAAAAGGGGGAAAACTAATGGGGAAACGATCACAAATTTGTGGCGATGTACATAGGTCTACATTCTTCCAAGAAAAATTGGCAAATAATAGGATTCATTATCATCAGGACTATCATAGGATTCATGATTATCATGACTATCATCATCATCGTCATTATCATCATCATCATCATCATCATCATCTTCCTCCTCTCCCTCCTCCTCCTCCTCCTCCTCCTCTCATCATCATCATCATCATCATCCTCATCATCATCATCATCTTCATCATCATCATCTTTCTTCATCCTCTCTCCTCCTCCTCCTCCTCCTCATCATCATCATCATCATCATCATCATCATCATCATCTTCTTCTTCTTCATTCCTCCTCCTCCTCCTCCTCCTCCTCCTCTCTCATTATCATCATCATCATCATCATCATCATCATCATCTTCATCATCATCATCATCATCTTCATCATCATCATCATCATCCTCTTCCTCCTCCTCCTCTCCTCCTCCTCATCATCATCATCATCATCACCATCATCATCATCATCATGACTATCATAGTATTCATTATCATCATGACTATCATCATCATCATCATCATCATCCAGCATCACACGGTAATGATTCACAGACATGGTCCTACCCACTGCCTGGTTCAGTTCAGGAAAATACTTCAGAATCTGCAGGTGGTACTCCTCCGCCACGTTCTGGAAGGTGCCAATGAAATCAGACACCTGTGGATCACACGGCAGTCAACAGCGTTCAGTGTGTCACTGCTGACACAGGCAGAAATAACAGCGGCAGAAACTACAGTAGCAGCAGCAGCAGAAATAATGCAGTGGCAGCAGCAGAAACATTGAATCAGAACAGAACGAATAACAACAGCAGCACCAGAAATGACCACAACCAAACTAGGCTTTAAGGTTTGTTTGATGTTTGCTATACAGTGGACAATACAGGGCTTTTCCCGGAGTGTGGACACGTAGGGGGGGGAGGCTCTGTCTTGTAAAAGAAACAAGAGCAACAAATATATCAGTTTAAAATCCTTTACAATGAGGTTATGCTGTGATAATCTACTGACATCCTCAAAGCGGGTAAAACTGGCTCGCTGAGAATACCTGGCACTCCCAGGATATTTGTCCTTCGGTTTGTACATACAGTGAAAAAAAAGACCACATGAAAACATGTAAACACGAAATCAACAGACCACGTTACAGCTACCATGTGAACAGTTATCTAGTGGCCAGGTTACAACAACAACAACAACAACAAAAACTGGCATGTTGTAATCTGCACCAAGGGCAGACAAACTGCAAAGACTTTCCGGTACAAAGACGGGAGAATCAACCATAAAAGAAACGGAGAAAAACGGCAGACAACAGGAAAGAAAGATAAAGCTACAGGCGAGAAAAAAAAAAGAGCAGAAGAAAGGGACGGGGAAGAGGAAATGACTGGTGCAGAACTGTCATTAAAGTGTGAGGAGAGAGCCCTGTTCTTCCCACGGTGGCAAAGTAATGTAGCAGCAACAGAAAGGTGTCCATAATTGGAGCAGCAGTACTAAACAGCAGCAGCTCAACGACCGTAACAGAAGTAGCAATAATAACAGCTGTAGCAGAAATACTCACCGTAACAGAAGTAACAGTTACAACAGTAGTCGCAGACGCAATAAACGTAAGAGAAGCAGCCGGTATGACAGCGGTAGCGGAATCAATGACAACAACAGAAGTAACAATTATAATAGAAGTAGCAGAGCAATAACCATGGCAGAAGTGGCAGGTATAACATCGCTAACAGAAGCAGTTACCACAACAGAAGCAGCAATAATAACAGCAGTAGCAGATGCAATGACCATAACAGAGGCAGCAGCAATAACAGCGGTAGCAAAGCCAGCAGAACTAACTGCTATAGGAGAAGTAACCGATGAAGCATTTCTGTAACGGCTTGATGTAAAAAAGCAGATATGTTGCTTATTCAATGTTTCCATCTCTAAATAAAATTTTGACTTTGACTTTGACACACACAACACACACACACATACACACACACACACACACACACACAACACCATACAACACACACACACACACGCAAGCACACTCAGCACACGCACACAAACACACACACACACTCAACACACACACACACACACACAATATATATATATATATATATATATATATATATATATCACACACATACACACACACACACACACATAACACACACACAAATACACACACACGCACGCACACACACTCAGCACACGCACACACACACACACACACACTCTCTCTCTCTCTCTCTCTCTCTCCTCTCTCTCTCTCAATCAATCAATTATTGTACCATTTCATAAAAAAGGAGACGTGAACAATCCCGACAACTATCGTGGAGTATCACTTACCAGCATTTTAAGTAAAATCTACACTCACATACTAAATACAAGATTAACTGAATGGGCTGAAACTGAAGAAAAAATAGTGGAAGAACAAGCAGGTTTTAGAACCAGTTACAGCACCATAGACCATATATTTACACTATATTATTTGATTCAAAAACATCTACTCTGCAAGTCGAAGCTCTACATTGCATTTGTAGATTTCAAAAAGGCCTTTGACTCGGTAAATCGGAATGCTCTGTGGAATGTACCCCGTAAAAGTGGTGTTAATAGTAAATTGTACATGGCTATTAGAGGGGTCTACAACTCAGTGCTGGCATGTGTGCGTGTGAAGAGTGAGTATTTAGATTATTTTGATTGTCCAAATGGAGTAAAACAAGGATGCTTGTTGAGTCCACAGTTGTTTTCTTTTTTCATAAACGAACTGGCTGTGGAACTGTCCCACAAAGGCAGACATGGTATCCAGATAATACCTGGAGCAGTTGAATTAGTTTTATTACTGTATGCTGATGATGTTGTTCTTCTGTCCGGAACAGTTGTAGGATTGCAAAACCAACTAAATGTATTGAAAGAAGAAGCAGATCGCATAGGTTTATCAGTTAACTTGGATAAGACAAATATAGTGGTCTTCAGAATGGGTGGCCACCTATCAGTGTGTGAAAAATGGTCTTATGGAAATGCAGACGTTCAAGTAGTTAATTCATATAAATATCTTGGAATGATATTTTCAACAAAATTAACTTTCCTTTACGCATGGGAAGAATCTCTAAGAAAAGGAAAAAAAGGTACTATTGAAATTCTGAAATCTCTGAGAAAACTGAATTGTACAGACTGTAGTATATTTTGGAAAATGTTTGATACACGGATAAAACCTCTTCTTACATATGCAGCTGAAATTTGGGGCTTACATGAAAATTCGATGATGGAAAAAGTACATACGTATGCTATGAAGCGTTTCCTTCAAGTACCTATTCATTCATCCAACACCGTTTTATATGGCGAGATGGGCAGATACCCTTTGTACATAAGTACATTTGTGAAATGTATTAAGTACTGATTGAAGATCTTGAAGCTACCCCAGTCCCGTTTTAGCAGGCAAGCCTATGATATGGTGCTTTTAGAAATGGAAAAAGGTAAAGAAAACTGGGCTCATAAAGTAAAGAAAGTCCTTTCAGAACAGGGTTTTGGAATAGTGTGGATGGCCCAGGAATTAGGGAATGAGCAACAGTTTATTGCGGAATTTAAAGACAGGCTTATTTGTTCTTTTAAACAGAACTGGCACTCAGATATGGAAAGTAAAGAAAAATATCGCTGGTTTTTCTCATTTAAGAATGTGTTTCATTCTGAAAAGTTTCTCAATGTCATAACAGATAGATGGCACAGAATAAATTACGCAAGATTTAGGTTGAGAACTTTAGGTTTTAATGCGAACAAAAGATGGTTTGAATGTGAATATCCACAGAATCTCCTTGTCCTGCATGTAGACACATTATTGATAACGAAGAACACTTTCTGTTCCACTGTACTGCTTATAATGAAGTGCGGACAAATTGTTCACTTTTCCAATTAGATATAGCGAAAAGACAAAATGTTGCTGTCGTGTTATCATCAGATGATGAACTTGTAATTAAATCAGTTGCGAAATTCATCGCAGAAGCATTGAAAATTAGACAGATGAAGGATAGTGAAATTTAAGATAATGCATTATAAGAGATATCTGAATGAATATTATCATTCATCGCAAGTGGAAGAGATCAGTAAGATACATTGTCATCATTTGATCGAGTGGATGGTCGAGTCAGTCTTAAGGGGTTTTTTGTTTTTGTTGTTTGTTTTTTTTTCTAATTGCATTACTCCTGTGCGTGAGGACATAAGGAAATGTTATGAATTTATTTGTTTTTAACCTTTGATTTGGTGCACACTAGGAACGAATGTGTACTATTTGTTTGCAGGAAAGGAAGAGGGAAATGTTATTGTGCTGTTCCTCTCCCCCCTGTCAAAAGACCTCTTTGGTAATGACAATAAAATATCAAAGTGTCAAGTGTCAAGTGTCTCTTCTCTCTCTCTCTCTCTCTCTCTCTCTCACACACACACACACACACACACACACCACACACACACACCTTGTCCCCAGACTTGGGTTCATACAGCCAGGCGTAGGGCGCCCCCGCGGCCACCCACACCGTCTTGTTGCGCGGCACGTAGATGACCCCTGTCACTGTGCCGGGGAAGTTGTCGATGACCTGCATCAGGGTGCCGTCCATATTCCAGATCTTCAGGGCCTTGTCAAAGGAACCTGTCAACACCCTGTAAGGCAAGGATGGATGGAGGTGTGGTGATCGAGGTGGATCAGGGGCGGGGATGCACAGTGTGAGGTGATGTTCTGTGATGATGTCCCGGAATACCCGGTTTAAGAAACATGGTGGTAAGTGAGCCTGATGTTAGTGTCGACTGCCGTTTTGTAAAGTGCCTGAGAAGAATTTGTGAAGCTATTCTCCCATACTAGGCGCTCGTATGAAAACGGAATCTCGGTTTTGGGGTGGATTGTCCTTGTTTTGGGGAACATCCGGTTAAAAGACGCCATCCTTTTTTTTTTTTTTTTAAAAGAAGGAACCTCTCCAAACGTCTGAGCATAAACGTATAGTCCTTTTTTTGCAGAAAGACGCAGTTAAAAGATCTTTGGACGCTGATCTAAAGGATTCCATCAAGTCCTTGTGTTGACTAAACTGTCGCTATTCATGGAAACATCCAATGAAAGGTCACCATTTTGTCTTATCGAGGGACTTCAGATTTCAGGCTTATTTTTTTTATGGAGAACCCGTAGAAGAGGTTAAAAAGATAAAAAAAAAAAAAAAAAAAAAACAGCAACAATAACAACAATTATAAGTAACTACAAGTGATATGAGGGAACAGTTCAAAGCTACATTTGTTAAGAAAAGTGCAGAAAAAGTACTAACATAGCAAAGTTTTAAACACTTAAAGCTTGGACCTATCTTACTTTGCACATACATACACACGTGTGTGTGTGCGTGTGCGTGCGTGCGTGCGTGCGTGCGTGTGTGCGTGCGTGCGTGCGTGCGTGCGTGTGTGTGTGTGTGTGTGTTTAGCGTCTACTTACCACACAGGCCAGAGGACACAGCTGTAGACCGTCCTTGTTTCGGAGGACATCGCCCTCAATTCCCTCCCCCGCCCCACCCCCACCTCTCCCTCTTCCCTGGCATCCTCCACCTTCCTCCATCTTTTCACTCAATCCCCTTCCCCACCTTTAAAACCCGCCCAAGAGGGGCGTCACTTCGGGTACGAATGACATAATTTCGGCAGTACCCAATGTCGGGTCTTGTACAAAGACTCGATGGACATCCTGAAGAAAAGTGGGCACGGGGTGGGGGGAAGGGGGGTGGGGGGTGGGGGTGGTGGAAGGAATGGCATGCAGGTGAGGGAAGGTGGGCGGGGGGGGGGGGGGGGGGGCGGGGTGTTCTCAATTCATGTTAACTGTCGTGATTTCGTGGAACACATGATGGAAAAACGTGGCAACACTTCTGAGACTTCGGTTCCAGTTGCATGGTGTTGTGTCGGTCTCTGTTTTACATTACGAGTATGGTGTCTCACTGTATCGTTAATTTCGTTCCTTTTCCCCGGATCACTCCTCCAAGCTGTTGCTTGGACATGCGTTCACACACACACACACACACACACACACACACACACACACACACACACACCACACACACGCGCGCGCACGCACTCACACGCGCGCACACACACACACACACACACACGAGCGTGCGCGCGCGCGCCACACACACACACACACACACACACACACACACACACACTTGCACACACACACTCGCACACACACACTCGCACACACACACACACACACACACACACACACACACACACACACACACAAAGAGGGTAGATTAACACACAAACCAGAACTCACAAAAGGCTATGACCTGACTGTGTTAACTATGTAGCCTGAGTCATTGCGCTTTCCAAGATTACCCAGTGTGACTCACCATGTGTTCTCCAAGTCACTGGCTATATTCAGACAGGTGATGCCAGAAGTATGCGCTCGGATGCTGAAACAGCGTCAGAAGGAAAAATTGAGCTAAATTCAAAGGATAGAGACAGACAGACAGACAGACTGACAGATAGACAGACAGACAGAATTTCAGCTAACAATGCTTATGTGTGTGTGTGTGTGTGTGTGTGTGTGTGTGTGTGTGTGTGTGTGTGTGTGTGTGTATGCGAGTGTGGGAATGTGCATTTGCCTGTGTATTACAGAGTGGTGCGTGTGTGTGTGTGTGTGTGTGTGTGTGTGTGTGTGTGTGTGTGTGTGTGTGTGTGTGTGTGAATGCGCGTGCGTGCGGGGGGGGGGGGGAGGGGACAGAGGAGGGAGGATGGCGGTTTGTAAACTTACTTTAACACTGGAACCAGCCGCGATTTTGCAACACTGCTATCGTAGATGATCAGCTTGTTGTCATATCTGCAACACGTTAAGAATGGACACATTTTCATCTTTCTGTAGCAGTTGTAAAACGTACCACATCAAGACTTCTCTCGACGTCCATGGCAGACACTGTTATGTTGGCACGAAGCAGCACGAGTCGCACTCAATGATGTAAGGTTGTTTCCCTTTCCTTATGACGTAATTAACGGATCAAAGTCTGAATTCAGAACGTTACCAAACCTTTTCTAGGATCTTGCCCTCATTCGTACTATGATTCAAATGGAAGGATTTTGTCTTTGAAATAAAATTAAGGAAGAAAAAGACAGGAATGAGACAGATGGGAAACGGGAAGACAGGAGAACAGAATGTGGACGTAAAGAGAGACGGGAAAATGTAGAAATCGGAGAGATGAGCACGAAAAGTTGAAATACAGGAGATGGAGGTTGGTGCCCACAGCGTGAGTCAGCAACTGGTGGAAAGCCTAGACCAGTGGGGCAGATCCCCCTTAGAGGTCGTCAAGGTGGCAGTTCGTCGACAAGGCAATACAGACTTCATTCCTCCAAGTGTGGGTTGGTTCCGCTGTCAAAAGCCAGGTCATGGCGGCGGCATCTTTGCCTAAAAGTGGGGGATTCATACCTTGCTCAAACAAACCATTTTACTACTCGTGACCATGGGCGGGTGGGGTATGAGTGGGGGGGGGGGGGGGGGGCTGTTCCTCAGTGGCTTCTTAGCCCGGGGATGAATTGGTCATCACCGGACCATGAAGACAGGCCGCCTAGTGGCCCTGAAGACAGAAGCGAATCTCGTTACAACCGTCCTGCGGACAAACTTTCAAGCCAGAGACCTTGACCTTGCTGCAATACCTGCCCGCGTGCAACGACCGTCCTTGACTGTGGGACCCCAACACAGACTGCAGTCTGGGAGCACCGACCACCAGCAGTCTGCCCGCCTGCCCCAGTGGACCAACCCTGGTCTGACAACACAAACAGGCCCCACGGGTCTTCGCTTTCCACCAGCTGCTAACTCACACTGTGGACACCAGCCTCCATCTCCTGTCAGCAGACAATTGATTCGTCACACCTGCAAATCTCTACATCGCCCCCTTTGCCACCCACAAAATGAGCCGACAATCGCACTGATGCCGAGGTATTTTGCCGGCCACTGCGTGGCGTATGGATACTGGATGCATGAAAGGGCGCAGCTAGTTCAACGTAAAGACTCCGCAGCGGGTGTTGTGGATCATGGTGATGTCAGGTTTATCGGCACTGGTGACAAAGACATCATAGTCTCTGTCAAACATGCACGGAGTCAGACACGTGTCTTGCATCATCTGAACCGAGCCAGAAACAGGAATCTGAGTCGCAGTCAGCTCAGCGATCCTGTTGTGCCTTGCTTGGTACATAATCTGAATAGCAGTCATCTCAACGATCCTATTGTGCCATGCTTGGTACATAACTTAAGTAGCAGTCAACGCAACGATCCTATTTTGCCTTGCTTGGTACATAGCCTGAGTAGCAGTCATCTCAACGATCCTATTGTGCCTTGCTTGGTACATAGCCTGATTAGCAGTCACCTCAATGATCCTATTGTGCCTTGCTTGGTACATACCCTGATCAGCAGTCATCTCAATGATCTTATTGTGCCTTGCTTGGTACATAGCCTGATTAGCAGTCATCTCAACGATCCTATTGTGCCTTGCTTGGTACATAACCTGAGGAGCAGCCAACTCAACGATCCTATTGTGCCATGCTTGG
>CM065729.1:42637432-42909932 GCA_033310375.1 Conus canariensis | reverse complement strand
CCAGTCCTTGGCATGACTCGGAAACAGTGAGGATCTCGGATCCGCCACTGGATCCGGATCCGCGCTACGCATCTGTGCCCATATGATATAGGTCCGTCCCTAGGCCACCATCTGTCTTTTTACCACATTTGGTCACAATAAGTTCCGTAATTTTTTTTTTTAATTATCCTGCCAGCAGATGATAAACAAACAAACCGACGGACGCAAGTGAAAACGGCGGGGCATCAAAATGAATTAAAAAAGTAAATAAAATGAAGTGAACAAGATTAAATGGAAAATATAAACAGTTATACAGTTTGGGCTGCCACCTACCATCATCTAAGGCGTAGACCCGGATAGCCGCGTTCACGCCGCACAGTATCTGATGACGCCGTGGTAAAATGGCCAGACAGAACACTGGTACGCCGATCTGTCATGCTCAAGCCAAGATCAAAACAAGCGTCATCACTATGGTATAGGTACGCCGATCTGTCATGCTCAAGCCAAGATCAAAACAAGCGTCATCACTATGGTATAGGTACGCCGATCTGTCATGCTCAAGCCAAGATCAGAACAAGCATCATCACTATGGTATAGGTACGCCGATCCGTCATGCTCAAGCCAAGATCAGAACAAGCGTCATCACTATGGTATAGGTACGCCGATCCGTCATGCTCAAGCCAAGATCAGAACAAGCGTCATCACTATGGTATAGGTACGCCGATCCGTCATGCTCAAGCCAAGATCAGAACAAGCGTCATCACTATGGTATAGGTACGCCGATCTGTCATGCTCAAGCCAAGATCAGAACAAGCGTCATCACTATGGTATAGGTACGCCGATCTGTCATGCTCAAGCCAAGATCAGAACAAGCGTCATCACTATGGTATAGGTACGCCGATCTGTCATGCTCAAGCCAAGATCAGAACAAGCGTCATCACTATGGTATAGGTACGCCGATCTGTCATGCTCAAGCCAAGATCAGAACAGGCGTCATCACTATGGTATAGGTACGCCGATCTGTCATGCTCAAGCCAAGATCAGAACAGGCGTCATCACTATGGTATAGGTACGCCGATCTGTCATGCTCAAGCCAAGATCAGAACAGGCGTCATCACTATGGTATAGGTACGCCGATCTGTCATGCTCAAGCCAAGATCAGAACAGGCGTCATCACTATGGTATAGGTACGCCGATCTGTCATGCTCAAGCCAAGATCAGAACAGGCGTCATCACTATGGTATAGGTACGCCGATCTGTCATGCTCAAGCCAAGATCAGAACAGGCGTCATCACTATGGTATAGGTACGCCGATCTGTCATGCTCAAGCCAAGAAACAGAACAGGCGTCATCACTATGGTATAGGTACGCCGATCTGTCATGCTCAAGCCAAGATCAGAACAGGCGTCATCACTATGGTATAGGTACGCCGATCTGTCATGCTCAAGCCAAGATCAGAACAGGCGTCATCACTATGGTATAGGTACGCCGATCTGTCATGCTCAAGCCAAGATCAGAACAAGCGTCATCACTATGGTATAGGTACGCCGATCCGTCATGCTCAAGCCAAGATCAGAACAAGCGTCATCACTATGGTATAGGTACGCCGATCCGTCATGCTCAAGCCAAGATCAGAACAAGCGTCATCACTATGGTATAGGTACGCCGATCTGTCATGCTCAAGCCAAGATCAGAACAAGCGTCATCACTATGGTATAGGTACGCCGATCTGTCATGCTCAAGCCAAGATCAGAACAAGCGTCATCACTATGGTATAGGTACGCCGATCTGTCATGCTCAAGCCAAGATCAGAACAAGCGTCATCACTATGGTATAGGTACGCCGATCTGTCATGCTCAAGCCAAGATCAGAACAAGCGTCATCACTATGGTATAGGTACGCCGATCCGTCATGCTCAAGCCAAGATCAAAACAAGCGTCATCACTATGGTATAGGTACGCCGATCTGTCATGCTCAAGCCAAGATCAAAACAAGCGTCATCACTATGGTATAGGTACGCCGATCTGTCATGCTCAAGCCAAGATCAAAACAAGCATCATCACTATGGTATAGGTACGCCGATCTGTCATGCTCAAGCCAAGATCAAAACAAGCATCATCACTATGGTATAGGTACGCCGATCTGTCATGCTCAAGCCAAGATCAAAACAAGCATCATCACTATGGTATAGGTACGCCGATCTGTCATGCTCAAGCCAAGATCAGAACAAGCATCATCACTATGGTATAGGTACGCCGATCTGTCATGCTCAAGCCAAGATCAAAACAAGCATCATCACTATGGTATAGGTACGCCGATCTGTCATGCTCAAGCCAAGATCAAAACAAGCATCATCACTATGGTATAGGTACGCCGATCTGTCATGCTCAAGCCAAGATCAAAACAAGCGTCATCACTATGGTATAGGTACGCCGATCCATCATGCTCAAGCCAAGATCAAACAAGCTCATCACTATGGTATAGGTACGCCGATCTGCCATGCTCAAACCAAGATCAGAACAAGCATCATCACTATGGTATAGGTACGCCGATACATCATGCTCAAGCCAAGATCAAAACAAGCATCATCACTATGGTATAGGTACGCCGATCTGTCATGCTCAAGCCAAGATCAAAACAAGCGTCATCACTATGGTATAGGTACGCCGATCCATCATGCTCAAGCCAAGATGGTATAGATAACGCCGATCCGTCATGCTCAAGCCAAGATCAAAACAAGCATCATCACTATGTTAGATATTTTTTCCTCGCTCATCACGACATTGCAGTTCATTGTGTGACATTCTTACTTACTCTCTTTGGTGTATGGTTTTGCTTAGTTATTAGAGTGCAGAATGACGCCATGAAAGAATGTGTTGACGGTGTGGGTTCTTTAACATACTCACAGTGCGCACGGGATCGTGGTTCATGGTCTCATCTAGCTTTAAGATCGTCACTCTGTGGACAAGCTTGTCATCCAGTGCCAGGACTACCAAACGTGTACAGTAACAGAATGCCAATCTGTATGCAGCACAAGGATTACAAATATGGAATGCTGTACTGGTATTCCAATCCATATCTTCTTCCCAAAACGGCATTAGTATGCAAGCACGAAGATGGAATCATATATGGAGTGCTGTGTTGGTATTTCGTTCTGTAATATTCTTACCAAACGTACCCGTGTACTTGTGTACCACTGTGTACAGCTCGAAGATTAAATCAAATACGGAGTGCTTTGCTGGTATTCCTACCAGCATTCTGTGCCAGAGCTAAAGCAAGCATGGTGTACTGCGCTAGTGCTGTGCCACTCCGTAAGAGCGGCACCAGAATTAAAACAAATATGACGTGCTGTATGTTTGTTTCTCCCGGCGGTTCGCTAACATTTATTTAAGATTTGTCCTAGGATGGTCCAGTTAGTACAAAACATGAAACAAAAGGGAAACAAATACAGTATACTAAAATGTCGACAACTGTCTGCAACTCCCTGATCAATTAAAGTCACTGCGCTGTATGATTGATATGCCAATCTCTGTGCAATAACACTGAAATTTGTCAGCGTGAATTATATGAAGTGCTGAAACACGTCACAGTTGTCACAGTTCTGTTGGGGTTGCCTAACTTTAACATCTTCATTGTCGAAAAGTGTAGGCTGCTGCGTTATATGTGGTTCAGTGACGTCATCTGTGTGTGTGTGTGTGTGTGTGTGTGTGTGTGTGTGTGTGTGTGTGTGTGTGTGTGTGTGTGACACAGAGAAAAGGGTGTGTGTGTGTGTGTGTGTGTGTGTGTGTGTGTGTGTGTGTGTGTGTGTGTGTGTGTGTGTGTGTGTGTGTGTCTGTGTGTCTGTGTGTGTCTGTGTGTGTCTGTGTCTGTGTGTCTGTGTGTCTGTGCCTGTGTCTGGCGCTACCGGGATTCAACCCCGCACCTTCTGGATGGGTGGGCGTCCCTAGACGTTGCCTTTTCAGAAGGGTTCCTGAACCCACACCGCTATTGGACGCTTTTTCTAAGCCTGGTGAAGTTCACGTTTGTTCCTCATCAACCAGATCCAGCAAGAACTCTTTCAAGCTGCCTCTAACATTGTCTTTAAGGTTCTGGTCCTCTTCACTGGAAACCACGAACTGCTTCATGAGATCATAAACTGATGAGCCGACACATCCCCTCTCTCCGACTTCCATGGTGAAGATCTGGTTAAGAAGCCAGTTTCCCGCAAGTAGCTGACTACACTAGCATACGTTGCAGTCTTGTAGATGTGAGCTCTGCACCTTTCTGCTTTCATCTGGTACAGTGAGTTGAATCAGAATCATTGGTTTTGATGAACCTGAGTGGAGTACGATACCTGGTCTTAAGCCACTGTTCCTGGTGGTCTCCGGGTGGTTTTTAAATCCTGGAAAGTCTACTGTGCATCCTCAGTCATCCACTCCATCCCTATGCTCTGACTCATGCTATGTCAGCGGGCCTTACCGAAAAAGTATCTCCGACAGATAGCCAGATCTGGATGTTATATTGTTTGTGATCCAGCTCAGACGATCACCGAGGTCAATATCACGCATGAAAAAAAAAAACCCACTTACCAACATCTACACCACAAAAAAAAACCAGCAGACAACAGTCAGCAGAAAGAGGGCAGGGTAAATGAGTGACAGAAAACAGAAAATTACCTGTAAAGAACTTCTAGAAGGCAGTAGGGGGGGGGGGGGGGGGGAATGGGTCGGGGCTATTTGTACTAAAAGAGCCTCCAATAATCCCTCAAGGAAATGCCTCACAAGCACATGGAAACCAAAGAATACAGTCTTTTCTGTTCATTGCTTTAAACTCAGCCCGACGGCTTCTATGGTCTATCGCCACGCGAGAAAAAAAAGAGAGAAGAAGAGAAGGAACAACAAAAAGGAAAGTCACAGCGATGTTTTTGTGATGAACTGAAAACACGTCAAAACCTTTCAATGTAAATAGATAGCAATTTACAACCAATAAAAATAATAATAATAATGATACCCTCATAGTAGATTTTTTTTTTAATAGGCTGAGCAGATTGCATCAGCTTTTCACGTTCAATTTTACACCCCCACCTCGTAGCACACACACACACACACACGCACACACACACACACACACACACACACACACACACACACACACACACAACGGGAAAAATTTTGATTTGTTTAAAAAAAAAAAAAGCAAGTTCGTATAATTAAAACGCATTATGAAGAACCTCCACTAACCAACAATACTGCTGACGGCTAGTGCCCATTCCAGCGTTTAAAATCGCAGTACCCTGTCGTTAGATCACAACGGAATAGCATGTTATACATTAGAATGGTAGAAAATAGTAAGAACTTTTTCTAGAACAAAAAACAACAACAAAGACATATGAATGAAGGCAGAACAACGGCAGACGACAGAATAGTCAGAGCAGAAAGAACGCAGCCGAAAAAGGGGACATTTCTGTCACAGAATTTCCAGAAGGTGGGAATGGCATATACACTGGAAAAAAAACCCTCGGCCCGCCGAAGGCAGTGCGGAGAACAGGGCCAACAGAAAACTAGGCGAACTGTGCCAAACCAGCCCATGGACAACTTGAAGTTCCTGGATATCATCAAGTTTCATGGCTGTAAACTGTGTTTCTCTCTCTCTCTCTCTCTCTCTCTCTCTCTCTCTCTCTCTCTCTCTCTCTCTCTCTCTCTCACACACACACACACACACACACACACACACACACACACACACACACACCACACAATGGTGAACAGACAAGTAAGTCTGAAAATGAGGAAGTCTGAGATGTCAGAACGAAGAAAACAAAAAGGCAGAAAACAGAAAGACAAGAAAAGTCAAACAAGATGAGGATAGTGTGCGTGTTAAGAGGTCCAACAGGCCCACAACGAGAGCGAGTGGTGGAAAAAAACAACATTGCAACATGCTCATATTCCAGTCTGCCAACAAAATAAAGGTAAAAGAAGAAGGAAAGACCCAACTACCTTAATCCTGTCGGTAACACCGCCGCCAATGCCCCAAGCCAGAATCTCCCCATCGTTGGAGGACGACAGGTTCAGTTTGGTTTCGCTCCTGTGCACACAGCCAGACAGTCACGTGACATGTTTGGTGTGGTCCCCATGGCGTTCTTCCAGTCTCACGATCACATGTCTAGGTTGGTCTCAATCGTTTCTACGTTAATACACTCTCACAAGACTGTTCGGTCTCACTGCTGTACATATAGCCAAACAATGATAGTTTGGTCTCGCTGCTGTACATACAGTCACACAATTACATGACAGTTTGGTCACACTGCTGTGCATACAGCTACACAATTACATCAGTTTGGTCTCACTGCAGTACATATAGCTACACAATTACATGATAGTTTGGTCTCACTGCTGTACATATAGCCACACGATTACATGATAGTTTGGTCTCGCTGCTGTACATATAGTCACACAATAACATGACAGTTTGCTCACACTGCTGTGCACACAGCTACACAATTACATGACAGTTTGGTCTCGCTGCTGTACATATAGCCACACAATTACATGATGGTTTGGTCTCTCTCTTGTGCATAAGACAATTTCGTCTTACTCCTGTGCATGCAGCCATGCAGTCTGAACAATCAAACACATCGATATACAGTCTCCAGTTTCATCCAGCTTTGACTGACATCGGGTATATAGTCCATCTGTACGTTACGTCGAGGTCGTGAGACTTTCCTACCACGGAAATGAAATAAGGCAGGGAACAGTAAACGATAAACAGTAAACAAGTTGGGTATTTAAAAGGCTGTGCCAGTCTTGAATAAAAGTTACTCTGTGTTAGGTTTTCTTATGGGAGCAAAAAATACCCAACTTGTTTACTGTTTTTCCTACCACGGTCAAACTTGTGCACAATGGTACAAATGAAGATTTGCATGTTCAGCGATTCCACCTGATAGTAAATTCTTAAAACACATACACACAATGTAATCACTGTAGCACACGCACACACGCACACACACCCACACACACACACACACACACACACACACACACACACACACACACACACACATGCACGTGCATGAACACACATAAGCGCGCGAGCGCGTGCTTGCTGGTTTTCTTTTGTGATAATTTACAAAACCGAGCAGAGATAAACTGATGTGCTCGCACTTCAGTGATAAGATTTTATTTTGGGTTCGCGTTTCTCGAGTCGATCAGCGCATATTGCTTATTAGCTTGCGATTAACCTACACGTGGAAAAGAGAGAGAGAGTCAAACAAAATGAAGAAGAAAAAAAAAAGGGGGGGGGGGGAGTCAGAACTCTCCGTGATTTTTTTTTTTTTTTTTTTTTTTGTTCCATTCAACGCCCATCTTGCTACGAATTGGATGAAGATAAGTGATTGCTCGTTCATTTTCGTTGTCCTGAGTGTTGTGTTTCTTGTCTGAAGAAGACCTAAGATGTCGAAACGCGTCATGTTTTGTCTTGTAATTTGTTTGTCAACGTTTCTTGGTTGGAGCTTTAGCAATAATTTGTCAAATTTCTCCGTGATGATTAAAGCCACTTTCCGGCGATAAAGGGGGAGACAAGTAATGATCAAAATCTTGTCCTCTTTTTCCAACTAGCGCGATGTCAAATGCATGAACATCGACATTTTGACGGAGCGAAAATCGTCCAGCGGAAGTCGTCATACCCGTCAAACTACATTTGTTAAGTAGGGTTCAATGGTGTGCAGAGGTTATGGCACTGAAGATGGGACAGAAAATAGACGAAGGATGACTAAATAAATACCTCAGGAAACGCATGGGAAGGGAGGCACAGGAGAGGGTGAACGCACGTGTACACGCACATGCACGTTTCTATGAGCGCACCTAACAGCGAGTAGGGGAAGGCGGCAGTATACGCATGCATATACCTGTCAGAATGGCCGTTCAGACAGTGGTAAACTATTAAAGGTAAATAAACAAACAAAGAACAAATAAATATGTAATGAAAAAGTATATGTAAACAAGAGGCACAAAATGCAGAGAAATGAAATATAAAAACAATAAACAAGCATACATCTAAACGACTAAACAAAACTGCCCACAGACGTACATATTTTTCACACCTGTGCTAAAACATGTTTGCTCCGACAAGTTATCCCATATTGCCGCATAAACAGCCGGCAGGAATACCATTCATTTGCTACGTACGAATTTAGATATTGTCGAAATGTCACACAGGAATACCATAAGGAAGATGGGGCCAGGTCAACGTGAATGGGGAATGTGTGCAGACCTACCAGGCAGAAAATCTTAGACAAAACATACCCTGGAAGGGACTGGACGTTGAACAACATTTCAGTCCACACTTGTAAATAAACACTATACAGTGTTTACACGCATGGACTTTTTCCACATTGAATCTACCTAAAAACTGTCAGGTTTCCAGACAGTTTCATTTTCAGAGAAGACAGCCAGATCCTCAATATTCCTAGAAGAAAAAAAAAAGGCATAAACTTCAAAAACAAGATGGTCACTATGAACAGAAAGAAAGGATGGGGGAATTTTTTTTTTTTTAATGGAGCTTTACAAATGTGGAATGGACACTAAATGAATTGTACATTCAAAGAAAAAAAAAACGCATAGACTTCAAAAACAAGATGGTCACTATGAACAGAAAGAAAGGATGGGGGGAAATTTTTTTTTTTTTTTTTTTAATGGAGCTTTACAAATGTGGAATGGACACTAAATGAATTGTACATTCAAATCCACATGTCTTAGTCAATGGAAGTGTGATGGTGTGGAGGGGTAAGGGGTGTGCAGGTGAAGACAGAGACGCAGAGTTTCCTTCATGTCTCTGGTGAAGACAGGCACATGGTGATAAGTGTAGGAGGCAAGGGACAACAGCCAGTCAAGAAGACGCAGAGGACAAGGCGGAGTTTTTCTCCCTTTTATTCCTCTTGGATGCCAGTCGCTCAGGGAACACTGATCTTTCTCAGACAGCACCTCTAAATACACTACTCAAAACAATTGAAGTACCACTTTGGAAAACTGCTGTCATTCGAAAGAAAACAAAGCTGAACATAATTTAATGATTGAATATTTTATTTTTATTATTCCTCAATCCATTCAAATTTATTCAAACACCGTGACAAAAAATTATCTTTGTTTTAGACTTGATTAAAGAGGCATACCCCCAAAATGAAAAGTAACAAGAGTCTATGGTAGATGTCATGATGTTAATAACGGGTATGACCACCGTTCGCGTTCAAACAAGCGTCACATCGACGTCTCATGGAGTGCACCAGGCGGCGGAGAGTGTCCTGGGGGATCGCCTGCCACTCCTGCTCCAGCAACTGAAACAGCTGGTCCACGGTGTCTGCTGGAGGGTTGTGGGCCCGCACTCGCCTCCCCAGCACGTCCCACAGATGCTCTATGGGGTTCAAATCTGGTGACCTGGCAGGCCAGTCCATTCTTGTCACCTGCTGCCCTTGTAGGAACTGATTCACGATGGCGGCGCGGTGGCACGGCGCGTTGTCGTCCTGGAACTGGGCGCCCTGGCCAACTGCCCTCAGGGCGGGCATCACAAGGGGGCGGATGATGGTGTCGCGGTAGGTGGCACCGGTCAGGCGGCCTTCAACACGGTGTAGGGGGGTCCTGTGACGTAGGCTGAACCCACCCCACACCATCACGGACCCACCTCCATAGCGGTCATGCTCCCTGACGGCAGCGTCAACGTAGCGTTCTCCAGGACGTCGCCAGACGCGAACCCGCCCGTCGTTGAACCTGAGGGTGAACCTTGACTCGTCTGTGAAGAGTACTGTTGCCCATTCAGCTCTTGTCCACCTTCTATGACATGCTGCCCAGGCCCGACGATGAGCTCGATGCGCTGGGGTCAGTATTGATCTCACTGCTGGGGACCTTGACCTCAAGTTGGCGTCGTGGAGCCGGTTCCGAACTGTCTGGGTACTGACGTTGACGTTGCTGGCTTGTCGTAGCTGGTCTCGGAGTACTGTGGCACTGGCTGAACGGTCTCTCAGACAAGCGATAACAATGAACCGATCCTGCTGTCTGGAGGTGCTTCTCGTCCGTCCACGTCCCTGCTGTTCTTCAACACTTCCAGTGTTAAGCCAATGGTCTCTGAGCCTCAGAATGACTGGGTGACTCACTCCAAGCCGTCGACCAATCTCCCTCAAGCCAATACCTTCTTGGTACCATGCTATCGCTCTTCCTCTGTCGGTGTTGCTTAGTCGTTGTCTCGCAGGCATGGTTAAATCTTCCTAAATTTCGCGACTTTTTATACCCGTCAAATGTGCTAACTGATTGCAATTCTGCTCAGAAAAGACCTTGCTTTCACGTGCATCACATTTTTTTTTCTTGCTGTGTCTGTGTCAAAATCTGGGAGCGACACAAGTTCGATAATTTCTCGGGATTTTTTTGCCTCAGATGCGACGCGGTAGATAACTGCTGACCGACTTTAACATAACAAAAATGCACGAGGAGTAGTATTTGAGAACCGGGTAAGCTTATCCAGCAGAATTTATTCAATTATCAATATTAATTGGTTTATCAGAGCTTTTTAAAAATTGCATACAAAAATTAGGGGTGGTACTTCAATTGTTTTGAGTAGTATATATGGGGGCAAACCAGACCGCAAAGCCAGCAACAGGTGCCGAAGACAAAACGGGCCTTGTGAGGCCGGAACCGACAGAAATTTGTGCTATCTGTCCCAGCTTCCATGTTGTCTGGCTCACCGCCCATTCAAACAATCACACATAATTACTATCAATGAAAACCTCAGAACCCAAGAAATAAAATGCAGTAAGTCACATATGACAGTTTTGTTGCTGTACTAAATTATTGCTGATTAATGTCCCAGAGTGAACTCACTTTTAATGTGTTTGCTATTTCAATAAGAAATACTAGAGAGTGTGAAATAATTTTACGATGAATGAATAGCTGGCATTTCGCTCTTTTCATACATAAAAACTTCATAATCCAAGACGGTGTCTAAGCGGTGAACTTTGTTTTTGAAAACTGGTAGAAAACACAACTGACTTTTCTCTTTGCCGGGGCCGTCGGCGCGTGCTTTTGATGCGATTTTCAACTGAAAAATACTTTGTTGAAATGGACTGTTGGATAATAATTTCTATACATTTTCAGTTATATTCAAACAGAAATGGAGTCATTAGCAAGATTTCAATCGGAAAGACTGAATTTCGCACAATGATAATTTGGATCAAAACTCCGACAATGAACGAAGAAGGCGACTTGCTCATGGGAACCGGCGCCGTCAGTCATTTCGTAGGGGCCGGAGTAGCTCAGTTGGTAGGGCGCCGGACTCGTGATCCTGGGGTTGCGGGTTCGAATTTCGGTACTGGGGGATTTTTTCCCTCGGAGTTAACATTGGTTCTGACTCCATTCCCCATACAGTCCTTCGAATGAGACTATAAACCAAGGTTCCGTGTGTGAATCCATGCGCAACATCTTGCACACACGTAAAATCCCATCACCAACTTTCGGAAGAGAAGGCCAGTTTGGCCGTTGGTATGGATGACACGTTACACATAGTATGCACCTTCCCCGCAGCTGGAGTATGGCTGCCTTAATGGCGGGATAAAAAACGGTCATACACACAAAACTCCACTGTCTGTCTATACAGGCAGTGTCCGCAGGAGTATCAGCCTGCGTACGCAGAAAAAAAGAAAGAAAGAAAGTAGTCATTTCGTATAGTCGCAAGCCTGTGCGGAAAAGATCCTAGGCTTGCGATATACGAAATGAGAGCTTATGGACTTTAATTCTAATGTGCATTTTCGGGTTTTTCGGTTTTTCTCATACTTTTTGTGAAATCCAAAATTATTCAAGATTTGTTCGACGGACAATTAAAAATGGCGCCAAAATTGATTGTGCAAAATGCCAGTTCAGAGAAAATATAGGCTTCTCGGCCCAGTACAGTTGTAACGAATAAAACACATTAATTATGTGACTTCGGTGACATACATACAACTATGTAGGTTCTGAGGTATTCGTATTTAAAAGAGTTTACACAAAAGACATCGAGGTTGATCAGTCAAGGGAGGTAAGGGGGACGATAACTCTCGAACATAACATATTTTCGTCCACGAGGGGTAACAAAGAGATATATACACTGTTAGCACCCGTATTACAGAAGTATGTGGGAAAGGAACAAAGTTTCGGAAGTGAAAGGATCGCAGATGAAGAATACTGGCGCTGTCTAAGTCTTACTGTAAGAACTAAAGTAATTCTGCTCAAGCTGGAATTTGGCAATGCATGAACTGTTCTTCCAGAGAGATCTGAGTTTCCAAAATGTTAACAAACTGTACCATGGACACTGAGGAAGTGCATCGACTTGCTGTCAATAAATCATGTGACACTCCTGCTGTTTTCCAGCTTCAGTGACCTCATATATCAAAATTCTACTCGCTGTTAATCCTGAAGTGTGCCATGATCACGTCAAGTTCGGTGAAACGTATTCCTCAGTAAAATGTTAAATTACTAAGTCCAAAGAGAGGAAAAGACACAAAAAGACGTTGAACCATTTTTCTACAAAATGTTCAACATTTGTTTAGTTACATTCCGTCAAGATCAGACTTAATGCAGTTTCTGCCTAGGACAGGAGCAGATTTGAATTAAAAAAAAAAAAAATCTACGATCAGAACACAGGTCGGTGTTATATATCTGGCTAAATATGGTAAAACAAATGTTATATCAATATAAATAAATACATACGGTCACATAAAAGCACCATATCAAATAGCCTTAGTTGTTTTCACAATAAGTCACCAAATGATGCAAATATATCGCCAGTTTGCCTTTATGACTGGAATGAAACAAAATGCAATCGCAAAAATTAAAGAAGAGAACTCTGAAAAGAAAGCGTCGAATACAATAAAGCCATGCGCTATGTCAGAGCGAGAAGACGACACGCACTACAGCTGGAACTGGTCTGGGCTTAACTACTTGCATGACATAGGGTCTGGTGGGGTGAGCTTTCTTCAAACTACGACTTCAACCTACAATTCTCTATGATCCGAGAGAACCGACAGCCTTCCCTCCGCTCTCCATTTCCCCCCTCCTCCTCCTCTCTCCCGCACTACCACTTCCCTCTCCTTCTCTCTTTCAATCTTCTTGTCTGCTTCCCCCACCCCCACCCCACCCGCCCTTCATCAAAAGTGGAACATGAGTTGGAGAAGCAGGCAACTATCTCTCCTCTATTCTGCTTTTTTTTTTTTTTTTTTTTTTTTCTTTTTCTTTTTTCTTCTTTTTTTTTTTTTAAAGCCGGTGAGTGTATATTGGGCCAGACTGGTATGTCTTTTGATACGTGTTCCTTGTGACCCCATTGTTTTGCAGTAAGATTTTGACTTTTCTTTCGTATGGAATTTCCACTGCCCCCCCCCCCCCCCCTCTCTCTCTCTCTCTCTCTCTCTCTCTCTCTCTCTCAGTGTCGCTGTGTGTGTGTGTGTGTGTGTGTGTGTGTGTGTGTGTGTGTTGTGTGTGTGTGTGTTTGCGTGTGTGCGTGCGTCTGTGGTATGCTACTCATGTATGCGTGAGTGCGTGCGCGCACACACGTGTGTGTGTGTGTGTGTGTGTGTGTGTGTGTGTGTGCGCGCGCGCGCGCGCGCGCGCGTGCGTGAGCGTGCAAGCACATATGTACACGTGTCAATGCGTACTTGTCTGGAATTCCTATGAATCTTCATCACCTCGGTTTTCGAAATCATCTCCTGCTCTTTATGAAAAACTTTTGAGCTGATCGGCAGTTCCAAGTCCGTGGTGCCGTTGGCACCACGCTGTCTGACATCCACGAGATGTTGGGTATACCCCAGGGGAGCATTCTTTCTCCTGCTCTCTTCAGCATCAAAATTAACTAGATTGTGAATTCTGTAAAACAGGGTCCTGAGTCCCCTCTATTTGTCGATGACTTCGCGCGGCACGCATTTGGATCCATCTACGCCGGCGTACAACGTCGACAGCAACATTGCGTGGATAAGATCCACCAGTGGGCCGAAGAAAAATGGGTTTATTTCTCGGGCACCAAAACGCAGTGTATCCACTTTCACACTTTTCGACAGTTCTTTGCTGATTCTGAAATTCGTCTGGACAGATCCGCCATTCCAGCTGCGAAGAAAGACAAATTTCTGGGAGTTAACTTCAAACAAAAACTGAAGTATAAAAGTCATATCCAGCATTTGAAAGCTTCGTATCATAAAGCAATGAACATTCTGAGAGTTGGGACACATACGGATTTGAGAACTTTAAAAAAAAATTACCAACTCATATCTATATTTATAAAGCTCTGATATTTCCAAACCGGACTTTGGCTGTGTCAGCTACGGTTCCATCAGACCCTCCAACCTGAAAACTCTAGATCCTATCCACCATCAAGGCACAGTGTCCCGGTGCATTCAGTTCCACTCCTGTTTACACTAAATTACAGTCTATGCTGAGGCAGGACAACCGTTCTTCTCCAACCGTTGGCTGAAACTTTCTTTAAAATTTTGCTTGCATTTTTTCTCTAAACCCCAAAACTCTGCTTATGACTGTGCTTTTGACCCGAAGAAATTTGAAGAGCATCCCAGTGCCATTCCACCCCTGGGAATTCGTATTCTCATTTGAACAGTGCATACACAGACCTTGGAATCGTGTGTGATTCATCCAAGTTTCCTAATGACCACCATTGACTTTCGTCACTCCGGAGGTCCGCTTTCATCTGGCCTCATACCGCAAAGACCGCACCAGTCTTTGCCATACAAGTCATTTTTTGCCGAACTTTGTTCCAAATTACCATCCTTCAAAAGAACATTTACTGATGACTCCAAATCTGAAGAGAAGTTGCCTCTGCTGCATTTTGCACGATAACAACCCCACAGAGATGTCCTAAACATATTCCCACTGACAGCTCCATCTACACTGGTGAGTTGACAGCCTTGGTCCTGGCTCTTGAAGTGGTGTCTAAATCAAAACATAAAGATTTCCTCACTAAGTCGGACTCCCTTTCTGCTCTGGAGACTATTTCTGGCCGTACCTTCAAACGCCCTGCTGAAATTGTTCGAACTCTTTCTGAAATCTAGTGGATACAACATAGTTTTTGCCTGGGTTCTCGGTCATGTCGGCATTTTAGGCAATGACGTAGCTGATCAACTTGCTAAGAATGCCACATGTAAAGCATTGACTAAATTCTCCATTCCTCGCACCGATCTGAAATCCAAAGTTCTGGCTTACGTCAAAGACCCTAGCAAGAGGAATGGAACTAAAAGACGGATAACAAACAACCAAATCCGTCCAGACTTGAAAGACTTTTCACCATGTACTATGGGCGCCCGTTAAGAAGAAATAGTCTTGTGCCGTCTGCTCACAGGCCACGCCTTTTACACCCATTTTTATCTTCAAAAGGTGAAGAAGCTCCATAGCGCATTCCATGTAATACATCTCTCACAATGAAATGTTCTCACAGAGTTTTATGATTTATATTATGTCATGCATAAATATTTTACAGCAGACTTTAGTTAAGAAAAAAATCGTGTCTATTGATATCCCATCTAATATGATTTTTGAGTTTCTGAAAAGAGATCAACATTTTTCGTTGAAGGTGTTACGGAAGAAAGATTTTAACGAAACTTCGGTGTGTTTTTAGAACGTGTTTCAATGAGTTGTGTTTACATTTTTGGTTTGTTCGTTTGATTGTTTCATTAATCCATTTTGAGACTCATCTTCAACAGGGTGACAGTTCTGACATGACTCTTTGCAGCCGGCTTGGCTATAATCAACATTAGCTCTCTGTCTCACACGTGTGAGTGATAAAGGATAGCCAGTGGAAAATGTGGTGAGAGGAACAACTCCACTAGTAGGCTATGAATACCTGGCAATATATTTGTTCGACATATAAACTTTCAATAATGCAGTCATATATGAAAAACGTCAATTGCACTTTTTTTCATTAATCTTTTTTCTCCTTGCAAAAACAGAACATTTTACAAAGATTAATGTCACTTCACTTTACATCAGCATACGACTCACACCACTTATATTTTAACAGCCAAACAATTACATTTCAAACAGGTACCATAATCAGTTTTCGTACCATGTGTTAACATATATGCAAGGCAAGAGTTTTAAAAAACGGATTCAAAACAAAAAAAAGACAAAAACAAAACAAAACAGAAACAACAGAGAGAGAGAGAGAGAGAGGGGGGGGGGGGGGGGGGGGAACAACGTCCATTGTACTTATCCGTTCCATGACGAGCATACCAGAACAAGAAATCGGTCACCCAGCCTTTGTGTTCATAGAAACTGGCCACAAACTTCCCACTGTCCAGCTCGAAGCTTTTCACCACTCCGTCTGCAACAGAGTCAGCATGCTATCAGTACAAACACCATCTTTTCCACGTCTAAGGTTCCTGCACAACTTTCCTTTTATTTTCTTTTTCTTCGTACTACATGTGCCATGCAGTCAACCCTGGTCAAATGCCAAAAGAATCAGCACTTCTTTTTTTTTTTTTTTCCGGCGAAGCTAAGAGGTAAAGGGTAAAAAAACGGTGAAGACTGCGGTCTGTAAGTGTGATGATCAGTTATAACAATTGGAGATCGGGCTGTATAGAATTCAGGGTAACGCTTTGATCGGACGCAGTTCTGATTTGCGTGTTCACCTGTAATGGAGTCAAACAGCATCATCAGCATCATCGTTGTTGTCGTCGTCGTCATCATTATCTTAATCTAGTTATCATCATTATCGTCATCACCATCATCATCTTCATATCATCGTCATCATCAGCTTCATCATCAGTATTGTAGTCTGATGATGATCGTGAAACGTGCCCATACCATTTTCAGTTCACGCTTCTTGATTGTGGTCAGCAGGTCTTCCTAGGGCCCAATGGCTTGCCTTGTTCTTTCACTTCATCAGGTTCATGAGGTGGTTTTTCTACAAGATGCTGAGGAGCTTCTAATTGCATCTCATTTCAGTAGTCTGTGTTCTACTGTCAGTGATGCAGTTCCATGACTCAAAGGCATACAAAAATAGTCATATGACCAGGGAACAGTGGAGAGTAAATCAGCTGCCACAGTAGCTCTCATACCTACTCTTTTCAGGCATCCAAAAAATGTCGTAGACTCTACATGGATGGGAAACACATGTACCAAATGGCACCAAAATTTAGGAAAAGGTGGTGTGCAAATTAAGAGACGGTAAGGGGGAAATAGAAAATGGCTCGTTATAATAGACGCTGGTGTTCCCTGAACTTATCTCACTCAGTACTTGTATTGTTCTCATCCGCTTGGACTGCATGCAGCAAATGAATTGAAAAATATCATTTAAAGAGATGACCGGTACCTATAAATCTGCCTACTGATGATAAAATGAAAGCTAAATATTTTCCTCCACCATCTTCACCCTACCTCCCCCCTCCTCCACCTTTCTACCCCACCCATCCTCCTTCCCTCCCATCTCCCCTCTCATACAGCCTACACAATTTGAGATTGGTTTGAATTTCGTCTTACTCAGATTCATTCCAACTCCAAGCACTCGATCGCCGGTCAGAATATTTTAAGTACTTGCTGTAACCTGGTATTAAAGCCCATAAAGTTCCACCAGCTCAGTTTGCCATTACACTGTCAAATCTTAAATGTTAGCGAACCGCCAAGAGAAACGTGGACACACGAGTCACAAGACAAAACACTTGTGACTCGTTTGTCCACGTTTCTCTGGGCGGTTCGCTAACATTTATTTAAGATTTGTTTAGATTTCCGCCTGCAGTCGTCTCACTTTGCAACTAGATTACACTGTCAGCCTGGTCCATATCAACAGAAGTTGATGGAGACCTGCGGTATTCACCAATCCATCAACGAAAACGAAGAATAGTATTCGGTTCGCTAACATTTATTTAAGATTTGTTTAGATTTCCGCCTGCAGTCGTCTCACTTTGCAACTAGATTACACTGTCAGCCTGGTCCATATCAACAGAAGTTGATGGAGACCTGCGGTATTCACCAATCCATCAACGAAAACGAAGAATAGTATTAGTATTCCACAGTGTAGATCTAGACTAATGGTAATGTTCTTCGGATGACATCGATTAGATCTGAATAACATCAGCTGTAGTGCTGTATCTGATGGAAACAAGAACAATGCATATATATCAAGGTTTATCTTCCTTAAAGTATGGTCACAATAGATGCTCTCTTCACATGTGCAAACTTTCTCTTGTAAATGCACATTTTAGTTTTACCTTCAGATCCAAGAAGCAGCTCCCGACGTATAGGATTGAAGCCAACGGCTGTGATGGGACGTGTGTGAGCTTCACGGATCATGTACGCTTTTTCCATCGCCATGTTTAGTTAGTCCACTGTTCACTACTTCCAAACCTATCTGTCTTTCGTGTGTGCTTCTTAACAAACTGATAGCCCCACAAGTGGGCTTCATTAGGGTAGGGACCGTAGAGTGTGCTTACAACTCTATCGGAAAAAGCCCAGTAGACGGGGATTGTCTCCCTTTAACGTTTTGTTAGTGGTGGTGGTGGTGGTGGTGGTGTGTCGTGCGTGCGTGCGTGCGTGCATGTGTGTGTGTGTGTGTGTGTGTGTGTGTGTTTCCCATGCCACAAATTGCGCAATTACAGCCACAGCTACAGCCACAGCCACACACACACACACATGAGCGCACTAGCACACACACACACACACGCACGCACGCATTCAGTTACACACACACACACACACACACGCGCGCGCGCGTGCATGCACGTAAACTCGTACTTTTTTGTAAAAAAAAAATGTAATACCAGTAAATCATCCAGAATTCCGAAAGGGTCGATCGATATTTTAGTCGGAACTGACAACGATAAATTAAAGAATAGTTCGCCAGATGGAAGTGTGCACTAGCGACGCTTTTAACACAACCAAAGTATGTAAGAATAGCACTCTCCACTTATACTTAAAAATATATATATATCCAGTCCTACATCAAAAGTTTTCTGAGGAAAAAAAAGAAGTTGAAATTCGAATTATTGGAACACATATTCAACAAAATGAACTCTCAAAACGGGTACCCCTGAAGGGTCAGTTATAGGTCGTTTCCTGTGTTCAATTTCAGTGTGTGATTCACGCGTAAACTCTCTGAGAATGTGTTCATAGTTCAATGTGCTGATGGTTTATGCATATGGATGGAAATAAATAACAGTTTGTGTGTGTGCGTGTAGTAGTAGTAGTAGTAGTAGTACTTCAGTTTTACGTCTTTTCACATATGTGATATTAGACGGAGAGAGAGAGAGAGAGAGAGAGAGAGAGAGAGAGAGAGAGAGAGAGAGAGAGAGAGATGGAGATGCATAAATGTATGCATAATGTAGTTATCTAAGTGTATGCATAATGTGGTTATCTAAGTGCATATGTATGTCCCTCTAAGCATCCCTGCAACATACCTACAAATAATCTTAAAGTAAATGTTTAACTGGACTACAAATTAAAGAGAAAACAACATTGAAGGCAAGCTTTCAATCTGAAAAGACATCACACAAACACATGCCTGATAATGGTGGTAAATGAGCTTGAAGAAGTAAACAGTCAAACAGCAGATGCTTGCTGGTTATTCTTCGTGCTCCACAAACACATTTTGCTTCGTTTGTATATTTAGTTTTTAAGGCATCAAGTTTTAATTTATAGAATATTGAAATGAAATTTCTGAACTGGTACATATTTTTTCACTTGTAAATGAGGAATGCTATTTACATGTTCATAATTAATTAATTGAGTGTTTTTATCAGCCACACCAAGCAACGTATTTTTGTAGTGTTTTCTGAATCGGCGCCAGACGGTTTGCTTTAATAATTGATTGACTTCCGGTAAAGAAAAGGACATATTCAATACCGTGGCGCACTTTTCATTTCTGGCTCCTCTCTTTGCACATAGGCTTATATCAGCTAGCTCATTACCCCAAATACCACAATGCGATGGAATCCAACAGAAGGTGACATCAGTTCCTTTACATATCAAGACATGAATAAGATGACATATTTCATTTACAAGAAAGTTGTTCGAAACGGTATTTGGAGATTTTATGGTTTGCAGAACAGACATTGAATCCACACAAATAACTACTTCAAATATTGTTTGTGGCAAGTCAATTAAATGCGACAATGCCATAATAATAGCTATCATTTCGGTGACAAATATTGATCTGCCTTTTCCGATGGAATACATCTTTTCAACCTTTTGTGATGGTATAACAAAAGCAGAACCTGACTGATTATTAGACAATACTGAACCATCTGTGTAAACTTTAAGATGTTGAGGATATTTCTCTTGTAAATGCATCTTTACAGAATAGGATAAAATGTTTGGTTGGTCAGTTTTGCTCACATCAGTGTGATCAAGATCAAAATGTGCCCTGTTTCTTTCCCTAGCTGGAGGAGAAATCAAGGCCACCTTCGCTAATGTCTCAGAACTGACTGTTGACTCTTTCAAAAGATTTTCTGTGCAAGAACCAATATAGAATGTAGAATATGACCAAATAGTCTGAGCTCTTTTTGGATAATGAGGTTCAGGTTTTATAGCAATCTCATTTTCGTTCACACCTGTGAGCGTTGAACATTTCATTACATATTTGTCAAGTGTTAGTTTTCTATGTTCGTCTAATGGTAAAATATTAATTTCCTTTTAAGTTCGGTAAGTTGAAGCATGGAACGGAAGACCAAGACATAATTTATAGGCTTTACTATCTATGCTTTGCAGCTTTTGTAACAGGTGTTTAGGGGCACTGAAGAAAGCCTCTTGTGCACACCTTGTGTGTGTGTGTGTGTGTGTGTGTGTGTGTGTGTGTGTGTGTGTGTGTGTGTCTGCATGCAAACGAGCCCCGTTTTTCTCTAGTGCTGATGGCTACATCAAGCCCTGGATTCAAACGGTTCTTTGCTCCGTGAGGCAGAATTTGTTTTCGTGAAATGCTGCACAGATTTTCTTTGTCCACTGTGAACTGGTGATATTTTGGCTGATTGAATAGTTTCTAGGCAAACTTGAAGGGGGTTCTGAAGAAACAATAATGGCTTTGTTTTTTCCCTTTCAATTTGTTCTCCTTCTCACCGTCTCCGCTTTGCCGAGGGCACTATGCCGTTCTTACCGATCTTCCAAAAGCGCTTAGCCCATCTTTTCAGCCTCCTTGATCTGTTACTTAAGATTCCTCTTTTTCTTTCGGTTGCTGTCCTTGTCTCGCTGGCTTCTAGACGTTTTTGTTTTTTTTGTTTTTTTGTTTTTACTCTTTCGGTTGTTTCATTCTTTAGGTGTCCTTCGCTATACGTTCCGTATACAATGTATCAAAATGTGGCTAGTTTGTGTTCCGGTGTGTTCTTTCCCATTAGCGCGTCCATTTTTTTTTTTTTTTTTTTTTTTTTTTTTTTTTTCAATCTGATTTCTCCATTTTCCCCCAACCCTCTTTTGCGCCTGCGGTTGACAAGTTGAGTTTCATGCAGTTGGCATCGAGTAATAAATTCCTCGTCTGCGTGACGTCCTAGTCTAAATCCTAGCCTTTGTTTTCCGACATCACCTAGTGTTCCTTCTTCGGGGTTTTCATACACCCCTCTTTCCATTCTGCGGATCTTCATGCTGCCCGCAATGGAGAATTTCCTTCTACAGACATATGGGAATTCCACTTTTGGATTACCAGTCGTGATTGGGTTGGCACTGATCGATTCATCATTCTCCCCCCTTTCGGTGAATTCTGGGAGCATTTTTCGTTTTAGGTACTAGTGCCACGTTGGGTAAAGGCAAGGCACGAAGAACAAGCCCACAGAGCCCGCAAATCTGGCCTTTCCCAGACTATTCCCAGAAGCCTGTGGCTTCGCCATGTATCTGTTGGATTGAAATTCATGGGAAAGCTTGACAGCAGAAGGTCTTCAAAGAAGACACACACACCCTCCTCTCAGGCAAGTGTATCGGACCTGAACGTCTTACACTCTAAGAGAGCTGGGCCGCATCCAGATCATGAATCCTAGAGGCCTTCTGCTGTCATTTTCTATCCTGGACACTGCCAGGGTTTAAATGTGCCCCTACTGGATGGGTGGGCGCCTCAAGGTGTTGCCTTTTTTGAGAGATTTCTTACCACCATCGCTCTCAGATATCCAAGATGGGAAATCTAAGCCTTCTGAATTCTCTTTTGTTCTTCCTCAGCCAGATCCAGCCAGAAGTCTTCTCAGCTACCTCTGCCATTTAGGGTTCTGGTCCTCTTCCTATCAGAAATCATGATCCTTTTCATTGGCTGATGCGCCGACAAAACCCGTTGCTCCAGCCTCTATGACGAGGACCTGGTTTGGAAGCCATAATCCCCCAAGGTGCTGATTAGAATGTGATACAAGGGATACAGCAACTATGGCATCTGTTGACTCTTCAACACAGCTGTTGTAACTCCCGTTGGTATCAAATATAATCTGACGTAGTCGCTTTGCTTCGAAATGTTCATTGAAGACAACGTAAGAAAGAAAGAAATGTCCAATTCTGAGCATTTACATGCACTTGACGAAGAAGAGACAACGTGCTGAGTTCTCGTCCAGCCACGGCTATGACAATGTTTAAGGGGAGTGACGGTGATTAAGATCAATGATACACTAAGCTCAGAATGGCAAACGTCATTCCACCCAGAAGAACTGTGACACTCTGCTCATGATGATGCGTAGAACCAGCCTAGCGTGGCTTAAGAAAACTGCCTCAGCATCGCCATCACTGCTGCCCTGAGGTGGGATGCCCACGTCAATCACGTGGTGAGCACGGCCACAAAGATCCAGCACTTCCAGCGAAGGAACTTCAAGAGCTGCAGCAGGAAGCCAAGGAACGTGTACACATCGCCCTCGTCAGACCTTTGCTGGAAGTCAACCCCAGCTGATCCGGGATCTGCACACCAACATCAGCAAAGATTCCACTGAAAAGGCCAGAGATTTCGCTGCAAGTAGCCCAGGTCTACCATCGGACCACAAGATGTGACGATCTGCTGCTCTGGAATAAATGAACGATACTGCAGAACCGATCCAGGCATGTCTTTCCCCATGTATAAATACCACCGTAGACTCCTGATGATTGACTCACCATGCCCAACCAGCTGCTACCAGATGAGCCGCTGTCTGCCTAACTCCCTTGTCAGTGATGTCCCCTTCCATCACACACTTCAAAGGGAGACTGCACACATCCACACTTCATACAACTCAGACCTGCCCTTCTCTTGCTTTGTATTACATGTCCTGAGAACTAAACATAACTTATTGCTAATTCGTGATGGGCATTAGGATTTGTGCTGCCTTACCTATTCACACGGGCATACATATTTTGCCCAATAACCAAATTCGTCCCTTCCACAAAACCCCCTGCACCCCCCACCCCACCCCGCCATCCTCAATTTTTATGTATTTCCATCTGTTTTTGCACCGAACCACAAGTTGGTTACCCACAAGTGCAGCAGAATCTTCAAGCATATAAAGTTAGTGGCCTAAAATCAAGAAAACTTAGACTAAAACATAATTTGATCCATCATTCAAAACTACATTACCCCATCAAAAAAGAAAAGAAAAAAAAATCCGTCAGGTTGTTTTTTCAGTATCAACATAAATGATAATGAAAATTTTGTCATCTTATAGAACAACTTCACATCAAACATTCACACATGCATACACATCACACATTACAATATAATGCAATGGAAGTATTCAACAACAACAACAAAGTCAGGGCATACTTATTTTTTCACATGCAGAAAGACAAGACTTAATCTTTTTTGTTAAGATTTTATTGGAAGAGAAAAGATATGGTCTGAACAATTTCTGACAGAGTTATAAAAATTGCAGCACATACAATTTAGTGCATACATAATTCACATATGTGACGAACCCAGATCTATAAACAACACAGCAAAAGTTGGAAGGCTTTAGAAAATAGTTCTAAGTGCCACAAGCAAAAAAGAAAAGAAAAGAGCAAGCTGCATTGAAGTGGCGAGCCCTACTGATTTCTTTTGATAATTGTTCATCGATTGTAGTCCAGACATTTACATATAGTTTACCGGGACAAAAAGCCTCCAAACCCAATCACCAAAACACCATCAGAACAAACCACATGAATGCTGTACACCCAGCCCTTTTACCTCCCTCCCCCTCTCCCCCATGTTAGATGTTGCAGTCATTGAAAAGCACCTTAATTCTGTAAAAAGTAGGGTAACTCTTACTCCCATGGTGAGAAAAATAACACACCTGTAACTCCAAATGATTGCTGCTTGTGATCCCTTATGACAGGATAGATAAGCGAGAAGTGAACGTTTGGAGTCATGGGCACATCACTGTTCTCATCACGGGAACAAGAGTTGCCCTACTTCTTCGTTATTTGCTGTGTATCATCCCCTTGCCTCATTTAAGATTTTCTTTCATACCGATCAAAATGAGGTTACCTGTATTTGTTTCTGTTCATCTTGGGTGTTTGTTCAACTATATTCAAGATGATAAAGGCTACACCAGATTTGAATAAACTTTCAGTTGTGTTTGTTCACTTCTCCAGCTGTTGTTTCTGTGTACATACATGTGTCAGGAACAGGATATATGAGCAAGCTTGCAACAGTTCATCCTCTTCAAGGGGGTTGTCTCCTTGTTTGGCTATCTGCAAGTTGGCTATCTGCAAGTTGGCTAACTGCAAGTTGGCTTAGCATCAACATCCAACCATAGCATGAGCCTATCCACCCCCACAAGCCCACAGTATTCTCCACAAACACATTACCATACTACTCATCATTTATCTCACGTATATTCTGCAGCTATCTTCCCTTCTCCGCTCCCTTCACCAACTCTATTTGCTTCATCAATTTGTCCTTTATTTGCTTATATATTCACTCCCCTTTTTTTTTTAATTATATATACTCCCTCGTCTACATGTATTTGTCTTCTCACTTAGGGTGTGTGTGTGTGTGTGTGTGTGTGTGTGTGTGTGTGTGTGGTGTGTGTGTGTGTGTGTGTTGTGTGTGTATTCCCTTTTTCCCCTCTGTTTCAATAGTACTGTTAGCTTTTGCACATTGATAATTTTCATTCCTTTCCATCTATCACTACTGCTACTACTACTATTATTGCTACTGCTACCGCTACAACTACTGTTATTATTAGCATTATTATCATTTTATTATTATCTTTATTGTCATTATTATTACTATTATTATTATTATTATCATTATTATCATCATCATCATTATTATTATCATCATCATTATCATCACTAACATCATCATAATTGTGTTTGTTAATACTGTTATTATATTATCATTAATTCCTCCTTAACATTAGTAGTAGTGGTACTATGAACATTACTATTGTTGTTAATATCATTATTATCATCATCCTTGTAGTTATTATCATTATTACTACCATTATAACTATCATTACTATTTCCTAATATTATCATCATCAATATATCTCCTAGATTTCAGCTATCTTATCCATGTCCTATATTGTTATCATCATTATGATCATTTTCATAATTATGATCATATTATAATTATAACCTTTCGTATATCTCTTAGAATCTATCTTACTATCTTTCCCATCACCTGTATTTTCCTCTTTTTTCTTTCTTCTTCTTCCACTCCTCCTCCTCCTCCTTCTTCCTCTTCTTTCGCTTTTTTCTTATCACGATCATCATCACAAGCATCATTGTTATCATGACTATCTGTATTCTTATTATCATTATCATTATTATTGTTGCTGCTGTTATTGTTGTTATGCTTGTTATCATCATCATTGTCATCATCACCATTATTACTACTGCTGCTACAACAGTATGATTGTAACTATCCTCTAACCCCTTTCCCTCCTCCTCTTCAGTAAGTATCGTGACCATTATTGCTATTACTATTATCATTATTATTATGATTATTACATGATTATATTATTATTACCATTATTATTATCAGTAGTAGTAGTAGTAGTAGCAGCAGTAGTAGCAGTAGTAGCGGCTTTATTTTATCACTATTGTTATTGTCATTCTAACCTGCATCATTATTTGTTCCTCCTCATACCCATTCCCTGGCCTTTTCACACCCAATTCAAATTGGATAAGTCACTGTCTGTTCGTCTTTTTTTTTTCTTCCTGTTTTGAATGTTGTCTTGTCTGAAAGGACCAAATAGGCTGAAGTACATTGAGTTTGTTTTGTACTTTGTTCACACTTTCGTTTGTAGGCTCGGCAATTCATCCTTTGTTCTGTATTCAAGATTTTTAAAAAATGCTGCGCCTGTCTTGAAAAGATGTTCATTTGAGTTTGTTGGTTTCTCCATTGTTGTTGATGTGTACACGTGTCAGGTACAAAGTACAAGAGCAAGCTTGGAACATCCATTCCTGGGGCGATGTCTCCTTGTTTGTTCTTTGTGTTTCATGTTGGCGTTCTCGCTAGGCGATTAAGTGTCATAAGCAGCAATCATTTGGAGTGATGGACATATAATTTTTCTCATCATGGGTGCAAGAGTTACTCTACTTATTCATTACTTTCCCTTTACTGTTCCCTGCCTCATTTAAGATTTCCTTTCACCTGAACTCTGGGTACACTTTCCAAGCCCCCAAACTTATCACTGGATTAAACAGCATGTAAAAGACACAATGACATAATTCTGACAGAAAAGTCCAAACTTCAGATACACAAATCCCTCCTGAAACTTGGTAACAGATGATCTTGCGATATCTTTTTAAGCTTTGTTCTCACAAAATGTTATTGATGATCTATATAATTTCACACTTGTAAATGAAGTTAAATCAGGCCAATATAGGATGTCATTTTCATGCCACGACAGCTTGGGGAAAGAAAAGAAGTAAAGGCACCGTGAAAAGGGGCAAAATAGAGATTAAAACCAAAAAGACAACAAAAAAAGGAAAAAAAATCTTTTTATAGTAACAGATACAAGATAAGAAGAGGAATAATAATAATGGTAAAAGTGTTTTATCTAAAAACATTGATATCAACACAAAATAATGAAAGCACATGGCAAAATCATAAAGCGAAATAGCAATCAACATGTAATACAATGTATTATTATTCTAAAAAGCACTCAAATTAATGTGTTATCCATACATAAATGAATCGGAAAATTTGCACAAAAATGTGCACGCATCAAAGTGTATATGGATACAAGAATGAGTATGTTTCTACTAGTGAAATTTTCATAAAAATCGTACAAGATCAACTGACAAATGATAATACTGATAGCACTAGTTCAAAGTATTAGTTAGTATCCATGCTGAGAGCCAACATGGATTTCGCACAAACAGACCTTGAGTGACTCAACTTCTAGAAGTGATGAAGACTTCACATAGGAGACAGATAAAGGAGAGAATATAGATGTGTTGTGATTAGACTTTAGAAAAGCATTCGATTCAGTACCACATGAAAGACTATTAGAGAAATTGGAGTCTTATGGAATAGTAGGAAATGTACTTGGTTGGGTTAGAGGCTTTCTATCAAGAAGAACTCAAAAGGTAAGGATTGGTAGTTCGTTCTGTCATAGCGCTGATGTTATTAGTGGGATACCACAAGGCAGTATTTTGGGACCAATATTATTCACGGTGTTTATAAATGATCTCCCTGTTGAACTAAAGAGTACATGCAAAATTTTTGCCGATGACACAAAACTTTATAATTCTCCGAAATTGCATAAGGAATTACAAAAGCATTTTGAAACAATAGTACAGTGGTCTGATACTTGGAACCTATATTTTAATGCAGAAAAATGTAAAGTACTTCATTTTGGAAAATCAAACACACAAAATGATTATATTATGAAAATTGGGGACAAGGAAATTAAATTCTCTAGATGTAAGGAAGAGAAAGACCTAGGTGTGACTTTCAACAAAATGTGCTATTTGACAAACATATTGCTAAGAGTATTAAACAAGGTCAACTGAATGATTGGAATAATAAAAAGAACCTTTACATTTTATAGAAAAGGACACATTTTTTGACAATTGTATAAAACATTAGTTACACCCATTCTTGAATATGGCAATACCGTATGGTATCCAATGCTAAAAAGATCATCAGAAGCTCTAGAACAGGTTCAAAGAAGAGCAACGAAGATGATCCACAGTATAAAAGATTACTCATACAAAGAAAGATAAAAATATTTACAACTTCCAACACTTAAAGCAAGAAGAATAAGAGGGGACTTGATTCAGATATATAAGATAGTTAATGGTATTGATGATGCTGACAAAGCATGCTTTTTTTGTACTCCACAGACCAATACTACAAGAAACAGTGAAGATAAGATACCTAAACAATATTCCAGAACTAATTTGATAAAATGTACATTTACTAACAGAGTAATCAATTTTTGGAATGAATTAACGATTAACATCAAACAAGCACCTAGTATAAATATATTTAAGAACCTCACAGATAAACATGAATTAATAACTACAATAAAATATGAATCCGATGGATAAAGAAGACTGAGCTAGTCCATGACTGGACCAACAGACACCAAAAAAAAAAAAAAATAGAAGGGGTGTAAAAAGCCTATATAGGCTAAGTTGTTTTAATACAACGCCCCAAATCCTGATCCTGAAGAGGAATAGGTTTATACTTCCATAACTTGTTATACACCTGCCATCCATTTATACATTTGTTCAATCATGGATACAGTGTCAATGTCCTTATAAAATCTCAAACCTAAGGTAATGTTGCTTATAGCCCAGCCAACCACAAAAGGCCATATCAGGGCTATCTCTGCGCTGAAGTCAACTCACAAGTCATTACTAGAATTTAAAAAAAAAAAAAAAAAAAAAAATCACATAACCCTTCAAACACACCTTCTAAAAACAAACTGTGAATTTTGTTCGAAATCTTCCTTCATAAAATCTTAGATCAGATGAAAGATGTCGATTTCTTTCAGAAATTCAAAGATCACATAATCATCTCCGAATTTCAGTTTTGGTTGTTTCTGAATTTTTTTTTAAAAATCAGCGATCACACTGATGGATGCTTTTTCTTCATGCCCATTGATTCTTCCAACAATTCTTACCTTGCAGCCTAGGCTGCCTCCTCTGCTCAGCCAGTTCATACTGAGATGCTTGATCGGATGGGATCATAGGTAGCCTGTTACCCAGAGGCCGACAATTTCACATGATGACTGCATATCCACATATCAGAATTTCTTGTAATATCATGCATTTTTGGACCCTTGATGCTTTGACAAAATCAAACTTTCGTTTATTCTTTGTATAACTGCATTCTCTTGTTTTATTTATGTACTATACAAACTGTTCAACTTCCTTAGCAACATTTAGTGTGCCTATCAGGAAGAAGTTCTGAGCAAGTTATCTTATTTTCCTAGAAATTTAAATGTACATTTATATCAATCACATAAGTACACTTGTATCAATCAGTACAAACACAGATTAGCATCCTTGCAGCACGTCAATGTTATGAATTAAAAAAACATATCTGATCGCAGATACTTAGATAAAGAAACATACTTGTGTCCCAACTTGTCTTTTTCTCTCAACTTTTGAACAGAGGACCAGATCTATCTGCAGCATCATGCAACTTTAGGTGATGGCAAAGCATTTTCAAGAAAAATGGCACTACCAAAAAAATTTTTTCTAAAAGTGAAAAAATAAGACTTGGTCAGCTCTATTCGCTGACATACATACTTCATACATCTTCTACCCCACCACCTTGTCTCGAAATAAACTAGCAAACAAACAAACAAAAACAAAACCAGAAACCTTTGTGTTTCCCTGTCATACATCGTCAAGTGTGAACAGGCTATAAATCAAAGCACCTCAACTCTATATGAAGTCATCTGCACTGTTATGCTTGTGTTCTGCAGGAGTCAACTATCTTTTAAGCCATAACTGTCGCAGCAAATCAATCAAATGTATATATATATATATATATAAAAACATTATGTTGAACAGTTAAGTAGTGGGGGGAAACAAGTGCTGGATAATAAATCCTCTGTCATTACATTAATGGCTTGGCAAAGATTTAAGATTAAAACCAAAACAAAAAAGGGGGGTGGGGGGTGGGGGGGGGGGGTGGGAAGGTAGAGGGGAAGAAATATGTTTTTCCCAATAGTTTTGGTCACAGCTTCTTCACGCTGGGCAGGCGACTCATTGGGGTACTGAGCACACCAAAAGCGAATCACTGGTGTTGAAAAAGTCACATTAGTCCAGGTTTTTTTTTTTATGTAACCACATGGAGAGGGGAAGCAAGAGCTGGATGCCAAAATATGCCTCACTGTTGGCATTCATGTACATCAAAAACACTGTTTCATGTGAGTGTAAAGATTATACACAACTACTACAACTACTGCTATGAAGACTATGATGACTATTAAAAATATGACTAAGATTTCTTCTGCGACTATGACGACAACCATAATTACTACTACTACTACAACTACTATTTCTACAAATTTTAAGAACAACTCTTAGTGAGTCCACCAAACATACGGACAAACAGATTACAAGACAAGACATGACACATTTCCACCACATAGACCTTCTTCAGGCAAGATAACTAACATTCAGGACAATGAAAATAAAGAACGTGCAATCACATATCTTCTCATATGTGGCGCATGATGGACGTTGAAATGCCCAGCAGTAGTAGTAGTGGTTGTGTTGTTTATCTTGCCTGAAGAAGACCTATTAGTCAAAATGCATTGTGTTTTGTCTTGTAATTTGTTTGTACTTGTTTTTTTTGCAGACTCACTAAGAATTATTCTTAAAATTAATTTTAATTTCTGCCTGCACTCATCTCACTTTGAAACCTTCTATTTCTACAACATCGACTACTCTGATCTCTACAACTAAAGCTACTACTACTAATGTTACAATTATTATGACAACAAAGATGACAAAGACTACTACTTTTACCATGACTACTACTACTACTATTACTACTGCAACTACTATGTAAAGCGCTTTGTCTGTCAACGTCTCAGAGTCCTGTCTTTGTTGTGCCTGATACAAAAAATCCAGCTTTGGTCTGATCTTCTCCAAATTTGGCAATGATGACTAATTCACATACTGGGCACATCACATTACTTTTATGCGAAAAAGTTGCAACAGTCACATTTTCACTGCAACAAACAATGTGAGTATATTGGTTTGTTGGGAATCAAACCAGGTCTAAAGGAAAGCAAGGGAGAGGGAGGATGGGAGGAGGGAGAGAGAGGACGGGAGGAGAAAGGATGATGGCAAGTAAGAACAGGGGTTGACGGGGTGGGGGGGGGGGGGGTAGGAGATGGAGCAATGGGGGAACGAGGGAGGGAGGAGACATGAGGTGAAGGAGGAGGGATGGGTGGAGGGAAGAGGAAAGGCAGGGATGGAAGAACTGGAGGAGACAGGGGGAAGGATAGGAGGGGTATAGGAGGGAGGGAGGGAGGCCGATGGAAGGGTAAACAGGAAAGAGGAAGGGGGGGAGGGGGAGGTGAGTGAGGACAGACAGGTAAGGAGAAGGGGGTTGAGGCGGAAGCAGGAGAGCTTTGCAAGGGGAGGAGGGGGGGGGGGGGGGGGCAGAGATGGATGAGAAAAGGAAAGGGACAGCAAGGGGGACAGGGGATGGGAGGACAGGGGGGATAGGGAGAACATGTGATTGAGGGGGGAAGGGGGACAGGACTAGGAGAAGGAGGGGAAAGGGGAACAACTGGGGGGAGAGGAGATGGGGAGAAAGGAGGAGGTGGGGCTGGGGTTAGAGAACAGAAGGGCAGGGGATGGGGAAAGGAGAAGCGGATAAAGTGAAATGGGACATAGCTTATAACATGTATGTATATATTTTTTTCACATAATATGTATATCTGTCCACCTAACTGTCTGTCTATATTTAAATGTATGTATATCCAACTAGTAGAACAAATTCATTTTGACATTATCTATTAATTTTTCTGTTCACATTAACAATGCTGATGTTAAAGCAGTCTGCAAAACATCTAAATCATAAAACAATGAATTGATAGCAGTTAGTTATTTGACATCCTTAACTCTGTTATTACTCATGAATATTGAAGTAAACAATAATCAAGTGTGCAAAACTGTAGAATTCAAACAGAACATCAAGTGTACAAAACTCCTTCAATCAAGGGAAAGTGAACTGTGCCTAAAAATCTCACATGCACATAATAATGCTATAAGCTTACAAGTAGATTATAACTAAAACAACATATTCCAGGTGGTACGGTTCTCATAACCATATAAATTGGAATGTTTGACATAAAAAAAAAAAAACATTTTTAGACACATCGGAGTTCACCACAACCAACAAGTCTATATGTAGGGTTTTTTTCGTTTTTTTTCTTTTTTTTTTCTAAAACATGCAATATCACTTTCTGGAAATCTAAGCAGCATGTCTTGCATTATGAAGCACCCTCTGGCAGAATCACTGTGATAACCATTTTGGTCAGCTCCAGCTTGTACATGTCTTGCATTATGAAGCACCCTCTGGCAGAATCACTGTGATAACCATTTTGGTCAGCTCCAGCTTGTACATGTCTTGCATTATGAAGCACCCTCTGGCAGAATCACTGTGATAACCATTTTGGTCAGCTCCAGCTTGTACATGGTCTGCAGTCATGTTCAGCGTCCCTGTCTCTACAGTCAAAAACATTGATCTTCCACCATGTACAATATTCCAACATGCAAACACAACAGGTACTCAAAACATGCAGACCTTAGTTAAAACAGACATCACTAACAGGCCACTTTCTCTCGGCCAACGTACACTGCAGTGCAGTCATCCGTGCTGCATTGAAGATATGGAATTCAATGAGGCAACCGGAAAACAAAAGAGAAACTAGCAATCAAACATCTGAATTTGAAATTGGACACACATAAATGACAGTTCAGAAACAACAAAATGAATAGGTTAGCTCTGACTGGTCTCCAAAAGTAGAAAGCTGATCTGGAAACAGAAGTGGCTGCTCGCTCGTACTTGTGCCAGTCCGCCCGACTCTTGTCTAAGCCCATGATCTGATCTGGTCTCACACATAACTTTTATTCTTTTTCTGTTTCATCTCACAACTTTTCATTGCATTTTTGAAGCAATTTTAGTCCTGTTAATGGACATTCAATGCAATATTGTGAGCACAGATTCAGCTAAAGACTGATTTTGTACATAGCGAAAATCAGGTGGTCAAGATTTAGATGCACACTTTACTTACGGATGAAATGATATTACTTTTAAACAATCATGAGGTGCACCCTTCACTCTAAAGTGCTGTATAGATTTACAACAACAAGCAATAAAGAAAAACACTGACATCATCCCATAATAGGGGGAAAAAAGACATTCACCAGAGAACACCACAAAAATTAAATGGACAAATCTGTACTAGATTTCAAATAAAATGTAACTAGAATACTATTCATTTCATACATAATCACAAAAATAAAACAACAGTATTTTACATCACTTGGTCACAAGCAACAGATTCCCCCATCGTCCTGTTCCAGCTGCATTTGGAAGCACACCACAGGACAGAGTTGGCAGATCACTTTCACTGACTGGGAAGACCGAGGGTCATGAGGGTCACAGTGCCCAGTCAGACTCATTCACACTATGTACAGTTCCGTTCAAAGTATCCTCCAGGGAAAATCAAAATCCAGTCAACAGCTCCAGTCTAAATCATTCAGATGACCCACTGACATCATCTCTAGTCTGAATCTGCCAAGTACATGTGGGTACCATCTCCAATTTGAATCAATCAATTACATGTAGGCACCATCTCTAATTTGAATCAATCAATTACATGTGGGTACCATCTCCAGTATGAATCAATCAATTACATGTGGGTACCATCTCCAGTATGAATCAATCAATTACATGTGGGTGCCTTCTCCAATCTTAATCAATTAATTACATGTGGGTCCCTTCTCCAATCTGAATCAATCAATTGCATGTGGGTGCCTTCTCCAATCTTAACCAATTAATTACATGTGGGTATCATCTTCAATCTGAATCAATTAATTACATGTGGGTGCCTTCTCCAATCTGAATCAATTAATTACATGTGGGTGCCTTCTCCAATCTGAATCAATTAATTACATGTGGGTGCCTTCTCCAATCTGAATCAATTAATTACATGTGGTGCCTTCTCCAATCTGAATCAATTAATTACTTGTGGGCACCATCACGTGGGTGCCATGTCCACTCCAAGTTACTTATATGTGGGCACCAACTCCAATTCAAATCCGTCAGTAACATGTGGGCTCAATCTCAAACTGAATCGTTCAATTACATGCAGCCACCATCTCCAATCTGAATCAGTCAATCACATGGGGCTACCATCTCCAGTCTGAATCAGTCACTTACATGTAGTCTCAATCTCCAATTTGAGTCAGTGAATCAGTTAATGAAGGCTCAACTTCCAATCTGATTCAGTCAATTACATGTGGGCACCATCTCCAATCTGAATCATTCACATTACACATAGAAACCATTTCTAACCTGAACTATTCAGTTTCATATAAGCATAAGGTCTGATCCGAATCATTCAATTATATCTGAATTCCAGTTCTGCTGTGAGTTATTCAAGTACATAAAGGTCACCAGCCCCAACCTGCCTAATGAAGATAGTATGCGTGTCAAAAGCATTTCTTTGACCTATTCACTTACATGTGAACCATCAGCTAACTAAAAACCATTCAATAACATATGTACAATCAGCTCCAATATGGATCATTCAATTACATCTGGATTACAAGCGTCAATATATATCATTCAATTACATGTAAATTATCAGCTCCAATATGAATCCTTAAAGTATTTACAAACTATTGTTATAGCTCATTTTGACCTAACATTCCACAATTTGTACAATCATTATGTCAGTTTATTTAAAAAATCCACTTTTGCTAAAAAAAAACACACCAAAAAACGAGTTATTTTCTAATAAAATGTGGAGAACGGAGGATTCAGTAAAAGACCACTCCTACCTTGCAACAGAACATTCTCTTTTCTTAAAACGTCACCAGGGTCTCCAAAGTAAAATTCACAGAGCATCAGGAATTAATGAACGAGAATAGTAATGATGACCATGATCATGATCACACAGTAGTCACAAACACTTTCTGTTCACTGCAAAGCACACAGCCATGATATGACTGTCACAATGATGATGACAGGAAAGTAAGAAAAGGGGAAGCAAATAAATACAATTAAGGACTCACCATCATACCAGAATGAATAAAATTCTGTTTGAACAAAAATAAAAAATCAAAGAATTTTGAGACAACAAAGCTACAGCATATCAGTCGGTCTCCTTCCCATTCAGTGACAAAAACAAAGCAGGTACAAAATAAAAACAAACTACAATAAACAGCATACTCAAAACTCAAATACAACTGATAGACTTGTTTGCCACACAGATATCATAAGTGATTTTCAAACAAGTCTAGTATCATTACAATGAGGAAAAAAGGAGAAGCTGACACAATGAGCACAGTTTTTGTTAGAAATACACAACATCCAATGACTGTCTACTCACACAGACACAGAGAGACAAAATATACATATATACATGTGTGCATCCATGATAATACAAAGCAGTTTGAAGCCTGTTCCTTTTCAAGTGAACAAAAGCGTTATTTCAGCAAGGTTATACTTACCTGACAGCTATTTTCAGATTCACAATGATTTTGTAAGTGCTAGCTGCAGCCGCAGAAGACAGACAGACAGACAGGAAAACTGACAGACAAAAAAGGAAAGAAAAAGAAAACATCTCTTTTCACAACAAAAATCTCACATTTTCTTTATAAAAAAAAAAAAAGCAACAATTATCACTGTGTCTCTCAAGTAGGAATAGAATATAATCTTCGTGCAACATACCATAAATTTGCCTTTAATTACAAAGCAACACTTTCAGTGCTTATAGCACTAGAGCAAAATATTACATAAAACTGTCACAGAGGCTTACCCATCCTCTTGGCAGATTAATGAAAAAAATTCCAAGATCATCAAAAGCATCAACCTCAACAACCAAAGTTATTACAGTCAGCTATAGCAGAATACATGATTCAAAAAGCCACCAATCAAAACTGCTCCTTAAACATACAACTGAAAAGATATCTTTTCAAGCAGTCATATACAATCCATGTCTGTAAATGAGATCACAAGAGAACAAGTGAGCCAAACACGGTCTTCAAAAGCTGGGCAAGATCAAAGACTTAAATCACAGCCGACAGGCAAGTCTACCATTGCAGTCAAATTCAGGGTCATGGTAAAGGGAGATGATCCCTACAGGAACTCATAATTGCCAAGGTTGGCCTGCTCAGACCAGGCAGCGTGGGCAGCACCGTCCATCTCCGAGGCCAGGGCGTTGTCGTCTCGCAGGCGATGCTGCCCACCTCCTATCCCCTCCCCGCAGTCCGGACACTGACTTTCTTGCATGGCCCCCCCACATTCAGTGATGCAGTAGATATGACCTGCCACAACAAAGCATGTCAGTAGCAGTAGTCTTTGTCATGCAAACACATTCACTGTTAATGTCACTTCTTCTACCCATGATAGTACCAACAAAAGTATACACTCTGACTGTGACCCTGGTGGCGTTAACACCGTGCACCTATGCAACGGTATGTCACCGAGCTGAAATTCAGAAAATAGCCACTGACTGAAACACACAAGGTCACCAAGATGGGAACCAAATTTCATAAATTTTGAAAAGTATTTATAATAACTCGGCCCAACTACATGGCCAAATGAATCACATGACAAAACACGACACGTTTCGACCTCTTAGGTCTTCTTCAGGCAAGAGAAACAACACTCAGGGCAAGGAAATAAAGAACTAACAATTACTTATCCTTTGTCAAATTCCACGCAAGATGGGCGAATTTGACAAAGATTAATAAGACCTGCACAGTAGTAGTATTCTTTACCATGCATACACATTCACTGTAAATATTGCTTCTTCTGCCAATAACAGTACAAACAATAGTATACACTCTGACTGTGACCTGAACGGAGTCAACACTATGACATGCCCTTTCACTGTGACACCTCTGGTGACCTGGAGACTGTGGGTAATGCGCAGTCTTAACTCCTTGGGGTCACAACCTGCAGGCGCCTGCTGCACCCTCAAAGTGCATGATTCTGAGTCTTTTTACTTAGGAAGTAAAACAGACAAATCATAAACATCAGTTTAATAAAACTGGATTTGTATTTAAATGTTCACAAGGTCTTTGGAAAATGGAGTCTTATACAATAGGTGTAAGATGTCATCATCATCCTAATCATCCTCATTACAAATACTACTGGAGGACTCTACTTATCATCTTTTTCGTCACATCAACATGGAAAACAGTATACAGAAAAAAACAATGAGAAACAATAATGTCAACATGAGCAAGAAAGGGAATGGGAACGGAAAAAAACAGACAGAGAAACACAGAGACAGAGAGTGAATTAAGTAAAAGAGACGAAGATGGAAAAGCTATAAAAGACAACTAGACAAAAAGACATACAAACACAGAAATTTTACTCCAAGAAACCCACTGCATCTTGTCAAAATATCTTGTGAATACATTTTGCACAGACTCTCCATCAGTTGTGCATTTTGTTTTATCGGTATGTCATTACTGTTGAAAGATGACATTTGTTCATTGCATTCAAATTAAAGGAACAAATGTATTTTGTTGGATTTCATCGCATTGTGGAACTGTTTACAATGAACACGCTGTTCATCTTATGAAACAGGGGGCAAAAAATATTTCAAATATTTGTTGAACTGCCATGTATGTTATCACAAATGGAAACTTCAAGCATCTTAGAAAAAGACACATTGGCAGCTTTTGTACATTCTGACACAATTCAATCCTTTTTTTTTTCATCCATGTGCTGCAAAATATGAGCATGTGATGAAAAACTGAAAGTGGGAGACATTTTATTATATCATGAACTTCTCCAGAAGTTGTAGAAAATACATTCTAAGGTTCACACGTTAAGTCACTAGGAACAATCTTTTTCATTTCAAAATGTTGTATTTTTACACTGGCCACTCAAGTTTTACATGGTCCAATTAATCGCTTCTTGTAAACCTTTCCTATCACCCTTCCCGCTTATCTATTCCCAAACTCAACCCTCATCGCATATTCCCACATCATCTGCCTACCCTTTCCTTTTTGTGTTGATCCAATTTGTTTTTGGTTTGGGCTTTGGTTTTTTCCTACTGATCACCAGTGATTCACTGACTGGTTTTATTCAAGGCCTAAAATCATCAACGTAGATGAACAAACTTTCAATACATGAACCAGAGACACTACTGTGAACCAATACCCCAAAATTGTATGGATGAAAATAAGAAGAAAAAAAAAGAAAGAAAGAAAGAAAGAAAATGGAATGTCAAAAAATCTAGGATGAAAATAAGAAAAAAAAAAGAAAGAAAGAAAGAAAATGGAACGTCAAAAAAATCTATGTCTTCATCTTCCAGAGATGACCCACCATTTTTGCACTTGAACCAGTGCCCTTTCTGGAATCCCATGGCTTTGACAATCATGACTTTCTCTTCCTGGCTAATGCCCAGCCCTGCCGACAACTTGTCTTTCATGGAGTTGATGCTCTCGCACAGGTTCTCTTGTTCCTCCCTTGACAGAAACGCTGTGTTGGACAACAGACGCTGCAGACACGTTTGGGTTGTTTCAAGCATTTTGGCTTTGTCCTGAAAAACACACCACAGGTGATCTGCGATTACATGAGCGGTGACATGGTTTCAGGGACATGAGAAAGCATGTGGTACACAGAATCAAATTTCTTATGGTCTCTAGTCCCTGGTGGCCACAAACATGTTATTCTTTTCGTTTGTTTCGCTTTTTTTTTCTTACCTACCCTGTATTCTGTGACTCTGAAGTAGCATGACTTCCACCATGCTTACTACTTCCACCATGCTCTTTACTTCCACCGTGCTTACTACTTCCACCGTGCTTACTACTTCCACCGTGCTTCCACCGTGTTTACTACTTCCACCGTGCTTACTACTTCCACCATGCTTCCACCGTGTTTACTACTTCCACCGTGCTTACTACTTCCACCATGCTTGTTCCCAAGGAGCATAATAATGAACCAACCACCAGAAGCAGCACCAAATGGCTGTCAAGTCACGTCACCAAACATGGATGAACAAATTACGAGACAACACATGGCACGTTTTGACCACTTAGATCTTTTTCAGCCAAGATAAACTTGTCCTATGCTTCTTTATGTAACCAGTGCAGATTGGACTGTGTCAATCAGCTCAATATACGTAAAATTACTTCTATCATGGTAAATTACTTGTGATTGTATGATTCTTTCGTTCAAATCATAAATGTTTTAAAGGAAATTGTTTAATCCACGAGACTAACCAAGCCCTTTGACTGGGTGGGATCCAATCCGCCACTTCTCAGTTACCGACACATGTGCGCGCACACACATGCATGTGCGAGCGCACACACACAAACACACACACGCACGCACGTGCGCGCATGCGCACACACACACACACACACACACCACACAGTGTACTGTTGGCAGTGTGATAGCATTTTTTCCTTTGTTTTGCCCGTCGTTTGCCATTCTCTTTTTGTTAGTATGGTGTTAAAAGGCTATCACCTTATTTTGTTCACCTCAAAATATTCATATTCCTCTCTCTTGCTCTCTTTGTCTCTGTCTCTTGGTCATTCTGTTTTGGTCTCTGTCTATCTAAAAAAAAAAAGCAGCATAAGTTTATCTTGCCTGCAAAAGTCCTAAGAGGTAAAAACGTGTCGTGTTTTGTCTTATGATTTGTTTGTCCATGTTAACTGGCGGAGTTACTTAAAACAGGTTTTCTAGAGAGAAAAAAACAAGACCCGGGTATGTTTGGCGTGCGTCAGAGCGTGGACGGGTAAAGCATCTGTTTTGATTTGACTGATGATTATTTTCAGAACAAGGATGACATAAATGTTTGTTCTGATTTGACTGATAACGAAGATACCATCTCCAATGCCTAGTCAGCACTTAATCCTGCTTGGATGATTTTTGCTTGGTAGGTCGTCCAAAGGATGTCTGAAAGCTGTTGCACTTGAGACATCATCTGTCACGAACCCACTATTTATCTTGACGCTTGTCTTCACAATCTTGTTCTTGGATAGGTGTCTTGCTGCGAAACTCGACATTGAGAAAAATTTTTAATTCGATTCATGTTTCAATGTTTTAAATTATGTTGGGGCATTTTCTGCTACTAAGACTTGCTAACGCGTGTTTGCACCTGATTTGATGTTTTCTTGCCAACTCTCACAAGATGTGCATTTATCTCAAAGTGACTTCCTTTTTCAACTGCGTATCACCTGTGAAAAGTGGAGTTTTGCAACCTGAGAGAGACACTGTTTCAACCTCTCGGACTTTGTCTGTTCAGTCTCAGCACTCCAATTTTAGTCCATGAATTTACCCATTCTCCCAGCAGCACCAAATTCTTAATGGCAAAGTGGTGTCCATAGACTAGCCCGCTTCTGGATGTTTCAGTCAGAAACGCAGCCCTGAAAATGGCAAGAAGAAAAAAGACTGAGGCTCCAAGACAAATGCCTTGCTGTTGGGCCTCTTGTTGGAATCCAAAGCTAAGTTGGAAAATGGAGTGGTGATCATTATCCATGAAAGTGGGAAAACTGAAGTGAACTGTTCATAACAGGATGAAGTCAACTGTGCAAGGAGGATCACTTTGGGATCATGTGCTGGGAGATTTGGATTAGCTCCCCTCTCTCCCATAAAACATGTTTGGGGTTCCTGATTTGGTAGGGCATTGATCATGCCAAACAAGAATAAGGCGGTTCTTTGGACAGGTAAATAAAAGGAAAATTAACAATAGTAACTTCTCATATGACACAGAAGCAATGTCAAATACATCTGTAAGTGATAAGTCATAGGACTTTTTAACAAAAACATGGTTTGTTAAGTGTTGCATAATGGTCCCTCATTTAGAACAGGAAAAGGGAAAAGAGTACAGAGGAAAGCAGAATGGAAGAGGGAAGAAGGCAGAGATTTGATGTTGCACAGGGTAAAGCCCTGGTGAGGGTGCAAGAAGACAATTAAAGAAGTCATGTTATTAATTCTTGAACAGATAAAACTGTATATACACCAATATTGAGCAGCTGAAACTGTCAATGCACCATGTACATGTGTCTGTTAATGAAGGTATAAGAAACATATTCATATATATATATATATATATATATAGACAAAAACCAAAAACGTAGTTGTACTTAGAGCCTCTTTTCCTCATGCAGTTCTTTTTTCTTTTTTTCCTGGGCTGCCGCTGCCCAGAAACAAACACTTACCGCATCATTTACACAGACTCCATGCAATCTGTCGTCAGCCATGCAAAAGGCAACAGTCAGGTCAGTGCGAGCCATCTCCACCTGGAACTGGGTTAGCTGTTGCTGGCTAAACTGCTGACTGTGTTGATGAATGACCCAGTTCTCTAGGCATTCCAAGTGTCGCTTCAGCTTCAAGCATATACTGCAATTAGTCAGGCAAGTTTATCAATAAACAGCCTAGCTGACTTAAAAGGTCTGCTCAACAGATCTCTACATCATAGGTCAATTACTACATTTTGCCATGGCAACTCCACTTGAATTAGGTAATCGATACAGGCGTGTGAAAAATATGAAGGCCACTCACCGGCACCCGAATTTGGGGAAAAGGAGTCTCTAAGTAATGAACATTGGGGTACAAGGATGGTGCATACCAATCATATGCAAAATGTAGGTTTGTTAATGGTGGAGCTGAAATTTTACAGCACAGTTTGTACACACTTGTATGTTCAATTCTAACAATTAAATTCTAAGAGAAATAAATACACAAGAGTATCCAAATAAACTTATTATTAACAATGTCTGGTTCGGTGCATAAATAATCATATGCAAAAGATATGTTAGTTAATGTCAGAGCTGTAAATTTTCAACACAGTTCTAACACACTTGTACGTTCAATTCACAAAATTAAATTTTTACAGTACAAAAGCAACAGAGTCCTAATAAAATTATGACTAACAACGTCTGGTTTATTTTCAACTGTTTGATGCAACAGTATGAATGTGGAACCGTCAAGTCAGTCTTGACACATACATGAGAACTAAACTGAAATCATCTCATTAAAGGGAGGACACTCATACTCTTTGTTTTCTGGAGTGCTGCCCACTGGCACTTTCTGCCTGAGCCGGTTGATGGCTGTCAGAAAGTTGATCTGATTTTCTGCTGCTGCCAGTTCCTGTAAACTGCAAGCCTTATCGATCCTCTTGGCTGTCTTCTGTTTCCACTCGTGCACATCATCACTGCTGAGGAGGTAAAACCCATCCAGTCGTCTACGCAGTTCATACTGCTTGTTTTTCAGCTGTGCTGGTTCAGTGGCCAGCAGCCTCTTCTTCACCCTCTCGATGTCAGCCTTTGTCTTTTTTATGATGTTTCCGTACCGAAGAGCTGTTAGACAGACCATTAACAGTGATGAAGAATCTGAGAGTAACTACGACATGTAGAACAACACTAAAAATACAAATGAGCACACAAAACAAGATGTAAAGAAATGCAAATTTGAATTTTTGACACAATCTTCATCAGATGTGAACAAACATCAATAATGAACAAAACAGTACTTCCCATTTGGCTATGAGGAGAGAAATAACAATGCATCCACCAGTATGAAAGAAAGTGAGGACTGTTCAGAAATAGTAAGTAAAGAAGCAAGCTGCACGGAGAGGTTACGATCAGAGGTAGGAAGGCCGGATCTAAGAAGCGAACAAGAGATCAGGAGAAAAAACAAGTTGCAAAGCATATAAACATACTCCCAGTTTAGATCTATCTTGAATGCAAAAAAAACGTCACAATCAAACTTGCGTCATAATAAAAAAAAAATGTCACACTCAAACGTGCATCACAATGCATTTCGTCACTGAGTTCAGAAATCCGCGAAGTACTTTCAGAGATATTCCATAAAGAAGAAAAACCGTTTTGGGCCGTTATAGCCATTAGTAACTGCTATTCTCGTAAAATAAAACACTGAGCATCATCCGTGACCCATAATGAACATACTTACAGATTTTCTGAAAGATCGGCCTAGAAGTTTTGTCTGGAGCAAGTGGAACACATTTTGACCACGGACAGACAGACAGACTGACAGACAGCCTTTCTTTTCTTCCTTCCCATTGTAAAGTACCCCCTGTTCTATAAGAACTGGGAGTACAAAAAGGAGGGGGGGGGGCCTCAGAATGTAGGTATGGTGTCAACAGTGAAAAGGGAAAATGCAAGGGAAGTGAATAGTAGGTGGAAATAAGGGGAGGAAATGGTCACACAAGGCTGGATATAAGGCCTGTCGACACCACAGCAGTCTTTGGCAAAGTACAAAATTCTCTGAAGATCATCTTCACAGATAGTGCCTTTTCTTGGATGTTCAAAACAGAGAGAGAGAACAACTCCCAAAGAACGACATGGGGGAGGGATGGATCATCTACATAAACGGCACACATGCTGAAACATAGAAATTAGAAATATGACCACTTTTGGTTTTGACAAAAAAGCAGAAAAAAACAACTGATCAGGGTTTCAGAGTTAGAACACAACACACGCAGTCAAGTGAGTGTCCCTGACAATGGACATCTGTTCTGGGTAAACACCCAGAACTAAGGGGATGCCTGAGAATTTCGTCTAAGCAAGAAACTATCCAACCCTGAGCTTTGTCAGGGGAAAGCAGCCAAGCAGGTGCCCCATGGATACACTAGCCCCAGCTACTCTTCACCACTTTTAAGGTGCTGATGGGTAAAGAGCGCAGAACAGGTTGGGGGAGATGGCTGACCTGTCTCCAAGGTCTTTGGTACCGATAATACAGATTTACACAAATATCAAAATTCCAAACAGACCGTCATGTTGTACTGGGCCAACTCTCATACGAGTTGCAAGATTTAAATGGAGAAATGTTTCCTGCAACAGACACAGGCGTCACGAGTGCTGGCTTGAGGGCACCACTTGACACATGAACTAAGGTCATATGACTCTGTGTCCATAGCAGAAAGCTTGAAGGACAAAGAGAATGACAGTTTTGTATGCAATGGAAGAACCAAAAAATGGTGGAGTGAAGCAGCAATAGAGCACAATTCACATACATCTTAGATGAAATTCTCCATTGTGAAGGAAGGGAGAAAGTCTGAAATGAAAGCAAGCTTGAAAGGCCGCTTGAGACAGTCCATACATGCTGAAAAAACAAACTCCACAGAACTGAGCAGGAGTGTGTTCGCTCATCAAGGAAAAGGAGAAAACCAAATTATGTCCGAATATGATTCATGAAGTGAACTGCTATGGGCAATCATTCTGTCAGCCTATCCACTGATGGAGGTGTGGTTAGCTCCCTGTTCTCCCACTTTTTTTTAACTGGCAAAGTTCCAAGCCAAGTGCGAACAAGACATTTGTTTAGTCAGGTAAGTACTGGAAAAAAACACAAACAAATGCATGCACCACACACACACACACACACACACACACACACACACACGCACACTCACCTGTGACAACAGGTGAGGAACATTTGGGGCAGACCACAGGGCGCACTTTCCCTGAGTCTCCCTCTGCAGCCACAAGCATGTCCATGTAGCGGTCCAGTCCCCCCACCTCCAGCACACATGGGCAGTCAGGCATCTTGTAAAACCTGTCCACCAAACAATCGCTCTGTAAACCTCATGTCTCTGATCTATTATCTTCTCCTCTCACTTTCCTCATCTTTTTTCAGTCTGTTGCCTCCCCCTGTCTCACCTACATCTTAACAAGGGAGGCGACAATTGTACGTCCATCGAGCACAAAGCTTTTACACCCACTCCCTCCATTTACATAAGCCTGTGGATGGTCAGAAAAGGAAAATTCATATATTGACATCTACACTTTTATTTCGAACTGAATTTCTCTCAATGGTGTGTGTGTGTGTGTGTGTGTGTGTGTGTGTGTGTGTGTGTGAGTGTGTGTATGTGTGAGTGTGTGTGTGTGTGTGTGTGTGTGTGTGTGTGTGTGTGTGTGTGTGTGTGTGTGTGTGTGCGTGTGTGTGTATGCGTGTGTGTGTGTGAGTGTGTGTGTGTGTGCGTGTGTGTGTATGTGCTTGTGGATAACAGTATCACACATGCAAGCATGCATCCTTTCCAAATGCGAGTGATTTTTTTTTTTCCTGTAAGATCACCCATTTTGGGTTCCAGACCTCTCCTCCCCCCATCTCTATGAGAGTTTTCAGAACCCCCACCTCACCCCCTGTACTTTCTCTCCTGCACTCACACATCATCATCCTTGACCCCAAAACATGGCATGATGCTATGGATGTCATTATTACTTCATTTCCATTCTCCTCAAGTCATTAATCTATAAAAGAGAGAAAGAAAAAAGGATACAAAAATCATTACTCCATATTTGTCTAATCAACATTTTACATGTTAATCGGTTTGGAAAACATACTTATTTCAAGGTCTACTTTAGAGAGTGGCTATAATTTGTTGAAAACAGGTCTGTATGTTGTGTAACTATTACCAAATCATTGATAGTTTTGAAAGTGTGTACAGCTACAAGTCGTTGCTGTCTTCTTTTCAAACATATCAAGCGTGATCACAAAACTGATCAAATACACCACATGAAGTAAATGAGAAAAATACGAGTATGTCTGCATAGACAGGAGTTTCAGTGCAGCCTGCTGCTTGTGACAGTGGGAAACCAATGCAGCAGCCTTAAGTAGGGATAGTGATCAGCAGTGAACTTGTTTGGATACCCCTAGTGTTCTATTCAAGAGCAGGTTAGCAATGCCATGATTTGATTACTTCCCTTTTTTTTTTCTTAAATGTAAAAATGCCCAAATTTCAGGAATCAGTCTTGCATGATCAGAAGCAATTCATGTGTTCATTTTTAATCGGTTGTCAAACACTTAATATAGCCTATCGAGCTGACCAATCATCATCAGCCTGTAATGTAGACCTTTACACATCATTTTATCCGAGACCATCCATGGTTTTCTCTTTCTCTTTCACAGATTGTTCATTTTTAAGAGTATGGAAATAAAACGTGATCAGTCAGAACACAAAACTTTCAGAATGGCTTACTATGTGCTTGATTAGAACAAAGGCATGTCAATCCTCTGATGGCTCTTAGAACAATATTTCAACTGACTGTGCCATTGTCAAATTGGCTCTCATTTCAAGGTCAGCATTACTGTACAGTAACTCTTAATTTCTTGATATTTTTCCACTCTCTTCACAACTTTTCATTTTCAGCTCCTGACTGATCAGTAAGTGTTCATGTGCAAATGCGTTCGTTTTTTAGATGATGTATTTTTAAAATTCCATGGGGACATGACACTGACTCACGCACATTAGACCAGTAATAAATATCATATCAGCAAGTGTGGGCAGTCCTATTTCTTCATCCCCTGCATTACATACAAACTGCTTTACCTATTCCCATCCTACCCCTCTCTTCACCCCAACCCACTGGTTGGTCTTTGACATGAAGTTATGGCCGAATCATACCACCAACTGCTTTTGTAATTGAAATACAAGTAGTACTGTATAGTAAAAACCACCGACACTCAAAAAAAAAGCATATTGCTTGTTCATTCTTACCTGCCTAACATTTATTTTTTTACAAAAAGTCACAGTTCTCAGTATAAAAAAAAACATTGAAACTGCTTATGAATTAAATTGGAACCAAAACTGAAGTCAGTGTCCAGATCAGAACTGCACCTCAAAATCAGGTCAAGATTCTCTATCAAAAGGTTGAAACATTTCAGCATCCTAATCTGAACTAAACCCGAACTGTTGTCTAACTACTCTGCTATGTCAGTCACACTGTTAATTCATGCAGGTTAATCCCAAATCAACCTATTCATTCTCTAATTTTCTGTTTCAGCCACTGAGCATTTGATAAAACATTACACAAGCAGAATAACTGTTTTTCTTCTCTTGCTACCCACTCTGGAATAATGGCTCCAAGGTCCAGATCAAAATGGGACACATGGTCTGATCTAAATATTTCCACTTCAGATTTCTAGTGATACAGCCTCATTGTAACCTTTTTTGCAACAATAACAATAGAACTCTTCAACCTACCTGCAGTGAGAGGGAATCCCTTGAAAAGAAATAGAGTTTAATATAACCTGAGAGTAGTATAACTAAGAAGTATGTTTTAGAATAAATGTCATGAGAGAAATATAAGTTTGGGCAAGTTTGTTCCAAGTTGGACTGAATGGCAACTAGTTGGACTTTTGTTGTGAACTTATTTTGGGTGTTGGTTTGCATGCATTGTCTTTGTATATCTATGTGGGAGAAAATGGTTATAATCTGGGACACTGAATTGGTTATGTTGTTCACATTCAGCAACTGTTCCGGTTATTTCATTTTTGTATTGCTATGTGAAGTAAATGGTTATAATCTGGGACACTGAATTGATTATGTTGTTCACATTCAGCAACTGTTCCAGAACTTTCTGAATTGTGTTTTTGAGGAAATGATGCGGAAAGGTGAAATGGTATTTTGGGTGATATCCAGAAATTGTTTCTGATCCTTTTTGTATCGTTGTGAGGCAAACAGTAACAACATGGGGAACAGAGCTGTTGATATGATTTACCTGCTTGGACTACTACGCTTTGCAATGGTTCCTGGTACTTAATTTTTTAGCTCTTGAATAGTTCAGATTTCTCTAATGAGCATACATCTCAACTTATGAATGGATCTCTGTATAATCCCATGAGTATAGTCTCATAAATGTTGACATAGATTCATACAGTCTGAATGTCATACATAAGAGTCAGATTATACGCATCACTTGACAGTATGCTCTAGACTGCTACAAGGGCGGAAGTCGTACTTGGTAGTTTTATCAGCTCATGCCCATAAGTCTTTTTTGAATGACTGTGCTTCATAAGCATCTACAAATGTATTTTTACATGAATGTTTAGGTATGCACATGAGCAGAAATTGTGGCTGACTATTGGCAAAAACAACTGGTTATTGATGTGGTTTGTACTCATGAACCCAGTACTGGATAACATCTTTAACTCCTTACCTCCTTTCAAACCATTCAGAGCTCTTTTGTTTTATATTTTCTTATTATAATATTCCTTCTTATATCGTTTTATATTTTCTTATTATGATATTCCTTTTTTTCATATCTCCTGCACAGTCTTCTTGTATATCTCCTATTTCATTAAGACCAGTTCAAGTCATTTTAGCCAGAGTGATAAATTCTTTTTAGTAAACTAAAAGTTATCAGAACTATCTTTCAAGTACGCAAAACTGACCCTAGAACATCCAAGCCCTCCCTTACAACCAACCAGTCTTGACAGAAAAAGATCTGAGAGCTGGTGGTCATCCTCATCTATTTCAGCATCAGATCTTATGTTTGTAACATTTCAAATACTTCAGCAATGGTAAAATGTTGCTGGTGTAGTTAGCTATTTTTCAGTGCAATACTTTGTGAAGTGACACTATTGCTACCATTGTAGTCTACTTTCTTCTTCCTGATGCTGTGAGAAGTGAGGCTATTGTTGATTTTGTATTCTATTTCTGCTCCCCAATGCTGTCAGAAGTGAGGCTATTGCTGATGTTGTACTCTATTTCTGTTCCCCAATACTGTAAGAAGTGAGGCTACTGTTGATGTTGTAGTCTATTTCTGCCCCCCAATGCTGTGAGAAGTGAGGCTATTGCTGATGTTGTGGTCTATTTCTGCTCCCCAATGCTGTAAGAAGTGAGGCTATTGCTGATGTTGTAGTCTATTTCTTCTCCCAGTGCTGTCAGTAATGAGACTATTGTTGATGTTGTAGTCTATTTCTTCTCCCAATTCTGTGAGAAGTGAGGCTACTGTTGATGTTGTAGTCTATTTCTTCTCCCAATGCTGTGAGAAGTGAGGCTATTGTTGATGTTGTAGTCTATTTCTTCTCCCCAATGCTGTGAGAAGTGAGACATTTTTTTGTCGTCTCCATCTCCCCAGTGCTGAGAAGTGAGGCTATTGTTGATTTTGTATTCTATTTCTGCTCCCCAATGCTGTGAGAAATGAGGCTATTGTTGATGTTGTAGTCTATTTCTTCTCCCCAATGCTGTGAGAATGAGGCTATTGTTGATGTTGTAGTCTATTTCTTCTCCCCAATGCTGTGAGAAGTGAGGCTATTGTTGATGTTGTAGTCTATTTTCTTCTCCCAATGCTGTGAGAAGTGAGGCTATTGTTGATGTTGTACTCTATTTCTTCTCCCCAATGCTGTGAGAAGTGAGACGATTTTTTTGTCGTCTCCATCTCCCCAATGCTGTGAGAAAGTGAGGCTATTGCTGATGTTGTGGTCTATTTCTTCTCCCAACGCTGTGAGAAGTGAGGCTATTGCTGATGTTGTAGTCTATTTCTTCTTCCTAATGCTGTGAGTAATGAGACTATTGTTGATGTTGTAGTCTATTTCTTCTCCCAATGCTGTGAGAAGTGAGGCTATTGCTGATGTTGTAGTCTACTATGTTAGACTATTGTTCTTGTTGTCTACTTCTCCCCAATGCTGTGAGAAGTGAGGCTAATGCTGATGTTTGTAGTATATTTCTTCTTCCCAATGCTGTGAGAAGTGAGGCTATTGCTGATGTTGTAGGCTATTTCTTCTCCTCTGCGCTGTGAGAAGTCAGCTATATGTTGATGTTGTAGTCTATTTCTTCTCCTTTGCGCTGTGAAAAGGGAGCCATGTGTTGATGCTGTAGTCTATTTCTTCTCCTTTGCGCTGTGAGAAGTGAGCTATATGTTGATGTTGTAGTCTATTTCTTCTCCTCTGCGCTGTGAAAAGGGAGCTATATGTTGATGCTGTAGTCTATTTCTTCTCCTCTGCGCTGTGAGAAGTGAGCTATATGTTGATGCTGTAGTCTATTTCTTCTCCTCTGCGCTGTGAGAAGTCAGCTATATGTTGATGCTGTAGTCTATTTCTTCTCCTCTGCGCTGTGAGAAGTGAGCTATATGTTGATGCTGTAGTCTATTTCTTCTCCTCTGCGCTGTGAGAAGTGAGCTATATGTTGATGCTGTAGTCTATTTTTTCTCCTCTGCGCTGTGAGAAGTGAGCTATATGTTGCTGTAGTCTATTTCTTCTCCTCCGTGCTGTGAGAAGTGAGCTATATGTTGAGGTTGTGTATTTCTTCTCCTCTGCACTGTGAGAAGTGAGCTATATGTTGATGTTGTGTATTTCTTCTCCTCTGCGCTGTGAGAAGTGAGCTATATGTTGATGTTGTAGTCTATTTCTTTTCCCCAATGCTGTGAGAAATGCGGCTATTGTTGATGTTGTGGTCTATTTCTTCTCCCCAATGCTGTGAGAAATGAGGCTATTGTTGATGTTGTGGTCTATTTCTTCTCCCCAATGCTGTGAGAAATGAGGCTATTGTTGATGTTGTGGTCTATTTCTTCTCCCCAATGCTGTAGTCTATTTCTTTCCCAATGCTGTGAGAAATGAGGCTATTGTGATGTTGTAGTCTATTTCTTCTCCCCAATGCTGTGAGAAATGAGGCTATTGTTGATGTTGTAGTCTATTTCTTCTCCCCAATGCTGTGAGAAATGAGGCTATTGTTGATGTTGTAGTCCATTTCTTCTCCCCAATGCTGTGAGAAATGAGGCTATTGTTGATGTTTTGGTCTATTTCTTCTCCTCTGTGCTGTGAGAAGTGAGGCTATTGTTGATGTTGTGGTCTATTTCTTCTCCTCTGCGCTGTGAGAAGTGAGCTGTATGTTGATTTTGTGGTCTATTTCTTCTCCTCTGTGCTGTGAAAAGGGAGCTATATGTTGATGTTGTAGTCTATTTCTTCTCCTCTGTGGGAATTGAGCCTCAGACCTTGGAACCAGACTCTGATGCCTTACCCACTGAGCCACCCTGGCCCCCAAACTGACTTTTTAACATCTGTTAAAGTCCTCCGTTTCTCTCTGCCTCTACACACACACACACACACACACACACACACCGCACACGCACACACACACACACGCACACACACACACATATCTCACTTGGCATCTGACTCATCTTCATCACCAAAGAAGCACTCAAAGATGTTGGCATTGCAGTCAGGGCAGGCAGGAGGGCATGGTTTTGTGCAGCTCAGTCCACGACATTTGTAGCGTTTATTGCAAGATTCGCACCGGTGCGAACTGCTGCATGGCTGATTACATCGAGGACTGCAAAACACAGTTGCTTTTATTTGAACATGAGTGTATTTATCTACAGCAAATACGTGTCTTTTAAGATCTTGCTAATGACAGCTTTCTGCAAAGTTCGGCATGATTGTCAGTGGGGGTTTCCTCTAAGTGTATGTGTGTGTGTGTGCGTGTGTGTGTGTGTGTGTGTGTGTGTGTGTGTGTGTGTGTGTGTGTGTGTGCTGCGTGCGCACATCCATGCATTAGTGTGTGTGCGTGTGCGTGTGTGCGTGCGAACGCGCGTGTGTGTGTGTGTGTGTGTGTATGTGTGTGTGTGTGTGCGCACGCGCATGTGTGAGTGTTTCTGTGTGTGCGTGCATGTGTGCATGCGTGTGTGCATGTGTACATGTGTGTGAAATTGCCAATAAAATCCAGAGAATTCTGAAACTAATTCCAAACCCATCATCCCTCACAACCTTCAAAACCCCAGTTGTAATTACGTAGACGATTATGCTCCAGACAGTCTTCAGCCCTTTAACTCTAACCTTTACAAGAGGATTGCTGCACAAGGGAACTCACTGAATCCAATCCAACTCTGGCTGATGAAGATGAGGGAGGGAACTACATAAATTCTATGTGATTAACTTTCCTTACAACCAAAGTTACAATCACAGACAAGGTTTTTGAATTGTGATAACTGCCACTCTGGTACAACGTAAAAGTAGACACAAACAGGCGCATGCACATTCAAAGGAACACAAACACACACATAAACAGATATATAGATTATATATATGTATGTGTGTATAGATAGATAATTAGATAAACAGATATAGACAGATAAATAGATAGATTGATAGATCGATATACGTATGTATTTGTAAACACACACACAAATACATATAGATACATACATAGATTATATATATTTATATATATACATATATATATTTCTAAACACACATACATTCACACACACACACACACAAACATGCACACACACACACACACACACAAAACACACACAAACATGTACACACACACACACACACACACACACAAACACACACACACACATACACACACACACACAAACATGCACACACACACACAAACATACACACGCACACACACACACATACCGATCACACATCTCCCAGCACAGTTTGCTGCAGCGGTATTTGTTCTTGCATTTCTTGGACTGACATCGCCAGGCACATGGCTCTATGCACTCTTGGCACTTCTCCCCACACCGCCTGTTGCAGGACTTTTGACTGTGCACGCACTTAGCCTCACATTTCCTCCCACAAGGGGGACAACTCTGACATAACATAAGAAAGGCAATAAATCAGAACCAGTGTAACTAAATGATAAAACACCATCAATACAAGCATCATTATCACACAATACAGTTCCTGCAGCTTAAACGAAATTATAGTATCTAAAAACACACACATGCATTCACAGACACAGTCTGTGTGTGCATTGTGCGTGTGTGTGTTGTGTGTGTGTGTGGGGTTTGTGTCTGTGTACGTATGCGTGTTTGTGTGTGTGTGTGTATGTGTGTGTATGTGCGTGTGTGTGTCTATGTGTGTCTGTGTGTGTATGTGTGTGTGTGCGTACATACATGCAAGCTTCCATGCACGCATGTGGATGCCTTCTATCTCTTAACCATCTCATTTTTTCTTCAACTTTACCTGTGAGCACTTTCCCTTGCACTCGTGCCCGCATACCAAAATGCGTTTACAGTCCTTTCTACATGCCACATGTAGCCGACCAGCGAAGCAAGTGCCGCATTTTCCAGAGCAGGGATCTTGACAGTCCAGGATGGCACCGCATGGAATCTTGCAGCTGGCTGTTCCATCTCGCTTCTTGTAGCAGACGTCTTGGAATTCATGGCCACACACCCCTTGCACCTGTTCCCACAACAGCCAAACTAGTTCACTTGGTTCTCATAATCTGCAGTAGTCATTGAATGATTAGCTTTCACATCGCCTGTAAACCAGGTATACCACCTACAGAATGGGGCTTACAGCATAATGCAGGTATAAAATGCGTGAAAGGAGATGCATCGCAGATTGAGGGGGGATAAATCACATACAAGTACGAGTACGTTCGTTGCTACTGGGGGTATGTTGTGAACTAATGAATCCTTGCTAATAAGGCTTTAGCAAGCACTGATGGGTGGTTATATCATATGCCAGTGAGAATATATAAAAAAACTGAATTGGGGAGAGAGGTAGGTATGTCATGTTCAAATAGATGTACAGTATACACTAATTGGGCTGTCTATCATGCTCTGATGGGGTGTATCAGGTACGTCATATGTTAAGATGAAGGGTTGTTATGTATTAACAAGTTTATGCCACATACGAATATTCGTTTACTAAAGAGTGTATGTCAAGTACTAATGAAGGTGTGTCACATACTAATGGGGCTATGTCAGACACTAATAGGGGTATGTCACACATTAATGAGCGCATGTCACATACCAATGGGCATGTGACACACACTAAAAGGGGATGACTCATACTAATGGGTGCGTTTCACATACTAGTAGATGTGTCACATACTGACAATGACATACCATTCTAATAACGCTTTTTAGTACATCACATGTATTAATGAGTGTGTGTCATATATAAATGGGAATATGTCATGTACTAATGGAGATATTCACATGCTAACTGGGAAATCACCAACTGATTTTGTACATCTCAATCAGGAAAACCTTCAAAGTACGTAAGACTAAAAGGACAGCATAATGTCTGTGGCCTTCGTTTGATTCCGTCGGGGTCATCGGTATCGGCGAGTCCATGGGGGCTGTCATTGGATGGACGTGGTGGCTCCCTCCGGAGGGAGAGCTCACTCATGCTGGCTCCGCGACTAAGCAATTATTGTCGTCAGTAGGGGGCTTAGTAGGTGGTGTCCTGCGTATGTTAGATCAGAACAGGCGCCACTGAACACCACCGAAGTGACTCGGCAGCAGTGCAGTGTCTCCTTCAGCGGGTTGCCTCTTGATGACTTGACACTGACTGCTCCCTCTGGATTGCCGTTTCGGGGCTGCAGCAGAGCCGACCGGGCTGTGGCTGTGGACAGCGTGTCAGAATGAGCGGTGTGGGTGCACTGCCTCTGAGGTGGCGCAGAGGTTGGGATAGCAAAAGAAAAAAGAAAAAAAAAAAAAGGACAGCACAAGGAGGTAACCCCACACCACTGGGGGTGACACCATGGCCAGGTTTCAGCGACAGGCTCACCACCGTCACTAGGGCCCCAAAATGGTTGATGTGTTGGCTTTACTTCGCCTGAAACCTTTCTGTGATATAGTTAAATTTGTGTCTTGTTGGTTTGCTCCTTTGGCTCTCATTTGAAATGCACACAGCACAATAGGATTCAGTATCACTCACACTGATCAGGGCATTTAGTTAGGTATACACAGACTGTTCGTCAAAGGTCAAATTTAGTGGGTATATCATGTGCAGAGCTGTGGATACCATTGCAACAGGCTTTAAATGAAAATACAATCTTAACCGCCAGGGATCACAAAAGGGGGACAACTGTCCATAATCCCAATTTCCCCACCTACGTTATGAGCCAAATTTACTTCATTTTGCAGTATAGGCCTAAAGTTGCAGCAGAGGCATCGACAGCAGACTAACACGCCTTGTCCCTAAATGCAGGTATGGGAAGTGATCTGCCCTTTCCTCCTGTCCCTCCCCATTCCAAACATATGCAACATTGCAAGTGCCACTGTTCAGTTTTTAGAGCCTTTTCATTTAGACTAAAACCCCTACACTTTGTAGAATTTATAGCCGAGCCATATGACATGTGATTGCTCACCACACAAATGAAGTGTGGTTGTCTTGTGAAAAAGGTCATAATATCAATCATTTGGTCATCATTACAGTTATTCTTTAACAAACTTACTCATCCAGTCACACACCAAACAATGATACACATCCAGTCACACACTAACAATGATACACATCCAGTCACACACTGACGATACACATCCAGTCACACACTGACAACGATACACATCCAGTCACACACTGACAATGAGACACATCCAGTCACACACTGACAACGATACACATCCAGTCACACACTGACAATGAGACACATCCAGTCACACACTGACAATGATACACATCCATTCACACACTGACAATGATACGCATCCAGTCACACACTGACAATGATACACATCCAGTCACACTGACAATGATACACATCCAGTCACACAGACAATGATACACATCCAGTCACACACTGACAATGATACGCATCCAGTCACACACTGACAATGATACACATCCAGTCACACGCTGACAATGATACACATCCAGTCACACACTGACAATGATACACATCCAGTCACACACTAACAATGATACACATCCAGTCACACGCCGACAATGATACACATCCAGTCACACGCTGACAATGATACGCATCCAGTCACACGCTGACAATGATACGCATCCAGTCACACGCTGACAATGATACGCATCCAGTCACACGCTGAAAATGATACACATCCAGTCACACACTGACAACGATACACATCCAGTCACACACTGACAATGAGACACATCCAGTCACACGCTGACAATGATACACATCCAGTCACACGCTGACAATGATACACACCAGTCACACGCCAACAATGATGCACATCCAGTCACACACTGACAATGATACACATCCAGTCACACACTAACAATGATACACATCCAGTCAAACGCTGACAATGATACACATCCACTCATACAGCGACAAGGATACCTACCATCTAGTCACATACAGGGTTCCTACAGACTCCCAAGAACAAAGTTCAAGGAGTTTTCAAGGAGCGTTTATTTCATTTCAAGGCAAGAGGTGGCACGAAAATTAAACCATTGTTCTTTTAAAACTTCATTTTTTTTACATTGTTTATGTATAAAAAAAAAACAACAAACAAACAAACACGGAAAAAACATATTTGGGTGATTTCAAAGCTCTTGTGTGATTTGGGGACCACAAATGGGGGCAAAATGATGAAAAATGAAAAAAAAGGTTAATGACAAGAACTGTATTTGTATCATAGCAGACATCTTAGGCACTTGAAACATGACTTCTTGTTTTGCTGAGCTATAGTAATGCAATTACAAAAGGATTTTTATATATTGTTTTGTGAGCTATAGTAATGCAATTACAAAAGGATTTTTATATACTGTTTTGCTGAACTATAGTAAGGCAATTACAAAAGGATTTTTATATATCTAAACTGCTTCGCGTTTCATTGCTTTCGAATTATTCCAATAGAAACAGCAAATGATACCTGCTGTTCTGACTTACAAATAATATAATTGCAGGCAAAAATCATTTCTCATCAAAAGAAAAAAAAATACCAAGCTAGCTAGTCTGGATCCAGAGATATTGTACTCCTTGCACATCAACCGTTGTTGAAAAAAAAAAGTGATTTTGAGAAAACAGCGTTTGAGAATAAAGAAGTTAAGCAATTTTCACACACACCTCCTTCAAATAAAGTCATTTTTTACTAAAAAAAAAAAAAAGTGAAAATAGATAAAAGGAACACCACAGATGGTTTCAAAAGACTTTCTTGAGCACAAAAACCCAAAACACGATTTTTGGAAGAAAATGGTCAAATTTTTGTGCCACCTCTCCCCTTAAGGCTACACTACTTGTGTAAAAACTGAAGAAAGAAATGGCAGTTTGATTTTTCTGCGTTTAGGTTGATGACAAAAATTATTTTGAAACAAATTTTTACAAACATAATCGCGATCCTGGATTGTCGTCGGCGATTTGACCAAGGGAGATAATTTGCAACTTCCATCAATTTTGATGAAGTTACAAATTATCTCCCTTGGTAAAGTTGCAGACTATCCAGGATCACGACAATGTTTGTAAAAATTTGTTTTAAAATAGTTTTTCATTAACTTGAACGCAGAAAAATCAAACTGCCATTTCTTTTTGCCACATTAAAGATTTTTGGTGCCAATGGCTTGATTTTCAAAGGTTTTCAAAGAGGTTTGGCCAACAGAACCACATTTTATTGCTTTTCAAAGGTTTTCAAGGTCTTGAAATTCCCTGTCAGAATTCAAGGAGTTTCAAGGAGCGTACGAACTCTGCACATACTTTGACAACGCACAGAGACACAGACACAGACAGACACATAAATGAAAGTGACAGCCAGTTCACTTGGTACATGAGGAGGGGGAAGGAGCTATAAACACAAAACCACCCACATGACTCTCCATCCCTGATCTTGCACACCCAAAACACACATACATATAAAAACAGTACCATTACCACTGTCTACCCCCTATCCCCCCCCCCCCTCCCTCCCCCTGCCACCGCGGAAAAAGACGCATTCTACCCCAATATTCTTCTCAATACTGATGGTTCCACAGACCTTTTCCAGTTCAAGACATTTTGTAGTACACACCAAGCCACATTTGGCTTGACAGCGATGGCCACAGGGGAGCGTAAGCTCACACTGCTCCTGACATGGCCAACACATCTTGCCACACTCTTTCCGGCATGGATGGTCAAAGGGGCACTGTTTTTCACACTTCTCCTGGCATGGGGGGCATGGCTGCTGCCAGCAAAGGCCACTGCAGTGGTGCCCTGAGGGACAGCGGCGAACGCATGGCTTGGTACAGGGCTGGTTGTGCAGGTCAACGGAGCTGTGGCACACTTCATCACATGTGTGGCCACACTCTCGGCGATAGTCACATCTGGAATGCAAACACATCCTAATATATTTACAGACAATCCACGAAAGTTACAGTGGAACCTCTCAACAGCCATCTCCAGAGAGACTTATGGGTTTCAATAGTTCAATTACCAAGCTTTTCTTTTCTTTATATATATGTATTGCATAACAAACCTTAAAGTCAATTCTATGAAGCCTCAGACCAACTCATGAAAATGGGATACAGTTTAAAACAAAAGGTGTTAAAATAAAACTCTTCAATTCCAAATCATGCTGAAAAAAATTTAGTGGTAAGTTTGGTAAGCGTGTGTCTTTGTGTTGTCGATGTTTATGACTGACCATTGTAGCCACTCCTCTGCATTGTAATGACCCTGTTGCCCATCCAAATGTTGAGGCCGACTCACCACGTCTTGATCATCAAGCCATTGCCACTTCAGTTGGAATGCATTTTAGATATGTTTATGTTGTGTACTGCCATCTGAGTGGTGGACTTAGCAGTGCCTAGGTCAGTCAATCATCGACAGTCCTGTTCAATGCACTGTCCTCTGCTACTCTGAATTACTGTTTTTGTCAGTCATACCTGACATAAGCTAAAAAATAAAAAAAAAAGAAACCGTACACCTTTTTTGGCTCACTCTGAAATGAACCATAAATTGTGTCAGAAAAGAAAAACTTCAGTTAACGGCTTAAAACACCATGTCTTAATATTTCACCCTTCCAAGCGTCTGGAAATAAAATATAGTCTCCCCTGATGGACAGATTGGCAGTAAAGAACAATGGAGAACAGGCAGATGGGTCGGATGGGGGGGGGGGGGGGGGGGGGGGGGTGAGGGGGAAGGGATGGGTGGGAGTAAGAGATGGGTGGGGTAAGAGATGGTTGGGGGTGGGGAATCAGAAACCTGGGCCCCCACACTGACTGTCTAACTAACCAGCTACAACTGTTAATCCAGCCCTCCCTCTCTGTTCCTCACCTCTCAGAGCAGCTGCCATTTCTACACTTCTCTTCAATGTCAGTGTGGCAAGAGACAGGGGTAATGCGGTCATGATCTCGGCAGTACAGTGGCAGAGCTGTCCCCAGATGGCCAGACTTTTCTGCCTTGTCCAGAATGGGTTTCCAGCACTCTGGAGAAGCCTTGGAAAGCATGCTGCAGTCCCCAATGACAAACATGCCTAAATATGCCACAGACAGATAAGGACCAAGTCAGAGCAAAAATCAATCACCATTTATACAAACATGCACACTTTTATTTTCTGGTAGGGGGTATTTAGTTTTTGCTTTTCTTTGTTTTGTTTTTCACTGCTGATTATTTTGACCAATTCACACATACAAATAGGCCACAAGCCAGCTAGGCCTCCCATGCACTCCCCTCCCCCCCCCCCCCCCCCCCCCCCCCCCCCACCCAGGGGATCCCAGGGTCCTGGGTTCAACCCCTGCATTAGCCAGCCAGGTCACATGAGACTGTCTCTTCAGCATCAACACCTGGTTATATGCCAATCTCCTTCATTTAGACAGCCAGGTCACATGCCAACTTCCTCCATTAGCCAGCCAGGTCACATGCCAACCTCCTCCATTAGCCAGCCAGGTCACATGCCAACCTCCTCCATTAGCCAGCCTGTTCACATGCCAACCTCCTCCATTAGCCAGCATGTTCACATGCCAACCTCCTCCATTAGCCAGCATGTTCACATGCCAACCTCCTCCATTAGCCAGCATGTTCACATGCCAACCTCCTCCATTAGCCAGCCAGGTCAATGCCAACCTCCTCCATTAGCCAGCCAGGTCAATGCCAACCTCCTCCATTAGCCAGCCAGGTCACATGCCAACCTCCTCCATTAGCCAGCCAGGTCACATGCCAACCTCCTCCATTAGCCAGCCAGGTCACATGCCAACCTCCTCCATTAGCCAGCCAGGTCACATGCCAACTCCTTCATTAGCCAGCCAGCCTCCTCCATTAGCCAGCCTGTTCACATGCCGACCTCATCCATTAGCCAGCCTGTTCACATGCCAACCTCCTTCATTAGCCAGCCACGTCACATGCCAACCTGCTTCCAGTCTGGGTGGCACTTTCAGTGTTAAAAAAAACAAACCCTGTAGGCCATTGCATGAGTGCACGGATGATGCAACATAACAAATAAGCACAGTGGAGTTGTGTTTACAGACCGTCCCTACAGATACCATGTGGCTGGCTACCCTAACTCTGTACCTCATACACTATGCTGATCATGCCTGAACTGTGCTCATGAATGGCAGAAAACTGTCTCTCGCACTAACCACATTGGAAAAGCCATAACAAGAAATGAGAAGCTTTCCAAGGCTGAGACAATGTTTAATTTCACTTCCAGACAGAGCAATAATGATGGCAAAGTTGTAAGTCAGGGATCGCGCTAACGCAAAAATCACGCGTATTTCACGTATTTCACTGATCTGCGTACGCAATTTTTGACTTGCAATGCGTAAGTTGTATGCAAAAAGTCTTGGTCTATTGGCAGCGAAATAAAGGAACAGGTGTTGGCGTCTGAAGTAGTGACTCTCTCACTGCCTCACTATGTCCCGTTTCATTTTTGTGTTTTTTGCGCCCACTGGCAAAGAAGAATCTGGATACTGCGACAGCTAATAATGCGCTGCAGCGATCATAAAACAGACTATAGATAGTGTCGGACGTGCAGGCTGTGACGTCATGTGTGTCGTCAGTTTAGATCCCGTGAATCTGCCGTCATTCTTTCCCGCCATCGCCCCAGTTTATGGAAAACAATGGCAGAGAAAAAGCAGCAATCCCTTTCGCGTTTCTTTTCACAGAAAAGGCCACTGGATCAGAGTGTTTCAGAATCACCAACTCCTTCCTCAGAAATCAAACCTTCCACGTCTTCAGCAGAAGTGGAGCATTCAGGGTTTGTTTGACCTTGACGAGATCGTTTTTTTTTTTTTTTCCAGTTCACGTATCTCTATGACTTTGGTGCGGACGCAGAATCAGGCCAGTCGTACACATTTTTTCAGCTGGTCTGCGTATGACGTACGCAACCGACAAAAAACCTAGCGCAATCCATGGTAAGCGTGTTGTTCATTTAATGTTTGTGATCAAATTCGCGGACCAGAATTTCATAGCTGTCTCATGGATGGTCATGACATTTGCTCAGCATTTCATGCTTGAAAACAAGCAACATGGTGACAACCTCAACAAGTATTTGATGTATATATGTCTAAATGAATCATCACAGTGACACAACAGTCAATCAACTTCTCTAACTTCAGCAATCATCTTTTTTTTTGTTTTTTTTTCATTTCTTATTAGACACTGATGGCTTGTTGCTGACAAGTGCTTTAGATGACAGAAAGCTAAAAAAAAAAAAAAAGAAAAAAAAGAAAAAAAAAAGGAAATTCAACCCATTATTCTAGAACTTCATTAGATTCAAATTCACTTAAAACTTTACATAAAGTAACAGTCGAACATTTTCATGTGATCTTCCAGTTCCTGAAATCAGCATCTGTAGTGTGACACAATTTGCAGACAACTTACCTGGCCAATCACAAGACACTGGTTGGTGTTAATGCATGCTTAGATCTACACATTTTGGACATTTTTGAATTTCCACTTATGAAAGAGTGCAGCAACTGGAGCCAACACTGTGAAAGTAAGAGTTTAATGGTGGGTTTGAAAATGGTTATAAATGCATGTCTCATAGACAGTGAACCTCAGGGTTCTCCCCAAGAAACAAAGAAGAAGCATACAAGGAATCATAATGTTCTTTCTTACTTTCTTTCAGAGTTTCTCTTTTGCCTTCTTTCTATCTCTTGCTTCTTTTTCAAAAGTTAGGAAGGCACTGGAGGAAGTGATGACACTGTAGTCTTATTTCAAATGAGTGAAAATACTTGGAAATCAAAAGGGTGTGAAACCATGCTTACCTTCTTTGGCTCTGCTCAGTGCCACACAGACACGGTTGTCCTCTTTCAGATAGCCAATGTTCTTCCGCTTGTTGCTGCGCACTAAAGACAGAAGAATGATTCGGCTCTCTTCACCCTGGAAGTTATCCACAGCTGTTACTCGAGCTCCCATAACTTTCTGAGCTGGCCGTTTGGGGCGTCCCCGTCTGTGACATGTTTCCGGAGTTTCTATTGGTGGAGGCAATCTGGTGTCTTTCTCCTTCTGTGAAAGATCAGAAAAAAGGGTCAGGCAAAACTATGAAGATACGATCTTTGGTCATATGTTTACTTTGGTTTTATGAGTACTGCAATGATGTCAAAACTAACTGATTTCAGGCTGTATATATATCCTTACATACCAAAGTTATATGTATATTTATATATATATATATATCCTTATATACCAAAGTTTGGGGACACTGAAAATAGCACTAAATTCAAAGGAAATATGACCCAATCAAAATGTCTTTCCCCCCAGATATCCATATTTAAAATAAGAAACCCAAAACGTCCATTGTAACAACTGACCATGTGTGTGTTGCTCTAAGACACTGGGAGTACACAACAACAGAATCCCAGTCAAGATTTCTTGTCAGGTGCCCTCTGCGTGTTAGATAGTCTTTTTCAACAAATATTAACGTCAACAGAAAGTCCATTTGTAAGCTCCTTTAGTAATTTCAATATTCATTATTCAAATGACCATAACATATTCATTATTCAAATTACCATAATATATTACTGACTGAAAGGAAAGATCAAAGACTTTTAGCCGGCATCAGATGAAATATATCTCCTAACCTTTCGCTCATTTTCATTAGTTCATTCACCAAACTATGATACACTGATGACTCTAGCTCTACAAGCTTCCACTCAAATGACTAGATCAATGCTGTTCCATGTTTTATTTTGTATTTTCAAAAGCATCGGTATGACTATTTATCCTTACTTCTTAAGATTACAAAATAAATTTCACTTCTTAAATCTGGTTCACAACTCCTTTTCTTGCTTTTCCCAACCTACATACCTTCTTGTGCCCCCTCCCCCCCCCCCCCCCCCTCTCTCTCTCTCTCTCGCAGACATTATTAGGTAGGTATCCAAGGTCTGACCAGCCCATTGGGCTAATGTGCAGGTCATACATCTGCTAATCTGAATCCATGAGGCCCTTGTTTTAAATCCTTTCACTTTACTTATTAATTCATTTATTCATCAACGTAAGCCCTGTTCAGTGTGGTCTCTAAACTTGGCGAATATGGTGTGGTGTACATGGACTCGTCCGTACACTGTGACACCTCCTTGATGAAATTGAAACTAAAACAGTTTGAAACATCTCTCTCTCATGCTAATACAAGAGAAAAGAGGGTAAACTGAATGAATGTGTTTTACGGTTCTTTTTTTTTTCTAACTGTGAAGCTTACAAAACACTGGTCAGTTGCAGGTGAGTAAAATGTTGATGTAGGAGAGACTGCGCCGGAAGTTTGAAATTCCCAAAGTGGGACCCTGTCTTTTCTTCTAGCGGGCACAGTGGTTCATCTCCAAATGCTTCTCTTCAAAAGAGTGCACCCCATGTCATCTGCAAAGAGCCAGGTGCTCTGATTTGCTGCTGGGGAGTTCCCCAGACAACGATCCAGATGTTGTATACCTTTACTGAAGCCTTCAGGTGGGTTTTCTTGTACCTGATGCCTGCTGACAGATTATCCTTGGCAGGCAGCTATCTTCCATCCCAAATACCTGTCTCACTCATCATAACCAAGTCTTCATGAAGAGGCACTCAATGCCTGGGGACTTTGGGTGCATTCCATCTCACGTACCACTCACAATGAAACATTTTCTTTCGGAGTGTTGGGACTTCCATGATGTGAGACATGAAACATTTTACAGCAGACTCCATGAAAATGTTGTTCAGGGATGTTACACCTGAGGTGATCTTTGAATTTTTGAAAGAGATTAACAAACATTTTTCATCTGATCTGAGATTTTAGAGTATAAAGATTTTTAACAAAATTTCCGGTGTGTTTTTAGAAGGTGAATTTTAAACGGTCGTGTGGATGAATGATGTATGAGTTGACTTTAACATGGTGACAGCCCTGATATGGCCCTTTGCAGTCGGCTGGGCTATAAGCATCATTACCTATCCTTACCCGCCTGGGGACTGGGTGGATCAAAGATGATCAGTCTTGCAGATTCTGCCCTCCCATGATTTTGTGGAATCATGAAACTAGTTCAGATGCTATACTATGTCCAAACCTTACAGTCATAAGGTACAGTACATTCACACATATTACAGCATAACAACAGATAGAAAATGAGTGCTTAAATGAACTAAATAATGAACAATTAAAATCTGATTACGTTACAAACATATGATATGGACCAAATACGTTGTGTATCATCGCACAGCAGAATAACTTTGACTGAAAAGTCTTTCACATTAATCAAATTATTATATATACATTGTGTATCTAGATGCTGGTGTGTATTTCTTTTGGAAGGCAGTAACAGAAGGAAAGGGAAGAGGGATGGGGAGGGGGGCACCAGACATATTTGATTTTTTCTTTGAAAAGAAGAAATATTGCAAGAGTCTCTTCATAATTCAAGCCGATATTCTTGTGAAATTGTTCTCATGTAATTCTTTTATATGCACTGTGTTATTCACATGATTTTTGTTAATGGCTACCATCCACCTCTTTGATGAGAGCTCTGAGCAGCAGCACTTGGTCCTTGTACGTGGCCAGGACTGTGATGTCCTTTTCACTGTAACCTTGAAGGCGTAGATACAGGTACAGTGATGCCAAGAATTTTGCCTCGTGCGTGTTGCGCTTGCTCCTGGACTCTTCTACCATGTCCTCTGGTTGATCGTGTGTTAAGAAGAAGATGTTGACCTTGACCCCTTTGACCCCAGGATAGGAGCAGACGCTGGGGTGGTTGTTCAGCTCTGGGTAGATTGTGGGCACCAGAAGGGCGGAGATGCTAGGATGCATCCTGTCACAAACATGACCATAATGACAAACACCAGAAGGGCGGAGATGTTAGGCTGCATCCTGTCACAAACATGACCATGATGACAGGCACCAGAAGGGCGGAGATGTTAGGCTGCATCCTGTCACAAACATGACCATGATGACAGGCACCAGAAGGGCGGAGATGTTAGGCTGCATCCTGTCACATACATGACCATGATGACAAACACCAGAAGGGCGGAGATGTCAGGCTGCATCCTGTCACAAACATGACCATGATGACAGACACCAGAAGGGCAGAGATGTCAGGCTGCATCCTGTCACAAACATGACCATGATGACAGGCACAGAAAAAAGACCTTTGCACTACCTTTAACAGATGACGTTTCTGACTACACAGACGCAATCGTGCAGGCTGCCCAAGACCCACATATTTTGTAGAGGCTCTTCCGTGCTGATCCCTATTGCTTATTCTTATTCAGATCACTCGGGTCTTGTAAGACCCACACCTGATAAAGACCAGTTCAGCAGCTTATTCCTCACCCAATGGCATGGGTCATGTGCATCTCATTAAAAAGTATGGGTCCTGGGGAACCGCAACTAATTACACTGATAATTGACTGTGCCCATACACAAACTTTCTGTAACCAACGGCTTTTGAGCTTATTGACAAACTCCTAAGATTTCGCGAGCATAGCTTTATCCGTTCATAAGATATGACGTTTTTATCAAGTCACTGGGTCATGGAAGACCTAGGAAGCATGGTAAAGATTAAACAAATGCACACATCCACAGACACACTTTTTTTTTTGTTGTTGTCAATTTGTATGGAGTGTGACTGACAAAAAGCGGAAAGTGACAGTGATAGAAACACTACATGTAGGATGATTGTGGATGATCCAGCAACACTGGGGCCACAAAAATGACAATATAACTCAGAATAGCTCAGATGGTAGAGCGCCAGACTTTCTAATTTGGTGATCCTGGGTTGCGAGTTCGAGTATCCACCGGGCCGTTTCAGTACAGTGGGATTTTTCCCTTCAAGTTAACAATGGTTCTGACTCCATTTCCTAAACAGTCCTTCGAATGAGACAATAAACCAAGGTTCCATGTGTGAACATAACATCTTGCACACACGTAAAATCCCATCACCACCTTTCAGAAGAGAAGGCCAGTTTGGCTCTTGGTATGGATGACACATTACACACAGCATGCACTCTGCATGAAAAATCGAAAGAATGAAAGAGTTGTTAAACTGAATGAACGCTATTGACTGAATGACATGGGAAACGACTGATTAAGTGCCAGCAGGCAGCTCTTCAGTCGGCTCTACCCAGGAAGGCAGCCCATAGTGTAAAAAAAGAATGCGGATTGTAAAGCGCTTACAGCTTGGTCTCTGGCAGGGGATAGGTGCTATATAAGTACTCTCTTTAAAATATTCGTATATGCCATATGAACAGGTTTGAAATGGATTCCAACATGTGTGATAATGACTCAGGTGACCCATATGGTGAATGGGCATGGGACTGAAATGGATTCCAACGTGTGTGATAATGACTTAGGTGACCCACATGGTGAATGGGCACATGACTGAAATGGATTCCAACGTGTGTGATAATGACTTAGGTGACCCATATGGTGAATGGGCATGGGACTGAAATGGATTCCAAAGTGTGTGATAATGACTTAGGTGACCCACATGGTGAATGGGCACATGACTGAAATGGATTCCAAAGTGTTTGATGACTTAGGCGACCCATATGGTGAATGGGCATGGGACTGAAATGGATTCCAACATGTGTGATAATGACTTAGGTGACCCACATGGTGAATGGGCATGGGACTGAAATGGATTCCAACGTGTGTGATAATGACTTAGGTGACCCACATGGTGAATGGGCAATAGGCATGGGTGTGCTGAGCTGACAGGTGAAGGTGGCTGGTAAGTGACCACAAGGGCCAGTCACAAACATCAGCAACACACAAACACCTACACGTCAAACTACATTCACTTCCGGATTTTCATACACAAATTTGGAATAATCCCGGCTTGTTTCCGGAACGTAATTTTGTTTAAAACAGATCCCCAGTTTGTCCCATGTCTTAGAAAATCAATCTAGTAATACCTGTAGCCTTTTGCTCAAAACAGTATGTGGATAAAAGGTTAAGCACTGATAGTGATCAAATAGAAATGTCTTTATAGATTTTTTTTTTTTATTCATACACTATTATTCAACGTTGTGACATTATCCAGTGGCATCTGAAAGTAAATTTGTCTGCTGGTCATAAGTAAAAAAAATGTCAAAAAACCATCGTTTCTAACCAAATTTCTGATTACAAATTGCAATCTTCCACATGCATCGACAAACAGCCAGCATTTTTATCAATTAACCATGTCTCTAATAACAAAAAACAATCTTTCACACATATCTCCAAGCTACCAGTATTTCTGGTCGATCAACCACATCTCTAATTTCAAACAGCAATCTTTTCAAATCAATCGACATATTTCTATAGCAACTACTTTGATTGAGAAAAGCAGAAGATATATAAATATAAGTAAACAGATTAAGGTGGGAAGTGTAAATAAAAAAACAAAATCACAGGGAAGGATTACAAATCTGAGAAAACATGGACACATTTCGAAAACACTTAAAAAGACAAAAACATAGGAAAATGTTGGAAGAGAATAAGAGAAGAGCAGAAAAAGAAATGTACAGAAGGTAGGAAAAAAAACGGAGTGAAAAAAGTAGAAAATAACAAAAAGTTGAGCAATCTGAATGTACCAGTCCTATGCTACACACTAACTTATACTGCACACAGTCACTAACTTGTGCAATACATTAACTTATATTGTACACAGTCATTAACCTATGCAACACACTAACTTATACTGCACACAGTCACTAACCTATGCTACACATTAACTTATACTGCACACAGTCACTGACCTATGTTACACACTAACTTAAATTGTAGACAGTCACTAACCTATACTACACACTAACTTAAATTGTAGACAGACTAACCTATGCTACACACTAACTTATACTGCACACAGTCACTAACTTATGCTACACACTAACTTATACTGCACAGTCACTAACTTATGCTACACACGAACTTATACTGCACACAGTCACTAACTTATGCTACACACTAACTTATACTGCACACAGTCACTAACTTATACTGCACACAGTCACTAACTTATGCAACACACCAGCCGCCGTGGCGAAGTGGTTAGCATCGCGGATTCCTGGCTGGGAGGTCGTGGGTTCGAATCCCATCAGAGTCATGTGGGTTTTTCTGCCCCGACCGGCTCCTACCCAGAGCTGAGTTTGCTGTGGACTCAGTTGGGAAGACTGGGACCACACAGTCGAGTTTCATCCACTTAATGGATGCGTTTCTGAGAGTGTTGCTCAAATTTCCTGACCAACACTGCTGGTGCCTGTATCTCTCGGGCCTGGTTGACGCCAGGATATATTATGAAAGGAAGCGTAGAGTACAGCCCTGCCATGTAGTCTCAGACCAGAATGGAATTCCGTAGCATCATCTTAATCATCCTCATTCTCATCGATCAGCATAAAAAAAAAGTCTCAAATTCTGTGGCCCTTCATGCCCTGCTCTCATGGTGACCTCAATTTCGATGTCCTCTCCATGTCTGTGGCCTTGGTTTGGTTCTGTCGGGGTCACCGGTATCGGCGAGTCCATGGGGCTGTCGTTGGACGGACGTGGTGGCGCCCTCCGGAGGGAGAGCTCACTCACGCCGGCTCCGCGACTAAGCAATTATTGTTGTCAGTAGGGGGCTTAGTAGGTGGTGTCCTGCGTATGTTAGATCAGAACAGGCGCCACTGAACACCACTGAAGTGACTCAGCAGCAGTGCAGTGTCTCCTCCGGTGGGTTGCCTCTTGACGACTTGACATTGACTGCTTCCTGTGGATTGCCGGTGCCAGGGCTGCGGCGGGGCCAACCGGGCTGTGGCTGGGGTGTCGGAATGAGCGGCGTGGGTGCACTGCCTCTGAGGTGGCGCAGAGGTTGGGACAGCAACAACAACAACAACAACAACAAAAAAAATAACTTATGCAACACACTAACTTATACTGCACACAGTCACTAACTTATGTTACACACTAACTTATAATGCACACAGTCACTATCTTATGCAACACACTAACTTATACTGCACACAGTCACTAACCTATGCTACACACTAACTTACACTGCACACAGTCACTAACCTATGCTGCAAAGCCAGCCGCTGAAAAGGCACCCCTGCTCGGCACAGGCGTTCAAAGAGGGAGATGTCGATGTGGTGGCGCCCACGACTGGCGGTGAGGTCATAGTTGGTGTAGGAGGGGCGAAGCTGTTGATGGTCACCAATCATGATCAGGTGCTGACAGGCCGGTGACAGGGACGACAGTAGGTGAGCCTCAGGTACCTGGTCACACAACCAAGTCAGTCCATCACCACAACATGCAACTTCCGCTGGACAGGCACAGAGTCCATCTTTAAAAGAAAACACAGGAGCAGTTTTCATAATTCTGTAGAGGTATATTACATTCTTGTATTATCACAACAGATTTTGCTACTTACTTGTGGGGGAAAACATGTCACCACAGTATGGTGCCAACATTTTATCCCTTCATCATTCTGTAGAGGTATTTCATATTGCTGTGTTATCACAACAGACTTTTACAATTTACTTGTGGGGGAAAAACATGTCACCACAGTAAGGTGCCAACATTTTATCCCTTCTGTCTGCATGAGTTTTTATGTACCTATCAAAGAGGAATTTGTCACATTTGAAAAAAAAAAAAACAAAAAAAAAAAACCTCCCTTTACAGCATGGTTTCGTATGTGTACAATAAGTGCAAGTGCAGAAGGGACTTCGATTTACTGCCTCATTCAAAAGACTGACAACCATGACTTAAGGTTTAGAGGAAACGGGAAGAATAAACAAACAAAAAGGTGTGAGAGCTACACCTAAACCTAGACGTGGACCTAACTTTCTCGTGTTTCCTCTGTGACAGCATTACCCGCTGCTTCATCTTTCCCCCACTGGAACACTGGAGAAGGGAAACAAATGACACATACCATTTTTTTCTCTAAAATAACAGCATTACTGGACCAATTACAAATTCTATATCTCAAGGAAAAAATGTGATTCTTGGGGGTCCCAAAGCTGAATATAATGTCATATTCTAAGAAATGGTACTGAATTTCACAAATCTATAAAGTGACAGTTTGTTTTAATGCCCACGAGTTTGTCACTGCCAACAAACTGAACTCGTCTTGCTAACAGGCTGGTGAATGATTTGTATCTCAAAACAGTAACTTAGTACGGATATTAAAGGGAAAATACTTTACTTACCATTCTAAACCAAAGTCAATCCAGAGTGGGTTAGCAAGTTTCTCTTGTGTGGGTCTGTCTTGTATTGAGAGCAGGTCATCGCAGAAAGACTTTCTGCTGTAAATTCTAACCGTGTTCAGCGGCTGGATAATTTTCGGAATGCACAAGTTTTCAGAACAAGTTGGTGGATGAACAAATAACTCACTAAGAAAGTGACATTACCATGAATAAGTACATTTTGAAGAGTGTAAGTGAATGAGTGAGTCAGTGAGAGTTAAATCACCTAATCAATTTACATGAAGATGAATGACTACTTGGATAAACAATGAGGAAACAAATTTATGAACTGAGGTCATGATGATGAATGACTGCTTAGATAAACAATGAGGAAACAAATTTATGAATTGACTCAATGGTAGATTTGCTTATGTGTTGTGATACCACTTACTAAGTCATTTATCTTACCACATCAACAGATACAGACACTCTGTGTGTGTGTGTGTGTGTGTGTGTGTGTGTGTGTGTGTGTGTGTGTGTGTGTACATGCATGCGTGCATGTATGCGCGTGTGTGTGTGTGTGTGTGTGTGTGTGTGTGTGTGTGACAGAGAGACAGGCAGAGAGAAAGAGAGAGAGAGAGGTCACTGTTACGATGTACTTGTGTAGGTGTACCTTTGTGCATAACATCCACTTACCTGCGCTGCTTCCTCCACCAGAATGATGCGAGGCCGAAGCTCATGTAGCACAGCTGCATGTCGCGCTGCTCCAGTTGTTGTCATGGCAACAACTCTGGCTTTCTTCATAATGTGGAGATCAGTAATGTGGCGGAGTTCTTTCGTTCGTTTGGACACCTCGCTGAATCTATTCTCCTCCAACTGTCGCCGATCTTGCAGGGGCGCAAGCAGTTTATTCAACCAGAAGCGATACAGCCTCCATCTTTGTTGGACTTCCAAACGCCATATGTCTGCAACTTTTTCTGCATCTTCTTTTGTCATTATATCATTGTTGTTGACTTCATACTCAATTTTTGATAGTACTCTTTGGAGAAAAGAAACTGAAAAATGTTTGATCATATGCTCAGGAAACAGCCAAGAGCTGAACTTTGCTACTTTACTAATAAGCATGACATGTGTTTCTCCCTCTCTGAAATCGCTGTCATAATCAAGTTCACCCTCCTCTCGTGTCATTTCATGTTCTTGAGGGGTGGAGGTACTTGGATGCTCCCTTTCCACAGACTCACTCTCTTCCTCAGAAGAGCCTTCTGTGTACAGCCTTCGCTCCTGCTCCAGTTCCAAGTCCATTTCATCTTCGTACTCCATCAGTTCCTTATCATTGATGGACACTTTACTGACCTCACTTTCCATTCCCTCTTTGGCTGTGTTGCCATCATCAACATCCATAATATTGTCAGATTTATCAGCACAGACTGACCGATTTCTGGATTTGATTTCTGAACTGCTCCCTGTGACCTGACTGTCTGAACTGTCAGCCTGCCTTTGTTTCCCTCTCCATTTACACTTCCTTTCTTCTCTTCTGTTCTTTTCCAATGAGGATCCATGAAAGGAGTCATTTTGGTTCAGTGATTGTCCAAAGTCATCTCTGTCCAAGCACAGCCACATCACCATTGGATCAGCTCTCTTCCCACACTTGCTGGCCAAACTTTGATAATGAGCATGAGCCATGGCGCCTTCCCTCCACAAGTGATCCGGATGGACTACCCCACCTTTATAACACTGAATTTGCTGGTCAAGCAGTTCTCTTGAGTCCCTGAATTCATCCAGCATTCGTTTTTCATTGCTCAAATCCATCATATCCATTCTTGTGGTCTGTCGCAGCCTGGTAATGTTATGTTCAGTCAGCATTTCTTGTTCTGATCGTGACCCAACACGAACCACATGATGACAGGGCTTTCGTGAAAGGACGGGCAGGCGGAGGAGTTCAGAGAGAAACTGGTCCAAGGCATGGTTTGTGTAACTCAGCAACAACAGAGGGGTCTTTTCCAGCAAACCATTCTTGTCTCTTCTCCACAGATGTGTATTTTCTAACAACAGTTCAGCAATCCTTATCCCAAGAGTTGTCTTACCTGTTCCTGGTGGTCCTTGGATCAGCGCCACTTCATGGGTGAGTGCAAGACGCAGAGCAGCATACTGTGAATCATCAAGGCCAAGTTCAGCAGCCGCTGGCCATGAGCCTGGTTCAGAGACTCTGTTGTCAGTGTACTTTTCCTCAAACAGCTCTCTCTGTTCTGCTCTATCTTGAATCAGTTTCCTTTCACGCTCCTCCAGCTGCCTCTGGGATTCGTCACTGCAGTCTGATTCAGTTCCAGACTGTACTCTTTTGAAACAGGACAAGGTACAAAAGGCCAAAGTCTGGAACGGGAGTTGTTTCAGAAGGTAGTATTCCTCTTCATTTAGAGAGTACTTCATCATGCACTTAAAGGACACCTGGCCAGATGAAGCTTCATGGTATCGGGGTGCTGACATGGTCTTGTTCATCTGAAGAAGCTGTTTCTTGAATGGCAGGGAGCTTTGGCGTGTTGCCAGGCGACTGTGGAGGGTTTTGAGGGACTGCAGAGAATGAACATAGGCCTCGTAGAAGGCAGTGCTTTCCAGCATGATGGCAGAGCGACCTTTAAGGTTATTCACAGTGGCCTGCAGCATCTCTTTCTCCTCCAGACCTTGGGACTTCTCTGAGTGACCTTCATCATCTTCTGTCTGAGCCAGTCCATGAGATCTTGGCTGGACCACTTCTCTGCCACTCTCATCCCCCTGGACATCAAGCAGGTGAATGTTGAGAACACCTTGATCTCTGAGTGTTTCCACTTCTCTGTTACTGACGACAGCATAGATAACAGACTGAAACTCATCATGTGACAGACACACAAGAGACCCATAAATGAGTCTTGAACTGAAGTTTCTGAATCGTGACACGTCAATCTGTATGGTGACATCAATGCCTGTGTCATTTGACAGGGCAGTGTCCAGTACTTTCACATTTTCATAGAGCCTGACATCTTGATTCCAAAACTTTTCTTTCTTCTTATGAAGATGTTTCTTCCCATATTTGGCATACTTGATGTAGTCTTGAATGCCCTTGCACAGTGGACCAATAAAATCCTCACGAAAGGACAAGAACATATAGCCGATATACTCCGTGGCTGAAGAAAACGGTTCTGACACATTTCTGGGAACAAGACCTGTGTGGCACCTGCTTCTTATGTCACTGATGTTTGGTAGTATGGGAACCAGGTAGTCACCATCACCTTCAGCAGAATCAGATCCACTTTTGCATTCACTGTTGCCAGTGGACCCAGGTTGAAAATATGTGTCTTCAATGCTGTGTGCTCTTTCCATCAATGATTTTGACAGGTCTTCTCCTTTCACAACAATCCTCTCTGTCCTCAACACTGCTTGCAAGGAACCAAGAAGCACCACTGTGTCCTCTCTGAACAGGATGTGTGCTTCTGTCATTGCTTTCACAAGGTCCAGCAAATGTCCTGTTACTGTTGTGTCATGTTCATCAGGGCTACGGTATCTTGTTGACATCAATGACTTGACCATGCTAATAACAGGTCTGGACTCAAAGAAGCCACAGTTCTTCAACATGCCCATTATCTGACAGCGACAGCTGCCACAAAGCATTGAAGATTCCAGGAAAGCTACACGAAGTAAAGAAATCAATCTGTCAGTTATGTCATGATTTCTCATGTGAAATTCCATTAATGCCTGTGTCAGATGATTTCCATTCTGAGCCAAAAACATGCACAGGTTGTCTGGATCCCACTCTCCTGGTGATTTCTCAAAGCACTTACCAACAAAAATGTCGTATGACTCATATGACTGGTTGTGATGCCTCCCTCTCCATGGACGCATGGACCTTTTCCCTCTTCCATGTCTTTCTAATGCTACATGCTGGTCTTCCTCGCCTCTGTTCCTAACACAGAAGCTGTTTGCATCTCTTGAAATTCTGCGTTTCTTTGGACCCTGGGTCACATATGAATCTGTTTCTCCTCTATCACTGCAGGATTGAGAGCGGTCTGATTTTCTTTTCCCTCTGTTTTGTATAGGTATGTGTCTGCTGAAGGCATCATTGTGTTTCTTGTCTGCCATACTGACACATAAATCAAAACTTTTTATGCAGTCACTACTTTCAGGCACATTACAATGTTGTGAAGCGTCAGCAGCTTTGTGACAAATGTCATTACTGTCTTTCTTTGTCTGCTGAAGTCTTATGTCCCTCACAAACTCGCTGACATCTCTACTTCCATTTCCAAGCGTGTCATGACCTACATTCCGAAAGGAACTGCTGTCCTCAGCTTTGGTGTCCCTGTTTTCAATTTCACTATTCAGTACGATGATCCTTTGTTCTCCCTCAGTGTTACACTGGCCCAAACTTGAAAAAGGTGTCACGGACGGTACATGTGTAACAATCACTTGTCTCTCTTTTGGACCATCATCTAGCTCTTCACCAGCATCTAGCTTTGGGTGGAGATCATTTTCCTGCAGCCTGGTTCTTCTTTGTCTATTGAGTTTATCTCTAAGATCACTGCTATTTTTTCTTGACAGCCTATCACGTAAGTCTGTTACTGTTCCACTTCTGATACCACTGGCTCCCTGTTCTGATGTAGAAGCACTTCTGCCCGAGTTATTCACTATCTGCTCTGAACCGTGAAAGTCATTAGATGTAACAGTGAATGGTTCATTGAGAGCTGTACAGGCTCTCTTGTCCTGAAAGGATCTTTTGGTTTCCTTGGTGATGCTGCATGAGCTGTCAGTTCTGTCAGTGGACTGGCAGGGCTGATTCGATGAAGATGTCAACCTCTCCTCACCTTGATGACTAAGCGTTGCTGTGGTAAGGTCCAAAGTGGCTGGAGTAGACAGAGTGGTCTCCTCTCCTTTAAAGAGGTCCAGTTGCCACACATCATGATCATCTAAATCAGAATCAGAGTGGTCAGCGGGATCAGAACCAAGAGACAGTTCTACATCACTGCCTACAGTTAAGGTTATGTAGTCATCCATTTCAGAAGATGGATTTAAAACTAGAGACACATGGCCAGAAGTGCAGACTGAATCAGCTGCAACAGAGGAATGGAAACAAGCAGGGAATGTTGGACTGGAAGGAACAACAGCTGGTGCATTTTCTGGACTGCTTGGGTCATTACTGGATATGAATGTTGGGCTTACTGCAAAACACAGTCAGTCTAGGTTATCACACAGAGTGCACTAGTCATCACCTGGTGGATATTTAGGACTAGAAGATGGACTTTTTACACTGCTCTGAAGCCTTGGATTGGACAGACTGCAACTTGAACTGTATGGACTATATGCTGAAATCAGTTTTACTGTATTAGCTGATCTCCTTGCTGTGCAGTTTGTGACTGCATGATGCAGTTGTTAAGTCTACTCACAACATGTTTTCTGAGCTGTCTAATGTTGTCATTTGTTATACAACTGTCTTTCATTGTCCCTAATTCTCAAAGACAGGCTCAATCATTCTATTACCGTGTGAAACTTTGAATAAAATCTCCTAGATACTGCACCTGCACTTTGTTCACAGGTTCCTGTTCAGCGCTGCGATCAGGCAGTCTTTGACCTGTCACAACATTGAAAAAACAAAGGTTTCACTTTCCTAAATAGTAACAAGACTTTATACAGTACATCATTTATGAATGAAATTTACCTTTGTGATTCCTTATTCTAACAAAAAAAGAGCAAGGTTCCCATAATGATTGAGAAAGAACACTCCATGATCTGATAAATTTATGCTTTTTTGGTCTGTTTGTTTTGTTTAATTAACTGGGATTCCTTTTTTCTGGGTTGCTGCTTTCACATTTTACTGGCTCTAAAACTGAGCTGTGACAGGTTACCATCCCACCCCCACCAGACAGGCACAAACTCAACTTTGGGAAGCAACAAATTTACATCAAAATTTTGGGAGAACCAAAGAGTAAGGAATTTTACAGTGGAAATCATAAAATGGCATGTCTGACAATATCTTTGCCCACAAGTTACCCTCTTCCTTGAATTTAAGGTAGGCTTTGAAATTAAAATACAGGGCTTAACACTGACCACTGCCCAGAGCAAAAGCATTGTCTGGTCAGGCAAGTGAAATTCATTCTGAACCAGCCTGATAGGGTACATGAAAATGTTGGTGATCAATGCATGCGTGTTCATGTTCATGTTGCAACCCTGATGCCACTGCGAAATCAGCAGCGTGCAAGTATTTGAGAAGGAAATTTTTATTAAAGATTTTTTTTAATTCTGAAGACCCTCCAACCACTCAGTGCGTTCCCTAAGCCTTAGCTGACACTAGTTCTACCATTACTAATCTTCTACATATCCTAAACCTAATGTTATTAAAAACAAAGACTTCATTAATAAACAGTGCTTGCAGTGTGTCAGCAGTGCTTTTGTCTTCTTACTTCTCTGTTGATAAAGGAAAGAAGGTCTGACACGCAACGGCCATCTGATAGTTTAGAGATGATGATGGTTTCAAGTCTGGGATCCAACATGCCCATCTGGGTGGAGACAAAAAGAGTTGTGCAGCAGCCCTACGACTACATGCAAGTGGCTGCTGTTTATTAAAAAAAAAAAAAAAAAAAGGAAAAAAAAAAGGCTTGTCGCGATTTACCTTACAATCTGTTAGGCCTGTTTTGACTGAGATTACATTATTTTTGACTTGTGGCAGTCAGTACTGTCCTTTGAGAGAGAGAGAGAGAGAGAGAGAGAGAGCGAGAGCGAGAGAGAATGTATGTATATAAGCTTACACACACACACACACATATATATATATATATATATATATAAGCGTGTGTGTGTGTGTGTGTGTGTGTGTGTGTGTGTGTACTGTTCGAGAGGAAGAGAGAAAGAGATAGAGGATGAGGAAAAGCAGGATTAAATGTGCATGGAGTAGAAATACTGGACTCCATGCATTTGGTACTGAAATCTAGGACCAAGTACACTTGGTATAGCAGTATGACATTCACTATGCTTGGTATAAAAATGTAGGATTCAATATGTTTGATAGAGCAATGTAAGGTTTAATACATTTGATACAAAAATGAAAGATTTGATATTGCTTCGTGTAGAAACATGCAATCCACTTACACTTGGTACAGAAATACACCACTAAATGTGTTTCTTGTGGAACCATATGATTCAAAACTAGCACACTTGGTCATGTTATCATTTATGCCCCAGCTGACCACAAAGGAAATACAAGTGCAGACCGCATGCCATCTTCTCAACAGGAGTCTGAAAGTGGAAGAGACTTCCATCAAATGCAATGTCTTGTTCTACTCTTATCACAGGTTATCCCCCCTGTCACTGGTCACCATGACTGTCTGCAGTCATATACTTCATCATGCTGACCTCTGACCCCTTTCTTCTCTCAGCTGTTGTAAGGAACACAAGCAAGCTCAGCAACTACGAAGCGTTAAATGTGAGTTACCTGCCCAAAGCATGTACATGGCTAGAAATATCGAACGTCCGTGACAAACTCCATCATCTGGCAGACAAGTGGAAATTGTCTCTCTCCTCATCTCACTCGGGTAATCCATTTTCTGTCATGTTTCTATGAAAGAACGGCTGAGAAGAGAACTTCCGTGCTGTCCAATCACACTTCCATCTTTCCCTTTCTATCTTCACACCTTTACTATATATACCACTCTACCCTTCCTTTCCCATGCCATCACCCTTCCTTCCCCTTCTCCCAGCCCCCTCTCCTCTGATAATAATAATGATAATGATAATAATAATAATGATAACAATAATAATCATTTTGCTATTCATATTACTACTTTTACTACTGATAATAATAAAATGAATAATAATGTGACAATGATAATAATAATGATAATAGCATTAATAGCAACAACAACAAAATGATAACAATTAGGTGGAAAGGAACAAAACTGATAAGTGAGTAAACATCTAAGAGCACCACTGAAAGAAAGGGGGGTGGGAGAAATAAAGAAAAATATATATGTTAAAAAATGAAGTATATGCATTTGAAATAAAATCAGAGTAAGGAAAGGGGATGAATAGTTTGGGAAGGAAGTATTAGATTTCTAAAGCGAATGAATATTGTAATGGAAGGAGAGCAGAGAGAACAGCTGTAACATACATGAGGTAAATAATTAGAACATCTGTGGAGAGTACTGTAATCAATGCTGGGTGGATAGCTACATGCTACGTTTGGATGTTGACAATAGTCATAACATACATACAGTAATTAGTGAGCAGTGTGTCTGTGGAGAGTACTGTGGGCCAGAGCTGGGTGGATAGGTACATGCTATTTTTGAATGTTGTTACCAAGTGTGTGAAGGATCCCCAGTCTGGCAATATGATACGCATGGTGCAGTTAAAGTTGTCACTCTGGCATTACCAAAGTGCCAGGATAGTTGAAGTGAGGAGCAACTCACTAAGGTCGGTGATGACACATGTTGGCCAAGTGTTCAGAAATGCATGCATCAAGTGCGCAGGATGTCTCACCTACTTAGATCTTGCTAGACAGTTTGCAATGAATAGCATGTTCGGTGATGCGACTCTGACAGGAGAATGTTTGTTTAATTTTGAACAAGCCTTTGGGGCCATGTACGATGATGTCTGGTAAGAGGACAGATTGTGCTGTTGGGTTTTGAGCAGTGACCTAGCTGCTGTGATTCTGTTCAGTTTGGAGCGCACAAGTAGGTTTTTGAAGTTTTTGTCATGCCTGAGAGTTGTTATGGGTTTGGTCTTAAAGGCAGGCACTGGGTGATTCTGAACTATCCATTCATAATAGAACTACACATCTTCCCACTACCTGTTCCATTCTCTGAATTTCTCATCCTGCGCAGACTCTGCTCTGACGAAGATTTCACACTACTTGCAGCCAAAATGTTTGAGTTTTCACTGACACTTCTTCCATTTATGATGCTCTTAGTTGCACACCACATTTTGTGCCCAGTACAACTGCCTTGGAATCCCAACCTCCTGAAGAAACAGACGGACCCACCGCCTGCCTCCTCTTCTACCCAAACCTCACAACTGCAGGATCCTGAAGTCCAACTGGCATATAGCAGAAAATCATAAGCCTGCATTTGAGGCATAACACACGATTTCTTTCACTAGTTTCAGGCATGACAATAACTTCAAACACCGACTCCCACGCCCCAAACTGAACAAAATCACCACGCTTTAGTGACCCGTTAACTTTCCCTGCTCAAAACCCAGCTGAAAAATCTGTTCTCTTACCAAGCAAGACATCATCCTACACGGCCCCAAAAACCCCTTCAAATACATGCTCCTGAACACCAAAAACAGCACCCAACATCACCAACACAAACCAGTTGCTCTGCACTTCAACCATCCCCAACAAAACATCAATCATGTCAAAGCCCTGGTGCTTTGGTGTGTGACAACTTTGACTGCACCATGCAGGAATCCCATCTTACCGCCAGACTGGGGACCCTCTGCCCACCTGGCACCAACGTCCTAAAACAGCATGTACCTATCCACCCCCACAGCACTCTCCACAGACACACCACCCATTAATCAACTTACGTGTTTTATGACTGTCTTCTCCTTTCTCTCCTTCCTTTAAGACCTTCATTTTCTTCTGGAATCTATTCACTGCTTATCTTTTCACTCCCTTTCTCTGATTTTCTTTCAAACACGTACGTTTCTTTTACATATACCTATGTTTTTCTTTGTTTGTCACTATTACTATTCATAATGTATGATGAACCTTATTCCTATTGCATTTTCTAAATTGATATGCATGCCTGTATATCCCTCAGATTTTTCCCTCAACACAACTATAATTCTTATTTCTGTTCTTATTTTATTATCATCATCATCATTAGTAGTAGTAGTAGTAGTAGTATTACAACAGATCATACATTTCTTGAATTTTATCTTGCTATATTTCCAACTTTCCACATATCATTCTTGTTGTTTAATTGTTGCAGTAGTTGTTGATATCATAACTGATAGTTCAATTATTCTTCTCCTTCTCAAACCTCTTTAATTGTTGCAGTAGTTGTTGATATCATAACTGATAGTTCAATTATTCTTCTCCTTCTCAAACCTCTTTAATTGTTGCAGCAGTTGTTGATATCATAACTGATAGTTCAATTATTCTTCTCCTTCTCAAACCTCTTTTATCCTCTCTGTCCATTTTATTATTTTAGTCTTTCACCCACACCACAGTTATCATCATTACGTTATAATTATTGTACAATCATAACACAATTATTTTCCCCTTTTTTTTCATCATAACTGTTTTAAACCTGTGCCCTATCCCCTAAACCCCCCCCCCCCCCCACCCCCCCCCCCTCTTCTTTCTCTCCATTCCAAAATTTTAGTCTTTCATCCACGCCACAGTTATCATCATTACATTATAATTATTGTATGATCATAATGCAATTACTTCCCTCTTTTTTAAAAAAAACTGTTTTAACCTGTACCCTCCCCCCTCAAACCTCCCCTCTCTTCTCTCTCCATTCAAAAACTTTAGTTTTTCATCCATGGGACAGTTATCATCATTACGTTATAATTATTGTATGATCATAATACAATTACTTCCCCCTTTTTTTTTTATTACAACTGTTTTAACCTGTGCCCTCTCCCCTTAAACCTCCCCCCAAATTGAAGTTTTGTATTGAAAAAAAACAACTGTATTTCACAATTTTTTGTGTAAATCCTATAAACTGATATGCACGCACCTTCAATAATAGCTGTAACAGTAAAAGAACAAATTAGAAATCTCTCTCTCTCTCTCGCTCTCTGCGTAGTACGTGTCATGGGCGTCCAAATGTACATATCTCAAAGTCTGTGATTGTGAATATGCTTACTCAGGTAAATCCCATTTTCTTTCCAACAGATGCAATCATATACATGTACATTGTGATTTATATTACACATATTCTGAACAACAAAAGAAAGGCAAATTTCTCTTCTGTAAAATCTAGTTTTATGTCAATTCAGTTCACGTTCAGTTCAATACTGCAAGGGGCCGTATTATGGCTGTTGTTATGTTTTCAAACTTCTAGCTGGCAGAACACAATGTTACAAGATACTACTTTACTGTGATGGTTGATTCAAAGGTAGTATGGTGGACAGAAGCTCTTTATTTGACAAAGGCTTGCTTTGGAATGCCAAAGTGACAGGCTCTCTCTGAGTATATCAATCTGGCATCGTCTATAAATGGTTATTACACTTCCGGTTATATGGTTGGTACCATGAGCACTTAATGCATAGGTTCATAATTAAAAAGCAAGACATATCTCCTTCCCCCATATGAAAAGAAGTGAAAACATAGTCACGGAATATAACATGGTGGTTTCTGGAAAAAACATGCACCATTTTGAAAGTAACTTGCACCCTTCTGAAATAACACTCATGACTCTAAAGGTCTAGACTGTCCATTTCAGTTCAGTGCATTGGTAACCGAAAAGATGGAACAAGATTGACAAGAAAGTTGACAAACTCTAAACGGAATGGTGTTCACAGGTTCGGCCATGCTGGCTTGTTCCACTGGGTCGACCAATGGGGAAGGAATGATATTGGCTGTAACAGCTCAGCTGTGCACTTGCTTGGTGATGTTACTGGCAGGCCTGGCATCACTGACACAGGACTGGAACCCTCTGAACACACTGCCGCTGGTTCAAGTACTGGTGGAACCAGTACTGGTGTTGAAGCTGTGAGCACAGGGTCCGTTCTAATGCATTGGGAGTGTGTGGTATCACATACCTCTGCATACACTGCTTGCCCTTTGCCTTTACCAAGGTTGTCATACTTGTTTTAAACATATGTAATGTGATAACTGTATCTGATGTTTAACAAAAAGGTATGTTTTAAAAGGAAGTATATATAACAGTTTTGAACTGGAAACCCTTGACATCATACTTGTTTTAAACATTAGTGGTATGATCACTGTATTTGATGTGTAAAAAAAAAAAAGTGTGTTTTAAAAGGAAGTCATATAATAGGATTTTGAACTGGAAACCCTTAACATCATACTTGTTTTATTTAACATTAGTAATGTGATCACTGTATTTGATGTTTTAAAAAAAAGGTATGTTTTAAAAGGAAGTCATATAACAGTGTTTTGAACTGGTAACCCTTATCATCATACTTCTGTTAAACATTAGTAATGTGATGAATGTAACTGTTTTAAAAAAATAAGGTATGTTTTAAAGGGAAATCATATCATAGTGTTTTGAACTGGAAACCCTTAACATCATACTTGTTTTAAACGTAAGTTATGTGATAACTGTATTTGATGTTTAAAAAAAAAATGTTTTAAAAGGAAGTCATATAATAGGGTTTTGAACTGGTAATCCTTAACATCATACTTGTTTTAAACATTAATAATGTGATAAATGTAACTTTAAAAAAAAAAAAAAGGTATGTTTTAAAGGGAAATCATATGATCATAGTGTTTTGAACTGGAAACCCTTAACATCATACTTGTTTTAAACATAAGTTATGTGATAACTGTATCTGATGTTTAAAAAAAACGGTATGTTTTAAAAGGAAGTCATATAATAGGGTTTTGAACTGGTAACCCTTAACATCATACTTGTTTTAAACATTAACAATGTGATAAATGTAACTGACATTTAAAAAAAAAAAAGGGTACGTTTTAAAAGGAAGTATATAACAGAGTTCTGAACTGGAAACCCTTAACCTCAGTGTTTTCCAGATTCTCGAACATTAGCTAAACTATCATCGCTCTGCTAAGATGATGTTTTCATTGACATTTGTAGGCTGCTTTTTGTTGTTGCTGCTGCTGTTGCTGTTCATCATGCTGCTGCTCTTGCTGTTCATCAGCAAGATGAGACAGATATCACTGAACTGATTTAAATACATTGCAGTGGGTGATAAGATTTCATGTGGTGCTTATTTGGATCAAAGTGAGAGGGCATGATTTATTTTTCACTTTTCATATATATCATTGCCAGATGGGGCTTTTTTTTTTCTTTTTTTTTTTTAGCATTTTATGGCAGTGGTCTGCACTCTCTCTCTTATGCCCTTCTACTTCAGTCGTTGTGGACAATAAGCCAGATATCATTTGAAACTTATATCATCACTTAGTGTGGTGGACAGTAAGCCAGATAACATTTGAAACTTATGTCATCAATAAGTGTATTGGACAGTAAGCCAGATATCATTGAAACTTATGTAATCACCAAGTGTATTGTATAATATGCCAGACATCAACTGAAACTTTAGTCATCACCAATTGTATTGGAACAGTAGGCGAGCCCTGATACCTTTTGAAACCTGTGTCATCACCAATGTATTCGGCGGTAGGCAAGACATCTTTTCAGTAGAAAACTGACGTCATAACATCAGCATCTCTTCTTCTCCTCCTATTGACGACCAACATCATTATAATTTATATTGATGATTCTGTCGTATACTTCAGGGGTTTGCGAAGGTTTGCAACAGCTGCCAGTGGCGGCGGAAGCTGTCCAGGATTAAGAGAGGGGGGGGGGGGGGGGGGGGGGCAATAGATATTTCAAATCATTGAACTCCGACAATCACAATATGTCAATGTTCAATAATAAAAAAAATTAAAAAAAATAAAAATAAAAAAATTCCAGCATGCAATGTTCAGTTCACATACACACACACACTTGAATACACTTTGTATAGCTGCAATTAAAACGTTGCAGAAACTGAGACAGAGAGAGAGAGAGAGAGAGAGAGAGAGAGAGAGAGAGAGAGAGAGAAAGGGAGAGAGAGAGGGAGGGACAACTGTCAGACTTTCTGACTGAGTAACATAATAACATACCTTCTCTCCATATTCACTGGACATTAGGCATCGTAAAATGCAGTTACTAAGTCATAATTGTCACAGTCTGTACATTAGCAGGTTACACAAACAGCTGGGAGGTTACACCTTTACACATTTAATTTTCCGAAGTAACTTTGACGTCGTTCATTTCTGCAAACGAACTCGGAAGAAATTTCAGCAAGACTGAGCTGATCAACCTTGCCTTTGAACACATGCATAATGAGACAGTTGTTTAGGCCCTCCTGAGTCATAGTGCTTCGGAGGTATTTTTGACCCGCTTCAAGGCAGAAAAACTGTGTTCAGCTGTTGCAGTTGTAACTGGAATGGTCAAGTACAGCCAGATAAGTTTGTCTACCTCACTCAACATTCTTTTAACAGTCTCAGAAGCTGTCAGTTCTTCTGGCAGTGCCTCAAAGATGGACTTCTTCTTGTCCCCCAGAGCATGTGGAAGGATGGCCAACTGTGTTTTGAGTCTGTCCATGTCAATGTCTGCAGCATACGTGTCTTTGATCTCCTGAGGAATTTCTGGATTCTTTCCTGCAGCACCGTCACCCAAGAGGATTTCAATCTTCCTTGGCAACTTAAGACTTTGTTGGTCAAACCTGCGCTTTATAAGCTCTTTGACGTTGTCTATGGCCTCATAGTACTGCTGTCTGTAATAAGCAGAAGGGTCAGAGTAGCTGTGACCCTGGGAGCCCACATCAAGTCTTCGTGGAGGCTGTCTCTGTCTCGGGTTGCGGGAATCACCACACACATTTGCAGCCTTGGTTGAGACAGGCAAAAAAAACGTCTGGAAACTTTTATCCTGGCGCATACTTTCAAGCGTTCTCAGACAGAGGTTTGCAGAGTTTGTTGCATCCACAGAGGACGTTTGTTTCCTTTGAACAGCAGTCGCCAGCTCTTCAGTCACAGCAAAGACATCCCGTGAATGTGAGAGCTGAAGAAAGGTGGAGAACTGCTGCATAAGTGCAAGAAGGCCGGATGCCATCCTGGCATACTCATCATGTCCTTGTGAGACTAGTTCAAGTGTTCCTTGCAAAGCCTCATAGTTCTCAATGAAAGAGTCAAAAGCTCTTGTTTCGAACAGTCCACCTTGTTAGACACAGTGGTTTAATGGACGGGCTGCACGAAGTTGATGTTTCATGTTGGATTGTTTCAAAAAGGACCTGTCGTTTTGGTGATAATCTGATCAACTGAATGACCTGTGGCAAAGTCAAGGGCATCTCTTATTACTCTGACCTTTCTGGAAGCCTCTTGTAACACAAGATTGACCGAGTGTGCCAAACAGTGTACGGACACTGCTGACGGGACCTCCTCTTTGAACCGTTTTGCAACTCCTGAAACGTGACCCTAAAAATTACTGGCCCCGTCGTAGGCCTGACCCCCTACACTTCTGCACTGACAAGTCCAACCTGATCAAGCAATCCTCTAGCGCATTAACAACTGTCTCAGCACAGGTATTGTCGACATGCACCAGTCCCACAGGCTCCTCTATGACTTCAAACTGCTCAGTTACCCATCTTATGCAAATTACAACCTGCTCCCTGTTTGCAACATCACAGGTTTCGTCAGCTAGTAGGCCTGTCGAAAACCAATTCGCTTCTCTCATTTCAAGTACAACAGATCGGAAGACTTTATGTGCCATAATCCCGAGAATCTCGTTGACAATATCATGTGACAGATATTTTGAACCTGTGTTTGTTTTTTCCTTGCAGCCCTCTCCAAAGCAGATCTTGAGCAGCTGTTGAAGGTTGCCTTCCTACTCGTCATGTCCACGGAGAGGCAGACCCTGACGCAGGAGAAAAGAAGGCTCTTTAGTTCGTTCATCAGGCTTTGCAGGTGTTTCTTTTGTTCCGTTTCATGCTGAAACGTCACTCGAGCATACACTGACGTTGTAGACTGCCTACATTTTACGTCATACACGGCTGCAGTTAAAAATAGGCGGGCTCGCCTTCCCGACTAAACGGTGATGAATCTGAGTGCCGTGCGCGCAGTAAACTGATTCGTTTTCTGCACGTGCATGCGTGAACTTGTGAACTCTGTCAGTCCCTTTGATCTAAACTAACTGTGAGCGAGTTTGACAGGAAGTATGACAAGTATGACGACAAGGTGATGCACCATCAGACCTCTCTCTCTCTCTATGATTTTTTTGGGAGGTGCTCAGTACTGAGTGGTTGGGGGGGAGGGGGGGCAGTATATAAGGCTCCCCCCCCCCAATATTTTTCTGGAGGGGGCATCCCCCCCCCCTCCCCCGCCGCCTGTGGCTGCAGCTACAATGCAGGACAGACTACTGACAAATGTCCTTCCTGAGAACCATCCCTGGCAGTCTGGCTGGTCTCCCTGCCCTTTCACTGACTGCGGTACCAGAAACCAGTACGATTTGCCTCACTATTTCACTCTACATACAGCTGTTATTTCTTCGTTAAATCAATTTCCGTTGTTAAGTTATAAATCAGTTCATTCTGATAATAATCCATAACCACAGAGGATATAATTTGCGCTTGAATATCTTACTTTTCCAAAATGTACCGGCGGGGCCAGAACTGACCAAGAACAAATTCGGGTGTGACGTCAACGTGTGACGTCAACTCCGCCACAAAGTGCAGCAAGTTTCCAACTTTTGGATTCTTTTTTGCACCCTTGGTGGTGAGAACACCACAGTATTATGGACTGTGGTGTGTCTCTATTTGACGCCAGGAGCGCAGACACAACCAGCCGTGTCTCCCTGATGAGTCCGACCCAGCGGACGAAAGGCCTCGGAGCAGGCAATACAAATATATCTGCCTTCAAAGGGGATTGCGATGGTTCCCTTATGCAGCTAGTGAAGAGTTTTCATATCTGTAACATATTTTCTTAATTTCATGTGTCCAGTTTCTCCATCTTCAAATCCCCCCCCCCCCCCTCCTTAAGTCCAAATCTTTGCCAAGTCATTACTATGAAGATAGTTCAGTTGTTGGCCTGCGCTTGTTTTTTCCCCCACTATTAGATTGTTCGTCTATGTATTTGTCTGACTTTATTCAAGTTTAAAAGGCTGTGCCAGTCTTGAATAAAAGTTACTCTGTGTTAGGGCCAACGCAGAGTGGGTTCGTTTTCGGCTCGCGAGCGGCACGTAATCGGCTGTGTCCTTGATGATCGTGCCGAATGGTAGCCGTGGAAAGTAAAAAACCCATGTCAGCCAATAGCACAGGCAGAGTGAACACGGCTCGTGTTCGGCTCACGATCGGCAACTTCCTGTGTCGACTGGCATCTAAGCGCTGCACTTAAATTTCACTCAGCGACCTCTCGGCACTACGTGCTGAGCGAGCGATGCAGGCGTTTTGATGTGTGTGTACAGAGAAGGGCGACTAGTATCCTCTCAAAATGGAAGCAGAAAGGATCATCACCGCTGTCCAAAAAAGACCTGAATTGTACAAGACATCAGAGAACTATTCAAACAGAAATTTCGTACTAAAACAATGGAAACAAATTGGACTCGAGCTGGGAATGGATGGTAGGTACATTTATTTAACCAACTCTCTCTACTCTCTCTCGCCTCTCTCCCTCTCTCTCTCACACACACTCACTCCATTCGTTATGCATTATCTACCAAGCGTAGAGTACTGGTTCTTCAATACATAATGCACATGTCTGTATGCGTAATTATATATGTATTGTGTCCCGACACGTGTGACTGTCCTCACATGAACATAAAAAGGGGCATTGTTCTATGCTGGCGTTGTACCAACACAATATGTCAATCCGTTTATCCATTCGCTCAAATATTCATCCACAACAACATACATCTTCCCTGTCATCAATCATCCAAATTTGATTGTTATCTAGGTGTGACCAATGAAAATGTACATGTGGACTAGGCTACATTACAGGTATTCATTTTGCCAGGAAACTGCACCCACAGTAGTGAAATAGTTCGTCAATCTTTCTCGAACCTGAATGCCGTTTTTTGTGGCTCTGCATCCATGATCTTGAGCTTGGATGTTTCGGTAGGTTTGCCGACGAGGCCTGGCGTCTTCTGGTGTGTCAATGTCATCAACGACGAGTCGATGTGGCTCATGGGTGATGATGAAGTTGTGCAATACCGTAATTGCCTTCACAATGTTTGTTGCTGCTGTTGGTTCCTCATCAATCTGGCGCATGAGAATCCTCCACATTTGGGACAGTCGTCCAAACGAGCATTCCACAGAGTTCCTTGCCCGTGACAGTCTGTAGTTAAATGTTGCTTTTTCGAAAGAAAGCTGGCGGTGTGGGAACGGCTTCATAATGTTCTCCCTTAAAGGAAAAGCGTCATCCGCTACAAACATGTATGGCAGCTTGATGTCTGTGCCAGGAATGAGGCTGCTTGGAGGGATGTCCAACTTGTTTGGTAACAGTTTTTTCCCCAGTGATGCACGACTAAATACTCCACCATCACTGTTGCCTCCACACGACCCAACATCAACGATCACAAACTTTCCATTTGCATCTGTAACGGCAAGGAGCACAATAGAACAAAAGTGTTTATAGTTGTAATATTTGGACCCTGATTTCTTCGGTTTTCTGACACGAATGTGTTTACCATCAATCGCGCCCAAACACAAAGGGAACTGAAATCTGCTGTAGAATTCATGCGCAATCTTCAGCCACTGTTCCTGGTCAGGTTTTGGCATCACCTGGGGTTGCAGAATATTCCAGAGGACTGAACAAGTTTCGATTGTGATTGCTCGTATGGTTGAAACGCCCGCCCGAAAATGAAAAGACAGGGATGGGTGGTTCTCTCCCGACGCCAGAAATCTGGATGGAAACAAACAAATAAATAAAGAAGCACCGATCAAAAGTTTATTAGCTCTCTTTCCTTTCTTCCTTCCATTCTTTCTTTCTGTCGTCCTTTCTTTCTTCCTTTCTGTCTTTCATTCATTGTTTCTTTCTCTCGTATTTGTCTGTCATTATTTCATTCTTTTAATCAGTTCTCTCCTGCTTTCTCTTTTCACAGATGCGTCTGCAAAAAAGAAGTGGACGGCGCTGAGGGACTACTTCCAAAAGGTGCACAAGCAACTGACAACCACTAAATCAGGATCCGCTGGAGGAATAAAAAGAAAGTGGTACATGTATGACTCAATGAAATTTCTTCTCCCACATATCATTGACAGGCAAACTTGTTCTAATTTATCAGATGCTTCTGATGAGGAAGAGCAGTTGTCAGAACGGAGCTTTGCAACACACGATTCATTACCTGTTGACACAGTAATCGATGACAGCTCACAACCTAGTACAGGGACTATTGCACAGGCCAGCACTAGTCAAGCCAGCACTAGTCAAGCCAGCACTAGCCAAGCCAGCATTAGTCAAGCCAGCGCTAGCCAAGCCAGCAGTAGTCAAGCCAGCACTAGCCAAGCCAGCAGTAGTCAAGCCAGCACTAGCCAAGCCAGCAGTAGTCAAGCCAGCACTAGCCAAGCCAGCAGTAGTCAAGCCAGCACTAGCCAAGCCAGCAGTAGTCAAGCCAGCACTAGCCAAGCCAGCAGTAGTCAAGCCAGCACTAGCCAAGCCAGCAGTAGTCAAGCCAGCACTAGCCAAGCCAGCAGTAGTCAAGCCAGCACTAGCCAAGCCAGCAGTAGTCAAGCCAGGAAAAGGAAACGATTTCCCCAGGAACGACTGGAAAATTCACTAGACAGTGCCATTCTAAGTGCCATACAGTCTATTAAACCAAAAGAAGACACCAAAGACGACGATGAGTTATTTCTGCAAAGCCTGGCACCAAAACTAAAAATGCTCGACCCCTTATCAAAATTAGAATGTCAGGCAGAAATGCAGATGCTGCTACTACGGTATTTGAGACGGGGTCAGGCAACAACCACAGGAACATATAGGCCTCTATCTACACCCAATTACCAACCACAACAGCCAGATTATGATGACCAATATCAAACGTACCTTCAGCAACTCTAATTCACTAGTCTTAAGACTGATTATTTCCATTCCAGTTGAAATGATATCTCACCAGGAGGAGTGAGACAAGAAAAGACAGATCATTCCTAATACTGGTACTTTGGTCACAAGTGGATTAGGTTTATCCACCCTCTGTCATTTATTCATACGTTCATCTAATGACCAATGTACTATTACAAACCATTCAGTTTTTGCTAGTATTCTTTTTCTGACTATTAAACGTTGACATAAAACTAACTGTGTATGTCATTTGTGAATGTTGCCTTGTATTGCAGAAGACAACGGTTGTAAATAATGCAGACTGAAGCCACATTCCCACAAGCATTACGGTAATTCATTTAATTATTAAAAAGCATTTTCACATACCTTAGCGTGATGACGAGGCGTTCTCTTGCCGACAGCGGCTTCCTGAAATTGGTTGTCCTTTTTTCAATTTGGGGCCCAATTATCTCCAGGAGTGTTTGGAATGTGTTTGGTTTCATCCTTATGTACAATAAACACTTTTCCTCATCTTGGAGAATGTCTTCAATGAGGTGATGGTATTCACCAAATGTTGGCCTTTCTTGGAATATGGGATGTACCCAATAACGCCTATTCGGTCTCGACTTTCTTCTTTTCAACCACAACAGCAATAAAAGCTGAAGTCTTTCCATTTTCTCACACCCAGATCTCAAGTCCATGAATCAATCTGGCTGCTTTTGAACGAGACGACGTCTTCCGGCCCATATCTCTGGATTTCCCGCCACAATTTTATTCACGACCCGTACGTGAACCGAATGCAAGACGTGCAGTTCACGTCTTGCGCTCGGCTCGTGTACGGCTCAGCATCTATGAGAACCGAATAGCCGAACCCACTCTGCGTTGGCCTTTAGGTTTTCTTATGGGAGCAAAAAATACCCAACTTGTTTACTGGTAGCACTTAGTTCGGAATTCTAACTGAAAATGAAAACCGCTCCAACCGGCTGAAGCCGGTTTCGCTGTTGCTCCGCCGGCTTACCCAGAATGCCTGTTTACTAGTTCTCTAATAGTAAACACTTTACAAACATACATAATGTGTAGGATTATCTGTTTTTAACATTAATTTAGAAAACTTTTGAGACTTTAGTTTTTGCTTAATCCTTCGTTTTTCTTGATCGTCTTCAATAACATCATTTTCACGCATACATTCATCAAATGCGTCTCTATCTTTCATGTGAAATAAAACTACAGTCTTTAATTGCTCTCTAAAGTCTTTTAAAACTGAGTTATATTTCTGACATAAAATCCACACACTTATCCCAGCATGTCTTCCACTGAAAGCCAGTTTCGACAAAGATTTTCTCTTTTTAACTATGTCTCTTTCTGCCGAACAGTCATCTATAATAAATAGTGTCTGCGTTCCCTCAAACTGTCTATAAAAGTGTTCTAAGCACTCGCTAAGTTTATTGCTAGGATCAACTAAATAGATTTCATCATCTGTCCATATAAACCTTCTGTCGTGATATGCTTTGTTCCACTTTAATGTTGGACAGAAAATTACAATATGATCAAAATTATAACTATAAACTGTTTGTAATAGGTCGAGGACAAATATTGTTTTTCCACAACCAGTCTGTCCACAAATCAATGAACAATGAGGGGTTTTTGTCAAAGTTTAACATCGGCATTGACACCAAAGTCGTCTGCTCCATAGTTTTAAAACAGAATTTAATCTAATCCAGTTATTGTTTTTATCATACTCTCTGTCAAAACTTGTTTAGTATAATAAAAACCTATAAGGTCTAAATGTGTAAGATTAATCCAGTTTAGTTCTGTAAGATCGTTTCTATTTAGACTAATATCAATTTTGTTGCTTGTTGTCATGACCTTAATATCCTCGCCATTGTAAAGAACAACGACAGTAACTTTAAGTTTGTCAACGTCTAAGTTTTGCCAGCTAATAAGAATTCCTTTCATAAGATTGTCACTGACGCCCAGAGCTCCATTTCTCGCCTCATCTTTTAAGACAGAAATTTTAAATATCATTGTGAACGTGTCTCCTAATTTTGTGCGTGGAATGAACTGTAATTTTGTAGAAGCTTTCTTTAAAACCGATTCTCTTCTGTGGAGGATGTACTGTTTGTCCCCAAACGGCTTTATTTCGATCTCTTTCCGACTGTTGTCCTCTGGCATAAGACTTACATGTAAAGGGCCAGAGTTCAATGCTTTTCTGAAACTTTTTTGACGGTCAAAAAATGTAAATGGGCTTAAGAATTCAAATTTTATGTCCCATTCTAAATATGGTTCTAAGTGCCATTTGTTGTCAGTTTTTCGAACTATTTTATATTCATACTGACCCGCATTATTTGCTTCTAGATTGCGTAGTTGTTCTAGTTTAGGAAACTTTTTGTTGTCGCCAACCTCTTTGCGCTTATAATAACCATCTTTACTGTACTCAAAACCATACAAAGTGCCTATCTCACCGTTTTGTTCAAAGTCCTCAACGTCTGCAAGGTCTTTTAATTCTAAAGTTACACACCTCTCAGGCGCTAATGTAACTCCCGATTCTTCTGGTCCACGTGACATTTTTTAAAACAACGTATTATTTTATTTCTAAAACAATGTGCAGGTTATCACATTTTACGACTTTCCCTGTTTTATCTGTGATCTTTATATTAAATGATCTGACCCTCCCACAAGCTAATCTTTTAAACTGTAAATTAGGGAATTGTATAATTTCATAATCGCAATATGCAGCTTTCCCTGATGGAAGAGCTCTTAAAACAGTTGAGGGCCTTCCATCATATAAGTTTTCATCAGTGCTCAGCTCGTCCAAATGAACATAGAGTAATGAATGTAATGCAAGATCGAGCGGATATTTTCCCTCATAAGTAGTTTTGTCTGGTGTAACTCTAAATTCATGATCGATTGATTGATTGTTAGTTGCAAAGCCTAACATTTTAGCTAGCTCTACATCAAAAAGGTAACTTACTCTTTCTTCTTCAGGTTTGAATGTCAACATTACTTTCAAATTTGCATTGTTAAGTTTGAGAGTAATGTCGAAGTTACTCATTGCTTCTTTCAGCGAGCAAAACCCGTAATAACCATCAGGTATGGTTAACTGGCTAACTAAGTTTCCTAAATTATCAACTTTTCGAATCTTATTATTCTCCTTGGATTCACTTATATTAAACCATACGACTTTGTAAAAAATTTCATGGAGTGCAACCCTTTGGGTTCCGCATTCATTATCAATAGCATATTCTAAAAACGAAGGACTGTCTTGAGTTGTTATTGTTACAAACATTTTTAAAACAATTTAAAAATGAGTGCATTCAAATATACTAATGCAAAATATTCTGTTGGGCCGCACTACAATCTTAAAAATATAACAACTGACGCCCTTGACATTTCTGTGACTCAGACTGACGCCTTTCAAGTAAAGGTTAGTACTCCATTAAACAGATATCTTAACCCTCCTATTAAAAAAGACTACATCGCGAAAGTGTGGTTCAGTCATCCGATGCAGTTTTATCAGAACCAGTTAAACTTTGCTGTGTTTTGTGCATCAACTGGGTGTGGAGTGTCGTATGCTGATCATTTAAATCATCCTGATCCTTTGGTGAGGTCAGTGTATAGATTTCATTTTTATTACACCTTCAGACGTATTTTATCTGAACTGCAAGCACCATTACCAAATGACAAAACGTTTAATCCATTCAGCAACAGAATAGATTACAAGGCTTTTGAAAGGATCTGTAACGAATTTGATATTGACCCAAAGACAGACTTTAGACAAAAGTTGGATCTTAATCATGGTTTAGGCACCCTTTATTTTTGGGGCGTGCACAGAAAGTATAACTATAATTGGAATCCTCCTTACACATCTTTTTCTTCAGGCACAACTGTTCACCTCGGGTCCATAGAGCAAGAGCATAAAACAGCATGGACAACATTTATTTTGGATACTTCTAAGGGTCTAACTAGAGCGGGAATAGAACGAATAAACGACTCTATTCGTACTTACGTTTGGTGTTTGCTAGGTTCGCAAGCACAGGCAAGATCTAACATAACTGATCCTTCTACTGGCTTTGATGCCCAAAAACAGTATTTAGCAAATTTAGAGGACGCCATTAATTCTGCAATTGATTTGCCTTCAAGTATTAAAAGGTACCAAAATGTTTTACAATTTGCAAGATCGAAAGTAGACTTTGCTGTTGGCACTGGTTTATACATGCTGCCTTCTGACCTCAGACTTCAGATAGGAACAATAATAAACTATAATAATGAAATCCTTGTGGCTGGCAATGAAGAGAAGGTCGGAAAAAACGACATAAATTCTGAGCCAGTAATATTACAAACAATAAAAAAACAAGCCGACCCCCCAAGAATAAGTCATCCAATCCCCAAGGCCCAAAGCCCAAAGGCCATTGAAGACGCGCGTGATGACCATGAATATGAAAAGACGGCACTTGTTATTGGATTAACTGCCCTAGGATTACTTGGTCTTTATCTTACTAAAAATTAACCCAACTATTAAGACAACTAATGCCCATAAGTGCTCAGCCATAAAGCCAACTACTTTACTTGCGGCAGACAAAAGCCAGCTAACGATCCCTCCTATTATACCAGGCAAAGAGTCTATTGCCTTACTGGCTAATTTTTTTAGTAAGTTTGCAAGGTGATCGAGTTGTTTTTTTACCCATGATTTATCTGACGACGGAGTTGGCGGGCCTGGTGGCACTGCCCCCCCACCACCGCCGCCTGTAATAGCCATCACCAGTGTACTTATTGCAAATCCTAAGGCAGTTATAACACTTGCTAATGTGACACCTTGCTCTCTAAACAGTGTTCTTATTCGTTCTGCTAACGTTGTGTCTTCATATAAAATTCTTTGGATAGTTTCTCTTATTCTGCTCACTTGAGTTCGTAATTGTTCTCGGTTAGTAGACAACACTTCTAGTCTTGCTGATCTCTCTTGTTCAAGATCTTTTAGTCTTTGTGTTATTCTTTCTTTAGCACCAGGTCCTAAGTTGTGGTCATCAGCCTCAACTAGTTTTTCTTTTTCTCTTTTTATATGCTCATCTAGTTCACCCAGTTTTGCTAAATTGTTTGTTAATTCGCCTCTGATGCTTCTCAAAGCATGATTAAGGGCCGTTATTTCTCTCATAGGTAGCGGCGGATCGTGCATAGTTTTTAATGCTGTTTCTTCTGAAAAACTGGTTTCTGCTTCTATTGCTTGTATTAGTTTGTCTGTTGATTGATTTAAAACTTCAAGTGGCATGTTTTGTATTTGGTTATCTGGTGGGATTTCTTGTTGTGTGTTTTGAAGTTTAGCAACTGCTTCCCTATCTAATTTTTGTTTAGGAATGCCAAGGCGTTTTTGTTCGTTCACACTGAGTCTTTGTCTAATTGTACCCATGCTTACAAACTTTGATGAGTTTCGTTTAGTTGTAAGCTGAACAAGTTGTCCTTGGTCGTTTTTCACATACAAATGGTCATCTTTTACTTCAAAATCATTAGGGTCTAAATATTCAGGAGGTTCTTGGCCTAAACTTTGATAAAGTGCTCCGACCTTACTTTCTGTTAATTCACGCCGCAATGAGGGCAATGAATGTGTCAAAGGAGTCATTTCACTCATGTCGTCTCCAGGATCAAAAACATCATAATCTTCTTCATCTTCAATGCCTGCCATGTTTTTAAATAATTAACTTTTTATTTTGTTTTATAAAAAAATGTCACAAGCATATGGCTCGATTCTTGACCCGCATAGAAGACTGAAAGAGCCCTTTGGCGTGAAGGGAAATAAACAGAATATTATTGTTCCAAATAATCCATCTACTATTGATTCAGATCAAATTCTTACTGTTAAATTTCCAGACCTAGGAGCAGATGAAGTGATTGTGCCAGGATCTGCACGGCTTACTTTCAAAATAGAACTTGATTCAGCAACAGACGCAAACAGGACAGTAGTCCAGAATCTGGGACGGGCAATCGTTAAGAAAATTTCTATAAAACTTGAGGGGCAAGAAATATTTTCTTTACACAATGCAGACATATTTCTAATCTATTGTGATCTATGGCTAACCGCGAATGAAAGGGCTGACCTCGCGTTTCAAGGAATCGAAAGTGATGAAGCACTAAAACACAGAATAGACGCCGAAGATGCTAAAGACGGTAACAAGCCCGAAGCTGTAAATTTTGCGTATGGAAATCGCTTTTCCATCCCCTTGGATTTTGAGTTATTAAGCGCGCATGCGCCATACTTTCAAGGAGCATTAAAAGACAGATTGTCATATGAACTAACTTTTAATGAATACAAACGTGTCATTAAATCTACAGACACTGATTCCAAGTACAGCATTTTCGACATCTCGTTAGAGTTTGACATTGTTAGCAACCCTAACTTAGCAAGGCTGATTGAGCAACAATATCAGTCAAAATTAGCAATATATTACGAAAGAGTGATTCATCATTCAAAATATCCTAAAAGCAGAGCAGACACTATATGGAATTTTAGTTTTAGCGCCGCAGCACGATCCCTTAAAGGTATTTTATTGCTGTGTGAAGATGAAGAACCATACGAAAGACAAACTGAAAAGTTTATTAATCCTAAAATAACGAAAGTACAATGTTCAATTGAGGGTAGTCCTAACCAAGTCTACGGTAGCGGGCTTAAACCTTATCATCATTTTGATGAAATAAGAAAATATTTTGGAGGCGGGAGGTCTAGAAGTCCAACAGTAGACCTTGTGTCTAAAGATCTACACCTTCACAGTGTTAGACTTGATGAATATTTAACAACGAAATACGGTTTATGGATTGACCTAAGGTCAACAGAGGATAATCAGTTGCATGGGAGTGGGAGAACAGTTAAAGACGTAATAAACATTCAAATTGATAAAGAAAAAGAGAGTGATAAACCACTTAATGTATATTTGTTTTTAATATATGATGCGCAGCTGAATATTCAAGATAACAGATTAAAAGATATCCAATACTAAATTATTTTTATTTTTTAAAAAAGCATGTCTGTTCAGGTTTATCCAAAAGTGCCCAAAGAAGAGAACTCTGTTGCTGTAGACATAAAAACTTTCAGATTAACAAACATAACACAAATGCAAACCCAACTAGAGCAGGACCTTTCAAAATACAGTAAAACCAAACGAAGGTATTCTGCTGCCTTTAATGCTGTTACATATGTTAATACTGGAGCATCGATCACTAGTGCTCTAACAGCAGGAACAAGTGTAGGTCTCTTAGCAACAGGCGTAGGTGCACCGGCAGCTTTGCCTCTAGGTGGTTTGTCTTTAACTCTTGGCCTGTGTTCATTAGCTGTAAGTGCTGTCAGCAAAAAAATAAAAACTAAACTCCAAAAGCACACAGCTATGGTTCAACTAATAACAGCTAAACTTAGTTCCTTCAAACTGACAATAAATAAAGCACTTGCCGACTCGAACATCACAGATGAAGAATTTAGTCGCCTACAAGCTGATTTTGAGGACTACAAAAGACAAAAGTTTGATCTTCAAAGAAAGGCAAGGGCAACTTTTTCTCAACAACCAGACACCGACCAGATAAAAAAGGAATGTTTAAAAAAAGTAAACGAAACATTAAACTCTGTTCTAAACAGCTCACATTAACAACCCCAAAGGGCGTTTATACTTTAGTTTACGAGTCTAAGCACAAAAAGACCGTTGATATTGATTCTGATTAAGTTTTTTTTTTTAATTTAAATAAATATGTGAGTTAGAAAAGAAACTCAGCATGGATAAGATATATGACAGTTTTGACTCTTGGTTAGATGCAATGGAAGAGGAAGAGCGTTTGTCAAAAGCTTTAAATGAGGTCGTTTTAGAAGTTATTGATCCAACAAACGTACAGGCAAGCGTTGTACATGCTATTTCTCAAGTTCCAAGTAAACTAACAATAAACCCCCAGTTAAAGTAAGGATAGTTGTTTTAATCGACTATATAACAATAAACGAAGAAAATCTAGAAGTCTGGGTCTCAACTAAACAGCAGACTATTCTTTCTTATAATGACTTAACGCCCGGTTGGGCAGATCAACTTCTTACACAGTTTAATGAAGCCTCTGAAGCAGCTAAAATGAGAGGCTCTGGTTGGTCAGAGGGCGAAGTCCTAGACATCAGATTAAGACAGGCTAAGTATGAGCCGATTGTAGGCAAGTCTTACATTCCACTGCCTCCAACATTAGTTGCAAAGAAAGCAGTTCTGAACATAAAAAATTCAGACGACAAATGTTTTATGTGGTGCGTTCTTGCTAGGCTGCATCACGTTGCCAAAAATGCAGAGAGAGTATCTAACTATTTACAGTGGGCCAATGATCTTAACTTTAACGGTCTTGAATTTCCTATGGCTGTAGACAAAATTGATCAGTTTGAAGAACAGAATCCACCAATAACTGTTAATGTCTACACATGGTCTGAAAAAACCAACCTTCTGCCAATTAGAGTGTCAAAGAACAGTCCAACAATAGGCGAACCAACCAAAACTCATGTAGACTTACTCCTGATGCAAAGCCTTAATGGGTTGCACTACACTCTAATACGCACAATGAGTAGATTACTAGTGCATACTACAAAACACCATAGCAAACAAGAATTTTGTAGAAAATGTTTAACAAGAATTCCATCCGTTCAAGCTGCGAGTGAACATGTAAAACATTGTCTTAGTCCAGTTGACTGCAATACAGAACTAATTATGCCAAGAGAAGGCAGTAAGGTTAGTTTTAAGAATTACAAAAAACTCCAGAGGTCACCATACGTTGTTTACGCAGACTTTGAATCGCTTATTGTTCCTTATGAAGGGCCAACCCTGCAGAAACTTCCAAAAACAGTTTTAATGAGTAATCATCAGATTTGTTCGTTTGCTTTCATCATTGTCAGGTCGGATGGCGCCCATTCAGAGCCAGAATTATATAGAGGACCTAATGCGGCTAGTAGATTTTTACAGCGCATGCAGCAAGTGCGTAATGCTTGTTCTAATAATCTGAATTTATCTGAAATCATGATGACGCCCGAAGACCAAGAACAGTATGAATCAGCCACTCACTGTTGGATTTGTGGTTTAGAGCTAACACCTAAAAGTTTAAACCCAACAGTAAGAGATCATGATCACATTAGCGGTGAATTTAGAGGAGCAGCGCATAACAATTGCAATCTTCAACTAAAGTTTGATCCTAGGACTTGGAGACTTCCTATATTCTTTCACAACTTGCGAGGTTACGACTCTCACCTTATAATGCAAGCAGTAACCAGCGCATTTAGGGCGTCATGCATTGCGCAGTCATCAGAAAAGTACATGTGTTTCACTTTAAATAATTTATCTTTTTATGACTCTATGCAACACCTGATGGGAGTTTAGAGTCACTGGCAGGATCCTTAAAGTCCTGCCCAATAACAGAAGAATATTTTGACCCAACTCTTGTTAGAAAGGGCGTTTACCCTTATGAGTACATGAACAGTTGGCAAAGGTTTGACGAAGATACACTTCCGCCTAAAGGGGCGTTTTTTAGTAGTCTTAGAGGAAAGGACATCAGTGATTCTGATTACCAGCATGCTCAAGAAGCGTGGCAGAAATTAGAGTGTAAAACGATGGGAGACTATCATGATTCCTATTTAATGGCGGATACCTGTTTGTTAGCAGATGTCTTTGAAAATTACAGAAAGACCTGCATGAAACATTATAGTCTAGATCCTGCGCATTATATTTCTGCGCCTGGGATGAGTTGGGACGCTTTCTTAAAATATACAGGTGTACAGATTGATTTATTGTCTGACCTGCCAATGCTTCAGATGATTGAAAACGGATTGCGTGGGGGAATTAGTATGGTGTCTCACCATTACTGTAAAGCAAACAACAAATACTTGGATGACTATGATCCAAGTAGGAAGTCTAACTATCTTATGTATTTAGATGCAAACAATCTGTATGGTTGGGCTATGAGTCAATCACTTCCATTACGTAACTTTAAAATGTACACAGGACTCAAAGACATTCAAAAGTTTTTAAAATGGCTACCTACTCTAGAAGCTGATCGTAAAAGAGGTCTCATTCTAGAAGTTGATTTAGAATATCCTCATGACCTTCATGATTACCATAATGACTATCCATTAGCGGCAGAAAGTCTAAAGATGGCAATGACAGAACCGCCTAAACTTGTGCCTAATCTTCGTGACAAAAAAAATTATGTCTGTCATTACAGACTTCTCCAATTTTATTTAAGACATGGTTTAAAGTTAACAGCAGTTCATCGTATAATTGCATTTGATCAAGAACAGTTCATGAAACCATACATCATGAAGAATACTGATCTCAGAACTAAATCCGCAGATGCTTCAGAAAAAGACTTTTTCAAGTTGATGAACAACAGCTGTTTTGGAAAGACTATGGAGAATCCGCACAAGCGTAAAGATGTTAGATTGGTCACCAGAGAGAACGATGCAATTAAGTTGACTTCAAAACCTAATTATCAGGACTTCAGAAGATTTCATGATCAGCTTTTTGGCATAATGATGAAAAAAAAGAAAGTCAAATTGGATAAGCCCGTTTTTATTGGGTTTACTGTTTTAGAGCTGTCGAAGCTTTTGATGTTAGAATTTCTTTACGACTACTTTAAGCCCTTGTATCCTGAGTCCAGAGTTCTGTACACAGATACAGATTCCTTTGTAATCGACATCCCTACTGAAGATATCTATAAAGACATGGAAATAGAAGTAGCAAAAGGGCATGCTGGATGGTACGACACATCTGATTACCCTAAAGATTCGCCTTTGCATTCAACTGTTAACAAAAAGGTTTTAGGTAAGATGAAGGATGAATTATCTGGAGGTGTGATCAAGGAGTTTGTTGGTTTGAGGTCGAAAATGTACAGTCTTTCAAGCCAAAAAAAAAGTTGTTAAAAAAGCAAAGGGAATATCTCGTAGTGTTGTGCAATCAAGCATATCCCATGACAACTATAAAGAAGCATTGTTTGGCAATAAGACTTTTCATCATGACAATTACAAGCTGCGATCTAATCTACATGAGATCAACACAACAGTTGTAACAAAGAAGTCATTAGATAGAACAAACACAAAACGTGTGTTTGTTAATCCAGAGTTTTCATATGCAATCGGGCATTGGAAAACAGCATAATTACATACCTTCTTCATCCGCGGGTTTATATTTTTCCTCAAATTTATCTAGAAGCTCAATCATATCAATATCCAATTCAGACAAAATTTTTCTCATGTTTGCTTGATGTGCACGAATTTTTTTTATTTTTTCAAGATATTCTTTATCCGTTATTCTGATAATCAAAATTTGGGATTTTGGGCGTAGGCGATCAGGATGCGTTGCCATGTACCGATGAATCCACTTAATTGTTTCCTTAATAGCTGAACACGTATCATATGATTCTTGTATTAATTCTAAGGTCTCTTTTTTTATCATCATTTTAGTTTCATGTAAGATTTCTTCCTTTTGAGCTTCCATTTTAAACTCAAATATATTTACATAAATTAATTAAGCGGAACTGTGTCTGGCGGGATTATTTGCAGTTCTTCTTTCACAAAAGATCTTTGAGGGGCTGGTCGTTTTGTTGTGTCAGTTTCTCGTAAATAATACACAGGCGGATTCATCTTTACAATTCTTTTTATTTCATATGAGTCAACACTCCAAACTGGATCGGTTGCCCTGATGCGGGTGTCCCCTTCTGCTTCTCCCGGTAAATAAAGGTACCTTACTTTCAAACCAAATGGTAATAGTTTGCTTGATGAAGACTCTCCTTCAACAACATTTATTGTTTGTTTTCTGATTGCTTGTACTGGTTTTAGACCTTTAAATTCTTCATTATTCATTGCGCGCAAAACTGAGGGCAGCCTTCTAACCCATTCTGTGTTGCGAGAATTGTCAATCAGCTCTCTGTGATACTGGTAGGAGAAAAGTCTTTCAGATAACTGTTTGTTAAAGTTTTCAACCAAACCCTGTGATCTGTGAACACCCGGAATGCCTCTTTTAATGGTAACTCTATGTTTTAACAATAATTGATTCACTTGTCCTTTAAATTCTTTCCCATCATCGACTTGAATCATGCGAGGATAAGTTAAGGGTCCTCGTTGATATATCAGTTGTATAGCGACAGCAACAGCAGAAGCACTCTTTTGTGTTAATGGTTCCGCATCTTTGTATCTTGAAGCTATGTCAATGACTGTAAGTGCGTACTTAAATCTTTTTCGTCTAATCGTATCATGGGGTAAATATAGAAGATCCATTTGATGGGTGTCGTTTGGAGTTATATTCACAAAGTGTGGTCTTTGTATTCGTTTAGGCGCTGGTAAATAAATTTGCCAAATCGCTTGTTTAGATAACCATTCTTTTGCTGTTTGTTCACTGACTCCCGCTGCTTGGCTAAGCTTTTTAATTGCTGTTATTCCCTTCCAATATCCTTTTGGAGAATAATAGATTTTGTACATTTTTATTCAGCCAATACTTTGTGCAACAAAATACACAGCGGTCATGCCAAAGACAATAAACAATATTTCTTGCATCTTTTGTTTTTCCGATGGTTGATAAAAGTCGCTAAATTTTGGTGGGGGCAATGTTTTAACTTGTTTGCCTGTTACTAGAAAATATTCTTTTATTGCCTGGTCAACATCTTTAAATGTGTAAGCTGCATGTCCCTGTTGTTTAAGTCTGTCGTTAATAAAATCTAACTGCTCCATTCTTTGCTTTTCATAGGTGTCTTGTGCAGCAGCTAGTTGCTCCATAGCTCTGTTATGTCTTTTTCTCTCATTGTTATTTTGTAGTTTACTAAATGCGTAATTACTTCCGCTAAAAGCAAGCGCATTAACCACAGCGCCACCAATCATCATTACGAGTGAAGCCATTTTTATAAATGTATTTTTTTAAATTTTACATATTGATACTGTCTGGAATTATTCCTTGCTTAACTAGAAAATCTTTTGTAGCAAATGAAGCTGTAATAACAGCAATCAGCTTTGCTGAGTCTTCAAAGCCTAGTTTGCCAAGATCTGCTGGTTTTATTTTTAACAGGCTTTTACCAAGCATTGTGTATCCTACACTTAGGCCTCCAATAACAGCAGAATGGTATACAAGGTTAGTAATAGTTTTTTCGGTGCTCATTTTAAAAAATAAAATAATATTTATTTATTAATAAAACATGAACTGCGATGATCTACTCAGCTTCAGGGCAGCCTAAACGTTCCTGAACTTATGATTACAAATGATCAAGTTGATGACCAAGATATTATGCCCAAAAAGGAAAGGCTGTATTCTTTGGCAGCATGTGGAAAAACAAAACAGTACCTTGGAAATGAATTCAGCATAGAACAGATTCAACAAATGTCGCCGCAAGACATTGTAAAGTATCACAACAGGTATGAAGCGCAACTGGGGTCAAGAATGGTAAAAAGTGTTGGGCAAACGGTTCTTAGTTTGTACACTAAACTAGTTAGTAGATTTGCTCCCATTGATTCTGAACAAGATTTTATGTATGATTTAACGCAGGATCCAGTTTTAACAAAGTCATTAGAGTCTCTAGGATGTGATCTATATTACAGATTTGGAACATTGTTATCGCCATTAATCATGGGATTAATTACTTTTAATCATATAGATTTTGTTTCCCTTCAAAATGACCGAGCCAGAAAATCAGCAGAATCAGAAAACGTTGAATCAGGTGGAGAAAGTGACCCGTGAAAAGAATCCTGGGCGCGTTGAAGCAGGGAAAAAATTAGCAGAGTGGAACAAAAAAAGAAAATTAGAGTTACAACATATAACTCATAATGAAAAAACACCAGTTGTTTCAGTGCCAGAGCCACAACAAGAACAAGTTGTTTCAAGTCCCGCAACACCAAAGTATTCATGGATTATTTGGATTAAAAGAGTTGGCATTTTTGGCGTCATTGCTGTTGGTGGGGGTGGTTATTACGTTTATAAAACATATAAAGAAAGACAGCAAAAACCAAAGCAGCCCAAAAAATCACAGCCACTAAATACAAAATCTGAACAAAAAAGAATACCAGAACCGCCAACAACAAAAGATCATTTTGATCCATTTGATATGCAGTAATATTTCAAGAACTTATAATAATTATAAGTGACTTGAATAAGAACTTGATAACGACTTCATGACGACTTGATGAAAACTTAAATAAGAACTTGATTAAAAACTTAAAGTAACTTGATTAAGAACTAGATTAAGGAACAAAATTGGGGCGACTTAATTAAGGACTTGGGGAAACTTAATTAAGGACTTGGGGTGACTTAATTAAGAACTAATTAAGGACTTGGGGTGACTTAATTAAGGACTTGGGGTGACTTAATTAAGGACTTGGGGTGACTTAATTAAGGACTTGGGGTGAAAAGTGGAACTGGTAGGACCACTTGTCATTTGATATGTCAGCCACTTGCTTTGTGACTGAACAGGATGTGCCTGAGCGCTGAGCAGTGTCGGGCTGGCCTGCAACTACTAGTTAAGCGCGATGAAGAACAGAGAAAGAGGCAGCTCACGCTATAGCAAAGAACGTGTTAGCGCACGACCGCTGTGCGGACAGACCTATCATTTGGTGAATAGTTGACCGACCTTCCCTGACTGACTCAACACTTTAAACATTGCTGTTGTGTGCGCGCTGCTGTGTGTGTGTGTGTGTAAAATAGTGTAGTAAAAATGTGTAGTCATTTGAAGTACTCCCTTCGTTGGATTAATAAACTAAGAAAGACGACAGAACTCTTTGAAAAATATCCGGAACTCGCAAATCTGACAATTTCTATTACACAAGCCATCGCGTTGACGCCAAAGATACATGCTGCTCTAAAAACCCACGCCGGTGTGGCAGCTGACTGGATGTGAAGAAGGTATGTACATTGTCAACTAACTGACTGTGTGCTGTGTTCTGTGTAAACAAAGGCCTCTTGTCTGTGTTAAGTCGTAAACCCCACACACCAACAAACCGACACGCACACTGAAAACGGCGAAGTGGTGGCTTCCCATTCGAGAATGTTCAAGAACATTTGCTGATGCAATAATGTTGCAAGTTGACCTGGCCAAAGCGCGCCGCGAGCCCGGTGAGAGAAGAAACGCAGTAGGCGCGCGAGGCGTGTTTTATTGATTTTTAGGTCAGAACATAGGGAGACACACAGTTTGTAAACAGGACGCTCGGCCTGCTGACTTACTGCGTCGTTATAATTGTGTTGTCTTGGTCTTGCAAAAAGCTGACAGTCAACCGACTGGTAGTACAGACTGTTTGGGGGAACGCAGACACTATTTATTATAGATGACTGTTCGGCAGAAAGAGACATAGTTAAAAAGAGAAAATCTTTGTCGAAACTGGCTTTCAGTGGAAGACATGCTGGGATAAGTGTGTGGATTTTATGTCAGAAATATAACTCAGTTTTAAAAGACTTTAGAGAGCAATTAAAGACTGTAGTTTTATTTCACATGAAAGATAGAGACGCATTTGATGAATGTATGCGTGAAAATGATGTTATTGAAGACGATCAAGAAAAACGAAGGATTAAGCAAAAACTAAAGTCTCAAAAGTTTTCTAAATTAGTGTTAAAAACAGATAATCCTACACATTATGTATGTTTGTAAAGTGTTTACTATTAGAGAACTAGTAAACAGGCATTCTGGGTAAGCCGGCGGAGCAACAGCGAAACCGGCTTCAGCCGGTTGGAGCTGGCGGAGGTGGGTGAGCCAGAATGCCTGTTTACTAGTTCTCTACCGTAGAGGGAAGAACAGTAACGGTCATGAAACTGATCTGAATACGTACCCTTCGATTATGCTTCGGCAATCGGGAGCAGAACCATAGGTTTGACAGCATTTTCTTGATCTGTCACACGATCCACTATGGCTGCGTCGTCTGCACTCGTCGACTGCCTAGTTGCCACGCAGTAGGCCTAAACGCAATCTTGACTGACGTTGCGCAACGAGAACTGCACCCGGTCTTCCGCGAAACAGAAAGTAGCTTCCCTAGCCGGATTAACCGGAAACGAAACTGCCGTGTGTGTGTGTGTGTGTGTGTGTGTGTGTGTGTGTGGCGCGCGCGCGCAGACGTTCGCGTGTACGCGCCCAGAAGTGTGGGTAAATGTAAGCTGACACCATAGGCCTATTCTTCCCCATGCTTAGGCTGCCAAGCTGGTCTTTGATATTATCGAATGTTCCTTCAGTTACAATGGTGCTCGCTAAAGAGGAGTTCCAAATAATGACTATTCATGTCGGCAAAAAAAAAAAAAAAAAAAAAAGTGTGCGTAAAGATTTAATGGTTGCAGTTTGTCCACCATGCTTGCTCTCTGGTGTAATATATATATATATATATATATATATATATATATTTGTGTGTGTGTGTGTGTGTGTGTGTGTGTGTGTGTGTGTTTAGTGTTTTGGCGTATGATACAAAATGTCTGGGTTTGTTAATGTTCTAATGTGTGGTGTACTGGCACTCTCACACTGATAATGTGTTGCTTATGCAAAAAGAACAACATAAATGAAACAAAAGACTTAATACTTAATTAATTATCTGTTCTTTCAGGTTTTCCCAAAAAGAGAGAGAGAGAGAGGGTGGGGGAAGACAGACGACAGACGAGAGCGGCATCACAGAGTTGTATGTAGAAATTGTTACAAATCGTCCCACCAGTTGGCAGGTCCCCAATAAGGCCAGCCTTATAGCGAAACGAAAGGGTCCACAAGGAAGGCATGAGGAAAGCCAAGAAGCGTGACAATAGGCGTGAGCGGTTGGTTTGTTAGGTGGGTTTTTCTTCCCGCTTCCTCCTTTCCCCCACCGTCGATCCCCCCTCCCCCCCCCCCCCCCCCCAAATCTCCGGTCTCCCCCCAAGCCCCCCCCCCCCCCCCCCCCTCCCTTACCAGTTTTAGTATTAGAGATGAAAAAGCTTGGGTTATACAAGTACTGGCGTTAGGTATGATCAGTTTGTTACAACTAATTCTTTAAGAAATTGGAAATGAAACGAGGCAAGGAACAGCAAACAACAAACAAGAGTTACCCCACTTGTTTACTGTTTTTTAATTCTTTAAGCTAAAATAAGCAGCTATCATAACGAAGAAATACCTTACCAATGTTTTTTTTTTTTTTATGTATGTGTATATGCGCTTACGCATGTGTTCGGCACTTAAGGTTTGTGACTGAGCAACTGAGAGAGACTGACAGACAGAGAGAGGGACAGACAGACAGACAGACAAAACATAATGCTACTTTGGGGCAAGTCGTGGGGATCACGAGGTGCGATAGTTCATTTGGCATTCAAATATTAAGTATATGGGAGAGATAGGCTCGAAACGAGAGAGAGAGAGAGAGAGAGAGAGAGAGAGAGAGAAGATATAATATATATATATATATCATATATTATATGTGTGTGTGTGTGTGTGTGTGTGTGTGTGTGTGTGTGTGTGTTTATTTTATTCATATTAACTCTTACTCTTCGGTATTCTAGACTTGACAGTCTCAACAATTCTTTGTAACTGAAGTGACTCGATCCAATCTTTTTTTTGTTGGTAAATCTTCATCTTTGTACATTTCACAGGAGTTAAGAAATTCTTCAAAGTTTGGAGACCAAAGTACGTGACATTAAGCTTACGATATTCTGAATTTGGCCAAGCTATAAAGTTTCAAAAATGTGGTACCGTTATGTCTTTGGATGCTGAATTGAATAAAATGTGATGGTATCTCATTAATTCTTATCATAGTTTTCAACAATTGCAATGTAGTGGAAGCTTACAGGTCAAAAGGCTGATTATTACAACTATAACTCCTACATCCTTTTCAGCTTCAGTGGGTTCCGGGTCACACCCGTCCATAGTATATCCAAAACTAGGGTTACTTTTACCGATGTGAACTATCTTGCATTTTCGACTATTAAACTTGATTTGCTAGTCCCTTTCCTCACTAACTTATTGATACAATCCAGTAGTTTAGTTATGCTTTCGTCATCAAGACGACTGTTGTAGGTTTTCGAAGCATCCGCAAAACTGAAATGTTGTTTACAAAACAGTTAACAATGTCTGGCATATCACTGATGAAATAAATAAACAAAGTAGGTCCCAGATCACTCCCCGGTGGAACACCACTGGCAGTATTTGCACAGTCTGATTTCACACAAATACCACCCGTAGGAGGCTCTATCAGCAGGAAAAACTTTAATCCATTCAAGTACTTTGTCCAGTATGTCATAATCCTTCAGTCTATGCAGAAGCCTCGTATGCCGGACTTTGTCAAACGCCTTTTGGAGTTCTAAGTATATAGGCCTACTATATCAGTCGGAATATCATAATTATGCCATCATCATCCAATCATTTACTGTACTTACCAGCTGGTTTGTATAGCATCTGCCTGATGTGAATGCATGGCAGTTGGATCATTTTTTTTTTTCCTTTTTTTAGAAAGTAAAATTTAATGTTGATGTGATGCATCTCTGATCAAACTTTCACAAACCTAACAACCGAATAGTAGGCCTACCTATATCTGGTTAGAAGCTTTGAGCCTTCACAATGTACGCCGGCTGTCGGTCACACCGACAACAGGTAGACCATCTGGATCGAAGAGCAGCCTGCAGGCGCTTACCTTTCTTTCCCCGATCAGTCAGTCAAAATTGCTGTGTCAGTAAGATCCATTTCTCCGACATTTTTTTTTGCGATTCTTCACGGCTGAGGATGCCTGCTATATGTATACACGTCATCTATACCAACGGCCGTTCTCTTCCAAAAGGTGGAGTTTTATGTGTGCGCAAGATCTTGATTGGTCTAATTATCTGGATGTGATTACGCTGGCGTGATCCAGTTTTGAATTTGAATATATATACCACAGCAGGGTGGAAAAAAACAAAACAAAACAAAAACGCACATTTGAAGTTATGAAAAACAAGTCAAAACAAAACACTGAAGAAAAACAAACAAAAGTGTCATTTTCATGTCAAGGACAAGACCTCTCCAGCTGCTCTAGCGATCTGTGGAAATGCATCCCGATACTACAACCCTAGCTTTCAGCTACACTACTTATCGGTGGGAGGTAATCTACTTCCAGTGCCTTCTCACTATGGCTGAAACCAGCTACGGCCTTCCCACATGCATTTACTGATGGCATGTTGATGATTTCATCGGCAGTCCATTCCACTCGTATGTTTGTATCTGAAAAAATGGGAAGGAATTGGTAAAGGTGGTGGTGTTGGATCTGTGGACAACAAAGCATTGACTGCTCTTGCGCCTCTGACACAGTATCTGTGAAGAGATTATCTTTTTCGTGGCGCGGTTTTTATCCTTCATTTTGATGGGGTGTCAAATGTCAAGTACTTTTCAGCGGTGTTAAACGGGATTTCACGTACAGTATTTCATGCCGTGCCTGTTAGACACCATAAAAGTGGAAGTGTTATGCTGTCACACACCTCATTAAAGCCATTCTTTCTGTTGCTCCTTTCAACACACACACACTGTCTCTCTCTCTCCCTCTCTCTCTCTCACACACACCAATGCCATTTGCAAGATGTGACGATGTTGGGATTTGTTTAATTGATGTTTTAACCTGATCATCTGTGCCCCACAAAACCTCTGGTTTTTACATAGCAATGAGATATGTTCTCGTTCTTGTTCACACACACACTGAAATTCTCTCTCCCTCCCTCTCACATATACACTGAAAAAATCGCGCTCTCTCTCTCTCTCTCTCTCTCTCTCTCACACACAACTCACATATACACTGAAAAATTCGCTCTCTCTCTCTCTCACACACACACACACGCGCGCGCGCGCGCACACACACACACAAATACTCGCAAACACGCGCGCGCACACACACACACACACACAAATACTCGCAAACACACACACACACACAACACAAAGCATGAAGCTGCACGCAGCTGGATACTTAGAGTCTATCAATGTCTTGTAGCAACCATGGATCTAACACTCTGCGCTTTATCTGCGCTTTATTCCATTGTTGATCTCACTAGGGCGACATATATACACCTGCAGTACATCTATACTCTCGGGATAGAAGCACAGCGCAGGCTTCCACAAACAAATCCAAGCGTTCAGCTTGCCTTTTCCCCTACCAAGCTGTTAATATGGGTGGTCCACCCACTGGTCATCAGTCAACGTAATTCCTTAGTAGGGATAGCATAGACTCGATGTAGGATGTGCTGGTTCAGGGAACACATGAGGGTTCATTTCGACTGGATGCCGAGGATGTAGCACCTGGAATTGATCTTCATCCTCCATGCGAGTGCCCATTCTCCACTTAGTGTAGAACTGACCAGAAGACTTGATGATCATGGGGCTTAGAGATGGGCTTACTGTGAGACAGGAATCGGCCAATAAACGGACATTGGTTCGTCGACTTTAACGTCCTCACAGCAAACGCCTTCAGGGACAAGTTGTGTCCTGCAGCAAGCTGCGGCGCATACAGTCAGTTGTCTGGCGGACTTGTCAGCTGGCAGGCTTGGCTGGAGTCTGTATTGCGTTAGGGAGGAGGTACCCAGAGTAGTCGGTTTCCTCAGGCAGAAGGTAGTCGATGTTTTCCTTCTTTCGTGGTTAGTCGTCATGATGGTGCCTTCCTGGTTGCCCTCCCTCAAAGGCTGTCGTCAGGACTTAGGGGCGGCCGTCTTCGTGCTTAGTGGCGAGTCCTGTGCTGCGTGAGGCCGTCTCAGGAAACGTTTAGGACAGGAGTCGCCAAGCCGCGGTGTAAACATCGATGTCCACTCTGCGCCTATGAGGGACGTTCCCACCCTTCCCTCTCCTGCAAAGGGAGGGCCCTGCTGGTCATGCAGGCCACGATGAAGTCACAGAATGGCAGCGCCTCGTCGTTGAACTGCCCAACAGCTTCGAGAGCCGTCCCCAAGCGACACAGGCTAGACCCGTCGTCACTACCGATGTGAAGAAGATAGTCTGTGCTGCCTCCCGCCTGTCTGTCACCTAGGCGTCTTCTGGTGGTAATACCACCTCCCAGCAGGCATGGTCGTATGACGGATGACGACGACCGCCATGAGATTAGTGGTAGGTGTTTTATATAGCACAGGAACAGTACGGGTGCAGGACTGTGCTCTGTTGGACTTATCTACGTTGACTACTATCCACCATGACTGTCATGAGAGAGGAAGTATGTAATCCAACCATGAAGATGCACCTGATGGAATTTCCTCTCGCATTCTTTTCAAATGAAATGATAGGTAGTTCTTTTTTTTTTTTTTTTTTTTTTTTTTTTTTTGGTCAGAAGACATGGTGCGTTCACATACGGAACCAGCTTTCGCTTAGCTGTGACCATTGCTGACTGCAGCACCATGGCAGCTTTTAGCAAAAGTAATGTAGGGTGTAGACAAGTGTGCTGCACGCAGTGACGTCTCCTTGATGAAACTGAAACCAGGCAATACCAAGAATTGTGGTAGTGCAGGAGTGTATCTAAATTCGACAGACTGTTCTGTTTCAGTTTCATTATAGCCCCGCCGATCAGACAAGTGTGCTGCACGCAGTGACGTCTCCTTGATGAAACTGAAACTAGGCAATACAAAGAATTGCGGTAATATAGGAGTGTATCTAAATTCGACAAACTGTTCTGTTTCAGTTTCATTATAGCCCCGCCGATCAGAAAAGGCCCATTCAGAGCGATCGCTAGGTCCCCAAGTATCGGAAAGGAAGAAAGTGGGGTGGGGAGGGGAGGGACGAGAGAGACATAGAAGGCACCCTTTTCATTGGAAAAAAAAAGCTCAAACTGGTCAGATTACTGTTCTGCTTCAGAAGATGCTATATTCTTCATTGCATCATGCGGATATTATACAATCTCTCATAAAGCTGTATCATAGAATTAGAAAACAATAAGTTCATAAGAGGTCTTGAGTACTTGAGGTTTAATAATAGTTACCTCAAACATGATAATTCTGTGAAAAATACGAATGCGTTACAAGATAACTGGTTAAATGAACTTACTGATTCTATTGACAAATGGTAACTTACGAAATCCAAAATACGTCATCATTGTGTTGACTTTGACAAACGACGAGCTTGTTATCGAAAGGTTAGACTTGCAAAAAACAACCCCATGACATAGAATTTTTCATAACAAAGGATCCTGGAAGAGAGTGAACCAAATCCATAGACCTCAGCATTGACCAATGGTCCCTTAAGGGGACGTAACTTGTTTACGCCTTGTATTTGATAAATTTACGTAAATTCCAAGTGAATAAATGGGGGATCCCGATTGTGATCTGGTCTAAAATGTCAGGAGTCGGTGGCTCAGCTTGTTGGATTGTCAAGTGAATGTTGGATTGTCAAGTGAATGTTGGATTGTCAAGTGAATGTTGGATTGTCAAGTGAATGTGACCTTTTATACCCTCCATCCATTTCAAGCATTTGTGTTTGACGGGCAAGTATGAGAAAAAAGATTGCACTTACTGAAATAGTTCAGTCAACTCCTTACCTGTCCAAACACTAAAACTCCTTCCTGCCTCCCTGCATGGTGGAAAAGGTTTGCTGACTGGAGTTCAAGTGTTTACATCAGCCTAACACTGGACACTGAAGATCAGCCACAAGGAACCAGGCATTATTGAAGCTCTATTCACCCAACATCCAGCCCTCTCTTCTTTTTTTCTTTATTTTTTTTCTTGTTGGAGGTGTTCCAATAACATGGGTGTGTCAGCGCCAAGTAGGAGCAAGGCATATTTTTGGACAGGTAAGTATGTCATTATTTCGTAAAACTTTAGTTTCTGCGCAAGTAAATGACACAGGTGCAGAATACATCTTTTCACTTACTCCTGCCTTCTTCCATCCACCCTCTCCCCCCATCCCTTCCCCTCTAATGTCTCTCTCAGATAAGAACGAGGAATCAACAGTATGACATTGCCCAGGTCAACAGCTACAGAGTATCTTCAAGAAAGGCGGGAGAGGAGGAAGGAGGGGGAGGGAGAACCATAATGATGGCATGAACATTTTACACTATCTTTGCTTCAAAAGTCTTTGATTTAAAAAAAGAAAAATTAGAAAGTCTTCAAAAACATTATTCTGGAATGAATTTTTTAAATCTTTTACTATATAGCATGGACGAGTGTGTGTGTGTGTGTGTGTGTGTGCGCGCACACACGCACTGATTAGCTTTGTGAAAAAAAAAGAGAAAACGCCACACATAATAAGGAGTTGCCAAAATACCTCTTCTCAAAAGATATCAAACAGGAAAAAACTGTAAAAGCAATGTTAAAAGTAAAAGAAAAAGAAAAAAAAAAAAAAAGGAAGAGAACATTGCACACGCTTGACTGCATTTCTGGGACCTTTATTTCAATGAATCAATGCAAACATGCACATACTCATGTAAACATGCAAAAATGACGCACATAAAACTCCAATGAAATCTGCACCAACAAGTCATTTATATCTTGATTTTTACTTTGAGTCTGATATGCGTACATATATGTATATGTATGTGTGTATATATATATACATACACATATATACACACACACATATATATATATATATATAATATATATATATATATATAATAATCAGGCTTAAATTGAAAAAAGGCCAACTTGAATCTTTAATCTTCACAAAGCTTTGACTATAATTTCTTGCCTAGCTTGAAACATGTACCCAATTGCATAAAAGAAACAAACAACGGAAACTTGTAAGCAGAATCTGTTTGGAGAGTTGACAACACAGCCTTTCAGTGAAAGAAGTTAATCCCTTTGAACTTCACAGTAAGCACAGACCTGAGAAGTACTGCTTGTGTGCTTCAGACCCTGCGCTAACCTTAACATTCCGATTTTGATACGATTTCAGACTTAACATTCAAAAGGACTGAACCCTCTACACTCACCAACCTCTAACACACATAACTTAGAGTGTCATGTGCTGTTTTGCTGATGTCAATGACTAATGCAAACCTTTCAAGCAAGCATCTTTAAATGATTTTTAAGACAACAATCATTTTGTACACAACAAATAACTTTCTTTTGAAAATATCTTTTTCAGAAAATTATTTGTCCATTATTTTGGGATCCCCCCCCCCCCCCCCCCCCCCCTTCCGAAAAAGCCCATCTTGATGAACAAATATGCATATAAAATAAAAGCCAATTAATTACCCATTTCAATCAGGTTCTACAAAGTGAAAGAGGAAACAACAAGAAAGAAGAGGAGGACCGACAAGATGGGATGGATGAAGTGAGGCAGAAGAGAGTATGCGGTATTCAATCTACTTTTGGTTGCCTTAGAACACACACAGTGAGGGAGTTGTATTCACACACATGCAAAGCCGCCTTCTTTGACCGGCTTTTTGTCACAAACATAGTTTTGCTCAGATTTGCTAAAAATGTGTATTTTGCATGTCGTAATTGATCACCTTCATTTATTTCATGCTTTCTTTTTGGATTTATTCTGTTATCAGTGCCATAAAATGTTGTTTCATTTCAGTCGGCACAGCATATTAATTATTTTTTCTGGTGCTATTTGGTACCCTGTTAACAAGGAGAAAAATCAAGCTGTTCAACTCGCAAGAACAACAACTTGGGGATGACAGCATGGGGTCCTGCAGGACCTGTACTTTACGAAGAGCATATCCCTGTTTAGACTATCTGCGCTGTATGGCACCCATATATTTCAATAAAGTGGTTGTTTAAGATGCAAAGAGAGAGATGGGGGGGGGGGGGGAGACTGAGACAGAACTACAACAGAAAGAAAGTCGGAGACAAAGAGCGCGACAGACAGACAGGAAGAGACACAGGAACACACAAATCCACAAACACATTTACCAAGAAACATGGAGAGAGCCAGAGAGATGAACAGAGACAAAATAAGACAAAAAGGACGACAGAGGGACTGAGAGACAAACTGGCTGATAGACAGACAAATACACATATATACACACGCACGTACAAAGTGAAAGACAGAGACTGTGAGAGAGATAGCGAGAGACAGAGAAAGACAAACAAACGGGGAGACAGAGACATAAAGATGGAGACAAACAGGGAGACAGACACAGACGGAGAGGAAGACATAGAGACAGACAGATACACACAATGAGAGAAACAGAGAGAGGGAGAGGGAGACATGGAGATAGGGGGACAGAGAGAGGGAGGGGAGGGGGGGGGGGCAGAGAGAGAAAGAGAGACTTGAGTGAGACAGGCAGAAAGAGGCACAGAGAGGGCGAGTGGGAGACAGAGGAGGGGAGACGGACTGAGAGAGCCGGACAAAATCACAATCATCAATTCCAAACGGAAGCAAGTCAATTAAAAATTATGGGTCCTGTAGGGCCCATGCCATCCTCGTCCATGTACAGGCATAATACAGCCATGGTTCATTCATCTTTCAACCAGAAGAAACGCAATACGTAGCTTTGTGAGTGTTGTGAGCACATTTTCAGTTTCGCTCAGAAATTCCAAGCTGCTTATGCGATGCAGTTCTTCAAATGCTCTTCTGAGTCCAACAGGACCCAAACTGTACATTGAAGCTTAATGTGCTACGGTCAAGTGGCTTCCTTTGCCTGATTTACCACGAAATAACACTTACTTTGCTTAATTTGCCTACATGTGGCCAAACTCGGTTCCATATTTAGTGAGATATTTATTTACATCTGCTCCTTTGCTTGGTTAAAAATTGCATTTAATGGTCTGATCAGGTGGGCCCACGGTTTTTTATGCTTGATAACGGTTTTATGAATAAACCGAAAATATGCACTATGATTATTGAGTGTTGGTGGTTTTCTACTATTTAATCAACATAATGGTCTTATCTTAATAGCAATGACTGCATAAAACATCACCTTTATCTATGTTTTAAACAATATTTATCACCTGTCACAATTTCTAAGGCTGCTTTTTATGGTTTGGTGACATCTTTGTCACAGGCCGACTGAAAAGGGCTGACAAAAATCTATCATTATGTTGAGACAGGTTGTTCTCAAGATTGTTATTGCCAAGAAAATTCCAATGTTCAGTTTTAACCACAGACCTACACACGTGCACGCACAAACAAATGCAAACACACAAAGAGATAACCCTGAAAATGGGTGATTATACTGACTGACTTTGTTACATGCAACAGTGAAAAGAACAGACTTGCACACAGTACATCAAACCATCAAACTCCAAGTCTTGAGTCAGCGCCATGTTCCACTGTGTCTATGTTTCACCTTGTCACAGGAGGGTCCATGTTTAACTGTGTCAAAGTTCCACCTAGTGGACACACTCAATGTTCCACTGTGTCTGTGTTCCACTGTGTTTAAATTCCACTAGTGCAGGCTGTAAATTCAGCTGGGTCTTTCTTACCAAGTCAGTATGCAACAATAACCCCTCTCCCCTCTCTGTTTTTCTCTGTGTGTGTGTTTCTCTCAGTTTCTGTCTTGGTCTGTTTGCGTTCCCCTCTCTCCGTCTTTCTCCCTGTCTCTGTACGTCTCTCTTGCCATCTCCATTTGTGTGCTTGTCGCTGCATGCATCTCTCTTTCCATCTCCCTCTTTCTGTCTCTCCGTATTTCTCTCTCTTTGTGTGTGTCTGCATCCGTCTCTCTCTCTATCCCTCCTTCCTTCTCTGCGTCCTGTCTCTCTCTTTCATCTCTCTTGCGCCGTCTGTGAATGTCTCTGTGTCTTTCCGTGCCCTATATTTCTCTGTCTTTCTTTTGATCTCAATCTTTCAACCTCTCTCTCTCTCTCTGTCTCTTATTCTATGTCTCTCCTTCTGCCCCTCTCTCTCTCTCTCCATGTCACTCATTCTGACTTCCTCCTGAGTCTCTGTTTCTGTCTCACTCTCTCCATACCTCTCTCTGCTTTTTTATCCCCTATGTCTCTCTAACTGTCTGTGCATTACTATATTTCTCAGTAAAACTGCATTTGTCCATCTCTCTCTCTCTCTCCGGGTCTCTGCCTCTCCTTCTCTGTCTCTCAATCTGCATGTGTGTGCCTCTGTCTTTCTGTTTATCTCTGTCATTTTCTCTCTGTCTTTCACTCTATCTTTCTCTCAGATCCAGTTTCTGTGTCTTTCTTTGAAATTCTTTCTGCTTTTGTCTCGAGAGAAGGACGAGTTCAATGTCCTCATAGCAGAATGCTTTTAGGGACAAGATTTCGCCACAGCCAAGGCTGTAACATGGAGACGTTTGTCTTGGCATAGACATTGTAGACTGGCAGGTTGGGTCAAGAAGTCTGGGTTAGCGTCGGGTGGAGGGTCCCAGGAGTGTCTCTCTGTCTCTGTCTCCCTCTCTGTCTCTACATGTTCCTCTCTCTGTCTCTTTCATATTCTGTCTCTCTCTCGTGTGAGTACATGCACACTCTCTATCACTCAGTCTCTCAGAGGGTCAGCCAGAAAAGATCTACAAGACATTTTACAAACTGTCTACCAATACGCATGAACACACCCTGTCCATGTGCAGTAATTTTACCTGACATGTTGCAAACGTTGCATCACTATCCAGCACCCTCATACTATCCTCCCAGCAGAGTTTTAAAATGCATCACAAATTACATTCTCTAATGATGGAGATGCTGTTGTTGCACCATACAGACTAATTACCCAGGTATGTTACGCACAGCGTTCATAGATATACCTGTGCTCAATCAACCCCTAGATATTACCTCTAATCCCCTGTCTTCCCACCTGTCCTCACCCTTGCTGTCGAAACTTTCCTGCCATGTGCAGTCCAAAAATCTGACGGCCGAGCTTGTAATGGCTCGCGTTCTTTAAAGTCAGCCCACTGTGTGTGACATGCTTCCCAACCTCGTATGGTCACAGGTGCTCTCAAAATGTTATGTTTGAGTGATCACGAGCGCCCAAGTTTATGGGAGGGTGTGGGGGTGTGTGCATAAGCGAGACAGGGAGAGAGAGAGAGAGAGACTGAGAGAGAGACATGTGCATAAGTGAAACAGAGAGAGAGAGACAGACAGACTGAGAGAGACAGAGTGAGAGACAGAGAAATAGAGGGAGATTCAGAGAGACAGAGGGAGGGACAGAATGAAAGGAGGAGAGACAGAGAAAGAAATAACAGGGCATGCTGTGAGAAGGCGAAATATCACAATTACCCCCTGCTTAACAGATATATCATGTTCTGAGTGGCCGGCAGGCAGTGGCATTGCGGCTGGGGGTGGGGGTAGGGAGGTAGAGGTGACAATGGTGGGAGATGAAGGAAAGAGACAGAGAAGGGGGGTTGGGGAGGGGTCATGTGCCCATGCCCGGTCCACACTGCTCTGGTAGAGACGGCGGAACCCAAGACACCGTTGAACACAGCATCCCCTTTTGCTGGGGAGGATGGAACAAAGAGACCAGAGACATGAAACATAAGACATGATGGAACACAGACACAGTGAAACTAAGACATGATGGAACACAGACACAGTGAAACATAAGACATGATGGAACACAGACACAGTGAAACATAAGACATGATGGAACACAGACACAAACAGAGACATGACTGAACAAAGACACAAACATAGACATGATGGAACACAGACACAGTGAAACATAAGACATGATGGAACACAGACACAGAGACATGACTGAACAAAGACACAAACATAGACATGATGGAACACAGACACAATGAAACATAAGACATGATGGAACACAGACACAAACAGAGACATGACTGAACAAAGACACAAACACAGACATGATGGAACACAGACACAATGAAACATAAGACATGATGGAACACAGACACAAACAGAGACATGACTGAACAAAGACACAAACATAGACATGATGGAACACAGACACAATGAAACATAAGACATGATGGAACACAGACACAAACAGAGACATGACTGAACAAAGACACAAACATAGACATGATGGAACACAGACACAATGAAACATAAGACATGATAGAACACAGACACAAACAGAGACATGACTGAACAAAGACACAAACACAGACATGATGGAACACAGACACAGTGAAACATAAGACATGATGGAACACAGACACAAACAGAGACATGACTGAACACAGACACAAACACAGACATGATGGAACACAGACACAATGAAACATAAGACATGATGGAACACAGACACAAACAGAGACATGATGGAACACAGACACAGTGAAACATAAGACATGATGGAACACAGACACAAACAGAGACATGACTGAACAAAGACACAAACATAGACATGATGGAACACAGATACAATGAAACATAAGACATGATGGAACACAGACACAAACAGAGACATGACTGAACAAAGACACAAACACAGACATGATGGAACACAGACACAGTGAAACATAAGACATGATGGAACACAGACACAAACAGAGACATGACTGAACAAAGACACAAACATAGACATGATGGAACACAAGACACAATGAAACATAAGACATGATGGAACACAGACACAAACAGAGACATGACTGAACAAAGACACAAACATAGACATGATGGAACACAAGACACAATGAAACACAGGCATGATGGTATATAGACACAGTGAAACACAGACACGATAGGACATATACACGGTGGAACTGGGACACAGTGAAACACAGACATGATGGGACATATACATGGTGGAACACGGACACAGTGAAACACAGACATGATGGAACACAGACATGATGGAACATAGACACGATGGAACACAGACTTGATGGAACATAAGACACAGTGAAACACAGACACGATGGAACATAGACACGATGGAACACAGACTTGATGGAACATAAGACACTGTGAAACACAGACATGATGGAACACAGACAAGATGGAACATACACACGGTGCAACACAGACATGATGGAACATAGAGACCGTGAAACACAGACATGATGGGACATATACATGGTGGAACATGGACACAGTGAAACACAGACATGATGGGACATATACATGGTGGAACATGGACACAGTGAAACACAGACATGATGGAACACAGACATGATGGAACATAAGACATAGTGAAACACAGACACAATGGAACATAGACAAGGTGGAACACAGACTTGATAGAACATAAGACATAGTGAAACACAGACACAATGGAACATAGACACGATGGAACACAGACTTGATAGAACATAAGACATAGTGAAACACAGACACAATGGAACATAGACAAGGTGGAACACAGACTTGATAGAACATAAGACATAGTGAAACACAGACATGATGGAACACAGACACAATGGAACATAGACACGATGGAACACAGACTTGATAGAACATAAGACATAGTGAAACACAGACACAATGGAACATAGACACGATGGAACACAGACTTGATAGAACATAAGACATAGTGAAACACAGACACAATGGAACATAGACAAGGTGGAACACAGTCTTGATAGAACATAAGACACAGTGAAACAGACATGATGGTACATAAACATGGTGGAACACAGACATGATGGTACATAGACACAGTGAAACACAGACATGATGGTACATAGACACAGTGAAACACAGACATGACATGGTGAAACACTGACACGATGGAACACGGTAAAACACAGACTTGCTTTCACAAACCCTTAAGCCTTGAGCTGCGTAACAAACAGCAAATAATCTACAGTGAACTGCTCCTAAGCATACAAGCATATGGAATGTCCTCTAATACCGCAAACCGTTTCCTTCTGCAGCTTACACTACAGCAATTTGGAATCTCAGTTCTACAACAATTACCACCCCTTCTTCCCTCCAGTTTATACTGATTCTATTTCCAGCCCAGCCGGCCACAGAGAGCTCCTGGGGGCTAGTCACAACACTGTTCAAAAAGTCACAATATGCCACTATTCACAACACGATCACCTGACCACTGATTTGCTTGAGGCAGACAAAACAAGAGCAGCCCCCCTTCCCCATGATTTATCACACCTGCTTTAAGAACACCACTACCAGACATCAAAAGCCTGTCTGTCTGTGCATCAAAGCCCTATCAGTTTGTGCCACCAGTAACGCAGAGGTCCTGCTGGCTAGTAACGATAGAGAAGGGTCAGCTACAGCCCCTGCGAGTGTTCAAAATATCTCTGCCTAATCTGCAGAGAACATCAGCATACCTAGCTTGGTTATGAATTGTAAAAGAGAAACTAAAAAAAACATGTAGCAGACTTTCAAGGACAAAGACAAGAGACGGCCATGTGACAAAAAAGCGGCAAATGATGGTAATGGATGATAAAAAAAAAAAAAAAGAAGCTAAAGCCATTATAAACACAAATGGGGAAATTACAAGCACAGATTTTCCAGGAGAGGAAAACAATGTAACAAAGTTCAGAGCTACCAATGTCCTATTCAACCTTGATAGAGATAATATACAGCCTGTTTGACAACACAACCAATGGCTCTCAGCACTGCCTCTCTCTTTTTCTCCGGACACTCTCGAATTCAAGTTTCCACAACACATAATCAAACTACACCCATGCACGGTGAGGCAGCTGATCAAATCCAAATGATATCTGTATACATCCTCTTCCACCTGACCCTGATAACTGTACATGAAAACACAATACTGTTGGAGAAAAATGTCCAGTAAGGTTGCAGAGGTGAACAATGCGCCGTCAGCATGGTCCGTGAAGAACAGACGACCACCGAGCCACACAATCTCATCAGAGTCCAATCCTGAATGACAATAGGTTTCACTTATCAGTTTTATTTTCAATTAAAAGCAAATCGCATGCAAGGCCACTCTGTTCAAGGAGTGTTTCAGTCTTTGTGGGTGGATCTTACCCGTCTTTCAATTAAACACTGGCACATTAAGCAAGTCCTTCAATCAATGTCGAGTAGATCCCACAAAACACTCATCATCCAGTCAGCTTTTCTGTCCTTAAGCCAACGTCCAGGAGAGACAGCACACCACCAATCTTCAGTCTGTGTCAGCCTCTGTGTATGCGAGTGAATCTCAACAAAAAAAGTGCACAAACACAGTATCTCAAGAATGTGAGATGAATTCAAGACATGCTGTACAACTGATTGAAGCTCAACTGGTAACTTTTAAAATAAATGATAGCTAAGCATGTTTGTTGTGTCAAGCCCAGACAACTGCAAGGGCCACAACGAAGCCCCTTGTGAACGACGGTTGATTCCCAGAACAACTGTGTCGTACTCCTCGTCTTCAGTCCGTCTCCTCACCGTTCTTGGCCACATACTTCCAAAACTCATGGTTGTACCTGGGGTGGGCATCATGCGGCGGCAGGCTGTTGTTGATGAGGCACTGGATGACCCACTCTGAGCTCACCACAGGTACCCCCAGCTGTCTGGCCTTGTCCAGAATGCTCTTCACACAGGTGTGGTCCGAAACCACCACGTCCACTCCGGGACGATCTGAAACAACACTGGAAACTAGAACACACACTTACATGTTTCAAAAGGATGCCAACTGCCCAAAGACAAAAATGATGACCTGATAACAGAAAGAGAGAGAGTAAAATGCGTATAAGACAGAGAGAGAGAGAGAGAGAGAGAGAGCATTAACTTCAGCACTTGAGGCAGTGAATGAGCATTACTTTCTCTGTTATCTCCTTTCCTCCCTTCTCTTTCTCCAAGACTCTGTATGTGCGTGTGCGTTTGTGTGTGCGCACACGTGTGTGCATGTATGTGTGAGATGTTACAGAGAGAAGAAAAAGAATGGGCGTGTGCATGTGTGTGCCTCCTTTCCTTTCTCAGAGAAAAGAATTCAACCGTTTCCTTTTCCGCATGTGAATATGAAAAATAACTTATCTAGTACAATGACTAGTACCAATAATTCAAGAAATGTAAATGTATTTGACTTAAGAAATCAATGCCTTCAAAAAGCAGCAGTCATCTTTTATCATTCTCCTGGCTCCCCCCCCCCCCCCCCCCCCCCCCTCCAAAGTTGGCTTCCCTACAACACATCTAAAAACTATAACAGTATTCTGGTCTACATTTCATGCTATTGTACACGCCTTTCTAAGAACTCCTTACAGCCTTCTCGTTTTAACCCTAGCAGTAACAAAAGCCGTTGGAGGAGGAATGAAAGAATGAAAGCAGCACAGCAGAATGAAGGGCAAGGAAGTAAAACTTGGGTTACCAAGTTCAGCACGGAACTGTGAGAATTGGGAATGAGAAGGTGGCATTATCGGAAGTGCCAGTCGTGATCATGTTTAAGAGATGAAGGGCAAGCATCGTCTGTTCAGACCTTGACAATCAACATGCTGTCATTAATCAGTTTCGGTGTGTCTTCAACTTCAGCTCTCTGCCCTAAAGGAGCATATCCCTGCCCACACAGCTCTACAGTGGGCTCCAGTCTGAGCTGAACTTTCTCTGTCCAGCTGGTTCCCACCTTGTTTAAGCCTGCCTCAGTGTCTCTCCTCCACCTGTTTGTGGGTTGCCACCTGTTCTTCCCTCCTGCAGGTTCTCGGCCACAGCCAAATGAGTGGTCTTGGATGCTGGCTTCTTAAAACTGTATCCTATCCAGCCCCAATTCTTCCTCGATCTCTGTGTGGTGGCTGGCTCTCCTGCCCCACACTTTGCCACTGCTCCACGTTGCTTCCTCGATCTCTGTGTGGTGGCTGGCTCTCCTGCCCCACACTTTGCCACTGCTCCACATTGCTTCCTCGATCTCTGTGTGGTGGCTGGCTCTCCTGCCCCACACTTTGCCACTGCTCCACGTTGCTGGACTTCATCCGGCCACAGAGAGTCTAAACTGCTTCTCATATAGGTGTCAATGAATCTCTGAATCTTTCGCTGCATCAGTCTGGTTTCCCTCACATCTGGGAGTTGTACACCAGGTTGTGGTACACAGGAGAGTCTAAACTGCTTCTCAGATAGGTGTCAATGAATCTCTGAATCTTTCGCTGCATCAGTCTGGTTTCCCTCACATCTGGGAGTTGTACACCAGGTTGTGGTACACAGGAGAGTCTAAACTGCCTCTCAGATAGGTGTCAATGAATCTCTGAATCTTTCGCTGCATCAGTCTGGTTTCCCTCACATCTGGGAGTTGTACACCAGGTTGTGGTACACAGGAGTGTCTAAACTGCCTCTCAGATAGGTGTCAATGAATCTCTGAATCTTTCGCTGCATCTGTCTGGTTTCCCTCACATCTGGGAGTTGTACACCAGGTTGTGGTACACACTGTGCAGTTGTGTGAAGAACGTGAAGCCAAAATGCTCCAGAATCACAATCTACAGAGATACAACCATAGTGATACCGAAATGACCTGCGCCAAATTTCCAGGTCATTCTTCAAAACTTACACTCTGAAGAAGAATAAAGATTACCAAATATCGAAGAATTTAAAACTAACCACAATAAACCATCCAAATAAAATTTTCATTATTTGGAAACATAAAAAAAAGTGCTTCTTGTGCTGGAATTATTTGAGATTTGTACCCCTGTGTGTTAATGTGTTATTTGAAAAACATATCTCAGGACAGAAAATACAGACAAACGTACTTCCTGTGGCGTTGGTTGCAAACTTGCTCATGATCTTGCATCGAGCCATCTCCAGAACAGAGGTCCACACTTCCAGGTACCCGACCACTGACGACGTCAGCAATACACGGTAACCCGCCAGGCACGACACATTTGGCGATCTGAACAACAGTTAACAATCATGCAAGGCAACACACGCACACACTCAAAGAGTGAAAATCTACCTGTTTTAACTCACACGTGATACAAAAACACAAAACACGAGTAAAGGACAACGAGTGGGTATGACAAATGCGGGTGGGGAGAGTGCACAGGGCTTTCCGTGATGAACTCTAAATCGGCGTTTTCCGAATGTGCAGAATAAGCTAACACTGCTGATAAATTTATATTCTGACATCACGTATATGAGTTATTTAATCTGATGCATCCATTTCAGATTCTCCCTGACTACCATAAATTTCTATCATTAAACAATGTAAAATTCTTAGTGTATCTGCTTAGCTTTTCTGACAATATTTTATTGTCAAAACAAGTCAGACCATTTTATTGGCTGCTTTACTTTGGCTTTACTTGCTCAATTCACCATAAAAGTTTAATTCATACTGTCTTACTGAGAAACATTCAGCAGACTGCTTTCTTACCTGAGTAGATGGGTGGCATTATCTTAGTCTAAAATACAGGGTTGTCAAAATAATTGAAGTCTGAATTCCATAAATCACAGCCATGTGGTATTTCGAAAAATAAACATCTAGAACAAAAAAGTAAAAGAGTATGCTTCACATGACAGAAACCAACGAAACTGAAAAGCAGGAAACAAATGAATAGTTATCATACAGTACTCAGGGCAGATCATTCTGTGAGTCAGCACGAGAGTGTGGATTATCAGCCATTGGTAACCAGGTATCTAACAGTGTACAACCAAGGAGAATAACTGAATTCACCCTTTCACATGTACCCCAATAGCAAAATTCCAATTACAAGTGACTGATCAGGGTTCCTGCAATACATTCATATCGACATTGCTGTATAACCTACTTTATGTTAAAAAAAGAAAAAAAAAGGTCTGATCTGGATAAAATGTGAATGAATATTGGTTCCATTTCCACAGAACATCAGTTAACTTATTCATACAAAAACCTCAGTTCTGTCAAACTAAAAATGATGGCAGATTTATGGCCCTTGCAAGTGACACCTTCACCCAAGGGATGGCTGAAAAGAGCTGATCAAGATGTACAGTTCTGCCTACACAGCTTTTGACTGTCACTGGCAAGAAAATGCCAAACTCACAATTTCCCACTCGCACACACAGACAGACACACATGGACAACTAAAACTGGATCACTTCATGCATTTGTATCCACATCCTATGTTCAGAAGATGTATTTCCATCGTTTCTGTATCAAAACCCACTCACAAGCGTTAATTTCTGGTAATGGAAGAGAAACAATCAACAGATCTCTACTTCTTTAGTATCAGCCTCTTCTTTTTTTCAACAAACTCACTCACATAAACAAATGCATTCAGGTATACTTACTTCTCCACAATGGCGCGTTTTTCCAGGCTAATGCCAGCAGGTAATACATAGGACTTGTAATCCAGCAGTTGATTCTGACATCAGAAATGAGCACATTAATACTCAAAAACCATCTGGATATTCTGGGTATCAATATGATGAAATCGCATAGGAAAGGGAATGAATTAAAAATGCTGTACATGTTTAAAAAGCAACAAAAAAAAAAAAAAAAAGAAAAAATGCACGGAAAGATGATGCAACAGAATACAGTGAAATGGTGCTTCATCCCATTCTATCACTGAACCCAAACTGCCTCAACTGACCTATTTGAACCCTACAAGATCAGAGCGTTTTCCTCAATCTGGCTGTATCTTGTACACTTAATTAATCTCCACCGTTTCTTTAAAAAAGAGAGAAAAAAAAAAAAAGAGAGAAGACAAAGAAAAAGAATTTGCATATGCAGAATCGTCCCTTTCCACTTTGGCGGCTGACCCCAGCGCCGGAGCCACCACCTCTGACTTCTCACTCAAAGACCAAGTTGTTTTCTGTGAAAATGGGATCACCTGACAGAGGCCATGGGAACATTCAACGAGTTGTGGTCATGATGTCATCAGCTAGTTCAAAGCTAGTTCAGACGGGAAGCTTGTAGGTGCTATAGGCAAGAAACACTTGCCCCTCACCCCCAAGAAAATCTTTACACTAAGCACTCTAGACCACTCTTGGCAAATGAGCAGACCACATCATCATGACAGCTAACATTATCATGGCTGTCTTACCAATGAAAAATATCTTGTTCTTATGTATGTTCCAGGATGCAGCCTCTTTCTCTACTTCAAAGGTAACTTGCAACCAATTCCTCTTAGGAGATGGTGAGACAGAATGGCATATACACATCCCCTTTTCTGGAGCTCTGAGCACAGAAAATCATCACACACACACACACAAAGGAGAGCTTGGGAAACTGAAGACATGTTTGTGATGTGTTCAGTCCTCACCATCAAGTGAGCCCACTCCTCTGACAGTGGAAGAAAATGATTCTAAGAGCTGTGTGTCACACGTATGTGTGTGTATGTGTATGTGTGGTGTGTGTGTATGTGTATGTGGTTGTGTGTGTGTGTGTGTGTGTGTGTGTGTGCACGCGTGCTTGTATAAATGTGAGTGGAAGTGCGTGCATGCGTGTGTGTGTGTGTGTGTGTGTGTGTGTGTGTGTGTGTGTGTGTGGCGTGCATGCGTGTGTGTATATATATGTGTGTGTGTGTGTGTGTGTGTGTGTTCCATATGTATGCATGTATGTATGTATGTATGTGCACATAAGCTCATACCTTTCTACTACTACAGGGATGGGGAGAACCAGAAAAGTGGGTGGGGGTGCGTACTGCAGTTGGGAATGTTTTTCCATGTGTTGGTTTGGTAAAAAAAAAAAAATCAGGAAAAAAAAGTCATCTGCTATTCCTCTTGGTCATGAGTGTGTCTGTGGGCTGAAGCAAGGAAAACAAGGTCCTGAGCTCACTGGATGGCAAGCCATGCAGACACGTGTGGTCAGATGGATGAATCAAGTGAGGCAAAACGCACAGACAAGAACAGCACATACAGGCAAGTATGGCATATGCATAAACAAGACTGGCACGGCAGAGAAATGTGGCAAGATGTAAAGCTTGAAAGTATGGCAGGATGCGCAGACAAGGGCAAAACAATTATACAGACATGCAGAGCAAAATGCATAGCCAAGTACGGCCAAATACAAGGACAAAAACTAATGGGAAAAAAGTGTACACATTTTCACCACATCTTACGATGCCCTCAGCAAAGTCCCTTTTAAGGTGTGAACCACTCCAGTGTCAGATCCCAGGTGAAAGATGCCGTGAAGTCCACCATGTCCCCAGCCACTGTGGCCCAGTGGTTAGCATCACAGATTCCAGGCTGGAAAGTCATGCATTTGATTCCCATCAGAGCCATTCACGTTTATGAGATCCTTAAGCCCACAACCTGGTCCTACCCAGAGCCGAGTTTGCAATGGGCTCATCAGGGAAGAGTTCCCGCACACAGTCGAGTTTCATCAATTTAATGGAAGCGCCTCTGACAGTGTTGCTAAAATTTCCTGATCAACACTGCAGGTGTCTGTATCCTTCAGGCCTGGATGATACCGGTATATATTATGAACCTAAGCATGGAGTGCAGTCCCATCATGCTGTCTTCGACCAGAATGCAACTCCACATCATCTTCATCCAAACTGATCAGCATTACAAAAAGTCTCCAAATCTGTGACCTTTCAGGTTCTGCTCTCGTGATGACCTTAGGTCTGATTTCCTCTTCACGCCTATGCCCTCAGTGGCTTCATGTCCACGTTGTCAGAATCAGCAGCACCTTGGCTTAAGGCTGCATCAGACCAATTGACACAGGCTTCAACACCAAAGCTATATCAACATGTTGTTATGCTCTGCATAGTTATGCGGGATTGTCTTCAGTCATGACACGCTCCTAGCATAACCCATCAGTGCTTCAACACCAAAGCTATATCAACATGTTGTTATGCTCTGCATAGTTATGCGGGGATTGTCTTCAGTCATGACACGCTCCTAGCATAACACCATCAGTGGCTTTAACACCAAAGTTACATCAACATGTTGTTATGCTCTGCATAGTTATGCGGGGATTGTCTTCAGTCATGACACGCTCCTAGCATAACACCATCAGTGGCTTTAACACCAAAGTTACATCAACATGTTGTTATGCTCTGCATAGTTATGCGGGGATTGTCTTCTGTCATGACATGCTCCTAGCATAACATTACCAGTCTCCCAAATCCCTCGAAGTCAGAGTGTGGCTGCCCATGTGGCGGGGTAATCAAAAACGGTCACATACACGTAATGTTCTCGTCCCCAGCTGAAGCATTTGTACCATAGTGTTCAAGTACTACGGCTGTTCGGACTGTCCCTGCAGTCTTTTAGCCAGGGTACGACGACAACAACAGCAACAGAATCAGTAAGTTCATGGGAACCGTCACTGGACGGATTCTGGGTGGCACCCTACAGAGGGAGATGCTCACTCATGCGGACTCCTCGTCAAACCAACTACTGTCTTCAGAACGGGACTTAGTAGGCAGTGTCCTGGGTACGCCGGATCAGAACAGCACCACTGAACACCACTAAAGTGGCTTGGCTGCAGAGAAGTGTCTCCTCTAGTGGGTTTCCTCAGGACAGCTTGACACTGACTCTCCCTGTGGGTTGCCAGAGCCTGAGCTGCAACAGGACAAGCTGGGATGTGACTGTGAACAAGGAGCCAGAAAGTGCAATGATGGGGAAATACCACTGCAGTAGCGCAGAAGATGGGGCAACGGAAAAAAAAAAAAAAAAAGAAGAAAGTCTATGGTGTACCCACCTGTGTGCAGGAATGGACTATCCATTCATGGGACACAGCAGGTACGTTGGCTGCCAGGCACTGGAAATATTTCATTGTTTTCTGGAACGTGTTGGAGATGAGGAAAAGTTTCTTGTTGGCTCCTGCCTGCACACACACAGACACACACACACACACAGACACACCCTTTCTCTTGCAGGGGAGAAAAATCTGCCTTGGAGAGTTTGTTGTTCCCTGTCTATCGCCCCTATGTCCACTTTTCACATGTTCCTTCAAAGGTGAGTGCATCAAAAGTCCTTTGAATCCAAAGAAACATTTCGTATGTATTAATGTATCAGTGGTTGCAGCAGAACCCAGGTGTCAGATCATGACAGGTTTTCAGCTTATCACCAACTTTCTCCTGACTTTGGGTATCAGATTTGCACATTCCATACATATATGCACACACACACACCCACATTTGCCATGATTGCAAACACTCAAGCATAAACACCTGTGGAATTCATCATGCACACAGAGTACACACACACACACACACATACAGGCACACATACATGCACGCACGAACACACATACACACAGATATGCACCCCCCCACAAACACACACACACTCACACACGCACGCGCACACACACACACACGCGCGCAAGCACGCACACACACACACACAAGCTTGCACACACGCAGGCACACACACACACCCACACCACACAAACATACTTACCAGAGATGATGGCAGTAACTTTGACAGCACACTCCCCCCACCTCCATGAATCTGAGCTGTCAGATGTTCTTTGTCAAAGGGGATGACTGGGTTTTCACAACCTGTTGGTTACAGTCACATCATATGAGCTATTGCCTGACGCAGCGAGCAGCCTGTGACACAAATCTTAACAAAAACATCCGTTTATCTTTAAGTAGTTCTACTGACATTCATCTGTTCCTATCCAATATGACTGGTTTGACACCATAATCCTGCCCTTTTTCAAGATTTTCCTGAAATGGTCTACCATAGTTGACAAGTTCAGAATCCCATGATCTTTTTTATGCCTTTTTTTTTTTTTTTTTTAATAGATATTTCCATGACCACAAATGTACTTCACGGACCACAATCCTTTGGGCACATTGAGTCTGGTGGCATGGTTAGTTACTGTAAATTTTGTGTAAGCGAGGGTCTCTGTTAAAAGGTGTTTGTTCACGTCAAGTACACTAAAGGTATTTCTTTGGACAGAAAGTATTTCGTAAAAATACTTTAGGTAGTAAAATTCAATTCTGGGTCAAAAAAAAATCTTTCAGATGCATATGTAACCGTCCTTTGGTTGTCCCAGAAATATCTGCATTTCCATTTCAGAGGCACAGCTTCTTATGCCTTCCAGCACTCACATTCAGCCTGCCCCTCAATCCCTGAATGTCTAACAAGGGTAATAGACACAGTGGTTATGACCATGGAGCTACCGACTGTGTCCCCGACCTCAAACCATGCGGATGACCTGGTGCAGAAAAACATGGACTGCATTACCCTTGCACAGGATCTTTCAGTCCTCAAGCAGACCTCTCCTCCCAACGGTTCTTGGTCCACCTTGATAAGTCACACAGGGTCCCTTCACAAGATTTTTGTCGTCCTGGGAATGCACTTTTGCACAGATCTCAATCTCAACCTTGCCTGCCTCTCCAACCTTATCCTCTCCAGAAATGTTTGTTTGCCCAGACCATATCCCCGACTCAGATCTGTGTCCCTGTGAAGTGTCCAAACTATGACAGGCCTTGCTTCCCCTGTTTTAGAGGTTGTCGCTCTGGATGGCCTGCATCTGATTCCATCCCTTGGACACAGTCTCTGACGGAGTGGGGCGTTCTTCTCCCTGTGACTTGAGTTTCTTTCCAACTTTAACCCTTTAGGAACTGCTCTGAGGAAAATTCCCTTTTTTAATGCACAAAATGTATTCCTCCTCCAAAACAGCTTTTTGTCTGCTATTTCTGTGAAATTCATGTCAAGACTGCAACTGTTGCCTCTCCAATTCGGTGTCCAGCGCCGTCACTGAACACTCACTACAAAATTGTTACGAACAACTGTCCCATTACATTCATTTCTTTGTCTGATCGGGACAAATCCATAGACAGAAAACTTTCTGGAATCATAGCTGATTTAAACAACCTATACACATGAAGTTTGAACAGTCTGATTTTTTTCCCCCATCTAAATACATGTATCCAAGCACTGCAGATGAATTAATTCCTGTCCAGCTCACAGGCGGCAGTCCCTAACTGCTGATGGGAACCTTTGCTGTGTGTGGGTTTTATGCTACTGCAATCACTGTCTGTTCATCAGTACTCATCGTTGCCCCTCACCAAGCAAGATATGGGTTTCAAGATACCAATACCCTCCACTGAGCAACATCAATAATTCTGTCATCTCTCACCCAGCAGTGTTTACCTTCATCTGTGCTCTCCTCCGCTGACGTGGTCTCCAGGGAAGAAGTTTGCAACAGGCGTTTCTCGTCCTCTACAACATCGGGAGTTTTTTCCACGTAAGTGAGGAGAAAGACGTAACCTTTAAACAACCCTGAATTGGTTGGAATTGGTCCCTTGACGTTTTCAAACAATCCTGGGGAACAAAAAAATCAAATATTAACACATCAAACACTCGCGATCTGTACACAGAGAACTAGAACTCATGACTTGTTAACACACTGAAGCAATTCTGAACCTCTCCATTTTTGCAGCCACCTTGGACAGCAAGCGTAGAAAATACCCCCTTGGTCATCAAAACTATATGGAGACACACTGACAGTTGCATTTTCTGGTTAACGAAATAAGTCCATAACTCTGACCAGTTGAATTATTATATTCTCGAATACTACATGCACACAGATTTATGAAGCTGATAATCAGGAGCTCAAGCTGCTCATGAGGTTGATCTGTTTTCATTTTCACCTGCCCCGTCTGTCTTCCTAGCAGTAAAAGACACCCAATTCACTCCAGGGAAAGGTAATGCAGCAAGAAAGAAAGGGATGGGCCCTGTCTTCCATGCTGTCTTGCTCTAGGCAAAGTAATCGTCATACACACTCCTGTGCCTTATACATAATCAATCTCTAACCTCACTGCCCCTATGGCTATGGGAGTTTAACCTGTGACCTTAATTAAGCAACTATCAAGTATACATGCTAATTGTTATAACTGCATTGAAAAGCAAAATTACATTTAACCCTTACGCCACTGACGTAGCATTTCTGCGACCACGTGGCTCACTGCCGACGTTGCTGAAATGCGACCAACTAGGGTTACCTAATTCCTGACACTCTCACTCTCCAAGTTCATGAGATAGAATGCCAGCAATAAATATCATAGCTGGGGGATGACCTGACCTGTGCTCACAGCCATTTGCTTCGTCAGAGCGCTGTTCAGTTAAGTGTTTTTATCAATTTTATTTCAACTGTTTTTCCATTCAGTATGATGTCACAACGAAGCACTTCACATACTCGACCTCGCTGTACATTTACCACAGATCAGGGGCTGGAAATATTGAACTGACGGTCAGTTGATCCTGATTCAGATGAAGAAGACCCAGATAGTGACCAGGGAACATTATAGGATAGCGAGAGCCTGACTGGATTACTGCAAAGTGAGGCGTTGGACGCGTGCCAAGTGGTGGGGAACGAGAGATCAGACCAAAGACAGTCCACCTTACAGACTGTCTTTGATCAGACTAGACATAGGCTCAGCGTGCATGTGCCCAATGTTTTGGCATTGAGCCAACCAGCAGTGACTGACTGTTGAAGTGTATTCAATGAACTTCAAACCCAGCTGGCTTGCAGGTTGAGGTTGAAGGGGGCGTGGCCGACTGACACGTGTCGGAGGTGAGTAGCAGAGATGTCTTTGAGTGGGAATTATGATCAGCTTGAATGGCTCCCCAGGTTCAACAGACCAACAGGCACTTTGAATGACTTTGTTTTCATAAAAAATGTTGCTTTCAACAGTGAGAGTGAAAGGTGTGTGTGTGTGTGTGTGTGTGTGTGTGTGTGTGTGTGTGTGTGTGTGTGTGTGTGTGTGTCACGCAGGGTTCCTACAGACTCCCAAGAACAAAATTCCAGGAGTGTTCAAGGAGTTTTCAAGGAGCGTTTATTTTATTTCAAGGCAAGAGGTGGCACGAAAATTAAACCGTTGTTCTTTTAAAACTTCTTCATTTTTTTTCTATTGTTTATGTAAAAAAAAAAAAAAAAAACATGGAAAAAACATACTTGGGTGATTTCAAAGCTCTTGTATGATTTGGGGACCACAAATGGGAGCAAAATTATGAAAATTGAAAAAAAAAAAGGTTCATGACAAGAACTGTATTTGTATCATAGTAGACATGTTTGGCACTTGAAACATGACTTTTCTTGTTTTGCTGAGCTAAAGTAATGCAATGACAAAAGGATTTTTATATATCTAAACTGCATTTAAAAAAAATAATTTTCCATATGGTAGCCATCAGGCTTCGCGTTTCATTGCTTTTGAATTATTCCAATAAAAATAGCAAATAATACGTGCTGTTTTGACTTATAATTGCATGCAGAAATCATTTCTGATCAAAGGAAAAAAAAATTACCAAGCTAGCTAGTCTGGATCCAGAGATATTGTACTCCTTGCACATCAACCATTGTTGAAAAAAGTGATTTTGAGAAAACAGCATATAAAAATAAAGAAGTTAAGCAATTTTCACATACACCTCCTTCAAATAAAGTCATTTTTTACTAAGAAAAATGTGAAAATAGACAAAATGAACACCACAGATGGTTTCAACAGACTTTCTTGAGCACAAAAACACATAAAACCCAAAAAACAATTTTTGAAAGAAAATGGTCAAATTTTTGTGCCGCCTCTCTACCCTACTTGCATAAAAATTGAAAAAAAGAAATGGCAGTTTGATTTTTCTGCGTTCAGGTTGATGAAAAAATCATTTAAAAACATTTTTACAAACATCGTCGCCATCCTGGATTGTCGTCGGCGATTCAGCCAAGGGAGATAATTTGTAACTTCATCAATTTTGATGAAGTTACAAATTATTTCCCTTGGTAAAATCGCGGACGATCCAGGATCGCGAAGATGTTTGTAAAAATTTGTTTTAAAATAGTTTTTCATTAACCTGAACGCAGAAAAATCAAGCTGCTATTTCTTTTTGCCACATTAAAGATTTTTTGAGCTGATGGCTTGATTTTCAAAGGTTTTCAAGGAGGTTTGGTCAACAGAACCACATTTTATTGGTTTTCAAGGTCTTGAAATTCCTTGTCAGAATTCAAGGAGTTTCAAGGAGCGTACGAACCCTGTCTTCCCCATCCCATCACAATTACTGTCCGGTGACCTGATCTGTCTGCCCCATCCTATCACAATGTTCCAGTCTGATGGCCTGATCTGTCTGCCCCATCCCATCACATGGATGTTCCAGTCTGATGACCTGATCTGTCTGCCCCATCCTATCACAATGTCACAGTCTGATGACCTGATCTGTCTGCCCCATCCTATCACAATGTCACAGTCTGATGACCTGATCTGTCTGCCCCATCCCATCACAATGTTACAGTCTGATGACCTGATCTGTCTGCCCCATCCCATCACATGGATGTTACAGTCTGATGACCTGATCTGTCTGCCCCATCCTATCACAATGTTACAGTCTGATGACCTGATCTGTCTGCCCCATCCCATCACAATGTTACAGTCTGATGACCTGATCTGTCTGCCCCATCCCATCACATGGATGTTACAGTCTGATGACTTGATCTGTCTGCCCCATCCCATCACAATGTCACAGTCTGATGACCTGATCTGTCTGCCCCATCCCATCACAATGTCACAGTCTGATGACCTGATCTGTCTGCCCCATCCCATCACAATGTTACAGTCTGATGATCTGATCTGTCTGCCCCGTCCCATCACAATGTTACAGTCTGATGACCTGATCTGTCTGCCCCGTCCCATCACAATGTTACAGTCTGATGACCTGATCTGTCTGCCCCATCCCATCACAATGTCACAGTCCGATGACCTGATCTGTCTGCCCCATCCCATCACAATGTCACAGTCTGATGACCTGATCTGTCTGCCCATCCCATCACATGGATGTTATAGTCCCTCACAGGTGATCATACTGGTCAGCCTTAGAGTGAGAAGACGATTCTGTAGCTTGACAAAAAAAAGATGACACCACAGCATGACAACAAAGATGATGATCTACCACTAAAAATTACACCATATCATGACAATAATGATGATGCTACAATACAGATGTTGATACAGCATGACAATAAAGGTGAAGTTGTATCCATAAAGACGATGCCATGACACGACAATAAAGATGAAGCTATGACAATACATATGTTGCTACAGCATGACAACTAAGACAAATACTATAGCAGGACTATGAAGATGACATAGCTAGCGACCGAAAGGACGCGACAGCACGATAATAAAAAGTTCAACATCACTCACCAACTCTTGCTTTCCTTGTGGGACGTTTGGGAAGCTCAGGAGAGGCCACTGCTCCCCCGAGAGGGCTGTATTCAGCTTTTCTGGGAGTTCCTACATAATAGCACAATGGTATAAAAATTACTAAAACAAAAAACAAAAAAAACAAACAAATGTCTGACTCACAAAAAGCTATCTATTCTCACCTGCAACACCATATTTTCATAAGTACTAATCCAGCAAAAAAAAAAAAAAAGAAAAAGAAAAAAGAACATTATACACAACAAATAAGAAAAAAATAACAATGTCACTGATGTGTGTCCCGTTTCATTTTTGCGCGACAAAAACAGTTTCTTCTTCACTGCCATTTCTCTCTTTCAACTTTTAATCTGAACAGATTGAAAAGACTCCCCACATTTATGCTGAAGCAGAGCATTTTTCTGGGGGCACAAAAAAGGCTGATCCATGCTAGCACTGCAAAGTATCCACATATTCATGTTCTTGGGAAAACTGACATTTTAAACTCTCCTCATGCTTACAGCTTTACAACAAAAAAAAAGAAAAGAAAAAAAAGAAAAAAAAAAAAAGACCAGGTATAAGTGAAACTTCAGGATACATATAACAAGACATCTTTCTGATGCATGCCCTTTGAAGAACAATTCGGTGCATTCTCTCAATCTTCATAACAATAAATACACATTTTAACTGCACGTTTCTCCATCACAGAGTTCAGTCACGTGTTCTTTTCAGAAAAAAAAATGAACCTTCTGGATAAAGATTAAAATACAAACACACACACACGCACGCGCACACGCACATGCACGCACAACCGAAGAAATCACAGGCACCAACATACATGTGCATCCCCATATTAACACATCGTAATGCCTGCACACTCTCCACCCTAACTGCACAATCATCCCACACAGTACCTCAGTTCATCATCGTCTTGCCATGGTGAACAAGCACCACATGGCCAGCCAGCACGACAGGAAGAACTGAGAAACGAACTTGAATTAAACTTTTTAGCATTGGTAACTGAACTTGAAGGTTTTCTCACCTGTTTCAAAGGACGACAGTAAACTGCAAAACACATTCAGGGTGGCAATGAACAGAACACGTTCAGAACTACCTGGACAAAGGGAAAAACTACTTGCCTTTCAAAGCAACTGAAACAAATACTGCTCATACTGAATTTCAATATGGCTTCTTTTACAGCCAGCTGCGCATGTACAAACATGCATGTGTTTGCATGAGTCACGTTCGTGCGAAATAAAGATCAGACGCAGCACTTTGTTCCATCCCGAAAGTTTTCTAGCACACGTTAGTTCCAGACTGAGGGAGCTGCGAAGGGAGAGAAAGGAGGCTGTCCAAAGGTCTTTCTTTTTACCATGTCGAACACAGTGAGCAAGTCACAGGAGAAAAGCTGCCCTACAAAGCCTTGGCCATCATTCTGATGTAAAACGCACATTATATCCCTTCACCATCAGAGCACCATGACTCCACACACATCCTGCATGACACAATGGAGTCTGGAGACATCACCACCATCATGGACATCAGTGATGACAGAGCTGGGGACATCATCTGACAGCAGTCACTGCAGACCTAAACTCCGTCTTGTGACATGAATGATGATGACGATGATCTTAATGGATAGAAGTGAAAAAGTACTCACAAGGCTCTGTTGAAAAACCAAGGCAAACAAATCACAAGACAAAACACGACACTTTTCAACCTTTTAGGTCTTCTTCAGGCAAGATACACAACACTCAGGACAGCGAAAATTAACCAGCAGTCACTTATCTTCATCAAAGTCGGCGCAAGATAAGCGTTTTAATGGATAAAAACAAAAACAAACTTGACAGGTAGCCCCGACTTACTCTGTCTCTCGGAGGTTTTGATCCGTTTAGGGATGGGGGTGCTGGTGGCCACGGAGCCTGTCTTGCGTTTACGGGATGAACTTTTACTGGTACTGGCCGTCTGGATGGGAGTCTTGACATTTGCCAGTGTCTCTTGCACTTCATGGGTCTGCTCTGATCGACTTGAACTGGCAGATGGTGCTGGGAATAATGAAATACACAATAATAATAATCACATCTTTCCAAAAACTATTGACTTTCCACTGTTCTTTCCTTTGATTTTCGATCACCAGCTACTGAAGGTTTTTGGTGGAAATAATCATATTTAAAAACATTTTTCTTGTTATTAAAGCAACAGTTTTCTAAAACAAACCTGGACAAACATATTTATGGAGGGAAAAAATATAATTTGAGAAATTTCTGGGACTGCTGCATAGTTATTACTCAAAATGTGTCAAAAGCTAAAAAAAAAAATCTTTGAGAGTCAATGAAAGGTAATGGTGAAACTATTCATAAAACCCCGACATTTTGCATTTCACTTGAAAATAATATGACAAGGCTGTTCAATGTTGCTGTTTCCAAATGTAATGTGCATTGCGTTGTGGGGGTGGGGGTGGATGAAAAAACTTGCCAAGACAAGGGAAAAGTGTGGTCTTTCCAAAAGTTAAAGGATAAGGTAAAAAAGCGAGGCCTCATGCACCGAATACGTTCACCACACTTGGAGAAATTCGAAACAAAGGGAGGAAATGTTCCTGGTAAAAATCTGTAGCAAAATTTAAATTTCAACAGATCACAGCTGAAAAAAAAAAAGAAGAAAACCCTTCAATATCTTAAACACACACACACACAGGCATACTAACACACACACACACACACACACACACAACACACACACACACACACAGACATTAACATACACACACACACACACACACACACACACACACACACACACACACACACGCACACAAACCAGGTGGTCTTTCACTTTCCACTGTAGGGAGGGGACTGCCCATTCAAATTTCACACAGACAGAAGATGCTTTCCCCTTTTCCAAAACATAGTGTATTTCCTAAAACTTACATGACCGTAGAGAATACTTCAACCCAATTCAGTAACATTTGACCGAAAAGATGGATACTAAAAAAAAAAAAATAAAAAATAAAAAACTGACTATAATCTTTCCAATCTGGGTACAGTCAACCAGAAAAACTACAGTAGGAAAAAAAAAAAAAGTAGTCAGAGTTATGTTCTCTGACAGGTTTGTTTTTTTTTTGTTCCACTTTCCCTGTCAGGCGAGAACAGAATCCGCGGCGATCAGATTAGGACAAAAAACAGCTGCGATAAGAAATCAATGCCTTATAATATTACTGATAATTCACCGTTATGAGGTAATGTGTCTTTCCGTTTGAGGGAGTACTGGTATTCTTTGTCAAACAGTTTCATGCTTTGGTGGGGAAGGAAGGAGGATAAAGAGGAGGAACAAACGTCATATCATGACCTCAAGACACTTAGGACTGGGATGTTTTGCATATGATGTATTTACAAAAGTCTGTGTCCTACTATGCCTTTAGTATGTCCAGTAAAGAAAGGAAAGATGAGTGTGCAAGTGTGCATGTGTGTGTGTGTGTGTGTGTGTGTGTAAGCACATGTGCGTATTCATCAGTACAACTAGGAGTTAATCTGACAATAAATTGGTTTCAAGTCAGTCAGTGTGTGTGTATGAGTGTGTATGTGTGTGTGTGTATGTGCACGCAGCATGCGTGCATGTGTGTGCACGCAGTGTGTGTGTGCGTATGTGTGCATGCATGTGCGAGCGCATGCATTTCAGGAAGGAGAGGTTGGGCAGAACAGTAAGCGGCAGATAGGCACTGATGGTTCAAAGAGTCAGAGGGGCGAGTAGAGGAAACGCATGACGACAGGCACTACCAATGATCTGACCTTTTTTCCTGGTGGAACTGCTCTCCCCATCAGTGTGTTCCTCATGGTCGGAAGGCACAGAACTGGTGCTGGGTTTACTTACAATCCTCGGTACTCCCACTGCAGGCGACCCCTTCGTACGCAGTCGTTTCCCCTGAATCACATTGTCTGCAAATCAAATCCTCCTCATCAAGAAAAACCTAAAAGATTGATCATTACTTGAGCATCATATCATAATTTCATCAACATCTGCACCAAAACATAATACAAGAATTATAATCTGATCAACAGTCGTATCACCAGAAAAACAAAAATTATTATATCATATGCATGAACAAAATACAAGAATTATAATCAGCATTCATATCACCAGTTTCACAAAACCATTATCATTACATATGCATCAACAAAGTTAAAATAACACATGTTATCAGTAAATCAGCACCTTCCTAACTCTTTCATTCCTACTTTTCTATGAACCATTACTTCCTCTTGTTCCTAGATTCTTATAATACATGTATTCCCTTCATTCCTGGATTTAGAGAAAAAAAGAAGAAGTGTAAAGTGAGAACTGCAATGTATGCAGTAGCAAACCAGCCAGAATAGAGCAGCGAGTACTTTCCAATGCTGTAGGGGGCGTCTGGCATCCATTCCATTCATAAACACTGCCCCGCAAGTGACCCAGTCATGACATGTACCGATGATGTGACTCGCGCGAAGTTCAAAGCGTTTACCGCGAGAACCGATTTTCCGGGCTGCAGGAAGGAAAGGAGGGATTTTGTGATGCCCGGTTTTCCGGGCTGTAGGAAGGAAGGGTAGGATTTCTGCAAACCGGAAAACCGGGTTGTAGGGATAAAAGAGTTAATCAAAATGCAGCTAAATTATGCTACTTGGGGATAATGCTGTTGTCAAAGTGGCTAACACGTGCTATGTGCTTTGATTCAATACCAAAAAGCTTTTAAAAAAATCAACTTTTTTGCTTTTGCTTGTGTGGAGTATGACTTGGGGTGAAAGTGGAAAGGACTACCCGTTAAACACGACTTTGCGGAATTTTCCCAGCCCAGGTGCCCCTGACTGGACACCACGGTGCAGAAGAGTTGTGCAGACACTCAATTCAAATAAAGCTGCATCGCCTGAGATGACCTTGAAGTCGGGTAGGAAGAAGCGGGGTGGGGAGTTCGCACTGATGTTAAAGATCAAATCTGGATTCTACAGAATCAAATCAGCTACAACAATGGCCAGTTATAAACATTAGCAATGCATGAATATGCGTGAATCTGGGACTCAGTTGCCATCACAATGTACACTGTGATATCCCAAGCATCCCAAGACTCGGTCTTAAACGCAGCACAGAGAAACGCTTCCAGGGAGTTATCCGAAAGTGAAACAGCAGTTACGAGCTTCTTAACCTTATGTTCCTTTACCCGTCTGTGGTTCAATGGAAAGACATTACACAAAGCTGACAATCACGACCCATGAGCCACCAGGAAGACCCTCACCAAGAGACACGTCGGCCGTGTTGACCAGTGAAAGGTCAGTCTCGCCGAGCGTGGCCCGATACTCCTCGTCACTCAGCAGGCAGGCAGCCTGGTCTTCTGACAGAATGAGCTGGGAGCGACGACACCTGTGAACACTGCACTCAGTCAACGCTCTTACATCATCGGCAAAACAGAGAGAAAGCAAAATTCATTTTTCAGTCAACGCTCTTATATCATCGACAAAACCGAGAGAAAGCAAGATTCATTTTCAATTATCATACTTCGTCTGCTCCCCACCCCTCCCCCTCCTCTGCTGATCATCTATAGAAAAAATTTTTTTTAAAAGAAACTAATCCTAACCCTCGCAAAGTGCAAAAATCTTGAGGTTGACAGCATTTTCACATGGATAAATTAAATCACCTATGACAAATAAAGACTCACCCAATCCCATACATGGAAATGCACTATTTTTCATTTACTCTGTGCTTTAGTCAGAAATTGAATTTAGATACTGGAGCAATAAAAGAAAATTTAATAGTTAGAAAACGAATCTAAATTTTGGAACAATAAAAGAAAACTTAATCTGTAAACTAATATTAAAAACAATGCAAAAGCAACATGTGGAAGAGAGGAATTTCACTACTACAAGTAGTTTTATGATATACTCACCTGTCCTAACAAGTGACTTACCTCTGCTTGGCGTGAACATCGCTAAACATCAGGAATCCCCCCCCCAAAAAAGAAAAAAAAAGGAGAGTGCAGGAAGCTCACTCTACTCAATACGACCCAGTCCACTCAAGTGATCTCTCTTTTTTTCGAATGCAAATCAAAACCAGAAATCAAAATCTTTCTTCAGCCAGACCAGCCCTTGCACGAGTGACACCCTTTGAAAGAAGAGCAACTGTTACAAACAAAACACATTTCATATGAGCAGAGGGCTGAGCAGACCTTTCATTTGCCGAACAAGTCGGACAAGAACGAGGAGAAGCAGAGTCTGGTGTACACTTGGCAGACATCAGGGCCTTTAGCGGAGACGACGACTTAAGTGACAAAGCTGTAAGAACAAGCGTTCTGGAATTTTGTCGGTTAAAGGTAAAGACGGAGTATTTTCCTCCTCTGGTGCAAAAGGTGGGTCAAACCAACTTTTGAGAGAATCCATGTTCTAAAACGAATCGAAACTCAGGATTAAGAGTCGAGAGAAATGTGTTCTTTCACCAGTGAAAAGGAGAAAACTGTACACATGCAGTCAGGGAGTAATAGTGTGAGCTCACCAAGGGAAATAACTCAGGTGGACTTGATATTGGGTAGAGTTAGCTCCCTGGTCTCCCCCCCCCTCATTTTCTTTTTTCTTTGCAAGGGGGGGGGGGGGGGGGGGGGGCGCGGGGATTCCTGTCGTTTGGCAATGTTCCAAGCTAACTTAGATACCGCATTTATTGGGGCAGGTAAGTATCAAGAAAAGGTAACTCGGAAGTCTTAACATACACTGACATTGGGTCACATGCAAGTGATGGGAGAAAGCCAGAGGAAGCAGAGGTTTGGGGAGAGAGTTGAGAGCTGTTCAAAACCAGTAACACTTGAAAAGAAGGTGGACAAAAGGCGGAAAAAAAAAAAACTTGGCAACTTACTTTCGAGTGGAACCGTCATCCATGGCCACATCATACAAGACTTCCCCTTTCTCCGTTCCCTGAGAGTCGCTGGGGACGTGCCTGATGATGATGCCTGGATCACTGACTCCATCTTCCCCGGTGACGAGGACGCTCTGTCCCAGGGGAAGGTTTTGCGCCATGACTAGATCCACGGCTCTGACCATCTTCTCCATGCCGTCTTCAAACAACACCTTGAACCTGTCACCAACATCACTGGACAGGGTAAAATCAATCCAAAGACCTGAGACTGATCGTGCTTTCAAGACAAGCAGCATTTCACTAGAATTATGTGCACGTTTGGAAGAAGGGGCTAGGGTTGGGATGGGGCTCTTGGTGCAAGGAGTGGTCACTCGAATGCCAAATTCAAACTGAGGTTTCTCTCTCTCTCTCTCTCTCACACACACACAATCACACCACACCATTAATCATTTTCTTAAAGAAAATGATTTGCTTTAAGGACAAAAAAAGCTTTCTATAGCTGAACTGGTAACAGTGAAATGACTGTAGCTCTTTACATCCGATCTGTAAACAGTCTCCAGTTAAATGACATGGCTCTCGACAGCCGATGAACGAATAATGTACAAAGAAAAAAAAAAAAACCACGAATTTATAAAACTGTAAAAATTTTACAGTGAAATGACCATAGCCCTTTATAGCTGACCTGTGAACAGTGTACATACAGTGAAATGATGACCACAGCTTTTAACAGCTGAGCTATGAACAGTGTACAGTGAAATGGTGACCATAGCTTTCTACAGCTGATCTATAAACAGTGTTCAGTGAAAAGATGACAATAGTTTGTAACAGCTGCAGTGAAAAGATGACCATAGCTTTCTATAGCTGATCTATAAAGTGCTCATTGAAAGCATGACTATAACTCTCTACAGATGACCTATGAACAACGTGCGGGGAAATGATGACTATAGCTCTCTACAGCTGACCTTTGAACTGTGTACAGTGAAATAACAATTATAGCTCTTCCAGACCTGCCAACCCGCTAAGACACCCATGAGTAAGAATTGAAGCTCACTGACGCAGAAATGTGTAATTTCTGAGAACTAAGAGTAATCAAGCGCGACACTTACCTTTTTTCAAACAAACACGATGCGATGAAATTGTTCGCACAATTTTTGTGAACTTTACTTTTCTTCAAAAACAAGCTTTTCTTTTAAGTGTCACAAGAAATCTTTACAAATTATGAAAATGTAGAATACACTGGAAACACACACAAATCCCCTACACCATCATGGCAAGGCACACCAAGGCTTGAGAGTGCGCCAGAAACAACCTCAAAAATGTTCTCTCCTGTTGCTGACTCTGTGCATGTGGGGTTGGCTATCAGCTCAGTGGCGATTATGTCATTTTTTAAGTATCGCACCACCCCAGGAAAGAATTTGCAACCCCCCCCCCCCCCCTCCTTCCTGACTTCCATCAGTCCCCAACACAAACGGTTCATTCTGCAGTCGAGATGCAGCAGCAGTTTGGGCTTCCATGGCAAGGGTCCTCACAATGTGTGCTGTCTTTGTTCGACCGCTCTTGAACAGTTTGGTGATCTCCGAATCTGAGAACGCTTCTTTAAAAAGCTGGGATGCTTGGTCGGCTGCTTTAAGAGCGATGTTGTGCTCGACGAAAAATCCGGCCACCAATGCTTCAGCCCGAATAACCCTTTTCCTCATTTCATCCTCTTTTGAGGTGTCTACAGTCTGAAAAAACTGTGTGATGCTGGAAGAATTCGGTGCGTTAGAGGAATCTATGTGCTTGCGTGACTCAAGGTGACGCTTCACATCCACCATCCCGCCATGGGAAATTGTGAAGTCCAACTCGCAAGTGGTACACCGTGCACAATTTACACCTTTAGCCGAAGGTCGTATGCAGGGGAACTTTTCCGAGTATTCTTTTTCGGAACTTTTGACCAAGTTTTTTCTTTTTCGCATCTTGTCCAGAACTTTCTACTCCACGTTTCGACATTTTCGTAGCTAAAACTTCAAAAGGACGCCAACTTCGCTGAATGGTAAAGATGGTGAAACGAACTGCGCATGACCGGAAACGCTTCTTGAAGATTACTGGTTATACGCACGGCGCCGTGCGTGTCTGTACATAAGCCGATTTTTTCGTCTTTTTTCTTTTGTTGTAGAAAACTTTCAATGCATAAGTTTTTGGCTAAATGCATAAGAATTATCACTTGGGCGTAATAAATTACGTGAAATGCGTAATGGTTGGCAGGTCTGCTCTTCACAGCTGACCTATTAATAATGTACAGTGAAATAATGACTATAGCTCTCTACAGCTGACCTTTGAACCGTATAGAGTGATATAACTATAGCTCTTCACAGCTGACGTATTAATAATGTACAGTGAAATAATGACTATAGCTCTCTACACCTGACCTTTGAACAATGTACAATGAAAGGATGACTTTAGCTCTTTACAGCTGACTTATTAACAGTGTACTGTGAAATGACGACTATAGCTCTCTATGGCTGACCTATCAACAGTGTACTGTGAAAGAATGACTATAGCTCTCTATAGCTGACCTATTAACAGTGCACAGTGAAATGACTATAGCTCTCTACAGCTGACTTATGAAGTGAGTACTGTGAAATGATGTCTATAGCTCTCTACAGCTGACCTATTAACAGTGTACAGTGAAATGATGACTACAGCTCTCTATAGCTGACCTATTAACAGTGTACAGTGAGATGACTATCGCTCTCTATGGCTGGCCTATTAACAGTGTACAGTGAAATGACTACAGCTCTCTATGTTTGACCTATTAACGGTGTAGTGTGATATGGCTACAGCTCTCTATGGCTGACCTATTAACGGTATAGTGTGATATGGCTACAGCTCTCTATGTTTGACCTATTAACGGTGTAGTGTGATATGGCTACAGCTCTCTATGTCTGACCTATTAACGGTGTAGTGTGATATGGCTACAGCTCTCTATGGTTGACCTATTAACGGTGTAGTGTGATATGGCTACAGCTCTCTATGTCTGACCTATTAACGGTGTAGTGTGATATGGCTACAGCTCTCTATGTCTGACCTATTAACGGTGTAGTGTGATATGGCTACAGCTCTCTATGGTTGACCTATTAACGGTGTAGTGTGATATGGCTACAGCTCTCTATGTCTGACCTTTTAACGGTGTAGTGTGATATGGCTACAGCTCTCTATGTCTGACCTATTAACGGTGTAGTGTGATATGGCTACAGCTCTCTATGGTTGACCTATTAACGGTGTAGTGTGATATGGCTACAGCTCTCTATGTCTGACCTATTAACGGTGTAGTGTGATATGGCTACAGCTCTCTATGTCTGACCTATTAACGGTGTAGTGTGATATGGCTACAGCTCTCTATGTCTGACCTATTAGCGGTGCAGTGTGATATGGCTACAGCTCTCTATGGTTGACCTATTAATAGTGTAGTGTGATATGGCTACAGCTCTCTATGTCTGACCTATTACGGTGTAGTGTGATATGGCTACAGCTCTCTATGGTTGACCTATTAACGGTGTAGTGTGATATGGCTACAGCTCTCTATGGTTGACCAATTAACGGTGTAGTGTGATATGGCTACAGCTCTCTATGTCTGACCTATTAACGGTGTAGTGTGATATGGCTACAGCTCTCTATGTCTGACCTATTAACAGTGTAGTGTGATATGGCTACAGCTCTCTATGGGTGACCTATTAACAGTGTACAGTGAAATAATGACTAAAGCTCTTTACAGCTGACCTATTAACAGTGAAATGATGACTAAGCTCTTCACAGCTGACCGACTAACAGTGTGTAAGGATGACTATAGCTCTAAACAGCTGACATATTAACAGTGGGCCAGAATGACTATAACTCTTTACAACTGATCTTTACACAGTGTTCAGTGAAATGATAACCAGTTCCCTATAACTGTTCTACAAACAGCGTTCAGAGAAACGACGACTATGGCTGTTGGCTGTTCCACACTTTGCACCAAAGCCACACCGGCTCTCTGGATCTTCCACACCTGGTTGGAACATGTCTGCCCGTGAGGACTCCTGCAAGTTTTCCCGTAATGGACAACAGGTTGATGCCCTGTAGCATGAGCAGTCATGGAAGTCTTGCCCCCCCCCCCCCTCCCCCCGTAGTCAGTCAGCTTCCAAGTAATCACCTCATCTCTAAGCTTGTACACCTGAGCTAGAATACTGTCAATGCTTTAAAGCAAAATAATTGGTACAGCGGTTGAAGAAGTATTATCTTGAAGCCCACCGCATTCTACATCTTCCCATGAATAAAATACCGCCACACTGACTGATGCCACTCCAAGTTCAATCCTCACACGAATTTAACAACAAAAAAGTGCATGCACATACTCGTGTGCTTTTGTGAATGAATGGTGCACACATGTATGCATGCACACACATGTGTGTGTGTGTGTGTGTGTGTGTGTGTGTGTGTGTGTGTGTGTGTGCAGGAGTGTGAGTGCATGCATGCGTTTGTGCATGCATGCGTGTGTGAAACAATGGCATAACATGTGCATATCTGAGACAGCACTACATATACATAAGTGCATGCATGAATCAGCATGTATATGTAAACATGTGAGTGAGCATCTGTGTTTGAATGAATAATGCATGCATGTATATCTCCGTGTGTACATGTGCCTCCTTCTGCATGTTTGCGTGAGACTTACTTGTTGCCAATTCCAGTGTTCAGACCAACAAATTTGGCAGGATAGAAAAATCCGTCTTTCCACCGGCACATAACCCGAGCACCTGAGGAATGAAAAAAAAATTAAAAGAACCCATACGCTGGACCAGGTGACTCACTTTGCAGACATGTTATAAATCCTACCACACATAGACTGAACCTGCACAATGAAGAGCCGTCTAATGCAGGATCTTGCATCTTTTTCAAGGTGTTGAGTCGGTGTCACTTACTCTCTGTGCACACATAATCTACATCACCACTTCTGTTTGTTCGTTTGTTCTTTTGGGGTGGGGGGGGGGTGGGGGGGGGGGGGGGGGGGTGGGGGGGGTGGGGGAGGGTAGGGTGGGGTGGGGGGGGGTGGGGGGGGCGGCAGATGGGAGTTGTCTTTAGAGAAGACTGATAATGTAACTGCGAGCAGGGCAAAAAGACACACAGATTTTTCCAATAGTTTACCTGAATGCTTTTATGATTGACGAGGATATACCTGACGCTGTGGATCGTTTTTGATTTGCTGTAACACTTGTATGTGCGTGCTTTGCTAGCATACCTCTGGCACCAATCAGAAGCCAGTTGTTTTCTAGATAAATAAAACCTTTCACAATGTTACATACATATATTTCTGTGCCACACCATGCTCTAGTGACACTGTCACACACAAATGCCTGTGTGCAGCTTATGTTTTCCCTTCAGACCCTGGCCCATACATTTGGCAGTGTTATTACTGATGTAACCACCCTGCCACTAATTGTCTGATGAAAGAAGTTCTTGAAACTGACTTTAACAACAAGTTGCCTTTTTCTTTTTTTTTTTTTTTTTTTTTTTTGCCTTCATGTCTTAGAAGAGCTAGAACTACTTCCTTGCTCACAACCTCAGAGCACCTCATATCCTGCGAAAATTATCACAGTTCAGGTGCCTAGTGAGAAAGCAAAATGACAACAAAGCAAAACTAGAATAGGTAACTTACCACAAATAAGTCATAAAGCACATTACCTGAGATGTATTTACTGTAACATGAAACTCTCACAACAATTTCCTTCTACACAAACCCTCAATCAAAGTGAGGATCAAAGTAACGGCACTATGCAGAAACATATCAAGGGGCGACACACACAGCGATATGGACCAGGAACAAAGCCTGATGTCCCGACAGAAACATCTCTAAGACTTGGGATGAATGGCACAAGTCCATACATAGGTAAACTCATCCCTGATAATAAGCATGGAAGGAAGCCTCTACACACAGACTTTTACACCCTCAGATCCACATTCAACCAGACGACACGGATGGATTCCACACCAATTTCCAGGTCGCTGGCAGTGGGCACTTGGACAGAGGTGGGGTCTCTTTGTGATGTTTCCTGAGAACTCTGTCTGACATGCGATGATCTCTTTGGTGAGGAGGCACTGCAAAAAACGCACAAAAAACCAGCACAATCACCAACCACCAGCAATACAAACATACTACCTCCATGCTAAAAGCTTGGCATTCTAATTGACAACACATTGGTAGAATGCAGTTTCTCTTGTGCCATCGTTCTCTTTCATTCTGGAGACTAAGCGACTCGACTCTTATCTCGTTTCATATATTTTCAATACTTTTTTTTCAGCTGCCGTTAGTATCCTGACAAACCTAATGCTGTATCACTTGTTTAAGCATCCCTCCTACTCCTTTCCTCATACCAAACAGAAAAGACAGATAAAAGACCTCATTCAAGTACACTGAGCAACGTCAATATGTAATTTTGGTAGCTTCCCATGTATATTTGTCTCATACAGATTTGCAACAAAAGCCTCAGCGACTAGTACAACTTGTGCCTTAACCACAACACAAACCAAAATTAACACCTTATACTCCCATAAAAAGGCCAACTATAGACCGTTTCGCTCATGATACAATTCATACCCTCATATCTTAACTTTTCTTTTCTAGCGGTAGATCATGGTTTAATGGTAGTGAAATGTAGTTATGGAAACGCATCCAATCATTAACCCAGTGAAATGTAGTAATTGTAGTAATAGCAAGATGCAAAGCATATAAACGTACTCCCAGTACAGTAGTACAACAAGAAGAGAAAAAAAAAAAAAAATATATATATATATATATATAAATCAGTCACTGTAGCACTTTCTCCCCTTTTGGTGGTAGAAATTTTATATGTAAGAGAAAAGAAAGAAAAATGTTGCTCTCCCCGGCGGGGAAATGAACCCCGGTCTCCCGCATGATAATTGAGGATACTAACCACTATACTACCGAGGAGCTTACAGAGTTTGGTTACATGTAAGTTTATAAACCGATATTTTTAAATCATCATTTATAGCAGTTAGTAATGGCTATTCTGGTAAAATAAAACATCGGGCATCATCCGTGACCCATAATGAACACACCTACAAATTTTCAGAAAGATCAGCCCAGCACTTTCGTCTGGAGCGAGTGCAACACATTTTGACCACGGACAGACAGACACACAGACAGACACACAGATAGACACACACACAGACAGCATTTCTTCCTTCCCATTGTAAACTACTCCCTGTTCTATAAGAACTGGGAGTACAAAAACGCATCCAATCATTTACCCAGCGAAATGTAGCAATGAAAACACATCCAATCATTTACCCAGTGAAATGTAGCAATGAAAACGCATCCAATCTTTTACCCAGTGAAATGTAGCAATGAAAACGCACCCAATCATTTACCCAGTGAAATGTAGCAATGAAAACGCATCCAATCATTTACCCAGCGAAATGTAGCAATGAAAACGCATCCAATCATTTACCCAGTGAAATGTAGTAATGAAAACGCATCCAATCATTTACCCAGTGAAATGTAGCAATGAAATCGCATCCAATCATTTACCCAGTGAAATGTAGCAATGAAAACGCATCCAATCATTTACCTTGCAACTCCAGCCTTTCCTGAACTGGTTCCTGATGTTCCTGAACCTGCACATGCATCAACACACAATCACCTTCACATCATACTTACATGCATCAACACACAATCACCTACACATCATACATACACGCATCAACACACAATCACCAACACATCATACATACACGCATCAACACACAATCACCAACACATCATACATACACGCATCAACTCACAATCACCCACACATCATACATACACGCATCAACTCACAATCACCCACACATCATGCATACACGCATCAACACACAATTACCCACACATCATACATATATGCATCAACACACAATCACCCACACATCATACATACACGCATCAACACACAATCACCCACACATCATACATATATGCATCAACACACAATCACCCACACATCATACATACACGCATCAACACACAATCACCCACACATCATACATACAAGCCTCAACACACAATCACCCACACATCATGGATACATTCTCTTTTCAAGTCACTGAATGAACGAAAACACACATACACACATCCATGTACATTTTTTGCAGACTGTGATAATTGTAGTTACCCTTGATCCCGAATGAAATAATACCTCAACATATCATCTCCCTCTCCCCATTCCAAATGCACTTTTTTTTTTTTAAACGACACTACTCTTAAATGAGAGGGATCATCCATGCTTTATAAACAATAATTATGACGACATAATGGTAGAAATAAAAGATTTACTATTTGGGCTATCAAACAGAAATGTAAATATTTTGACAGTTGTATTTAACAAATAACTCATGGTGTGCACTTCAAAAATGAGAACAAAATATGGTTCCTTGCAGTTTAATTAGAAAAATGATCTGTCATAGCACAGAGTGGTACACTATAACTGTCTTGTAATAAAAAAGACAAAACAAGCAATAATAAAAACACTTTTCCAATATTTCAAGCGTCTGCCTTTTTTCAAGGGCAGAGTGTAGAGCTTATGTCAAAAGTGGAGTGATAGCATTGGGTGGATGTTAAGAGAGAAATTGTCACGACATGGATGTCATCATCAAGTGATGCAAAGTCCTAAAACAAAATCCTGCTGTGATTAGTTTGTTGCTCACCATCCTCATCAATATACTGGACACACACCGTCTTACCTCCTCTCTCTCCCACCCTTTCTCCTCGCCACATTCTGGTGAAAATCATGGCAATTGTACCAGTGGGGAACAAATGAGTGGTATCAAATGCAAGGTGTTACCAATGATTAATCATGTGTGTTCAGGCCTTGCGGATGCTTTGTTTGTAGCTTATGAATCCAACACAGACACAGACACACACAGACACAACACACACACACACACACAGAAACACACACACAGAAACACACACACACAAATCTATACCAGTGTCATCAGTAAGTTGGAAATTATGACGTCTAGCGACGTGCCCCCCCCCCCCCCCCCCCCCCCCCCCCCCCCCCCAAGATCAAAAAAGAAATGTGTACACACACATACATCTGTACACTTTTAACATTTGGGAAAACAAAAAGCAGTTGGACTGGGTGATAAAACAGAGCCCTTTACAGTCTTCACAATAATGGGTGGAGGAAGGTGTGGCGGAGGACGGATGGTGCAAGTACGTAAAGACCTTTGCACCTTTCCCTCGTTAAAAATACCCGCCCTGTGCAGTTAACTGAGCGCACATAACTGTCCAGCACAAATGCATGCTGCGACGTCTAGCCTCCACGGTTCACTGAACCCCCCATTTCTGCCATCCACCTACCTGCAGTCTTCTTCCTGCCGCCAGACATCGACACGCTGAACCCTCCGCTCTCACTGCCAGGCAGGAAGCTCTGGGTCTCCAATGACGACGTCACCTTCGTGGCTCGCTGGCTGTCCTCTTGACTGGAATCGGCTGGAGCACTGCGAGTGGCTTTCCTGGAGGAGCGTGTTGTCAACCTCGACTGCTGCTTCTGGAACACCACGCTGCTCCTGCTGAAAGGTAGGACTGGTGAGGGGAGATGGGTGAGGGAGCAAGGGGGGGGGGGGGGGGGGGAGCCCCCACCAAAGTGAGGGCAAGGAGCATGCGCAAGGTTCCCTCAAGTCCCAAGGTCTTGTAAATATGCAGATCCATAAGCCGGTTGACACAAACTCAAATGAAAAGGACTATCTTAACTTTGTATCCTCTTTCGCTATAAACTGTCAGCAACAAATGAGATAACATCAAAATCGTATGAGTGAAATGAATTTAGTTATATGACCACACACATAACATGCACGCACCACCCACACACATACACACACACACACATACACACACACACACACACACTCACACCCACACCCACATACTCACCACCTGACTACTCTCGTCAGCAGTAGGGGGCACCACTCCAGATGACGACGACGATGACGACGCTGCTTGTGGTGGCTGCTGAGCGCAGGGCACGTCGCTAGACGTCAGTTTGTTGTCAGCGCTGTACAAAGCCTCCGACGCCAGACCACTGCTGGAGCTGGTGACCACAGCCTCCAGCCGACTGTCGTCACGCTCAATGGCCGACTGGTTAGGACTGATGAAGCTGACCGCAGGAGAGGCACCCACTGACGATCGACCGCCCAACGAATGCTCACCCACTGGACATGGGACATAAACCACAGCCATCACACACGGGAACCGAAAATGTCAGTGACAAATATAAACTCCGCATGTGATTTGATTCATCCATTTTGGGATACCTAATTTATCTTTTTTTGGGGGGGGGGGGGGGGGGGGTGCAAAAAAGAACTCTGATCAATATAAAATGTATTCCGACTCAATTTGAATCTTGCATGAAAACATGACTTGATATAAAACAAGTCTGCAGTGTAGAGGAGGATAAAAGGGATGCATATGTCAAGCATAGATTTCACACCTGATATCAACCCTTATACCATATTCTCAAATTACCTGGTGCAATGAGAAAGGAAAGAAAAATATTTAACGTAATCTAACAAACAATGTGAACTGTTCTTCAGTTTGACGACGTGAAGCATGCAGACAGCAGAAAGGGATAATTTCCTCTAGAAAGGAAACAAATTTTCGTCTCTAAGCAATTGCAAATTAAATCAATGAACATTAAAAAAAAATTTTCATGAAAAATGGCTTTCTCAGAGTACTCCAAAGCATGAATAAGGACTGTACTTGGGTCCCACCATGCACCACTGGTACACTAATGTTCATTTCAGCCCTTTGGAATTGCGAGGCTTTAGGTCACCAGCAGCGTGACCTTTGCTCCAAGTCTGTGAGTCAACCTCACAGAACAACAGTCAAAAACCCTTCAGTTACATCGGCTCATAACAAGACAAAAGAAAAAGCCAAACAACTTCAATATTTAACTGGCTACCAAATCATCTGTTACACTGATCTTGCGATTAATGTAACGACAATGAGGACAATTTTCATGCACCCATCCTGACAATGTAGGCTACTGGGTGACAGGAACTGTACCCAAGTTCCTGGTGGTTTCCTGTGCAAATGATGGATCACTTACACAAGCTTTCGAAAGAAAAAACACGTTTTTAGTCTTGTGTCTTGGCCTGACTAGCAAACTTCCATGTGAGATATGGTGAACTGAAATGAAAAAAAAGTGAAAAAATGAAGATTAATACTCTTTAGATAAAGAATATGTTAGAAAAAATGATTAATTTGTTTTTCTTTTCAGAAACTTTTTTCGTCAGCCAAATTAAGAGGCGTGTAGTCCTTTTTTTCTTTTTTCTTTTTTTTTGCGAGAGGCACAGGCAGTTTGTGAGTGTTTTCTTTTGGTCAGTCGATGAGTGATCGTGGTGATATGGGGAGTTTGTGTTATACTCCCTGTTTGGCTAGTATACTTACCATGTCAGACCATAGCATTCAACGGCAGTTAGCCAGCTCTGTCAGGCCGAATTTTTTCCGTGGCCAATGCAGTCATAAGACAGTCACGTGATGTCACCCCACTTCCGGCCCCGGAAGAAGCCAGTGTCAACTTCCTATAAGTCATTCAGCGAGGCCTGGTGTATGGTGACCCCGAGAACCTTGGCGCCAGAGGGGAAGGTAGGGAGGGAATTAGAGTCTGACATGGTAAGTATACTAGCCAAACAGGGAGTATAACACAAACTCCCCATTTTGGCGTCATATACTTTACCATGTCAGACCATAGCAGAATTTAAAGGAATCGGAGGAGGGCGAGCGCCCTAGTGGTTCTTGGGGTTGACCGATATGGCTGCATTGGCCGCCACAAAGGAAATCCCCTTAGACCCATCAGCTCTGGTCATGCGGATATCCCTCAGGTAAAAATTAATGAAGGGATTTTCCGAACGCCAGTAGGCTGCCTCCAGCAGGTGGCGCACGGGGACAGAGTACTGGAACGCTGTGGAAGTGGCCAGTGCTCTGACCTCGTGGGCCCTGGGTGATAGGACAGGGAGATCCTTGTACGCCTGAGCGTAGGTAGATCTCACCGTCTTGGAGAGCCACCTGGAGATAGCTCCCGCCGAGATATCTCTAGTATTGTTGGGGTTGAGGGAGATAAGGAGTCGTCTCTGGGAGGAGCGCCTGGGGCGTGTGCGTTCCCAGTAGTACCTGAGACACCTGGAGGGGCAAAGGTCCATGTCTCCATCTTTTTCTCCCTTTCCCAAGATGTCAGAACTCCGGAAGGAACTTGAGAGAGACTGAGCCGTCCCTGTGGAAGGCGATATCTGTGGGGTCACCGCTGAGGGCGTGAATCTCACTTCGTCTTCTGGCCGAGGCCAGGGCGAGGAGAAAGGTGGTCTTAAAGGAGAGGAGGTCAAAAGGAATAGAAGCAATGGGTTCAAAAGGGGTTTTTCTGAGGGCATCGAGGACCGTAAAAAGGTCCCAGAGGGGAATGCGCCTAGGGGACTGAGCTTCCCGTAGAGCAACTCCTCTAGACACCTCTCTGAGGAGAAAGTCATTGTCAAAAGAAGGGCCCCCCAGTTGACGAATGGTAGTGCAGATAGCTGATCTGTAGCCCCGAATGGAGCCAGCCGACAGCTTAAGGGAAGAGGATAGGTGGGAGAGGAAATTTCCTATTTGGATGTTGGAGGGGCAGTAATGGGGAACAGAGTTATCTGAGCACCAGGTTATCCATCTCTCCCAACGGTAGTTGTAGAGGGATTCGGTGCTGGCTCTGCGAGATGCCGAGGCGAAGTCCCGTAATCCCTGAGAGGCCCCTGCCCCGGCTAGTGTGTCTAGGACGGACTGGGGTCTCTCCGAGTGGGGGGTAGATGCAGATGTTCGCAGTTGGGCTGGCATAGAAGCCACGCGTGTAGGCGAAGCATCTTGGGATTGGAGTGAGGAAGACCTGACCGGGGTTGTCTCAGCATGTCCCAGCGAGGGCTGAGCCGGAGGGGGGGAACGTGGGTGAGGGACTTGGGGTCCGGGAACCAAGACTGGGTCGGCCACCATGGCGTTACGAGGATCAGCCTGGGTCTTTCCAGCCTTGCCTTCCTGATCACCTTGTGTAGGATGGGGAAGGGGGGAAAGGCATACGCCAGTAGGCCCGTCCCGGGGAGGGATAGTGCGTCGACTGCATCCGCCTGGGGATCTGGAACGGGAGAGACGTACAGGGGCAGGTGATGGTTGAAGCTGGTGGCAAACAGGTCGATCATGGGCACAAACCAATGGTTGCGCGACACCAGCGAAGGAGGGCCTCTGTTCTGAGGGAGAGGCCTATGGAGCGGGCCTCTCCCCCTTTGTTGACATAGCAAGCTACCGACGTATTGTCCGTGAGGAGGAGAACAAGTCGGTGCGCGACCTTGTGCTGGAGTTGGAGAAGGGCTAGCCTGACCGCTTCCAGCTCCCACTCCCCGAGGCGTGACTGTCCTCCACGTGGGCCCCCCAGCCCAAGTTGGAGGCGTCTGTATAAAGTTCCAGTGGTTGGGTTGGGTTGGGAGGGAGATGGGGACCCCGGTGGAGAGAGTGGCTGGAGTGAGCCGCTCCTCCGTCGCCGAAATGAACCAGTGTCCGAGGGGAATGACCTGGTCCCAGCGGTCGGAGGTCTGTGACAAACGTCGGCGGAACTCCCTCTGAAGTTGGCGTTTGGGGACCCGCCGCAGGGGAATGAGGGGAGACAGGGACTCCATCATTCCTAGGAGGGAGGACAGGGTTCTGGCCGAGGTGTGGGGTGCCTGTGACAGGCAGGAGATGAGGTCCACTATGCGTGCAGGCCTCTCCGGGGTCTGCCAGACGAACCGTAGGAATCGTCTGTGGGCCGGGTGAATCAGGATCTGAAAAATAGGCGTCCTTCAGGTCTACGGATGTGGCCCAGTCGCGATGATGGATGGAGTCTCGGATCTGGGTGGGGGTCTCCATCTTGAACTTGGTGGGCCTGAGGAACTTGTTGAGGGGCGAAAGATCTAGAATGGGCCTCCATCCTCCCGAGGCTTTTGGGATCACAAAGAGTAGAAGCCGGGGTTTGGGTGGGAAATCTTTGAGATGGCCCCTCTTTTGAGGAGGTCTTGGACTTCCGTGCGAAGAGCTTCTGCTTTGGCGGGGGAGGGTTCGTTGGGGGAGGGAGGGGGAGATAGCATGAGGGGGGGGACGCTCGTGGGCCCAAGGAAGGCGAAACCCTTCCTGTAGCACCGCCACTATCCAGGGGTGAGGCGTATGCGTCTCCACTGGTGGGCATGCCGGGAGAGGCTGCCCGCCAGGGGGGGCGAGGGTCTGGGCTGGTGGGTGGGGGATAGGGCGAGGGGGGGTGCTACCTGATCTAAGTCCCCCTCGGGCTGTCTCCCTAGTCAGCTCCGGGAGCGTGACTGTTGGCCTAACCGAAAATTTTGCTGATGGGGTTTTGGCTTAGGCCTTGGGAGAAGATTAGGTCGCTTGGCGGGCCGTGCGGTGCGGGAAGGCGATTGTCTGGATAGGGTCTGTGCCTGCTTGCGTTCCTCAACTGCTTGTGCTATGACGTCAGCCGAGTAGTCGCCAAAGAGCGACTGGACCTGGCCCGGGATGCATCGCAGGGCTGCCTTAAGCGTCGGGGAGAGAGAGGTCCGCGCCAGCACGGCCTCTCTCGCGACCAACAAGCAGTTGAAGTGGCTTCTGGCTGCGCTGTCCGCCGCAGCCGAAAGGTGATGCGAAATCCTGTTAACTAGGTGTCGCATGAAAGGATCGCTGAACAAGCGAGGGTCAGGCTCTTGGTGCGCCTCAGAGCCCGGGTCCCCCGGTACTGGGATGGCACCATCGTCCTCCGGCCATAGAGCCTCCGCTCGCTGAAGGGGCATGTCCAAGTAGGTGTGTCCCGCCGTGGTGTGGAGGATGCCCATCCTGGCTACTCGGACCCATTCCTTTAGGTTCTTAAAGGAGATGGCGCCGGAAGTAGGGGGGGGCAGGTGGGGGATCAACCGACGGTCCGACTGGGAAATGCCCATCTCCCTGGTCACGGGATTGTCCGTAAACAAGGAGGCGACTGAGGGGTTCTTGGGTAGATTGGTCTAGATCTCTGGGCCGGGGGAGAGGGAGAGAAATTCGTCAGCGGGTGCGGCCTCCCTCCTAACGAGGTCTGGTCGCCACCGTTCTATCGTGCGGACATCGTACAATGAGGTGGGGGCTAGCTCCTCGTCATCGTCCGCCTCAGGGAGGTACTGGTCCTGAGAGGGTTCATAGCACCCGTCTTCAGGAGGTAAGTCGAGGGGTGCCTGTAGTGTGTCCCCGGTGGCCCTATAATCGGCGGCCGGGACATCGTCCTGCCGATAGGACAGCGCCCGAGGAGGGAGACCAAGGTCGACCCAGGTAAGTGAGGCCGGGTGCCACATTCGACCATGTAGCTGGTCGTGCTGGGTGTTGGCGTTAAGCCACTGGTCTCTCTCGGGGGCATAGAGCCACCGGTCCCCGGGGAGGTAAACGGGCTGTGGCGGCCCTGGGGAAAAACCATGGTAGGTAGGCCGCACTCAAGGTCTGACCAGCGCGTTGGGCGAATGCGTAGGTCAGACATCCGCCGAGTCGTAGCCACGAGACCCTCTTCTTCTTGTAGGCAGAAAGTCCCCGGGGACCCGGGTAACCTGAATCACTGTTGGGGGGGGGCTTGAGAGGCCGTGGCCTGTCGTCCCCGTCCAGGTCTGTGCACTGCACCATACACGTCCTTGGAATGGGCCTGGGAGGGCCATAATGGTATGGAGGAGGATGCGGAAGTCGAGCCCCCAACCCGCGAAAGTGCGGATTGGTCAGGATGCGGTCCCGTGTTCCTCCCCCTGGAGGAATATGTCAGGTTACCCTTGGTCCCGCTGGTAGATCCTCCCCCCGGAGGAGCGGGACCGCGGACGTTGCCCAAATGGGGATCCGAAAGGTCGGTTCCCCAACGTCCAATACCCCTAGGGAAGAAGGTGACGTTCGATCGGGGTAGGTCGACCGTCCTTGTGCATGGGCACGGCCGGGCCCATGGCGCGGCGTGCCCGCACGCCCAGGATTATGGACACCACCGAGGTCGTGCGTCGGGGTGACCATAAGGCTGCTTCCGGAGTCGAAGCGCTCCTCGAGCTCAGGTGTTGGCTGCACCTGTGCCCGGTGGGGCCGAGCGCTATGAGTGCACGTATCAATTTGGGGGGAAAAAGAGATACGTGACTCATCAAGGCGAGTGACGGATGGTGATTCCATCCCAGATCCGTCACCCGTGCTGGTCCGCGGCTCGGCAAGGTGCCCCGGGGGCCGAGATTCGCGTGACTCAGCATGATAGTTAGAAGTCTCCGAGCGAGTCCGTAGGCTAGAGGGCAAGCTGGCCGATGGAGAAGGGGTGGGGGAGGGCGAATTCCGTTGGCTAGTCTTTGCTCGGCCGGGCCCCTTGAGGGGGAGCCTTGCCATTAGACTTTCTGGGCAGCACCTTGAGGGGAGCTTTGCCCTTAGACTAGCAGGCAGATCAAATGAAAGGCATTTTGAAATGGTGGCCGCTTGCCTATCAGCCTTGGGACGCCGCGGTCGTGCGTCCGTCGGTTTGGTAGACGAGGAAGATCACGCGTCCCTTCCGCGGAGAAGTCGTCTCTGTCTACCCGAACCGTACGTTCATCAGTGCGAACGGATTGCTCCGAGATGGAATCGACCCGCGGGTTCTCCGGGAAATTGAGCGAACTCCGAGCAGTGGAGTGGCTCGACCCGGCGGTGTCCTTCACCATGTTGGGCACAGGTGGATAGAGCAAACCCGGAACACACGACCGCAAAGAGGAGACAAGGGGCCGATCGAGAAAATCAATTAATCTCGATCGTCCGTGTGGTGTCGTGCAAAGTGCTCGAGAGATCGACTGAAAACTCGAACTACCCGTACACGCCACCGGTCGTGTGACTGGTATGGCTATTAATAGCAATCTCTACACGTGGAGTATCACTGTGTATAGGTGTGATAGTTCTTGGGCACTAAATCTTAATAAGCAGATCAGTGTCACACACCCTTACTCGAACACGTTCTACCTGTGAAGGGTAAAGAGTACAGGTGTGATAGTTATTGAGCCCTAAACCTTAATAAGCGGAACCAGCACAAAATGCGTGCTGAACCCGAGGCTCGGCAATATGGTGGGGGAACACGACCGGCGAGCGGTGCCGACGATCGCGAGTAACAAAGTCGCGAGAGTGCCGGTAAAAGAGACAAATCTTTAATAAATACGCTCCCGAGAGTGCCGGTAAAAGAGACAAATCTTTTAATAAATACGCTCCCACCAAGAGCCTCACACGGCAAAAATACTCAGGGTCTAGTGCAAGCCGGAACCAGCACAAAATGCGTGCTGAACCCGAGGCTCGGCAATATGGTGGGGGAACACGACCGGCGAGCGGTGCCGACGATCGCGAGTAACAAAGTCGCGGGAGTGCCGGTAAAAGAGACAAATCTTTTAATAAATACGCTCCCGAGAGTGCCGGTAAAAGAGACAAATCTTTTGATAAATACGCTCCCACCAAGAGCCTCACATTTGCAAGCCACAACTGAATCAAGTATAGAACAAAACACAGCAAAGTTAACACAAAGGCAAGTATAGGCGAGACAGAGCACAAGACTTATCTTGCTTTGACGGCAGGCCGAAGATGAATGACTTATAGGAAGTTGACACTGGCTTCTTCCGGGGCCGGAAGTGGGGTGACATCACGTGACTGTCTTATGACTGCATTGGCCACGGAAAAAATTCGGCCTGACAGAGCTGGCTAACTGCCGTTGAATGCTATGGTCTGACATGGTAAAGTATATGACGCCAAATGGAAGGTTTTTGTTGCTGACTGAGGCCAAAGCTGGAGAGAATTGTCCTTTTCTGCCCCGTGGGGTCCATGGTCATGGGACATTAGTGTATCCAGTGGTGGAACACTACATTCAATGTCAGTGTGTTGCCATCTTTTGTGAACTTCAAAAAATTTTCGAGATACCTAGTTGAACAGTTCAATGTGAGTGCTGCGCCATCATTTGTCAACTTAGAAATTCTCAACATTCCTGGTTGGACGGATACACATCGATGCGTGCATCCACGCCCACACATACACACACACATTTTTGTGGGCATCAAAAACAGAGAAGAAGCAAGCTGTGATTTATGCATGTAAATCATTTTTTGTATTGTTTTCCCCAATGAACTATTCAGTGACATTCTGGATTCAAACTAACAGAAAGACATGTTTCTGTGAACTATTCAGTGACATTTTGGATTCAAACTAATGAAAAGACATGTTTCTGTGAACTATTCAGTCACATTTTGGATTCAACCTAATGGAAAGACATGTTTCTGTGAAGTATTCAGTGACATTTTGGATTCAAACTAATGGAAAGACAGGTTTCTATGAACTATTCAGTAACATTTCGGATTCAAACTAATGGAAAGACAGGTTTCTATGAACTATTCAGTGACATTTTGGATTCAAACTAATGGAAAGACAGGTTTCTGCACACCCACATCTTGCACTTTTCTGAAGAAAAACCAGGGAGGAACATTTTGTGCGCGTTTCTTCTTTTTTTCTTCCTCCATACTTCAAGACCTAAATCCCCCCCCCCCCCCCTCCTCCTCCTCCCCCCCTCCCCTCCTCCTCCTCCCCCCCTCCCCCTTTTTCCTTGGGTGCTTTATTATCATGTGTACGGTATTGATGTACGAGTGTTGTGTGTTCATACTGTTGACAATACGACAAAATTCTATTGCTGTTTTCAATGAGGACAATAAATATTTGATTGATTGATTGAATATAACCATGGGGTGCTCCAGACCAAGCAGAAATCACGCTTATATACAGACATGGCGAAATAAATCGCTGCAGACTGACACTGCAGAATAAAACACTACCTGCTGGTCCCTTGCAACTACTGCTCTCCTATTCAAAGACGCTCCTTTGAATGGCTGACATGTTCAAAATATCATTTCTAATTACATGTTTTCACAGTGCTCTGATCTAATTTTTGATTGCTGAAAAAAACATATGATTTGGAAAATACAAAGTGATGTTGCAATATCTGTGAATTACTGTATGCTCTGCTATTGGTGTGTTACTCCTTCTATACAGAACTCCAAATACTAAACATACGAGCTTTAGCTTTTACTTACGATTTGGTCAGAGAACTGAAATAAACAAAAATGTTGACAAACTTGTTGACTGGTACTCTGAACAGAGGCCAAGATTCATCCAGACGCCTTCAAAACAGAACTTTTCTTTCTGCAGTGATTACGACTAACTCTGGTGTAGAAAATTAAGCAACTCCGATGAAGAAGAAAATGAGAACAGTTATCTGAAAAGCGGACATCTATCTCAAGACAATGTTTAAATCAATGATCTGAAAAGCAAACATTTATCTCCAGACAATGTTTAAATCAATGATCTGAAAATGGACATGTATCTCCAGACAATGTTTAAATCAATGATCTAAAAAGCAGACAACTATCTCCAGACAATGTTTAAATCAATGATCTGTTAAGCGGACATTTATCTCCAGACAATGTTTAAATCAGTGATCTGAAAAGCGGACAGTTATCTCCAGACAACATTTAAATCAATGATCTGATAAGTGGACAGTTATCTCCAAGCAATGTTTACCGTCCATGCGTTCCAAAAGAGAGGCCTGCACGGTGGACTCTCCACTCATTTTCCATGCAGCACTGGAGTGGGCCTGGGAGGTGGACTTGGTGTTCCCTGTACTGCTCCCTGTCACCATCACAACACACTGCATAAACCAACGCAACTACATTTTAAATACAAATAGCAAAACATTGATACATCGTCTCTGAGCTCTCCTTTTTAAAATGTCCACCTGCTATCCCGACCGTCTCTGAGCTCTCCTTTTTAAAATGTTCATCTGTTGTCTCACTCTTGTCACAAACTGTTCTATGACAAAATCAGACCAGTCACAGCCAGTCAAAATATATCGTATCCTGCGAAAGCCTATAGCAACTTCATCAACTCAACCTCACAAGGGAGAACATAGCCTCTTGACTTAGACCTGAGGCATTGTTCATGCTTAACGTTTTCATTAACAATTTTCCCCTTGTAGTGTTCACTTTACGACCAAAATCAATGTTTTAAAGCGCCAGACAAACTTTGAGGTTGTGTTTAAAAAAAAAACCAAAAAAACCCAGCAATCTTGTAAAAAAAATTGATAGTTAATGTGGTTTGCTGTGCCATGTTCCTATCTGTGAGTCACCAATGTTTCTAAGTACCTGCTGTGATCACTCACCTTGAGACAAAATACGCAGGACTACTTAAAGCCAACTCAACACTTCTTGGTCATCTCAGATGATAACTCTTCAGTTAAAACAATTGCTGTTTTGCATGCTGTCGTTATACATTCAGTGGAGCTGGGGCTGCTACACTGTCTACGATTATACTAAATGAACAGTTCCCGGTCATGTTCACGACAGTTTTATTTTAAAAAAAAACAAAAAAACACCCAGTTGGGAACATGAATTTTTTTTACAATGCAATGTAACGCGCAGGAGTTCCCAACCTTACTTAGACCTCAGCTGCTCCTGTGTCAAGTGACGCATGAAGCGGTCAAAGTGCTCCACTGTGATCAGTCCTTCACCAGTCTGCTAACATTCCTCCTAACATCCCTCAATTTCCAGTGGGCCAGACTCAGGACTCTCACGACTGTTTGCTGCCAACCCACCTCAGGATGCCCTCTCCTCTTGCCTGCTGGGACCTCCTTGACGGCCTGATATGCAGGTTTCGTCATGAGGAGCCTCTGTACATGCCAGCGGAATCATCACTTGCAGGTAGTGGTTGATACAGGAGGTTGTTGGCACCCGCCTCTCATCTCTTCGTGTGACACAAAGCTATTCTGCTTGATGCCACTTGAGGCATATGGTGTTGAACACATCCAGTTTTCTCTCTTCAGAGTGGATCAACTCACATAATTACAACAAAAAAATCAACAAACCTGGTCAAACTTGGTCTAACGGCTGAAAGCTACAGGGATGGACTAGCACATTCGACCTGCACTGCCACGTGCATAGCTTCAATGACGGGGAGATATTCAGGATAGAATGCATACCATGAGTCAACCAATGAAATGGGACTTGTACAGGATAAAAGGCATACTGCAAGTCAACCAATGAATGGCTACACGTACCCCGAAACTGCAGCACTTTTGGACAGCAGTGGCATATGAATAGCTTTGTCTGACATGGAGTCCTAAAGAAAAATTCTGACTTCACACAAAACCCCCTGCGGAGGTGGAGGTGGGTAGAAGAAGAATTAAAATATGCGGTGGGAAGGGTGTCCTGAACCAATGACCAAGCATTATCAGCCGCAATTTTTGCTGGCGAAAGTTCTGAATTTGAAACGTAATCATCACCATCAAAAACTCTTCTTTCTCATCGGGCACACGTTCTCCTGCACTCAGACTGAATGCACCTTCATTTCGCAGGTCAAAGGTCGTCCCAACCCGCCAGCCAGAAACCAAAGCCTGCCCTTTTGCATCAATGACTCCCTTTTGGATAGGCTCTCCTCTGGTAGCAATCCAAACTTGTACAACAATGAAGTGCACATCCTTCAGCTGTTCCTCTTCCATTACAAGGCGCTGAGGGTCATGAGTGCAAAAAGGGGAGGGCGGTGGGGGGGGGGGGGGGGGGGGGGAGGGGAGGGGAGGCGCTGAGCTCTCTCCACTGGCCCCCAAAACGATGCTGAATAATGTGGCAAAGAAAGGCATATGACTCTGTTGCCAAAACCGGTGGACTGTCTCTGATACTGACACAAACGTTGAGATCACGCACTATACACAGCGAAGCACCCAACCAAACCTTGCATGAGTCAAATGTTGAGAACAAGAAACACCTCTTACAGACGGATGCAGGTCTCGTGCAAATCTCGAGAGAGCACCACTTTCGACAAGATGAGAACATACAAGAAACCACCGAAGTTGAAGATATTGTAATAGACATGGTTGAAGTTAAGGCGAACAATGAAATGGACAACAGTTGCAAAGAAGCAACAATGGAACAAAACATATGGGAATTATCTATCAAAACTTTCAAAACACATTGATGGACTGTAACATATGGGAATTATCTATCAAAACTTTCATAACGCATTGATGGACCGTAACATATCGGAATTATCCATCAAAATTTCTTAACATGAATCAAAAATGAAGCTTCTCCCTTGGAGGAAGAAAAACTTGAACACTGAAGTCCCTGAGATCCAGTTTGGGGATCCCTTAAGAAAGGCTGCCGATAGAATAGGAAAAAGGCTGGTTACCATTTGTCAAGGCCCTCACCCTTAACCTGTCTGACACGGGAGACCCTTACCAGGGACATCAACACCTACCACGTTGTGCTCAGGCCAGTCAGCAACTTGGCTAGAAGTGTAAACAAGAACTAGCCTTCCATTCAAGTACTGAATCCCCTGTCAGCAGAGGCCAAGGGATCGCTGTACTGCACAAGCTCTCTGACCACAGCAAGGTTGCAACCCCCAGTTAATTAATCATGCTGTCCCTCTCATCACACTCAACATCAGCTCAAAATTCATTCTCAAACTTTTGGGGCTTGAAATGATGAACACTGCAAATGGAAGAAACTCGAGCTTCAGCCGCTGCCTTCAAACACCTTGTCTGAAAGATCAAAACTTCTAAATACGCTGTAAGGAAACGACATGTTGTGTCACCCTTGACAATTATGGCAGTTAGGGAGATACGGGCAAGTCTGTAGTCAAAAGTTTAAACCCACCTAGATCCTGGGGCCTACATCACACTGTTTGCTAAGCGATGCAGTCAGGATTGTTTAGAGCCTGGTATGTCCCGGGCATAATGACCGTCTTTCTCTTCCCTTTCTAATCATTGATCCACCTTTTATGCATTATCCTTTCATGTGAAGTAACATGCTCCGAGGCGTACTACAGGTGGCTACCTGGTAACATAATCCAAAAAAAGAAAAAAAAGACAATATATGCTATCCTAACCCAATGTAACATATTCAATGACCCGGCATTTGTGTGTGTGTTGTGTGTGTGTGTGTGTGTGTATGTGTAAATCTATACCGAATGACCACTGCAGTGTTACACTGGACAGCACAAACCAACCAGCCCTCACCTGCCACCTGCAGAGGAATGGCCAACGACAGCGGAGCAGCGGGAGGTAACTCCAGACTGGAGATCCCTCGCTCCAAACTGGAAGGTCCCGAACTGGCTTTGTTGGACAAGGACGAACTGCTGATGTCGGCCAAGTCACCGGACTCCAGAGTACTACCGCTGCGGGACGGTGACAGGGAAAAGGCAACGCGTCGCTTGGATGTGTGGTTGATCTCTTCCACCAACACAGGCTCTCCTTCTTTCTGTGGAGTCAGTGTGGTTCAGGTCACGCAACATGCATTCTCTGTACCCGATATTTACCGTTACACATGACAGGGTAGACTTTTCTCTGTAATGTTAAGGATTGGCCTACGACCTCACGATACATAAGATTATTTCATGGAGACAACCTGGCATGCTCTCAATCTATGACCAAAAAAAAAAACAAAACAAAAAAAGTTTTCTGTCCCCTTTCTCATCCTTCCCCTCCTATGCTCCTTTATTGAATAATCCTTTCTCTCACAATAATCATTCAATCAATATATATATATCCTTTATTGAATAATCCTTTCTCTCACAATAATCATTCAATCAATATATATATATATATATATCAATACATACTAACTGAAGAAATGGACCGTTTCATTTACATATACAGCATGTGAGCAGCACTCTCATACTGAAAGTTTCTCCCTGAAAGCATGTCTCAAATCTGAATCAGAGGTATACCGCATACCAACAAGTCTGAGAGGAGTTTGGTCCTTAGCAGCTAAAAGAAATACACTAATCCAATGTTTGTAACCGAAATCAGGGAACAAATCTGATCCATCAATCCCCCTTGCAAAAATGACACCAATTTTGTCAACAATGTGACAGCAGTGATGCATGCAGCAGATGTGACCCATTTATGTAAAAGAATTATTCTTTTACAAAGACAATTCAAAGTAAAAAGAAAAAAAACACCTTTCTTCCCTCTCTTACACAACACACTATGCACACATACCAAACAAAATTCTTTCTTCCGTCTCTAATGCAAACACACCATGCATGTACACTAAGCCCATCAGTCCCCTGTCTCCAGTCAACCTACCAAGGATGTCTTTTCTTGCACAATGTTCCCCTCCTTGTCGATTTTGCGGACAACAATCCTCCTCTTCACCAGACGCATGATAAAGTCGGTGACCTCTGTGACCTCCAGGACAGTATCCGACGACTGGGAGTCAGAGAAATTCTCCTCCAGACTGAGCTGCAACAAACAATGACAAACACTGGCATAGTTGTTTTCCGACAGTATTGTAAACACTATCCTCTGTCAACTGATCAGTGATTACCAACCCACAGTAACTTGAGGGGAAAAAAATCACACATATATGAAAACAAAACCTTACTTTACTTATGAATATAAGTTACTCAGTTATGATTTCAGACACGATCACATTGGCACAATCACACTTTTTTTTTTCATACCAGCTGTTAGTAATTCATATTGATCTTATAATCTAAGATACATCCAGAAATCGAAATGAACAAACAAACACACACAAAAAATACTCTCAGTCACACAGATGTTCTTCTCATACACCTGTTCAAACAAGTTCCTAAGCCTTACCCAGTGAGGACAACTTACCACATTTGGATCCCCAAAATTGTGTGAAAGAAGGGAGCTAAATCCCTACCTCCTATCGCTGGACTCCAGAGTGATCTATCCTGACAATACAATCCATTCCAAGTTGTGAACATTTCACTCAGTAACTTTTCTTTTCTCAGCTAGAGAACATGCTTAGCTTTCGCTCTTGATTTTGTGACCCCTTTTATCCAGACTATGGAACAACTAACTGGTCCTAATGCAAGTTTTTTTTTCCCCAATTCCTATGTTCATTTCTTCTGAGGCTCTTTCTCCTGACTGCTTTTCTGTGACAGCGGTTACACTTTGAAAGTCTTCTGCTAAGGCTTCATTTTGTTGCAACTGCTTCAAGTTTGTCAGCCTTCTCGTATCGTTTGCTTCCGTGGGCATTTGGCTTGTGTCTCAGTTTTTAATACAAAAAAGCATGACTATCTACCGATATATATATATATATATCGAGCTGGCAGTGAACATCTTTTTTTTTCCAAACGAAGCTCCTCCTCATCTGGTCCACCATTTCTGGTTCTTGGGTCAGCAGATGCCCCCGCCCTCACTGCAAAGCCCTCACAGGCCTGCTCAGGTTAGCCAGTCTCAACCCTTCCTCTCAAAGCTCATGTCCCCCAAGCCCCTTAAAAATTACACTGACTCAAAGAGGCATTATGTAAGACGTGACGACCCGTAGGCCTTTTCATCAGGACAAGCAGAACAAACAGCAATTTTCCAGAATTTTGCTGAACATAACATATTCTTACGCATGTGAAGCTGTGCAGATGAACTTGCATGCCTCACAGAAAGAGCATTTGCAGTTCATGCACGAATAAAAGTGTTGCCCTTTCTGTCGTTGTTGTAAAGATGGCTAATGTTCATAGCGTTATTTACTGAAGGTCTTGCATCATTGATTTTTCCCTTCTTTTCTCTCTCTTTTTTTTTTTTTTGTTTTGAGGCGGTTTTTGCAATCAAACTCCTTCATCGATTTCATACATTACTACCCACCAGCCCAATGACAGTACCTAGACTTTGTTTCACTCCAAGGACCTACAGGGCCTGGGGCTCTCTCCAGCCCACTGCCTAAACTTACCACTTTTAACACCCACCTTGCGCTGAAGTGAATGAAGATTAGTACATACATTCATTTTCGTCGTCCTGAGTGTTTTGTATCTTACCTGAAGAAGACCTAAGAGGTCGAAACGCGTTGTGTTTTGTCTTGTGATTCATTTGTCTACGTTTTATTGGCGGTTCGCTATTAATTACATTTAAAATTTGTTTAGATTTACACCTGCAGTCGCCTCACTTCGCAACTAGATATCACTTTCAAACCAATCCATGAACCTACAACTTAAAAGCTCTTGCAAGGAATGCGAAATCTCTGGCACTGGAATTACTAAGGTTAGTAAAAAAAAAACAACAACAACAACAACAAAAAGAGTTCACAAACATTAGCGGACGTGGCAGTGACTAGCGATGCGACAGGACACTTACGGGCAGCGGTGGCGAGTCCATCTGCACAACGCTGCTGAACTCCACGCTCTTCCGCTTCCGCAGTTTCTGACTGTCCTGGCTGTCTCCTCTTCCTCCAGCTGCTGCCGTCTGCTCTGAGGCTCTGCTGGTGGAGGCCTGGGGCTCCGCAGGCTGAGGATCTTTCGGGGATGAACTGCTGGCTGGGTCGTTGCTGGCCGAGGAGATCTGAACTGTGGACTGGCGTTGTACTGATAGGTGACTGGGTGTGCTGACCTCTGTACGTACATCTGCGCTATCTGCAGAATTTGTAGACACAGTCATTTTTGTTTCCTTTCTAATCTTAATTTAACAGTAATGTCGGAACAGACCCGTTTTCTACCTGTGAAAACAGGTTTCAGACCTAAATATGTCCATCACAAGCAACATATGAATCCTATGCTTTCAGCGACTTGCGTCCAGGATCTGCGCGATTTTACAGAAGTCAACCCAGACAGAGACTGTGCCTTTGTTCCTTGATGATAATCAGTTGTCACAGAAGAGGTGGAGAAGTGGTCTGAACCGTTCAACTAATCATCATCATTGCTGTCATGCCCTAACACCAGACTGGGGGGAGGAGGGGGAGGGGGGGGGGGGGAGGGATACTCAGTCACTCAGGGATCTCCATGGCACTGTCATAAGTATGGTACAACAGGGTAGTGCAGTCCAGGGCTATAACCATGTCCAAGCATTTCTTTTTCTATCTACATCTGGGATGTCCATCCTCAAATGCACCTAAGAGAACAGTCTTGAACAGGAAGACAGCAAACTGAACCCCTGTAAAAGGGGAGGTTACCAACAGGCATGGGAATTGGCCGTGGATTCGCGGATTTCAGCTGAAAAAAAAATTCTGTCCGCTGAAAAAAACAATCTGTCCGTGGAAAAAAAAAAATCCGCCGAGTAAGTTTTTCGCGCGGGGGGAAAAATCCTGTGCACCGTCTCGCGCATGCCGGAGGCGACTGGAACATTGTGTGTTCAGCTTACTCTGCTTTCCGCTTCCGCTCGAGAAGAGAGAACAATGGCGACGCGTATCATTGAACGAGGCAATAAATTCGACGACTCTTCGTGTGCGAACGCCTGGAGGTGGGAGTGGGGGCAGTTGTGCACGAAGTACAATGGAAAGGAGAGTTAAGGAAAGAACGTGTCAGCACGCGATTCCGTAAAGTGGACTTGCCAGGCGAGGCACGATGCGTCACTTGCAACAAGCATGTCCAGTATGGAAGTCATGGATTGGTAGCGCTGATGGACCATCTGGCCGGCAAACGACACTTGGAGAAGAGTGCTACTCTTGCAAACAACCAACGCTTTTTTCACCAAGGATACTGGTGCAAACTTGTCAGGCAACACTTTCCACAAGTGCTTATTGAATTCAACAGATGAAGGTAAAAAAAAAAAAATCGCTTGCATGAAGATATTAATTGTCATTATTATTTTAAATTAATAACAGGGTATGACAGTCTATTACAGAGAGAATGAACATGAAGAAAGAATGAATACTTTTGTAATCACTGTTTTTAGTCCAGAAAATACACATTTTTGCTGTTTAAAATTAAAGGAATTATGTGCACAGAATGCTCCAGAATGCACAGATTTCACCATAAATTTCAATTTTTTTCCGGGGGGGCATGCCCCCGGACCCCCCTAGTTTCAGCTGATTTTGAATTTTCCAATTCCCATGCCTGTTACCAAGCTTCAAAACCGCAGTGAGGTTCTTTTCTACCTGTGTATGTGTTAACTTCAGGGTTCTCCATGGCCATTGCACAATTCAAAGGTCCCAGGACCCCCCCTCCCCCCATCTGCAATTCTAAAGGGTCCTAGGACTCATAGGTCAAAATATTAACAGGTCCCCGACTCTCAGCATTGTCACCATATGTCTGAATTTTACTACTATTAAGTTTATGTCTCTGCTCATACACAGTTTCGTTTCAGTTTGATTAATAAGAGGCATCCAGGACATGACATACAAACAGACAAAAAGTCCACTCTAACACATCCAGCTTCTGTCTCTGTCACAAAAATAGAAAATCAAAAGTTCGTTTTTCTACTGTAACAAGAAATAACCTGTATCACACCATACAGTTAAAACAGTTTCAAGCAACCTCAACACTCATTACAAACCTTGTCTGCTTAGACTAGAACTTGTAAAACTTTTAGAAAAATTTGTAAAACCTGTGACTGAACTTACAACCTGTCTGAAGCATATAGCTTTGACAAAAAGATAATTTGATAATCTGTTGTTCAGAAGAAGTGGGAGGTTGTATTTTCAGGAGGTCATGCTGTTTGTTCGAATGAACTTGTCAAAGTGGCAATCCCACCGTAACTTGCCACAAGCTTTCATGCTGCACACAGTTCAAAGGTTCACTGTTACTCAAAAGTGTAGTTGTTGACATTACAATGATGCTGATGGTTCTCCCGTATCGACTCTGAGGTTGAGGACCTGATCAGATGGGTTCCTCTTCCAGCATGTCTCCAGCCTGGCCTTTCACAGGGATCTCTGGTCACTGTCCTTTGGTCTGTTCCTCAGGCCCCTCAGCATCAGTGTCCTGGGACTGACCTGACGTTGTTGTTGGACAGTTGGCCAGTTCCTTTCTCAGGCACAGGTATTCCAAAGACTTCCCAAGGACAACCACCTGGTTGACTTTCCTTCAATTGCCTGTCATCTACCCCAGATTCTTGTCACTTTAATAAGTCACAGCTGAATTTCATCAGCAAACATCACGACATATGTTATTCACATGTTTCTGTAACACTGAAGCATGTGTCCTACAATCAAAATTACTAAATTTGTTATTCTCCCTCTCTCTTACATACACACACAAATACATGATTGAATACATGTACACACACACACACACACACACAAATACATGAATTAATACATGAATACACAAACACATACACACACATAAATCACACCAGAAAGAAGTGTCCATAATGCAACAGAAATAAAAACCAACCAAAAAACAAACAAACAAAAAACACATAATCACTTTCAACACGAATGGATTTTTGTTTAAAGCTAAACCAGATAAAACAGTAACCAGCGTTCACCTTTCACCCTGGAAGCACCGTGAGCAGATGTCCTAGGTATCTTGAAATTGTCGGTCACCGTCCTCTGGAGGCCGGTCAACTTCTCTCCTTTCCTTGCCTTTCTTGTAGCTGGCCGGGACACCGTTTTGCTTTCAGTGCCGTCATCTGTAGATGACGTTTTGGTCTCACTGATTGGATTCATTTCCTTTTTCTTCACCAGCAATTTCCGTCTCCGACCCAGCAATGCTTTGGGTTTGTTTTTCAGCTGAAAAAAAATTATACACAAATGAACATAAGCATCGGTTCTGGTCATATTATTCAAATTGAATATCTACATGTCATATCAACTGATTCAAACCTGGTATGTTTCTAGACATGCACCGAAAACTTCAGCATCTTTTTTTTTTTTCTCCCACAATGAACCGTTTTTTTCACCATGTAAACATATCTATTGACTCTTCTCATACAGCAAAACTGCAAGTCAAATACGACAGAAACCACTCTACAATCAATTATGCATGGACAGTTTTTCTTTTGCATACTCTCCGTTTACCTCAATGTACATCACCATGTCAAACCACTGCCAGCTACAGCCAGTATGTTAAACACAATGAAACAGACTGCAGCATTACTGGAAAACAGGTCAAAAGGCAAATAATCCCATAAAATAAAGTGTAATGCAGATTTTATGTAAAATATGAAACGGACAAGTAATTTTGTTTACTTTCTCAAGCTGACTGCTATCAGGGAAGTACTTACTGCTTTGTGCGTTTTTTGTTTCCGGATCGTATCGTCTGACAAAGACTTATCTGTCAAAAATTTACCTGTCCATTTCATACTGTACATAAATTTGCATTGTCTTATACTTTGTTTTGTGTGTTTGTTTGTATGTTGTCCAGCCAGTTTCTTAACCTTGTTCATGCAACTTTTATAGCCACCTGTGAACTGTCTTATGCTCCTGATCCACCGCACTGAGCTTCATCTGCTTCCATTCCCCCCATCCCCCCCCCCCCCCCCCCCCCCCTGCACCCATCCCCCTTCTCCCCCCAAAAATAGTACAGCAGGAAGACCAGGACTAGTAGGGTAAGGTAAGGTGATGTTGCTTATAGCCCAGCTGACCGCAAAGGGCCATATCCGGGCTGTCACCACGTTGAAGTCAACTCACAAGTCATTCATTCACAAAACCCTTTAACATGCAACTTCTAAAAACACACCAGAATTTTTGTTAAAAATCTTTCTATTGTAAATCTCAGATCAGATGGAAAAAATGTTAATCTCTTTCAGAAATTAAAAAAAAATCACATCAGGTGGAACATTTCTGAACATGGTTTTCATGAAGTCTGCTGTGAAATGTTTATGTCTCATTCTATAAATCTGACGTGGATACTTTAGCTAAACAAGGTGGATAAACTCCCTATTTAGGTTTCAAGTATAGTGTTACACCACCCCTTCCCCTCTCTTGTTCAAACGGATACTATAGTGTATCATCCATTGATATGCAAATGGATTTGCCTGAACTTTCTCGATGGGTGGTACAGCCCTAATTTCATGTGTTCTCAGGCCTGGAACTTTGATATTTCCAATCATAGGTACAACTCACTGTTCTCCTCATCCTCCCTGCCAAATACCTAGAACAGAACCTACATGGTGAATGAGGGCAAAGGAAAGACTGACCTTTGACTCTGACAAGGAATTCTGGCCAGAAAAGACTGAACCCTTTCTGCTGAAAAGTAATATCTTGCAGGCTATTGCCAGAACTGTGGATTTCACACCCGCGCCTGACTCCACAAGTTTGAGGGGGAAGGCTGTTTTGTAAGAGAGACTGCTAAAAGGCATGTTGATAAACACAAAACTGACATCTTCCAGGGAGAAATCTCACGAGGTGACCGCTCTTGGATTTGATACTTCTTTGATGACAGCCCTGTAAGCGATTTCTGTGAGGAGGCACTGCACTAAAGTTAGGGGTCTGCCAGCTGTCATCTGATAGTGATGCACACTTCTCTGACAGGTGCTCACAGGTGAGAACCAGTGGGACAGGTGACTGGTCCTAGCAGTTGCACAGGTAAGATGCCCGTAGCAGTGACTGCAAGTTTCCTCACAGGCTGAGACACAACTCGCACCTCATGAGAAGGAATGACGAGTCACGTTTGATGTAGGAGAGCCCTGATCAACGTAGACTTGTAGACATGCACCAGAATTAGCCTGTAGGCAGGGGACATCAGTCTCTCTGGGAAGAAAAGAACCTAGTGTCAAGGCTGTCTCCCCTTACCAACTAGGGTGAAAGTGGGGGTCGGGGGGGATGATATTTAATGCAGAGACATAGGTCTTGTTAGCATTCAGTCAAAGGAACAACTAATGACATGAAGGGCAATGCCTGACTATGTGTCCATCGTAGAGCGTCTGAAGAAGACTAAAGAGATGCATACTGTGCCATGGAGAAACCAAAAACTAGAGTGAGCAGTAGAGCACAACTTGCTGACATTTTGAAACAAAATTCTCTCTTTTGAAAGGAAACAGAAAGAAGCTTCCTCTACTGAACTGAAAGCAAGTTCAAAAGACAGCTTAAGAGGATCCATGAGGGTTGAAAGAACTCTTGTCGAGGAGAAAAGGAGATAACTGAACTATATTTGGGTATGATTCATGATATGAACTCACTAAGGGTGATCACTCTGTCAGCCTAACTGATAATGGAATTGTGGTTAGCCCTCTGCTTTCCTCTTTCTTTTTTTTTCTTTTGAGGATCCTGGTAACATGGTGATGTTCCACACCATGTAGGGATAAGGCATTTGTTTGGACAGGTCAAGTCAAGTCAAGTCAAGAACACTTTATTATCTCCAAAGAGAAATCAAGAGAAGATTTCATTAGTTAGTTATGAGAATAGCCAACATGATGACTGAGGACGTTCAGTGGATGAAGACGAAGAGAAAAAGCATGAAACAAATGAACTCACAGCTCGCACTGTGCTGACTGACGTCTCTGCCCGACTGGTGGGTGTGCCCTCCGCCTCCATCACCAGCTGCGACTGACTGCCGCAGAAAGTGTATGGGTCAGAGTCGGGACGCGTCAACTGTCGGCAGGGCGCCCCCTCTCTCCTGGCCTTGGGCAACGTCTCATCTTTTCCCCTGGACAAAACCTGATCACCATCCTTATCCACTGCGCCTGAATCCCCACCGGGCTCTGGATGTGACTGCTCCACTGACACTTCTCCAACGAACCCTTTCACTGCCTCGTCGAGTCTCTGTTGCACAGCGGTCTGACCTCTAACCTGTTGAGGGATCCCAGCGGTACGACCCCTGACAAGCTGACTGGATACCCTGGGCCGACCTGCAGGCAGATCCCTGAGCAACCTTGCTGGCTGGCTGGCTGGTCTCTTTTCAGCAGAGCCCTGTGGGCCGCTGGCAGCAGGCTGCTCACTGAGGGCGCTGAGCTGGGCCAGTCTGGCAGCCACCTGGCTGGCTCGCTCACTGATGGGCTGCGACTGGCAGACCGGCTGGTCTGAGAGAGATGGCGCCAACACTTCTCTCGACTGTTCCCTGGGTGGGGAGGGTGAGACGGCAGGGATGGATGGCAGTAGCTGTGGCACTGGAACACGCAGTCACAAGAATTGTAATCAAGTGAAGGATGCAATGGATGAAAGTACTGAAAAGCGGAATGGCCTGTATGCACATGTGCATAAATGTGTATATCCAGGCACACTGGACAACTCATGTATGAACACATCTGTACAAGTTTGTCATACTGAAGCATGCCTCCAAACACACCAGGGAGTGAAGAGAGTGTGTGTATCTGTGAATGAAAGTATACAGATGCCTGTAAGCTTCTGTAGGCTTGTGCAGCATCGTATTGCCCTTTTTCAAACCTTAAATCACTTAGCATACCCCTTCAGCTACGTCTTGGCTTTACCCTTATCAATCAGGATATGCACCAGTGTACATTTACCGTAAGCACTAGGAAACAAGCCAATTATAAACCTCCATATGAATTGGGAAACACATGAACGTGTAATGCATGAGTGTTGTTATTCAAATGAGAAGCACAGGTTGTGTTGTAATCACACAGTTCAGTGGACTACACCACTGAAACCAGCAATGATTCAGCAGTATTTTGACAGGAAATTACCTTACATTTCGAATGAAAAACCCGTTTGATTGGACAATTTGGGGGACAATAACAGATAAGTGACTGCAAAGCGATGACACCATAGATCAGTCGAGTAAAGACAGCAGCGGTACTGGCATGAATTTAACCAAATGATCAGATTTTTTTTTTTTTTTTTTAATAACTAGCAAAGAAGTTATATGAGTTTTTCATGATGACATTCATGCAAATATACATTTGTACATTTGCAAAAATAATGGTGATCCATGAAGCTCAGCCACGCAGCCTGAAAATCAGTCAGCTGCCAACTGATCATTCATGATGAATTCAAACATGAAATTTAAGTCTGACAAAATTCATTGGAAAACATTGAGATATGTAAGATTATTGTGTTTAAAAGGATATTTAAATCAGAAATTTACTGTTTGAAGTTATCTGGCTGATGAACAGCAATGATGTGGTTATGTGGGCCTAGGTCGGAGGAACCCAAACTAGATGTCAATCAATTTGCAGAGTCCATCGCTGGACTCTCTGTCAGGCACTTCACAGTTAAGACCTCCTTTCTGGCCACCCTGGCTTCAGCTTGCAGGATTCGTGAAGTCCACGCCTTCTCCAGGGACCCTTGGTCCTTGAAGAGGCACGACGATGCTTCAGGCATGTTGTCCACACAGCTGACTAGCCAAGACTGTGAAGCCTGAAGAGTGGCCTCTGATGGAAATCTTGCCCGCGCTGGCCCCTCCATCGTCCAGGCCCGGATGATCGAAGGTGGAGCAGGTTGACTCCCCTGCCAGGGCACTGAAGGAGCATCTTCAGAGGACAGAGTCAGGTCTCTGTGACAGGTGGCTATGGCGTGACAGGCTGGGTGCTGCTGTTAGACCCCAGATGTTAAGCTTCTGGCTAAGGCAGGTCATCTCCTCGAGGACGTAAGGGCACATGAAGTCCAGGCTCTTTCCACCAGTTATGCCCTCTGGTGGAGTATCGTGATCACTGACATGCCAGGCAGTTGGCTGGAGACTGATGACCACCTTTGTTGTCTTGTTTGTCATTTTTTCAGATGGATTCCCCCGTCTCCTCGACAAAGGTGGCAGTATGTCGCAGGTCCTCCAGTCCTCCGTAGAGCCCCGGGCCACTGATATTGGGTCGGGCCAGGTTTTCTCTTGGAGCGCTTGGTGGAGCGGTCAGGACTGCAGCAGATGTTCTGTTGTCTGGCTGCCTGTTCTGCAGGGGCACTGCTCTGTGTTGCCAATGCCGAGTTTAATGAGTAGGTGGTGTTTCAGGCAGCTGTGGCCTGTCCTGAGCCTGAAAATGACTACCTGCTCTCGACGAGTCAGCAGGTAGTACGGGTCTGCTCTGTTGTGGCGTGGATGCTGCTGCTTCCACTTGTTCTGCAGCTTGGCCTTAATGATGGATGATCACCTTTGGAAGGTTTTATCTGAGAGACACAGCTGACGATATGGAAGCTCTGGACCCTCAATGGGAAACACAAAGTTATTTTTCCAAAATAGTCTTTTGCACTTCCCCTCTCTCTTTTTAGTGTTATAGAGAGAAAAATTTTACGTCAATAATGTATGCATTTAGTTATCAATTAAAAGGGGGAACTCTGTTCCGTTTTGTCCAACTGGCTGTGTGTTGACACTGTGTGAGCGATTCTGACACTCAGACCAGGGGCATGACATGCTCCTGAGGCGCTCAGCTTAGAGGCTGGACTTTGAAAAAATTGCCTCAGATGGGAAAATGAGTTGAAAACAAGAAAGCATGTGCTAACAGAAATAACAAACATAATTCAGAAAAAAAAAAGCATGACAAGTATGACACTCATGTTTATCATTTCATTCTCTCAGAACCTTCACCCAAACTAACTTTATGATACCCCACAATATGTCAAAGATAATCATGCTTACAGTAAGCAAAGTTAACAAAGCACAACTAAAAAAAAACAATAAAATATGATTTCAAAGACATATCCAAAGATGGAAAAACAGCAAGGAAAAATAAACACGAAACCTTACCTAACAGAAGATTATGTGAAACACATACACACTCAAATTCTGCACAAATAAACTGAACATAAACATTAGTCAAAAACTTAATTTTCATACATTCTGTCCCATACTAGCACAGAGGACAAAGGATGAAGGGGTAGCAAGGGGAAAAGACAGTCCACACAGAATGCCCTGGCTCTGTCTGCCTCAAAGAGAATTCACTACAAGCAGACGTGACTGATCTCCCCTTACCCTGCACTTCCTCTGTCTCTCCAGCAGGTGCCGAAACAGCCACTGAGGAATTTCTGGACAGGGCGGGGAATACTTCGTAGGACTGAGTGCCTTCATCTTCCGGATCACTGTCCATCACCGTCTGCCAAACAAAAACATAATTCTCACGCCTACACCACAGTTGACAGTGGGTTTTTTTTTTTTCTGCCACAGTTAACACTGAACATTAATCTTCCAATTCACAAAATTCTTTGTTTTTCACTTAACATTTATGTAACAACCAAATCATTTTCTTAGGATGCTAGACCAAATCAAGAAACTGAGGCACTGTTTGTAGGAAATTACCCCAGGCACTTTCAAGTTATGCCTGAAGAAAAACCAAGTGATTTATCATATTTACTTGTACTGCAATAACCTTTTCATGGCAGGTTTTACTACTTTACATATATTGCTAGTGCCAGCCATTTTTTGACAGAAGACACCTATTTTCTGTCAGTATATACTAAATATGAATATCTGTGGAAGTAAGTAAACAATTCCTTAACTATCTGTTGTAAAATGGAGAAAACAGACTGTGCATTCCAGGTATCGTGAATGTTTATCTAGACATGTTCAAAATGTTCGTTAATTTGAAGAGAAAGGCAAAGCGCAAAACAATCACACCAACACATGTTCAAACACAAACACACGTACACAAACAGTCCAGACTGTGCGAGATGTTTCAGTGTGTGTGCTGTTCAGCAGTCAGTCATGTCTCCATTCTCAGTCTGCAATCCACACCTTTGTGTTCCCTCTCTCTCATGAAAATGTTGCAGAGTTAACAAAAGCACAAACTTTTTCATGCTTGTTTAAAGACAAACATCCAATGGCAAACAACTGAACATTTAGGCAACTTAGCAAACATTCTGAATGCATGAGTTAGGCAACTTAGCAAACATTCTGAATGCATGAGTTATGTTGCCATTTTCGATGGTTTTTTTTTCGTTGGGCTCATTTTCCAGCAAATGTTGTCATCTCCAATAACAATTCAAACACAGAACAAGGTGATACTGATATAGGTGTAATGTTTCTATGGAAACAGACATACAAACATATACAATAAATCCACAATTGAAAAAGTAAAATGTACTATGTTTGTTGACATGTCATTATTAAAGTACTTGAAAATAAAAGACATAGCTGTGAGATAAACCATAAAACCATAATGGAATGAACTAACACGACACACAAAACTCACATCCATGTTATAGACATCCGCTTCCTCAACAGGTGCTTCACTGTCCTCTCCCAGTGTGTCCATCCTCTCCTCCTGTTTGACCAGTGGACGTGGTGGTGCTGGTCGGTTCTGTGAACAGGGGATGGGGTCGGAGTCCGACAGAGACTGTGGCCCTGCAGCCTTCCCGATGTTGGCAAACATATCCTCACTGAAACCATACATCGCTGTCTTGCCATCATAGGATCACATCATATACTGGGAATTAAAAGAAAAAAAATGTTGAAAGGGTGCCAGGGCAAAGAATAATCAATATCAAGTGCCAGGACAAACGTTTTTATGCACCTCACCTGGACAGCGATGAAGAGGATGAGTTTGATTCTGCCGAAGATAGTGTAATAATAAGTTTGGGTCATCTCTTCTTCATTTCTGTTTTATGTTCACTAACATTATCGTTAATACCTGTAAAGAAAGGTGATGGTGGTCTGATTATGCACATGTCATCCTCGCACAGGTGTGAGTGATTATGCACATGTCATCGTCACACAGGTGTGAGTGATTATGCACATGTCATCGTCACACAGGTGTGAGTGATTATTTCACTGTTTCCAGAAATGCTGTAGAAAAAGTGCAATCTGTCTGTTGCAGATATATCACATTTGTGGCATTTTCACAAAAAGATGACCGGGACGCATAGAATTAGCGGAATGGGAGAGAACAATGATGAATCCGTTACAGAAGGTGTGTGAGGTAAAAAAGGTGTGATCTGTGGTAAGTATGCAATAGTACAGACAAGTCTGATTCTTATGAATTTATAGACTGGACAGAGTGAATTATGATTGACAATAAGGATGAAAGCGCTGATGTTTTCGTTAAAGCATTGTACCAAGCAACAGAGCGTATGGTTCCAATGGCCAGGAAAAAGAAAAGAGCAACATATGACTGGTTTGAAGAAGAATGTGCGCTAATGAAAATAACAGTCAAAAGCCTTCTAAAGAATGTGAGAAGGGCTAAAACTAATTCAGTAAAAGGCAGAGAGCTATGTGTCTGGGTCAGAAAGTCTTATAATACGCTAGAAAGGGAGAGAATTTTGAGGGACTTTTTCCTGACTAAAATTAAGTTTAAGCACAGCTTGGATTGAATTGCACAAAAAAAAAAAAAAAAAGGGGGGGGGGGGGGGGGGGTGGATAAGTGAAATTCTCGGAGCTGTGAGAAAATTAAATTCCACTGACCCTTCAATTTACTGGAAACCGTTTAACACATAAAGCGTCGTTGCATATTTGGGGGCATTTATGAGAATAAACAGATGAAATTGTCCACACATTTGCAATGAGCATTTCTCTCAAAAAACTGCATACGGTGAAACTGGTACTCACTCACTAAATGACTGCACAACTATCAAGCGTATTGATTACTGGTTAAACTTGTTAAATAATTACTGACAAGATTATGCAAACAGGCTGCTGCAGCAGTATGGAGGAGGAAAGAAAAATTTGATATTTAGAGTAAAAAATGTTCTCATTTGAAATGGATCTGGTTTCGCATGGATCAGCCAGGGAGCAGGAAATGGTATTACATTCGCTCCAGAATTCAAGGGCTGTCTCATCAATAAATGAAATTGGCGCTGCAGAATAGATGATAATGCAAAATAAAGTTGGTACACTTTGTCCAAAAACCTGCTCCAACTCAATAGATAATACATGTATCCCTGTTACTAACAAGTGGCAACGCTGTCTAATTGCCCGTTTTCTATCTGGAACGTCCGGGTTAAAAGCAAGTAACAAATCTTTTTACTGGAAATGGAGACACTAAACATTTGTATCCAATGTGTTGCCAATGTCTGACTCATTTTGTTTTTCATTGCGGAGAATATAACGCAACTGAAAGTAGAATTTATTTTCATTTGTAGTTGCAGTTCAACATGATCTACCGACCAATCTGGCATCAGAAAATGAAAATGCTACATCTATTGTTACCGTCTGTAATCAGTAAACTATACACAAAACCTAAACTTGAGTCAGAGTGTACTCTCTGTAATCTTATATCACCACAGTTCACACAAGTCTGAGTAAGCTCTGTTACCTGTCTTCTGATAGACCTGACGTCTGTCTGGCTGCAGCTATTCTTCTGCTTTGTCGTGTGCGTTGAAAGACGTTCTGCGAGGCTGACGCTTCCTGTGACTCTCCCTTCTTCTCCCCATTACCCAGCTCTGGTCCTGAGAACACAGCATATCACAGGGACTTCTGAACAGACAGCATCAATTTGCCTACTGTTCTAAAACATACATCAACATGAGTATCAAACAGACATCAACTTACGAGCCAAACACACCAAATATTAAATTCTTTTGTATACCAGATATGAAGAATATGTACAGTCACATCAGCTTCGAGATGATCAATCTGAAACCTAACCTGGCTAGTACAGAAGGAGCAAAATTATTCTGGAGAATTTGACTAAAGATTTCAAACTTTTCTTCATCTTCAGAACTGAAGCTCTGAATATAAGTTACTGAAATGTTTACTGTTGAACCTCTATAAGAGTGTCTTGCTCTCGCTCCTCTTGCAAGGTTACTCTACTGTGTACCAAAGTGAAACAAACCACAGCTTGTGCACCTAACATACACTAAGTGTTTTCAACTTACCTACCACAGAGAATACCTCAATAGGTCTATTCACACCAGTTCACCTTCTTCCAAAACACCATATGCTGTGAACAGGGTTACTTTGGAAAACCTCTATACGCCTACCCACAAAACATTCTCCATGGCCAAATCCCGATGAAATTCAAATGAACAGAAAGCTTGTTTCCCACTCTTTAAAATGGTATGCTGTTTGAGCTGGGAGTTCTAGTCTCAGAAAGCCCATCCTAGGTCAGATGCAACCCCTCTCCAACTTCAACCACAACCAAGGTAATGGAAGGAGAGCCAGCAACATGCGCCATTCAGTGCGTCCTTGCATTGAAGTTGATAGGCATCACTTTGCATAAGTAACCATGAAAAACCAGTACATTAATTAATGTTCTTTGTTGTTTAATACATATTTTCAGCTATTTTTCTGGGGGGAAAAACCATCTGAAGTTGAAGTACTGACTAGTCGAAATGTGATCAGAAGTAAGTAACACTTCAACTTCTTACTCACTGGGAACTCTTGAAGAGAACGCCATGTTAGTGCCAAACCAATTTTCGTACGAACTGCAAGGCACAAACAGAGAGGAGTTTGTACTAGAGAAGCATGTCTCACTGAAATCGTTGAAAGAACGTCATTTTCGATAAGTGAAGCAAGTGTGGGAGGCCTTAGAAGCAGCAAATTTTGAAGCCGCCTTGGGAGATACCAAGGTAAATGATGAAGGCAACAACTGTTATTGCTGTGAAGACGCAATACTATGCAACTTTTGAGCATTTTCCTGCCAAGAAGCTGATGACTGTGCAGCCTCCACTTCAGAAGGAAAAGCCCACTTAAACGGTCACTTGTGGGAATACATATTCAATCATTGACCCCTTCACTGCCAGGAAGAGCCCACTTAAACAGTCGCTTGTGGGAATCCATATTAACCCCTTCACTGCCACAGTATAATAGCACATTTGAATAAATGTATGCCAAGGTGAAATTTAGCTTTTTTCGGTAAGTTCAATGAAATGGTTACTGCTCACTTCTTTGTTGACAGATCTCTCTGATTTTTTGCATGTTTTGCTGTTATACATTTGTCTACAATGTCTTGTCAAAATGACTTCATTATGTTGATTATAAGTGTGGTAGAAATTGACATAATTATAAAAATTTACAAAAAATAACAGTTTTCGAGTATACACAAACACATTGCACAATACAAAATCAGTCAAAACAATGAAAAAGTGGTGTTACTATTTATTTAACATCAGCACTAACACATGACAGTCATATAAATCCCAAGGAATGTTCTTCTTGATGATAATCTGCTCATAATTGGGGGGTACTATCTTTTAGGTAAAAAGGGGTAAAATTATGTTTTTTTACGGTACGTTCACTAATATGTGCATGACTCATCTATTTATTGAGTTATTTGTTAGATTTTTTTGTGAATTACTTCCTCATACCCTTCTCTACAATTTCAAGTCATTCTAATTTGATTTTGTTGGTAATAATGATGGTGCACACTAATAAAATGTGATAAAAGTTTTTTTTGCTTTGTTTTCAATTTGAGAGTTGTAGAACAATTCAGCACATAAAAGCCCACTAAACACAGCAGAAATACCTTTTGGTGTTTGCTCAACAACATTACAAACACCTGGGATTCATACTGTTCTCAATAAATGTCCATCTGTGTAATAATCTGTATGTTACTGGGGGTACCACAATTCTACTAGAAAGGCGCATAATTTTACCATTTTGGGTAGGTTCAGTACCTCGATCATTGCTTATTTATTTGTTGACATATGACTTGGATTTTATGGCTTATCTTTCCTTATACCCCAAGTTTTGCTGCTATATAACAATAATCTAATTTTGTTGGCCATTAGGGGGTGGACAGGGATATAACAATGGTGGTTTTACAGAAAAGAAGTTTCTGCACACATACACATGTTACAACAAATAAAACCTGTAAAACACTGACAAAAACTTCTGCAAGTGTTTACTCAACTTCACTGTAAGTGCACAGTGTGGTCCAGATTGTTATAGTAATAGATATTGGTACATATTCAAAATGACAACTGTGGGGAAAGAAGTCTCAAGGAAAAAAATTAACAAATGTCTGTTCAAAAAATAAAAAGCCCCCCCCCCCCCCCCCCCCCCCCCCCCCACACACACACATTGTATCCATTTGCTATCACACAAAACAATGTAGGAACTGTGTCTGAACATATTGTATTCACACTACTGCCACATTGTTCTAAGACTATAATGAATCCAGCACTTGCCATACTAAACTTCACAGGCTTCGACATAATCCTCAGGTTGTCTGCATTCCCTGCTTCACAATTTAAGTGGATGGTGTTCTTTTTTTTTTTGTCTATCCAAATTGTGGTTCAAAGGAACACACACAGGGATTCATTCTATACTCCACTTGGTCTTCTTTCACTGATGGCACTCGGTCTGGTCACAGCATCGACAAATTCATGAACACACGCACAGGTGAGAAAAAAAAGAAAAAACACTGTAGAATGGAAAACTAAGAACACAAAAACGCAGAAGAGGATGAAATGTATAACTGAGGAAAAACAAAACAAAACAGAAAACCGATGGAGATTATCTAACTGCCAGTACACAAACTTGGTGTGACAGTCCATGAAACACTTGCCTACGCACAATCCAGGCTTGGATGGGCAGAAGGAGCAATGGTAGTGAGATTCCTTCCGCACTTTTGAGTTTTTTCATGCAAACTTGGCATGGTTTGGTAGGGGCAGCCTTGTTTGGTGTCGGTAGGGGCCGGAATAGCTCAGTTGGTAGAGCGCCGGACTCGTGATCCTGGGGCTGCGGGTTCAAATTTCGGTACAGTGGGATTTTTCCCTTGGAGTTAACATTGGTTCTGACTCCATTCCCCATATGGTCCTTCGAATGAGACTATAAACCGAGGTTCCGTGTGAACGCACGCACAACATCATGCACACACGTAAAATCCCACCACAAACTTTTGGAAGAGAAGGCCAGTTTGGCCACTGGTATGGATGACATGTTACACATAGCATGCACCTTCCCCGAAGATGGAGTATGGCTGCCTTAATGGCGGGATAAAAAACAGTCATACAGGCAGTGTCCACAGGAGTATCAGCCAGCGTACACAGAAAGAAAGAAAGAAAATGTTTGGTGTCGGTGGCGGAGGGAACAAAAAATGGTTTGTATCCAACCTCACCTCGCCATCTGTTTTACCCTCTTCCACAACAGGCACCTGGTCTGGCCAAATGTTGGTGCTTTCCGTAAAACCTAGGAAAGTTTTACAGGAGTTTATCGCCTCCTGACATCTGCAAAATGAATCCATTGCAGGCTACAACCTGCAGAAAATGAAAAAAACAATTCCATTGCCCATTTCATCGACTTCCGGGTGCAGTCATATGGGTGAAGCAGCTGGTCTTGTTTGTCGACTCCACCCATATTCCTGTTGTACTGGGATGAAACGGACGGACGCATGTTGATTCCCCGTCGTCCTCAGTCTGGAATCGGTGCCTCAGTGTGGCCCTGTACAGTAGACAGCAGGTGCACCACTTTTGTGTTGTGGTACTTTGTGGCGATGATCTTGTTGTCACCACAAAGAGCAGCTGATGATCCGGGACCCAGCTTCACACCACGTAGCTCTTCTGGAATACCCCGGTTCTCCCGGACGGTGCCGCAGGCCAAGGTATTCCTTTCCAGGAGGTTGAGGTAGAGCCTCAGACTACTGTACCAGTTGTCCTTGTAGACATGGTAGCCCTTTTCCAGGAGAGGGCCTACCAGGTACAGCACCATCTTCTCGCTGGCCGAAAGAGTTGGGTTGTCTGCATTCAGAGACTCCAGGACAGGCTGCACCTCGTTGATGGGGTCCTACCTTCCAGCATACACCTTGAAGCGGTAGCAGTAGCCACCACTTCCCTTGACACCACTGTCGGACTCACAACAAGGGTAGACTTTGATTCCAAACTGGGCATGTTTCAGGGGTATGTATTGACGAAATATCAGTCTACCCTTCCAAAGAAGTCGACTTTCATCAACACACACCCCTTGCCGGGGCTCGTACACTTCCTGGAACTTCTCATGCAGATGATCCAGAATGGGTTGAATCTTGTAGCGCCGCTCATACTCTCGATCACCTTGCACTGGCATGGCTGCATTGTCATTGAAATGCAGAAACTGAAGAAGAATCTGAAATAAAGAATAAAAGTTTCAAGATAAGTAAGCAGATCCACAATTGGCGCACACGCACGCGCACGCGCACACACACACACACACACACACACACTCACACACACACACACACGCACACACACAAACACACACACAGGCTACGCACACACACATACATGTTCACATATACACAAACACACACTAACAGTATTACACACATATGAATATAAAAAACACCATATCAGTACAAAAAAAAAACCCTTGCTGTAGATGAGTGCTTTAGTGTTTTACAAAATGAATAAACTTGTATGGAAAACTTGCATACAGAAATAAATAATGCTTATGCACACATGTGTGCACACACATGCAAACACACACACACACACACACACACACACACACACACACACACACACACAGAGTCCCACCATCCATACAGTCATTATTTGCCATATATGCTTTCAGTAGGAAATACAGCAATGAAGAGAAATATGGAAAATAAATTGTGGAGGGAAGAAGAATCATGCAGTTTAAAAAAAAAAAGAAAAGAAAAGAAAAATAGAGCTACTTGCCTGGAACCGGTTTCTGGTCATGATGGAACTGAAGAATGGGGAGTTTGTGTTATACTCCCTGTTTGGCTAGTATACTTACCATGTCAGACCATAGCATTCAACGGCAGTTAGCCAGCTCTGTCAGGCCGAATTTTTTCCGTGGCCAATGCAGTCATAAGACAGTCACGTGATGTCACCCCACTTCCGGCCCCGGAAGAAGCCAGTGTCAACTTCCTATAAGTCATTCAGCGAGGCCTGGTGTATGGTGACCCCGAGAACCTTGGCGCCAGAGGGGAAGGTAGGGAGGGAATTAGAGTCTGACATGGTAAGTATACTAGCCAAACAGGGAGTATAACACAAACTCCCCATTTTGGCGTCATATACTTTACCATGTCAGACCATAGCAGAATTTAAAGGAATCGGAGGAGGGCGAGCGCCCTAGTGGTTCTTGGGGTTGACCGATATGGCTGCATTGGCCGCCACAAAGGAAATCCCCTTAGACCCATCAGCTCTGGTCATGCGGATATCCCTCAGGTAAAAATTAATGAAGGGATTTTCCGAACGCCAGTAGGCTGCCTCCAGCAGGTGGCGCACGGGGACAGAGTACTGGAACGCTGTGGAAGTGGCCAGTGCTCTGACCTCGTGGGCCCTGGGTGATAGGACAGGGAGATCCTTGTACGCCTGAGCGTAGGTAGATCTCACCGTCTTGGAGAGCCACCTGGAGATAGTTCCCGCCGAGATATCTCTAGTATTGTTGGGGTTGAGGGAGATAAGGAGTCGTCTCTGGGAGGAGCGCCTGGGGCGTGTGCGTTCCCAGTAGTACCTGAGACACCTGGAGGGGCAAAGGTCCATGTCTCCATCTTTTTTCCCTTTCCCAAGATGTCAGAACTCCGGAAGGAACTTGAGAGAGACTGAGCCGTCCCTGTGGAAGGCGATATCTGTGGGGTCACCGCTGAGGGCGTGAATCTCACTTCGTCTTCTGGCCGAGGCCAGGGCGAGGAGAAAGGTGGTCTTAAAGGAGAGGAGGTCAAAAGGAATAGAAGCAATGGGTTCAAAAGGGGTTTTTCTGAGGGCATCGAGGACCGTAAAAAGGTCCCAGAGGGGAATGCGCCTAGGGGACTGAGCTTCCCGTAGAGCAACTCCTCTAGACACCTCTCTGAGGAGAAAGTCATTGTCAAAAGAAGGGCCCCCCAGTTGACGAATGGTAGTGCAGATAGCTGATCTGTAGCCCCGAATGGAGCCAGCCGACAGCTTAAGGGAAGAGGATAGGTGGGAGAGGAAATTTCCTATTTGGATGTTGGAGGGGCAGTAATGGGGAACAGAGTTATCTGAGCACCAGGTTATCCATCTCTCCCAACGGTAGTTGTAGAGGGATTCGGTGCTGGCTCTGCGAGATGCCGAGGCGAAGTCCCGTAATCCCTGAGAGGCCCCTGCCCCGGCTAGTGTGTCTAGGACGGACTGGGGTCTCTCCGAGTGGGGGGTAGATGCAGATGTTCGCAGTTGGGCTGGCATAGAAGCCACGCGTGTAGGCGAAGCATCTTGGGATTGGAGTGAGGAAGACCTGACCGGGGTTGTCTCAGCATGTCCCAGCGAGGGCTGAGCCGGAGGGGGGGAACGTGGGTGAGGGACTTGGGGTCCGGGAACCAAGACTGGGTCGGCCACCATGGCGTTACGAGGATCAGCCTGGGTCTTTCCAGCCTTGCCTTCCTGATCACCTTGTGTAGGATGGGGAAGGGGGGAAAGGCATACGCCAGTAGGCCCGTCCCGGGGAGGGATAGTGCGTCGACTGCATCCGCCTGGGGATCTGGAACGGGAGAGACGTACAGGGGCAGGTGATGGTTGAAGCTGGTGGCAAACAGGTCGATCATGGGCACAAACCAATGGTTGCGCGACACCAGCGAAGGAGGGCCTCTGTTCTGAGGGAGAGGCCTATGGAGCGGGCCTCTCCCCCTTTGTTGACATAGCAAGCTACCGACGTATTGTCCGTGAGGAGGAGAACAAGTCGGTGCGCGACCTTGTGCTGGAGTTGGAGAAGGGCTAGCCTGACCGCTTCCAGCTCCCACTCCCCGAGGCGTGACTGTCCTCCACGTGGGCCCCCCAGCCCAAGTTGGAGGCGTCTGTATAAAGTTCCAGTGGTTGGGTTGGGTTGGGAGGGAGATGGGGACCCCGGTGGAGAGAGTGGCTGGAGTGAGCCGCTCCTCCGTCGCCGAAATGAACCAGTGTCCGAGGGGAATGACCTGGTCCCAGCGGTCGGAGGTCTGTGACAAACGTCGGCGGAACTCCCTCTGAAGTTGGCGTTTGGGGACCCGCCGCAGGGGAATGAGGGGAGACAGGGACTCCATCATTCCTAGGAGGGAGGACAGGGTTCTGGCCGAGGTGTGGGGTGCCTGTGACAGGCAGGAGATGAGGTCCACTATGCGTGCAGGCCTCTCCGGGGTCTGCCAGACGAACCGTAGGAATCGTCTGTGGGCCGGGTGAATCAGGATCTGAAAAATAGGCGTCCTTCAGGTCTACGGATGTGGCCCAGTCGCGATGATGGATGGAGTCTCGGATCTGGGTGGGGGTCTCCATCTTGAACTTGGTGGGCCTGAGGAACTTGTTGAGGGGCGAAAGATCTAGAATGGGCCTCCATCCTCCCGAGGCTTTTGGGATCACAAAGAGTAGAAGCCGGGGTTTGGGTGGGAAATCTTTGAGATGGCCCCTCTTTTGAGGAGGTCTTGGACTTCCGTGCGAAGAGCTTCTGCTTTGGCGGGGGAGGGTTCGTTGGGGGAGGGAGGGGGAGATAGCATGAGGGGGGGGACGCTCGTGGGCCCAAGGAAGGCGAAACCCTTCCTGTAGCACCGCCACTATCCAGGGGTGAGGCGTATGCGTCTCCACTGGTGGGCATGCCGGGAGAGGCTGCCCGCCAGGGGGGGCGAGGGTCTGGGCTGGTGGGTGGGGGATAGGGCGAGGGGGGGTGCTACCTGATCTAAGTCCCCCTCGGGCTGTCTCCCTAGTCAGCTCCGGGAGCGTGACTGTTGGCCTAACCGAAAATTTTGCTGATGGGGTTTTGGCTTAGGCCTTGGGAGAAGATTAGGTCGCTTGGCGGGCCGTGCGGTGCGGGAAGACGATTGTCTGGGATAGGGTCTGTGCCTGGGGAAGGAACGAAGTGGGGGTCTAGCAGGGCGTGGCGGTGGCCTGGGCGCAAAGGACACAGCCTGCTTGCGTTCCTCAACTGCTTGTGCTATGACGTCAGCCGAGTAGTCGCCAAAGAGCGACTGGACCTGGCCCGGGATGCATCGCAGGGCTGCCTTAAGCGTCGGGGAGAGAGAGGTCCGCGCCAGCACGGCCTCTCTCGCGACCAACAAGCAGTTGAAGTGGCTTCTGGCTGCGCTGTCCGCCGCAGCCGAAAGGTGATGCGAAATCCTGTTAACTAGGTGTCGCATGAAAGGATCGCTGAACAAGCGAGGGTCAGGCTCTTGGTGCGCCTCAGAGCCCGGGTCCCCCGGTACTGGGATGGCACCATCGTCCTCCGGCCATAGAGCCTCCGCTCGCTGAAGGGGCATGTCCAAGTAGGTGTGTCCCGCCGTGGTGTGGAGGATGCCCATCCTGGCTACTCGGACCCATTCCTTTAGGTTCTTAAAGGAGATGGCGCCGGAAGTAGGGGGGGGCAGGTGGGGGATCAACCGACGGTCCGACTGGGAAATGCCCATCTCCCTGGTCACGGGATTGTCCGTAAACAAGGAGGCGACTGAGGGGTTCTTGGGTAGATTGGTCTAGATCTCTGGGCCGGGGGAGAGGGAGAGAAATTCGTCAGCGGGTGCGGCCTCCCTCCTAACGAGGTCTGGTCGCCACCGTTCTATCGTGCGGACATCGTACAATGAGGTGGGGGCTAGCTCCTCGTCATCGTCCGCCTCAGGGAGGTACTGGTCCTGAGAGGGTTCATAGCACCCGTCTTCAGGAGGTAAGTCGAGGGGTGCCTGTAGTGTGTCCCCGGTGGCCCTATAATCGGCGGCCGGGACATCGTCCTGCCGATAGGACAGCGCCCGAGGAGGGAGACCAAGGTCGACCCAGGTAAGTGAGGCCGGGTGCCACATTCGACCATGTAGCTGGTCGTGCTGGGTGTTGGCGTTAAGCCACTGGTCTCTCTCGGGGGCATAGAGCCACCGGTCCCCGGGGAGGTAAACGGGCTGTGGCGGCCCTGGGGAAAAACCATGGTAGGTAGGCCGCACTCAAGGTCTGACCAGCGCGTTGGGCGAATGCGTAGGTCAGACATCCGCCGAGTCGTAGCCACGAGACCCTCTTCTTCTTGTAGGCAGAAAGTCCCCGGGGACCCGGGTAACCTGAATCACTGTTGGGGGGGGGCTTGAGAGGCCGTGGCCTGTCGTCCCCGTCCAGGTCCGTGCACTGCACCATACACGTCCTTGGAATGGGCCTGGGAGGGCCATAATGGTATGGAGGAGGATGCGGAAGTCGAGCCCCCAACCCGCGAAAGTGCGGATTGGTCAGGATGCGGTCCCGTGTTCCTCCCCCTGGAGGAATATGTCAGGTTACCCTTGGTCCCGCTGGTAGATCCTCCCCCCGGAGGAGCGGGACCGCGGACGTTGCCCAAATGGGGATCCGAAAGGTCGGTTCCCCAACGTCCAATACCCCTAGGGAAGAAGGTGACGTTCGATCGGGGTAGGTCGACCGTCCTTGTGCATGGGCACGGCCGGGCCCATGGCGCGGCGTGCCCGCACGCCCAGGATTATGGACACCACCGAGGTCGTGCGTCGGGGTGACCATAAGGCTGCTTCCGGAGTCGAAGCGCTCCTCGAGCTCAGGTGTTGGCTGCACCTGTGCCCGGTGGGGCCGAGCGCTATGAGTGCACGTATCAATTTGGGGGGAAAAAGAGATACGTGACTCATCAAGGCGAGTGACGGATGGTGATTCCATCCCAGATCCGTCACCCGTGCTGGTCCGCGGCTCGGCAAGGTGCCCCGGGGGCCGAGATTCGCGTGACTCAGCATGATAGTTAGAAGTCTCCGAGCGAGTCCGTAGGCTAGAGGGCAAGCTGGCCGATGGAGAAGGGGTGGGGGAGGGCGAATTCCGTTGGCTAGTCTTTGCTCGGCCGGGCCCCTTGAGGGGAGCCTTGCCATTAGACTTTCTGGGCAGCACCTTGAGGGGAGCTTTGCCCTTAGACTAGCAGGCAGATCAAATGAAAGGCATTTTGAAATGGTGGCCGCTTGCCTATCAGCCTTGGGACGCCGCGGTCGTGCGTCCGTCGGTTTGGTAGACGAGGAAGATCACGCGTCCCTTCCGCGGAGAAGTCGTCTCTGTCTACCCGAACCGTACGTTCATCAGTGCGAACGGATTGCTCCGAGATGGAATCGACCCGCGGGTTCTCCGGGAAATTGAGCGAACTCCGAGCAGTGGAGTGGCTCGACCCGGCGGTGTCCTTCACCATGTTGGGCACAGGTGGATAGAGCAAACCCGGAACACACGACCGCAAAGAGGAGACAAGGTGGCCGATCGAGAAAATCAATTAATCTCGATCGTCCGTGTGGTGTCGTGCAAAGTGCTCGAGAGATCGACTGAAAACTCGAACTACCCGTACACGCCACCGGTCGTGTGACTGGTATGGCTATTAATAGCAATCTCTACACGTGGAGTATCACTGTGTATAGGTGTGATAGTTCTTGGGCACTAAATCTTAATAAGCAGATCAGTGTCACACACCCTTACTCGAACACGTTCTACCTGTGAAGGGTAAAGAGTACAGGTGTGATAGTTATTGAGCCCTAAACCTTAATAAGCGGAACCAGCACAAAATGCGTGCTGAACCCGAGGCTCGGCAATATGGTGGGGGAACACGACCGGCGAGCGGTGCCGACGATCGCGAGTAACAAAGTCGCGAGAGTGCCGGTAAAAGAGACAAATCTTTAATAAATACGCTCCCGAGAGTGCCGGTAAAAGAGACAAATCTTTTAATAAATACGCTCCCACCAAGAGCCTCACACGGCAAAAATACTCAGGGTCTAGTGCAAGCCGGAACCAGCACAAAATGCGTGCTGAACCCGAGGCTCGGCAATATGGTGGGGGAACACGACCGGCGAGCGGTGCCGACGATCGCGAGTAACAAAGTCGCGGGAGTGCCGGTAAAAGAGACAAATCTTTTAATAAATACGCTCCCGAGAGTGCCGGTAAAAGAGACAAATCTTTTGATAAATACGCTCCCACCAAGAGCCTCACATTTGCAAGCCACAACTGAATCAAGTATAGAACAAAACACAGCAAAGTTAACACAAAGGCAAGTATAGGCGAGACAGAGCACAAGACTTATCTTGCTTTGACGGCAGGCCGAAGATGAATGACTTATAGGAAGTTGACACTGGCTTCTTCCGGGGCCGGAAGTGGGGTGACATCACGTGACTGTCTTATGACTGCATTGGCCACGGAAAAAATTCGGCCTGACAGAGCTGGCTAACTGCCGTTGAATGCTATGGTCTGACATGGTAAAGTATATGACGCCAAACTGGAACTCTGTACAGCACCTGCTTGGACCAGTACAGTTCAGTGGAAGGCAGGCGCACAATGCCCATCAGTAGAACCAGGCCCAGAAACTTCCTTGTTTCTGCTCCATCCACTTTATCCCACTTGTTGGCCCATGATAACTCTGGAAGATTGGGGTGTGCTTCCAGAAACTGATCAGCATAAAGGTTAGTCTGAACGACCAAATGGTTTATCAGATCATCAAAAAAAAATTCCAAATAATCAACAGGCCAAAAATTGGCACAGTTGACTTTCAGACCAGGATTCCCAATGAAAACAACACCAGGGTTGCGGGGGCTGTGCATCTGCTTCTCGCCATTCTTCAATCAGCTGTTGTTGACCATGCACCATGCCAGGCCCCCGGCCGCTTGAACGGGACCCTCGCCATTGTCCTAAGCCCCTACCACGTCCACAACTCCGTCCCCTCATGACAAGGGGGGGCGCACTGCTTGTTGATGGCACGGGTTCCGTCATTTCTGCCTCTTCAGTCTCGCTAGCGGTGCTTTCTTCGCTGTTGTCACGTGGAACGAACAATGGATCCACGTCATCACTAGCACCTATCTCCAATAAAAGTGGATGGTGCTGATTCCCATCTGTCTCCTCCTCATCGCTACTATCAGGATCCGATCCTCCAAGGTCTTCTTCACCACTGTCTTGATCATTTAGAATTTCATCTAAAACATCAAGAGCAGTGTAACGCTTGAAAGTGGGACGCGTCGACGAAGTGTTAGGTTGCGCTGCCATCTTGAATTCGCTAATCAGCTGTAACCTCTCAACTGGCAATTGGCATATTCTGTGATCAGTGGCTGGTCAGTTGAAGGGAAGGAACTCTTTTTTTGACATCACTAGAAGAGATGGCGACAGTTTACACGATCGCCTCCTGTTTAGATTTTTGCTGTTTCCGTGACGAAGTTACTACTAGACACACTCATAGGCGTAGTGATTTTTGGTTTCCACTACGAGTGGCTCTCATAGCAGGCTGGGAACGAGTTAACAAAGTCTGAAAATTCAGAAAACTAACAAAAAACGTGTTCCTTCGCCGAGGAAAAACAGACAGCTGAGCTAGTTTTATCATGGCATATTGCTGTCAAATCACTCTGGCTGGCCTGGTTGGGAACTGCGTGGTGGTTAGCTCCCTGGTCTCCCAATTCTCATTTTGAGGGCGTTGTTCCACACCAAGAGTGAATAAAGCATTCGTTTTGACAGGTAAGTATGAGAAAAAGAGAAGCCATTCTGTTTAACCCTCTTGATAAGCGCGCGCCCGCTAGCGCCCAACCGGACATCACACAGCCAAAAGGCTGAGCGCCTGCCAGCGCCCGGTAAAACACATGGCAACAATGGGCGCCACCATGTTTCTCGTAGAAAAGGAAGTCTTGCGAGAACGTGACTTCCTTCTTTCTGTAGCCATTCACTTCTGTTTGTAAAAAACCGTGAGTCGATATGTGCCGTAGTTCTCGAGTTATGATTTCTTTTTAAGTTTTGTGGTCGAAATGCTGTTTTTTACCATGGCTAACCTTGATTTCTGCCATTCTATAATGAGATTTAGTAATGAAGATACTATGATTTGTGGGATTTACGGCATAAGACTTGGTGAAAGTGCTGGGTCATGAAGCTTACAGTGACCTAGATTTCGACTGGGATGAGGTTCCAGGTATGATAAACAACAATTCAGAAGAAAGTTCTGAAGAAGATTTTTTTTCCTGAGTAAATGGCTCATGTGACATTCTTCAACTTATGACATAGCAACATATATATTCGTAGGAATTTTTAAAATTATTTCATTTCATTATTTCCTTTCCTCTATTTTAAATTAATTTTGAAATTGGGTAAGCATGTTCAAATTACGGAGTTACTTATCTTGCCGATGGTTTTTGGCGTAACTAAGCTCAGGTAAGTGCATACTGAAGAGGGCTAATGCTGTACCTGCAGGAGATGGCAAAAAGACAAAGATGCCTTGACGTAGCTGGATTCACATCACATGACATCAAGTGAAGCAGGCAACTCAAGCCTTTCGTGACGCTTTGATTAGAAACACCAGCCTTTGATGGCTAAATAAACGTTGTTTGCACTTATGAAAGCTAAACCATGCTGTAAGGCTTCTTTTTGGGGGTTTTACTGCTCAAGAGAAGACCAAGTGAAAAATGAACAGCCAAGGTAAGTGCATGATCACTGGCCAACAAGGAAAGGAAAACTGAAAGAAATGTTTATGACCATAAGAATTTGGCTTCATGGTGGAGATCTCTCTGAAGTATATGTTTTATGAGGATCTCCATAGCTCCCCTCTTTCCCACCAAAAATCTTAAGTACCCTGACTGGTGAGGCTAGGAATAAGACATTTGCCCTGGGCAGATTAGTACGAGGAAAATGCTTCCCTTCAAAGACTGGTTTCCAATACCAGCCGCCGTGGCGAAGTGGTTAGCGTCACAGACTCCCGGCTGGGAGGTCGTGGGTTCGAATCCCATCAGAGTCATGTGGGTTTTTCTGCCCCGACCGGCTCCTACCCAGAGTTGAGTTTGCAGCGGACTCAGTTGGGAAGACTGGGACCACACAGTCGAGTTTCATCCACTTAATGGATGCATTTCTGAGAGTGTTGCTCAAATTTCCTGACCAACACTGCAGGTGGCTGTATCTCTCGGGCCTGGTTGAAGCCGGGATATTTTATCGTAACGTAGAGTACAGCCCTGTCATGTAGTCTCAGACCGAAATGGAAATCCGTAGCATCATCTTAATCATCCTCATTCTCATTGATCAGCATAAAAAAAAAATTCTTTTTTTAAGTCTCAGATTCTGTGGCCCTTCATGCCCTGCTCTCATAGTGACCTTAGTTTTGATGTCCTCTCCACGTCTGTGGTCTTGGTTTGGTTCCATCGGGGTCACCGGTATCGGCGAGTCCATGGGGGCTGTCGTTGGACGGACGTGGTGGTGCCCTCTGGAGGGAGAGCTCACTACGCCGGCTCTGCGACTAAGCAATTATTGTCGTCAGTAAGGGGCTTAGTAGGTGGTGTCCTGCGTATGTTAGATCAGAACAGGCGCCACTGAACACCACCAAAGTGACTTGGCAGCAGTGCAGTGTCTCCTCCGGTGGGTTGCCTCTTAACGACTTGACATTGACTGCTCCCTGTAGATTGCCGGTGCCTGGGCTGTGGCGGGGCCAACCGGTCTGCGGCTGTGGACGGGGTGTTGGAATGAGCGGCGTGGGTGCACTGCCTCTGAGGTGGCGCAGAGGTTGAGACAGGAAAAAAAAAAAAAAGACTGGTTTCCTCCCAGTAATATATTCTTCCCCTGACAGACCACATTTCTTTAGCTTGTACTTGCTGTGAAAATCAACAAGAGTAACAACTGCTCTTGTACAGGCGTGAAAAGTATATGTTCTCAATATCAGAGCCAGCACAGAAAGGCACATCTAAAACAAGCTTGTTATAAGAGAATTCATCAGAGTCTGGGAACATCTTCCAAACAAAGACAAACGGCGTGTTTGCAATGACCAAATCTGTCATTCAAATATTACAGACTTTCTCTCATGGCTACTTACTCTCCAGTTTGAAGGTGGTCTCTGAAGCGCTCTGCGACTCGGAATGGACCATGTCTATTGAAATGGCAGCCCTAGGCACAGGTCTCCAGCTGTGGAAATATATAGGGATTGACCATAGTTATTGCTTTCCTCTCTTTTTCCTTTTCTTGAAAACATAATTCTCCAACAGCATTTTATTTATTTTTTGTTTTTGCTTTTCTACAAATACATAACTAGAAAAAATACAAAACTACGAAAGAAAAAAAAAGGGAAAAAAACACAGAAAAGCAACAATAGGAGGGGGTAAGCACCAAAACAAGTAAAAAAAAAAATCACATGTTCACACAAGTATTCCAAACTGAGAGATATGGAGACAAAGAGACAGAGCGGGAAACGGTAGTCATTTGATCATGTGCATACACAGATTTTTTTTCCATCGGTAACTCTGACAAAGAAGTAAATATAGGCCTCAAAGCAAAACCATGTGTTCACTTACATGCTATCATGGACATATAATTGTGATTAACTAGGACACATTTAGATAGCCACAGTTATTTCAATTTCACTTACTTTGCTGTGAAGTCCTTAAACTAGCATGCAACTCTTTCTATATATCTATTTACATTATATAGATAGATAAATATAGTAGATATGTACATGCATACATTTACACATATATCTATCCATCTACCTATAACACACACAGAGACTCTCTCTTCTACGTTACAAGCTGATATTGCTGGAACTCTGTGTGTGTGTCTGTGTGTGTAAGTGTGTGTGTGTGTGTGTGTGTGTGTGTGTGTGTGTGTGTGTGTGTGTGTGTGCGCGCGCGTGCGTGTGTGTGTTTGTATGTGCACGCACATGTGTGTATGAGTGTGTGTGATCATTTCATTTTGCTATTCCTTCATTCTGTTAGTTCTTGATCATTGTTAAATATCTTTCCCCTATTGCTCTTTACTTTCGCTCTCATCCTGTCTTCCCCTTCCTCTTTTCATTTCCACCATCTATTCATCCCTTTTATATCTCAATTTCTGTTAATCTTACTCCCTCGTCACCGTTCTTTTTCTCATGCTTACCTGTCCAAATAAATGCCTGATCCCTAGTTGGTACAGAACAGAGCCACATAATCAGGATCCTCAACAAACAAACAAAAAAAAAAGAAAAAGAAAAAAGGTGAGCATGGAGCTAATCATGCCCCCATAACTGATTAGGCTGTAAGAGTGTCACCCTTAGTGAGTTCACTTCATGAATTACAACATAGTCCAGTTTTTTCCTTTTTCCTTGGCAAGGAAACAAGCCCTCTTCTGTTCTTCAGGGTTCTGACTTGTTTTTTATTTCTACGCTTCTGATCCTCTGAAGCAGCCTTTAAAGCTTGTCTTTGTTTCAGTTGAGGAAGCCTCTCTCTCTCTCTCTCTCTTCTTTCACCAAGGTGAATTTAATCTGTACATGTCCGCAAGTTGTGCTTTATCGCTGCTCTTTCCAGGATTCAGCTCAGTTGTTGCGCTCTATGGAGCCTCTTTCCTCATCCTCCATGCTTCGGATGCAGAGTCAAGCATCTGCCCTTATGTTGCTATTAGCCCCTTAGAGCTTTCACTCACAAGGCCTTTGCCCTAAATGTTCCCTTCAATTCTGGCAACTTGTACGTGGACTGCTCCTGTGCGGCTTTACGGTCTGTTCACTTTCCAAGTAAACCTTCATGACAGTCCACCAGCTTTGGCAAGACCGACATCCGCTTCTCCCAGTCACATCAGTCCACTATCGGTTCCAAGGTGTGGAGGCAGCCGGCTTCTTGTCCCCACCCATTCTGCGCTCTCTACCCCTCAGCACCTTAAAACCAATTCAGAGCAGCTGGGGCCTTTGTATTTTGCAACAACGTTAACTGCGTTCTCCCCTTGGCAAGGCTCAGGGTTGGATGGTGTCCCCCTGGGTAGAGATTTACCAGGAGTCCCTGCCACGAAAGGACAAGCCTCAGTGAACACTGGCTTGGTGGCCTGGGTGTTCTCTGACCATGACCAATCCCTTCGTGGCGCAGGTATATTTGGAGCAAATGCAGAGAAACATGATATGGGCGACAATCTTGATGAGATCTAATGATGATTGGTTTACAGAATTTCACAACATTTCAATTCTGAATTCAGAGATTTCTCTTGCCAGAATTATGGTTTTTAATGCCTTGTTTGTAATCCAAACCCTCCCCTTTCTATTTTGACCCTTCTCCTCAAGAGATGCATGTGAAGTAGTCTTTATTTAAAGTGACCATACCTATGAAGTTTCAAACTTTGTTTCAACGTACAGTAAAGTACCACACTTTCATCAGGTTACTGCCAATTTACAAATTTTCCTTTCTGGGATATCACTCCAAGTTCAGGCCCTTCACACACAACAGTTGTCTGTCGTCAGAGACACTCACAAGGCTATGCGCATAGTGTGTTCGAACCCTGACCTGCATTTTTCAACTTTTTTTTTGTCAAACCAAAGAAGTCACACTTCTATTTATTACCTTTGGTGGGCTTGCTGTTCCGCAGATGATAATGTCCCCACCATGTCATTTCTAGAGTTGCCCTTTCTTTCTCTCTTGTGCATCCTTAGCAAGAGAGTTTATTTGAAGATGTTCTTAAGAGATTTTGTGCCTTGATGAAATTTCAGCCTCTGTCGCATCTGCTGGGCTTTTAGCCTCCTCACCCAAGTCCTCTCGTCTCTCTCTGGCCTAAAGATGCAATCTTTTGTTCTTATTCTATTCATCTGACAATCGTAGGGTGACGCTAAAGCAGGCCTGTTTACCCTTTCCATAAGAATTCAGTATTCATGGCATGGGTTTTCAGTATTATGGAACAAAAATGACTATTTAAATAAAAATAGCTAATGTACTTTTTTCCTGTGTGCGAAATAATACAGTCATAATTCCACGAGGAAAACAGTTCTTATCTGTAACTTTCAGCAACTAGGTACATATACATCGCTTTGTTAACAGACACCTTTACATATTTTTGTTCATTTTCTGTCTGTTATTTTCCCTGTTTTGGAAAAGTTTGAAGCCCCTTATCTGATCAGGATGTAAGTTTGTACATAAATACTTGAATCTTCTTTTGTCTTGCAGACCTTTGGCACCTTTCCACTACACTGATCACCATAATCAGCAAAACTAGCCCATGTGTACCCCAGAGCTCTGTGTCACCTGGGCCAAAACCATAAGTTCTGTGAATACTGTATCCCAGTTATGTAACTAAAAATCATATCTGAAGTAGCTGAACGTGCATCTTCCATCACATTTCTGACTTTAAAGTTCCAAAAGGAAATGAAGCTTAAGGAACTGTACCAATTATGTACAAAAACCTGTCGTCATGTTTTGTTAAGAAACACTTCAGCACTTTGAAGCCCAAAACAAACAAACATCCCTTTAACTATTCATGCAGACTATCCTGTACACTGATATCCACAGACGAGAAAACACACATATGCACAAACACAAGACAATACTCATGTAGAGAAGAGTATACGCACACATATGAATGCAGCAGACCAAAAAAAAAAAAAAAAAAGAAAAAAAAAAAAAAGAACAGCCTGATACCTGACAGAGACATCAGTACTGCTTTCTTTGGACGAAGAAGTTTTTGTGGTCTCGGTTTCTCCTTTCTCCGATGTTTTCGTTTGGGACTCTGATGCTGGGTTTGCCACTAATAAGCTGTAGCTTTCTGGAAAATTAAGAAAACACAGCAGGATAGTATGCTGTCGTGGGTTTACAGCAGACATTACATTTATAAAACTGAAGTGTGTGGTTTGGTATGATACAGTCTGATGTGGTGTGGTGTGTCTGCTGTGAGGTGGCATGGTATGGTATGAGCCAGAGTGAAAGTACTTTATGGTATTATGATGTGCAGCTAACATACTGTTCGTTAACTGCCACAAGTTTGACGCCAAAATAAATTTCAGGGGAATAAATCCTAATCCTCAATCTGAGTTGTGGCCGTTTTACAAATCCTTAAATTCATCTTAGCACATGACAGGTTCCTAAAATACTTTCTATTGACTTTCAGTCATGATTCAAAATTGTTTTTTAATGTAATTACATGAACTCTAAATACATTCAGCAAACAATTAATTGTATTCTAACATACCACTTACTGTAGCATTTGATTTTTTAAACAATTAATTGTACTCTACTATATTACTTATTGTAACATTTGATTTTTGTTTCAAACAAAATAATTTCTTTTGAAAACTTGTTCTAGTTCATCTACTGCACCGTGTTTCCAGGGTACAAACTAAATTCGTGAGGCACATTTCTTAACTTTTTCACTTTTCCATATCAAAATTAAAAACAGATCTAAGACCAAATAAAAAAATATGAGATCACAGCTACAGTAAAGTTTCCTTCTTCATCTGGTAGAAGACTGCAGGAGAGACAGCAGGTAAAACACATGTTATCACATAAGCTTTGAGACGGAGCAGTTTAACCTTCTTGACAAGCATGCACCCGCTAGTGCCTGACCAGCAATCACACTGCCAAAAGGCTGAGCGCCTGCCAGCGCCCGGTAAAACACATGGCAACAATGGGCGCCACCATGTTTCTCGTAGAAAAGGAAGTCTCGCGAGAACGTGACTTCCTTCTTCCTGTAGCCATTTACTTCCGTTTGCAAAAAACGCAAGTCGATACATGCCGTAGTTCTCGAGTTACGAATTTTTTAAGTTTTGTGGTTGAAATGCTGTTTTTCACCATGGCTAACCTTGATTTCTGCCGTTCTATAATGAGATTTAGTAATGAAGATACTGTGATTTGTGGGATTTACGGCATAAGACTTAGTGAAAGTGCTGGGTGATGAAGCTTACAGTGACCTAGATTTCGACTGGGATGAGGTTCCAGATACGATAAACAATGATTCAGAAGAAAGTTCTGAAGAAGAAGATTTTTTTTTCCCCGAGTAAATGGCTCATGTGACATTCTTCAAACTTAAAATATGGCAACATATATATTCGTAGGAATTTTTTAAATGACTTTCATCTCATTATTTCCTTTCCTCTCTTTTAAATTAATTTTTAAATGGGTAACCATGTTCAAATTACGGAGTTACTTATCTTGCCAATGGTTTTCGGCGTAACTAAGCTCAGGTAAGTGTATACTGAAGAGGGTTAAGTAAAAAAATACATTCTACAATTATATTAAAGTTACCTGTGAGATTTAAGTGGAATTTCACCGAAATGTACAAAGACACAAGAGATTATGCTAGAGAGAGCATGTAATTCCTCAAGAGATTATGCCAGAGACAGCATGCAATTCCACAAGAGATTGTGCTAGAGAGTGCTGGATCGCCCTGAATGGCCACTTAATCACAAGAAATAATTTGGAAAGATGACTGACATTATTCAGCAGGATAGTGTTACTGGTGCCTACAATGTGAAACTACTCAGCAAATGCATGATCTCTTACGTTTTCGTACAAGTCTGTGAAATTCCACTTAAACTTTACAGCTAAGTTCGTTATAATTGTAGAATTTCACTTCCTTGTGCTCCAACATGAGACAAAGTGAGAACTTTTAAAAATAATGGACATTTAACATTATTTTCACCAAGTGAGAAGTTTTACAGATAACGGACATTTAGGTTACTTGGTTAGTGCCCCTGAAGTAAAGCTGTCCCTTCTTCTACTACTGCAGCTGAAACTAGGACTGAAACTTCCCAGTAGCTGAACCACTTCACTACAAATCTCTTGTTCTTTCAAGACAGTATTTCATGTAAATAACTTTATACAGATCTCTGTCAGGCAGACATGTTTGAGCGCAAGCTTTTGCTAACGACTGCTTACTCCTGAAGTTTTAAGCAAATCCAAATTCTACATCTAATTTCTTGTTTGTGCATGGTCATATATATCATGTTTATGAGCCAAACAGTGTACGCTGTTTGTACAGTCAATAACAGGATTAACACCATCAATTTTTAGACTAACTCATCCAGGCCTTCTGTAGAACTCCATTATTGTGATGAATATGTGCAATTCAAATGTCCAAAGTCAAAATATTTTGGGCAGCACTGGGCGTCTATTGTACACTTATGAGAATTTACGTTGTTTCTTTACCCACTGATAAATCAAATACAGCACTGTGTGCCAGACTGAGGAAGGTATAGCTTTTCCCTTTTCCAAACAATACCACAGGAATCTGAGACAGGTGCGAGTGCTAACCTTGGACAGGTTGTGCAGTGTTCTGGGACAGAACTGGACCCAATCGCACATTCTGAGACACTGCGAACATGTCATCACTTTTCACATCTGAAAAACGATCATACTTTATTATTCTCATGTCCAGACAATCAATAAATCTCATAAACATTATGTAAATGAAAAGATGGGGCATACTCATGCCTATTAGCATATTGTCCCACAACACAAAAGTGTAAAGACTGGTTACTTATTATAATGATCCATTATTGCCATTTATTTTTGGTATGTCCCCCTATCCCCATTCTACTGACTGTGCGATGAAAAGGTGTGTGTGTGTGTGTGTGTGTGTGTGTGTGTGTGTGTGTGTGTGTGTGAGTTGTGTGTGTGTGTGTGTGTGTGTGAGTTGTGTGTGTGTGTGTGTGTGTGTGTGCTGATGCATGTATACATGGCAATGTGTGATTGGGTATGTGATGACATTGCTTGCTGATGTACTCACACACATTTTTTTTCATACATACCTGCCCAAACCCAAACAACTGTCTAATTCCTGTATGGTGTGAATTCATGCAAAACAAATCAGGATCCCAGCACTTGAAAAAGGAAGCTAGGGAACCTAATCCAAACCCCCAAGAACATGGAGTCCAAAGTAATTTCCCTTGCAACGTCAATCTCTTTCTGAGATGAATGATTCTCTTCCAGTTTTCCTTTCTTTCCTTGGCCAGTGAACAAGCCCTACCTCCACTCTGCATTTTCAACATAGCTGTGGATTCCCTCAACAGGCCTCACAGGCCTTTATCCCTAAACTTCAGACATCAGTCCCTTTGCCTTCTCAGGGCAGTTTGTTCGTCATTATAGCACAAACCAAAAAACAAGAGGTTCACTGTTAACTCATTGCAGATGCAGCTTTCTGCCACAACCGCGACACGCTGAGATGCACTATTTTCGGTATTTTTACAAAAAATATACAGACAGAACCAAACCAAATACAACAATAATTATTATGTTTTTGAAAACTTCAAATCATGTTCTTTTAGAAAAAAAAAAATACTACAGTCCTGTGCTCAGTACACACTTCACTTGCTACTGGTTTGAAAAGTGTAGGCAAACAGCTATCAGCAAAAACTTTTTTTCCACGTAGGTATGGATGAAAAATCAATATGATCATAACTGTAGTCAACACAATGTGTAGCAAACACATAAAAACAATGTATCTTTCACACACACAGCTGTGTGCATGGTCCAAACCTCAAACAGAGTATTGCTGTCACATATTTGAAAAAAAAAATGCAAAAATTTCATCATCATTTGGTATGTGCAACTCACCATCGTCACTCATATCCTCTCTGTCCGATTCGGCAAGTTCGGAAAACAGTTCGGAAAAGTCTGACAAGTTCGGAAAACAGTTCCAGTTCTTCATTTGGTCGTTCTTCCATTATTCTTTCAATTACTTCTTGAAATAAGATGTATCTGTTCGCTACCACTCGCCGACGCTTCGGTGCTGACAACATGATGAACACGGGCAGCCAGAGTTATCTCCAGCTATCCCATAATATGAGCGAAAAAGTAGAATTAAATGTGATATACACCAAGGGAGAGTACCACCTAATAGAGGAAATCCTCAGCTTTCTGTAGATACCAAGATTGTTTCCCTTAGACCGCACAGCTACATGTGAAAATTCGAGTAAATCGTCGATCACCTGGCGGGCGACGCGTCAGTGCCAAACACTCAACCCGTCACCCGCCAGGTGATCGACGAGGCGGCAATGAGTTAATCTGAATCTTATGAGGATGCTTTTTCCTGTCAGTCTTCCCTGCAGGCGGAAGTTAATAGGGTGGGGAATGACGTTAGTGGAATGAGGTTGATCACTACATCATCAAAGCGTGTGCTTCCGTCATGTTCTGCATGTCTTGAGAAGCAGCTCACACAACTTCTGCTGAAAGGCTGTTGCAACAACTTCCATTTCTTTAAGCAGTTTCGTTCCTGGTGTCTTGGCCCAGACATTTTATCTATGGTTCATGTTAAGCGGGAACACACACTGCCGCCTCAGCCTTGCTGACATTTCGGGTATGGTGTTATACTCATGGACACTGACGGCTAAAACTGAAAGGAAGATCCAGGCTTTCGAGAGCAAATGCCTGAGGAAGCTCTTTCAAATCTCCTGGATAGAGCACAGGACCAATAAATAGTTACGGAGCAGAATTGAGAACCTTGCTGTACCTCAGGAACCTCTCCTTTCAACTGTCAAGAGACGCAAGCTGATATGGTTTGGGCACAACACTCGACACACCAGTCTGTCCCAAACAATCATGCAAGGCACCATCGAGGGCGGGAGAAGAGGAGGAAGACAGCGGAAGAACTGGCATGAAAACATCAAAGAATGGACTGGACTCCATACACGTGAGCTGCTGCCGGCAGCTGCTGACACGACAGATGGAGAGGGGAGGTTGCGTCTGCGGTCCTCAGGTTTCCCCAACGACTACTTCTGTAATTACGGGCCTGAGGAGGAGGAGGAGGTTATACTCCCCTGCAACAGCAGTCTGTACTGAGATCAATTCACACTCTGACCAACTGTTTCGTTTGTTAATCTTAATTTTGCGTTGTTATTTTCATGTGGTACTATGTATATAAAAATCTGTTTTCCGTCTTAATCCAGATTTATTATGCAATCAGGAATTCCCCACTGTGATGTCCACAGTCTAAAACTGACTCTGTGACGTAGGGCAGGTGAACTGGTGAGCCAGCCAGCCTTTACCTGGGCAAGACCATCACAGCAAGCATTAATTTTGTCAGGGAAAGATGACTCAGAAGACTTGCCATGTAGGGAACTATCAGCAGTTTCAGGCAATATATCATCATGTATGACAATCAGGTATCTGTAGATTACAAAAAAAAAAAAAAGCAGCTCAGTCTCTCAATTATTCACAAGTAATATCGGCCTTTCCATGTTTTAGTGAGAGAGAACTGGGACGTTTCTGTCTTCCTCCATGCATTCAATGGTGCACAGCTTTGTTTTTCCGTCCCGCGCAAGACACTTAGTGAAAGGGCAAACAAACAAGCCTTACCCATTTCTGACCCAACATTTTTGTTGCTGTTGTCCGAGCAGAGGCATGTATCAAACTTGTGTACTAGTTAACTAGGGAAAATTAGATACCCGGAAAATGATGACGTCATTTTTGCACAATTGTGTGTGTGTTGTCATTGTTCTTATATTGCCTGACCACTTGCGTACAAGCTTTCATGCCGTATCTACGTTATCTGCAGGAAAACAAACCTAGTCGAGTTTGGTATTAAAAGAATTGTCGGGAATTTGCCAATTCAGTCATCTCAAAAGCACAGATATATTACATTTTTCATGACAACCACTAATTATCAAACCGACAGCCCCATTCGTAATGGCCGCTCAACAATGCCGAACACATTGCTACCAGACTGGCTATGCACAGATGACATTCAGTTTGCCGAGTACAGCGTGGTTAGCTGGCTGGTGGGGAGCGGCCTGCAGAAAACACCCCTTTCCCTGATCTGCATTCATGGCTTGGCCTCTGCAGCTGCGGGCGAGCTGTAAAATCCCCTGCCTCACATAACTAAGTAACTTGCTCTGAACAGCCGTGGGTGATGACTCATTTTGGCTCATGTTTACTTCTGATTCGTGCTAGTGTCACCGATTTCCAGGGCATTCTGTGTGCAGTAGTATCTGCCTTCTTTGATTCAGCTGTCAAGCTTGTTCACCTCCCTATCATTCTTTTCCTTGGTCTGGCGCTTGTTTGGACACGTAGGTATGAGAAAAAGGAATTTTCCAACAAACGAAGTTTTAGAGTACACTTACTGGTCCAAACCTAGAACTGCCTCCAGCCTCCCCATAGTGTGCAAGGAAACTGAAGCACAGTCAAATCTTAAAGGAAGATTACTTTGGAGTCCATGTTCTAAGTGGCTTGAATTAGCTCCCCTCTTTCCCATTTTAATGTTTAGGAATCTTGATCAACATATGCAGATTCATACTAAAATGAATAAGGCACTTATTAACCCCTTGGCCGCCCCATCACGGATTTTTCCGTGACACTTCCGTGTGCAAAAATCTGCCGTACTCACGGAAAAATCCGTGATCGTCATCGTAGGAATTTTCCTATCTTTATCTTTAGTTTGGGGTTTCCCAATTCACACCAATAAGAAAGTCCGATATGTCTGCAATGAATATTCATAAGTGAAAGAATCCAACGAGGCAGACAAGTGGTCAGTTTGGGCTGTTACCGATACCACCCCCTGCAGATTTTCACACGAGTTCAACATGGCACAAAGAAGAACCACGAGTAGGACCAAGTGGTGTCAAAAGAAAGCGTGCACCAAAAAGACTACAGCGAGTTTGTTACCACTGATGTTGAGGAAGTTCTTCAACTGATTGAGGACGAAGAATTTGTTGCCTATGATGACTCCAGTGTGTTAGAAGACTTGCTGGATGAGGACAAAGGTGACGAATCAGCTGTTCAGAGGAGTGGGGGTGATGTTGATGTCAACATTGCCAGAATAGCTCATGAGAACATGAACAGAGAGAGCAGATAGCTGGAGGCAGAGTATGACGACGTCACTGACCCAGATTTTGAAGTGGGCGAAGGCCAGTCAAGTGATCACAGCTGAGAAGAGGAGGGTAGTACTGTGAGTGAAGCAGAAGCGTCGTCTGCTACAGCTAACACACACACAACGGGTCAGCTTGCTCGTGGCCAAGCCAGCACGCGTCAACAAAGGCGGCCGGCGTTGGAAGGGGAACAGGTACGACTCAGTTATTGTCTTGTGCGAGTGTGCTGATGAATGGGTTTTGATCACATGGCATTTATCAGAAAACAGACGACTTTACATGGTGGGCGTGGTGTGGGCGTGGCACTTTGTCTGAGTGTTTCTGATTTCACTGTGTGTGTGTGTGTGTGTGTGTGTGTGTGTGTGTGTGTGTGTGTGCAATCAAATGGTTTTTGAGTAGATACTTGAAACAAGACTGAGTGAGAAGTAGTAATGGTGCATGTGCTATTTGTGTGTGTGTGTGTGTGTGAGTGAGTGTGTGTGTGTGTGTGTGTGTGTGTGTGTGTGTGTGGTGTGTGTGTGTGTGTGTGAGAGAGAGAGAGTGAGAGAGTGTGTGTGTATGTGTGTGTGTGTGTATGTGTGTGTGTGTGTGTGTGTGTGTGTGAACATGACTTTTATTTTATGTCAACAGGTGTTGGCAGAGGACGGGGGACCAGAGGTAGAGGACGGGGAGCTGCTGCACAGAAGGGGAGAGGAGAGGTGGTGTGTTGGCCCAGACCCTTGTGCCACCTAACACCACCCAGCCAGATAAGAAACACACACAGCAAGTTGGATTTCCTGACATTCCAGCTGCAAGTCATCAGCGACCTCCTGTATGGCGACAATCCAGCACCACAAGCAGCTCTACCCCGTTCGGAAGAAATTGCATGACTGATGGAGAGGCACTTCCCCACTACCTTAGAAAAGACTGGGGGGAAGCGCTCATCAGGCAGGAGGTGCAAGGTGTGCAGCAAGAGGGGCATCCGAAAGGAAACAAACTACATGTGTGGACAGTGTCCTTCAACACCATCTCCAGGAGTACCCCACAAAGAAAAACTATTAGTCACTGTCTCCTGTCCTGTACATATAATTATGTAATATATGTGTGATTTTATCATCTTTCTGTTTGTGTTGTGTGGTCATAATGTTGGTGGATAAAAGAAGAAGAAAAACAACAGTGACACATAAATTTCTTTCTGAACCTCCGAACAACCTGGATGTAGCTGTGGACAGGTATCTGGTCAATTTGAAAACTTTGGATTTATATTCTTCACATAAGGTAAGGAAATACATTTTTCCTTACGATTCTTTTGTTTTCTAACAATAATTCACTGTTTTGTTTCACACTAATATGATAGTATGTTTAGAAATTGAGTGAAAAACACATAAACCTATTTCATTGGACATAAAAATTTTTGCAGTGTTCTTGAATGTGATTGCAATTGTTATCAAAAGATAGAGTGTTCAATTTCCTTTCAGAAAAGTATAGGTTTCATATGCTTTTGTTCAATAGTTTTCGAGCCAGAATTTTTTTTGAATTATTACCCTACGCGACTAAAAAAGGCTTGGCAAACTGTTGTCTCAGAGCTTTAAAAGGGTGTGGCAGGCAAAGGGTTAAGACAGGTTAGGGCCTAAAAACTACTTTCAATATGAAAATTCTTCCCGAGACAGGAAAAAAAAACTGTGACAAAAATCAAACCCGATAACAGACCTGTCTACCTTAAAATGAACCATTGTATTCCATGCAGTAAATTTCAGCATTCCATGACCAAAAAAAAAAAGAGTATTTTTCTTACCTTGAATTTAATATGGATCTTATATCACGCAATTCTTGCAGCGAACTCACTGCACTGTACTCACACTCAAACACTCACACCAACTAGCACAAGTGCACTACACACACACCCCCTGCAGTATCTAGTTGACCATCTCATTAAAAAAAAAAATATATATATATATAATGCCCTCCTCCCTTTCACCACCCCCCCTCCCCCCCCTTACAACGTTCCTGACCAGCCACCCCCAGCCCTGAAGATCACTGAGGCATAAGCAACATTATATCCGTTACCATCCTCCCCCCACCTATCCCCCCCCCACCCACAGACACATTAAGAGCAAAGTGAAAGTCACAACACACATTGTAAACCTTCATTACAGTTGTAGACCACATCTTCTCTTGTAAAAGGGAACAAGATGATCGGTTGTTGATAGGGACTAGATTCGGTCAGCCACCAGCCTACACATCATATCATCATCTCAGCGTTTCTCACCTGCTGCTCCAGTTCCCCACTAGACTTCGCCTCAGCCTTTTTCAATGCTTGTACAATTGAAGGTATTCCTTTCATCACTTCTGATATTTTTTTAATGCGATTTTGATGAACCATGCTTTATGCAGTCGTTGTGCACCCTCCATGAACACAACTAAAACCCGTTTCACACAAAGTGCACCACACAAAGTTGGACCTTTTTTGAGCTTGGGACAAGCACTTCCAAGTTTGCATGGTATGCATTCAGGAAAGTTTGCTTCCCTCGTTTTGGCAACCTTCTTTTCAACATCTAGCTCTTCATCACTCTCATGAAATTTTGCTGGTGGTGGCATTCTCTTAGTGAATATCTGTTCAGTCGCTCACTATGAAAGATGGACCGACCATGGTGTAAGCGAGTATACGCCAACTGAACTAGGGACAAAACTCGTGTCTTCAAACAGGAAAATAGTACTTTTTTTTTGGTAGCCAATGTTTGCCGATTTTGTTGTACTCAGGCATATTATCATATTTTCCAGTCAAATTTGTAAAATACACTAAAAAATCATAAGTAGACAGTCTGCTATAACACATTCCAACTGAATTTACCTTGAGACTGAAAAGCACCCTGGGAGTCTTTTCTCAGCCGACTCTGCAACTGTCCCATCTGAAATTCAAAAAACTTTTTTTCTGATTTAATACTCACATCATTTCCTACAATATCATTTTCTTTTTAAAAAATCAATCCTGCTGACATTACATAACTTCTGTTTAATAATCCTAACCATTGTAACTACATTTTTTTTCTCAATTCAAATTATAACTAATCAAACATTGACACATCACCCCTTTCCATCTTCCACTTCCTTGGCCACTGACCTGTTGATAAGCGGACTGTGATGTTGTGGAGGAGGAGGAAGTCATAAGCAGACAAAGGGACTGGCTCTGCTGCCAGTCTGGTAGGTCCCCTGCTAACGTAGGCCCTGCAAGGCCTACTACGCTCGCCTGTCATAGCACAGTAATGTCACTGCCATAACTCTTCCACAGGACAAAGAAAAAAAGTCACCCAAATTTGACAACAGTACCAACCTTGGCGTTGAAAAAAAAGACTGATGTTAAGCAAACACATTTTAAATATCATATTCTGTACGCTATAATTCAGCACACACTGTGTATGCAAATGTGTGCATGTACTATGCAACGGTTCCTTTAAACTTTCAGTGGGAATCTGCTCTGCAGAAAGGAAACAGATGACTGAAATAGTTAATGATGCCACTGCTGAAGCTTGGTTATATCCCAACATTTTCACATGAGATGCATGAGATACTGAAAGTGGGTCACTGAAGTGTAATATCCCTGTCTTCACAAGTTAAGTACCATCCCCAAAGTGGAGTGTAGTATTTAAAAAAAACTGTAAAAACATGACTACCATGAATTTAGGGCAGATCTGTTTATATCCCCAGTTTTACTTCTGAAGGACAACTCGGAACTCAATTCATTTTCAAAAATATGGGTGCCATAGATGCTGTGTTTTAAACCTACAATATTATCAGCTGACCCGACATTACTCAAAACAGTATTCACTGATTAAGGAAAACAGCCGGGTTCCCCATACATACAGAATGTTATTCTTATATCTCATGAGGACACATCTGATGCTGTGCCATTTGCCATGAGCCTGGAGAAAAAAAGGAATAAAGAATGATTAAACTCTACATTTCATGATGATATATTTTCTTCTACGAAGGTTTTAAAATATCACTTTCAAATCTGGGGGTGGTCTTTAACTTTTGTGAAAAGTATGTAACATGAATTAAACGAGTCACTGACTTTTGATATGTAACAAACAGCTACTTGGTCACCGACAGCTGATACATGACAAACAAAAAAAACTTGATCATTTTTGATATATAGATTCTCATTTCAATACCTATTTCCTTGCTAGGACCATAGCTGCAAAGATCTCATAAACTGTGCTTTTGTCTTTCCAACTTTTCAAGATACAAATCCTAAAAAACAAAATTCTCCACCAGTATCATCACTAGATGATCTTCAAAGAATAATGAAAATGATTTCAGGAAGAACACAACAAACCAGACCAAAACTGTTAACGATAGAATGCTCATAGATGTAATTTTGCAAATACTGTCATTACTCTAAAGCAAAATATTCTGTGTACACAAAAAAGAAAAACAACACCATGTACAAAATGTATAATCAGAAGAAAACTGAAACGTACACTAGCACTGGCCCCTGCAGACGCCCGTTTCTGACTCTCTGTCAGAGACTGCTGTTCCAAGGAGGACTTCTTCACAGGCTGCAACACCACAGTAAATGCTGTTACTACCTATATCAATATTTCTTGACATCTGCTTCATCACGGCACAAGTTCTTTCAGTCATGTCTTGAAATACATGTATGATGGGATTGTTGTTTTTTTTCAATAATTTTTTAGAAGAGAACATTAACTGTAAGGAGCCAAAACTTAAGTACCACTCCCCAAATACCTTCATTTCTCATATCAACACCCGTAACTCAATAAAAAAAGACAAGTATGTCCATGTTTTGGTGTGTGTTATAACGTGGATAATCTATGTGTGCATACAGATAAGTTTCTGCCAAAGAAAAAATACAGCATACACATATGTCTAAAGGTATGTTAATAGTTCAATAAACAATGCTGAAGGATTTTATTGAAATGTTAATTAAATTTTCTACACTGGATATGCATATAGTAATCTTTTGCAAAACTATTTTTTTTACAAACGAAAATGTTTGTTCCAGTACATAAATGTGTATGTTTAAATTGCAGAAACGAGAGGAAGTAAAAAAACAAAACAAATTTGGTCTGAACACAATGTTTAATTAAATCAGAGGGATCCTAGCCATTTATTCGGTGTGAAATAAGACTACAAAACAGCCTCAAACACACGCGTGCTTTTCTTAAAGATATGTGTTCTTGTCAAAGATTTCAGAAAAAAAAAAAAAAAGGTGTGAGCAAATAAGTGGAATGAAAGAGAGAAAAAGAGAGAAATATGGACTACTCAACAGAGGCTGCCTATTTCTTTCCTCTCTCCATAACTACCTTGCCCTGCTGTGAATTCAAAGTCTGTATTTCTCCTGGATTGTACTCGGTCTCTCCACCTGAAACAGTCATTCTCAAGAAATGAACACTATTTTAGATACTGTCGTTAATCCAGCACAATGCAACGCTACTTGTCTGCTGTTGGTTCTGTGTTTGTCTTCAATGGTAAGTGTTAATAAATCTATTCTCCTCTGCTCTTTCCATTTGCATGGATAGATGTGGACCTCGTATCCAAGTCTGTATGCATGTAGTACGTGTGTGTGTGTGTGTGTGTGGTGTGTCCGTGTGTGTGTGTGTGTGTGTGTGTGTTTTGGTGTGTGTGTGTGTGAGTGTGGTGTGTGTGTGCGTGTGTGTGTGTGTGTGTGTGTGTGTGTGTGTGTGTGTGTGTGTGTGTGTGTGTGCGCGCGCGCACGTGTGTGTGTGAGTGCGAGTGTGTGTGTGTGTGTGTGTGTGTGTGTGCGTGTGTGTGTGTGTGCATGTCTGTGTGTGTTTGAGTGAATTCATCAAAAGATAAGTTAACACCACCACACTAAAGCTTGACTTTAAGTAAACAATCAAAATATGTGATTAAAGGTTTTTCAAATAGGTCATTCTTTTGAAAGCTGGTCAGCTTTGTCTCATGGTTGGTGAAAAACGAACTTTTTTACAGCACGTATTTAATAAATGTAACTGATGAATAGATATGTGTAGTTCAGGATGATTTAGTGCTTTGCTGTTCACACCCCAACCCCCACCCCCCTCTCTCTTTTTTTCAAATGTTCTCCTGCCTCAGACATTCGTTTTTCCTGCCTCTGAAAGTCAGGTGGTTTTTTTTTCAAATCCTCGGATCTGAGCCGAGTTCTCCAGCCATCATATATGCAATACACACACAAACACAGAAGCTTACATACACACACACACATGTACACATGTACACACACACACACACACACCACACACAACACACACACATACACACACTACACACACTCACACACATGTACACACGCGAACGCACACACAAACACAAACACACACTCAACACACACACACACACACACACACACACACACACACACACACACACTCACACACACCACACACACACACACACACTCACACTCACTCACACACAAACACATACCTTCTCCAGCCATAGTCAAGGACGGAGTGCTGGGGATGATATGAGGCATGTCACTATAGGCGTCTGGTGACGGACAAATTTCCTCATCTCCCCTGCAAGAACACATGTAAACATAATAGCTCAGACACAGTAGACAAAGAAAATGTGCTGAAAGCAGGTATCATTATATGAATATGCTGAAATAGTCTCCCTGAACAGGTCAGCTTACCCCTTTGCCATGAATGCAAAATCAATCCATGATCCTACAGCTGACTGGCCCTCTACACAGTGAATAAATAATCTTGACGGCTTTCTAACCAGCGATTTCACTTTTAGAGGTACTTGGGCTGCTAAACTGTCCATGATCTTGTTCAATGGACATCCATCTATCACTATCACTCATTGTCTCACCTGTCATGAGTTAAAATGTTTGGTTTCCTTTCCTCGACATTTTCATTAACAGTCATACATAGTAATGCACATAAAGCATTGATCACAATCAGAAAAGAGACACACAGAGAGAGGTGAGTGCTTTGAAACTTCCCATTGGGCATTTACAATACATATGCTGGCTAATCAATTTTCTTTACAAGCCAAATAAAAATCTTTTTTTTTTCTTTTGATTTTTTAGCAGTGAATCAAAGCAGATTTACTATGGCAGCAACTTCAGCAAAACATTACTGTTACAATCAGCATGTCTTATTACTTAAAGCTTCCCTAATACCCAATTTGGAAACAACATGCAGGGTCAATTAAGAACGATATAATAGGACAGATTGGTAGCTAAGTGGACTAGGTTGGACAGTAGATTAGGATGGACAGTGGATTAGGATGGACAGTGGATCAGCATGGACAGTGGATTAGAATGGACAGGCGGAATACTGTGGAATGGTAGCCGATAGTTCAGTTTGTGAGCGCAGGGGTCCATGTCAGTCAAAAGGGCAAAAGGGGATGTGAGGCTGGAAGAAGGGGGAGCTAAGAGTCAGACAACTCACAGACTTTCTTCCAGTGTCTCAGGAACGAGCATGGGTTGACCTGACAGGTGCAGAGTGGCCAGATGATGGGAAGGCGTTGCCACAGGTCGATCCACCTTCTCTTCTGCATCACAAGCAAGTACAGAGGAACCAATGTATGTGCCAAGAAAAAAAATAACCAATATATATACATGATAACCATGCTTCTTCCTGTGTTAGTCTTTTAGTGAGCAAAAATGTAAGGAGATAGGGGCACAAATGAAATCAAGTAATTTTACTCTTCTGCATCAAAATCATGCATGACAAACACAAAATGTTTTTTTCCAATTAGGGGTGAATAGAAACAATAAACACCAAACCCCAAACACATACACCCAGAATAACAACAAACCAATCCCGAACAACACATCACACGCAAAAGACCCTTCACTTTCATCTTTTTTCTCATTCATAAAATTCCTCAGCTTTGACTGCATACGACAATACGTTTGAGTTCCTTCATTTTCTGTGGCAAATCAAAATCTAGTCATGGCATGCAGTTAAAAACAGATGACTGAGCACAGTAACATTTTAAGTTGATTGCTTTTAAAGCATGTTGCATTCACAGCACTGAGTGGAGCCCATTTATTCTCCTACTGTCATCATGACCATTACTGTGAGGGCTTCTAGCAATATCGTTATTAGCAAGATACTGATCAGCTAAGTGGCCAGACAGGAACAATATTGCACATAAAATAATGCTGGTTTTCAGGCATTCTGGCACTCAATGCAATAACTCAAACCACTGCTTGTCTCAAATGCTCCACACAACAGGACCTACGAACAACTCAACACCAGGCACTACAAACCAATACCCACCATCCTTTTCTGCAAAGAGGTCCTGTGACAGGGGATCCTGCTGATGTTCCGCTGACACCTCTCTGGCAATGACAGTCACATTGGCCATGTCGTCACTGCTACTGGCACTCCTGCCTTGCTCCACATTGTCTTCGCTGACAGACACGCACGACAAATTCACTCTACCTCCAGTCGATCAGAGTGTGGTGTCACAGGAAGCAAGAATGCCCTACTCAATTCATGAGTAAATAAAGATCCAATCACAAGGTCGTTGAAGACTCTCACCTGAAGACTGTTGTTACTAAAATGTCATTACTAATAACACAAAACTATAGAAATTATCTCGTAAGACACTTTTTTTCTCTTTACATCTTTGGCTATGAAATATGCTGTACTTCTAATGTCCATTTTCAGACAAGTCTTTAAACCTTTCACTTTCAGGGATTTTTTTTTTTTCATGGCAGTCACTGACAATAGTTATACACTACATTGTTTTACATCAATTGGTGAAATAAAAAAAATCTGATAAAATCAAGTTTTGATAAAGTTCTGTTTCATCAACTGACTACCATCAAGAAATAATACACTATGAAGTGAATTACAAATTACCAGCCTAAAATAGCATTCATTTACATTTTTTCCATCCAATTATAATCCGTCATCTTTCGTGCTTTCAAGATTTTACAAAACATAAGTCATATTCAATTCAATCTATTAACAGTAATAAAATAGTTGAAGTATCTCCTAAATGGAATGCCATCAAGAATTCAACGCAAACAACATCTTAAAGAATTCCTTTTTTCTTTTTCGTTTTTGATCCGTAAATGGCATGTGTAATTCTCAGGCAATACCTGGCTGTTTCACCAATGACACAAGCATCACTTGAAGCAGATGCCCTCGGTTTCTCCACCGCTTCCACCTCACTGTCAGTCACCAGCACCAAAGAACCTGCAAATTAAAAAGAAACAAAAAATCAAATAAAAAAAAAAAAAAAAAAAGAGATCATGTCATTTAGGCCTGGATTTTACATTCTACTGCAAATCAAAGGCTAACAGTACCATGAAAGTCTCACACATCTGTCTACACACACCCACACACACACCACACACACAACACACACACATTCAAAAAAGTTTGTCCTATGAAAGACAAAAGACCAATTTCTAACATAAGGACTTAAAAAGGCAACAGTATCTAACCTTTTCCCACCGCTCTCGCAACCAAATTGCTCACAGCTACAACTGGAGCAACGAAGACAGGGCATGCAAATACTTAACACAATAATCACAATAATAACAATAACATAAAATTGCCCACCCACTTTAAAGCTTCACTGCCGTAACAAGATAATCTTATTACTGAGACTGAAACACATGTTGAAACATTTTTCAATTTTACATGCAAATATTCTAATACACTTTGTTGAGTTACTACGAAATGATCTTCACAGAAACGCTAATGAAATGCAAGTGATCATCACACTTCACAGTAGTACAAACTCTGTCCCTTGAAAAAACAAAAAGAAAGAAAAAATAAAAATAACAAAAATTAAGACATATGCACAGCATTCTTTTTTTCACAAACTTTCACTGTCAATGTCAAAATTTAATCTATTCACAAACTTAAAAGACAATGAGATGTCATTTATGCTTCCCTGCTGTCCAAATCCAAAAGCTAAGTGTGTTTGCACTCTTGAGTTTACAAAGAAAAGAAAAGAAACAAAACGTTTACCAGACTGTGCAGCGGAGGGCTCCATGACAGGGTAGATTACTTCCGAATCACAGCTTTCCTCCTCCCCCTTTTCACAGACAACATATAAATACACAGAGGAACAAGTACACATCATTAAACCTTGTATTACTGTATCAATAAGACCTATTAAGAGTGATCAAATGAGTCAGTTATATTCTTATAAGAATCACTGCTCTCTTGTATCTGACAATGTTCCTATCATTTTTTTCAATATACCTACCATGCTTTTTACTTTTTTTTTTTTTTTTTTAGGTTTCTGCTAAAGTATGAGTTTGGCCTTTTACACCTTTGTCAGTCTTGGGAAAAGACTGCTTACTTCAATCTCAATCATGCCCATTTCTATTCCATTTTTTTAAAATTTTAGTTCCCTTTGATATAAACAAATAAATAAATGATGATTTAAAAAAAAATTTAATCACCACAACTTTTTATCTTGGATGGAAAAAAAATCACATTCTCATGTAACATTACAGTATAAAGGTTTGAGTATAGAGTAGGAAGAAACTCTATGAGAGCCTGACCGCAGATCTTCAGACCATTTCAGCCATGAACTCCTCACACTCTACGGGACCCAGCCACATCCAGGTCATGACTCCCAGACGCCCTTCTGTTGTCAAATTTTTCCCTCTTTTTCCTGGTACTGCCGAGGTTCAAACCCACAACTTTCGGATGGGTAGGCATCTCAAAGAAAGCCCTTTTAGCAGATGTCTTACCCACATTGCAAATGGATACCTATTCTAAGATAGGAAATTCAAGCCATATGAAGTTCTTTTTTGTTTCTCCTTGAACAGATCCAGCTGGAAGTCTTTTCAGCTGCCACTGCCATTGCCTACAGGGTTCTCGTCATCTTCTTACCTGAAGCTCCTGAGCTATTCTACGAGATCAAAGGCCTACGAGCCTATAATTATAAATCCCCTTGCTCCAACCTCTATGGTGAGACCTTGGGCCTGGATGCCAGATTCCCTTCAGTTGCTGGCTAGACTGGCAAACTTCTCAGTCTTGCAGATGTGTGCTTGATCAGTATCATTTGTTTTGATGAACCTGAGTGGAGAACAATACATGTAATGGTCTCGCGCCACTCTTCCTGATGATCTCTGGATGGTTCTCCCCATCTGGAAGATCTCCTGTGCATTCTCCATCATCAACTCCATCCAGTAAATCCTGCTTCCATACTCTTGATATCACAGCTGTTCCGGACCATGATTTGCGGCCTCCTGCCGTGTAGAACTTAGATATTGGAGCATCTGGTGGCCAAGTGCTCCCTCCAGTGGTGCTTCCAGCATGTGCAATCTCCTTGAGCACTTGGCTGTGCCTCCATGTGTACCTTCCCTGAGTTAGCGCTGCTTGGCTTGATGAACTCAGAACATGTTTCACTGTTCATTTAACATGACAGACAGGACATGTAGGATCATCTGATTTCCCCCATTTGACCAGGTTGAATTCCAGGGCAGGAGGTCATATACCTGATTTGCAGATGAAGCAGACCCTGGGAGGTGCCATGTGTCATATGTCATTCCAGGTGTCATTGCAGTGCGTTTTCCCACTTGTCTACAGTTGATGGCCTTGCTGGACTGCCTTCTGGATTCTCTAGGAATCCTCTTCTTTCTTCAGCTCCTCTGTTACAATCTCTCTTTGCTTTCCCTATGCCTTTGACTCCCCTTTCATTTCTGTTGACCCAAAGCCCCTGTCTGATGATCTGTGTGTGGCCTGCTATCTCCCTGACCTTGAGGTGTTCCTTTGTCACATCCACTGCTCATAAACTTTCCATTTTCTGGCAGTCTTCAGCATGGGCCGGACCGATCTCACAGCTTTGTCTTCAGAGTCCTCAAGCATGGTTAGTGACCTTGCTTTACCCATGCTGTGTTCCTCGAGGATAGATCTGCTTTACCCATGCTGTGTTCCTCGAGGATAGATCTAAGAGGAAACTTTAGCTGTGTTTGGCAGCAATACAGTGTAATGTCAGTGAAACCGGGTGGTGCGGTGGGACACCAAGCCATTTCCTTGTGTATTTGCTGATTTTGACCTCCACTGTATGGTGTGCTGACACCATATATTGCTGATAGCATACATCAGTGGAGGCCAGAAAAGCTTCAGGATCAGCATGAACTGTCGACAGCAGACCTTGTAGTTCTATTTGCCAGGGAGCCCACACTGGTGTATCATGTGCAGGCTTGCCTTTACCATCTGCTTGGATTCCTCAACCTTCTTTGTGCCTCTCAAGGAGTCATCATACCACCTCCCAAGGCTCTTGACTGGTTCTTCTGGTACAGTTGGAACGGCTTCATAAACTACAGTGAATATGACTGTTTTTAGCTACTATTTCTTTCAGCAAAGAGAGGCTTTGTAATTTCTTTGTACTATATTACAACACATATTTACCACAAATAGAGATATACTCATTTGCATTTAATTTAAAATTAAATATACACAGCAATACGTTCATACAAATCAAGTGCATATGCACATACTCATAGTGTGATCGTGTGTACATTCACAACAATCACTTGTGACTTTTCAGACTTCTAGCTTACAAAGATAAATAAAAGAATTAGCTGAAAACAACAATCCCTAGCACTAGCCTTTCCATAACGAGCAATACAACTATCAGATACAAATAATGAAACAGAAAAACATTATCTAATAACAAGGCAATAACAGGAAAAAAAGAACCAGTTCGAAATATTGATCTTTTCTCCCCATTCACCAATCAAATCATGCATGTTCAATTTGTTCTCATCGAATAATGAGTGTCTTGTGGATAAGTATTAGTTTTGATAATAACAACTAAAATTATGTGTTTTTCAAGACATGATTTCATACTTGCTGAGAAAAAAAAAGTTGGCGTGAAAATGTTTGCAGAAGTTTACTAATCATTTTGGGAAAAAAACGGTTGGCATAAAAAATGTTTACGGTTGTTTACCAATTTGATTTCACGAAGAACATACACAAGCCATACACTGATACAGCTTCTCCAAATCAAATGTATGTTTTTATTCAGAAACTGAGAAATCGTACTTTTTTATACAGACATTGCATTGGCAATATCCACATTCATTGACATATATACTCCTCTACCTGAAGTACGGGAAAGTACACAGGGGCAAATTTGCATATTGCCAATGGATTTGAAAAAAGAAAGCTTTCTGCTGTAATTGCTGTAATGACCTGGTATTGACTTACTTGCTGCAAAGCTGGCAGATCAAGGGCGGGGTCTGGCTGTGAATCGACTTGTGAGGCTAGCACAATGAACTGGCCGCTTCCAAACAATTCTGAGTTCTCATCAAACAAGTCTTTCTCCATACCGTCACTGACAGAGATCCTCCATTTCTAAACTGCTGGATATGGGTTATATGTTGGTAAAACTATCTCTGGCCCCAAACAGCACAACCTGCTTTGCAGTGACAGTATTAGCGAATCAACTTTTGAATTGATTTTGTCCAGCTGTGTCCATTGTCTCCAGATTAGATCCTTTTTGTGACACACAAGAGATCATTCCAATCATGTCCACATATAAAATTTCCACAGTTTTGTTAATAATCTACACAATTAACCGGTCACTGAAATTTTCTTCTTTTAATCTGCCTTGAACCTAAAATTGAATTATTACCAAATGCTCGATTGTTAATTTCAAAGCACAATGCCTCATAAATAAAGCATCAGCCTTTTGTATTCTTACAAGTATCTTGTATTTTGCATGATTCAGATTCAATCATCCATCTGTCATTTTGTAGAACATCAACTACTTCCCCACTGGAAGTTATGTTTTCATCTGTATTCACTTGATTGGTTGTATGTCAGCAACAGAAAAGCAAAACTACAAAACAAGTTCTAATTCGATCAAAAAGGCAGTATATGGGTCATGGGAAGTCACTACATTTAGGAGCAGATACAGACTAGAGGCCTGGTCAACATTTATTTTTTCACTTAAGGTAAACTCTGTAAAACAACACTTTGTGGGTGTATTTGTGTGTGTGTGTGTGTGTGTGTGTGTGTATACGTGTGTGGTGTGTGTGTGGTGTGTGTGTGTGTGTGTGTGTGTGTGTGTGTTACAATTAATTTTTGTAAATTTCTTAACACTTTGAGAAATAACACTTGGATCTCACAAAAAATAACAGGCCTACTACTTTACTACCAATATTGTAATAATAGACCCTTCGATATCTACCTACTGTTTACAAAGTTAATCCAGTGAACAAAATAACATCCAGTACCTTTATGGAGAGAGATGGACAGATTTATCGTTCATTAACTTAAGTCACTACTAAGTAAAAAAAAACAACAACTAAAACACCATTTCCCCAGTCAGCCAGCTTCCTGGACAACTCCATCTCCCTCAAAGATGGACTGCTTAAGACCTCAGTTGTATACAAACCTACTGATGTGCATCCATATCTGGACTACGCATCTTCCCACCACCCATCCACTAAACACATCATTCCATACTCTGAATTCCTCTGACAAGGAAGATTTTACATAACAAGCAGCCAAAATGTCTGAGTTTTTCACCAATAGTGGATACCCCAATACTGTCATTAATGATGCTTTCAAGCCCATCACAACTGTATCCAGAACATCTGCTTTGGAAGCCCAGCCTCCAAAAGAAACAGATCCACCACCTGTCTCCTCTCCCACCATACACTCTTCCCGATCTGCAGGATCCTCTAGTCCAAACAGTTCACAGTAGAACATCAGAAACCTGTCTTTGAGACCAAACCCTTGATAACTCTTAGATGCAACAAAAACCTCAAAGTCCTACTTGTGCGCTTCAAACTGAACAAATCACTACACTGAAGTCACCCAGTACTTTTCCCTGCCCCAAACACTACGACAAAATCTGTCCTCTCACAAAGCCAGACACCATTCTGCATGGCCCTTAAATCTCATTCAATATCAAACATACCTTCTCTTGTCAGTCATGTTATAGTGTATGTTGTCCACTGTGAACTGTGATGTAAAGATCTGTGTTGTTAAGACACCCACACACATGAGATGCTTATCTCTGAACACCTGGCCAACATCCACCATCATCAACACAAAACAGTTTAGTAGTATCTCTGAGATTTTATCTCACTTTCCCATTTCTTACATCATTATCATCATTTCTATTATCATACCTATTGGTATATTAACTTATTCTATCTTAATCATCTTGATTCTATCTTTATCTTTATCATCTTTCCCATTCTCTATATCTTCCCTCTTCCTTCTCTTTCGTCTTCTCATCCCTCTCCTCCTCCTACTTCTTCTTCACTTCACTGGCACCATTGTTACCATAACCATGTCATTTCAACTTTCCTCTCATTCCGAACGAACTATTAGTTTCATTACCATTATCACTACATTTACTATTATCATTATTGTTGATATCATTATTATATCAATATACCACCAGTAGTAGCAGCAGCAGTTTATTTTATGATCATTGTTCAACCCCCTTTGGTCTCTGCAGCACCATTCCATGGATATGGTCATTCACCCTAGACCAAATTTTGCACCCAGTTTGAAGACATAAGTTACTCTCTGTTCATCTTTCATTTATTGTCTTGAATTTTATTTTTCTTGCCTGAAGAAGATCAAATAGGTCAAGACATATTGATAAATGTAATCTGTGTGTTCTTTCATTTGGCGGCGCCTTTATTCTGTTTTTGATCGTTTCAATTTCTGTCTGCAGTCGCCCCAGATTGAAACCCACTCAATTCACTTTAATTCCACACTCAACTGAAAAGACATATTTGTGATCGCTCTTTCGAAATATATTTAATCGTAACTGATGTCTTAACTTTTTTCACACACTGCACACTCATGTAAGCCATTTACGTTGTTTCTTTCAAAATCTACGCCCATTTATTGGGATATTTTAATATTGTTTGAAAATCTAACGATCTGAGCGACACCTTGCTCAGCTGGAGATGGTAAACTATCACGATCATAATGCTTGATGCCAAAGAATCATATCAATATGTTATCAATATCATCATTCTTTCTCTTTTCCAAGCGACCTTTTCATTTGTTGTGACATGCAACCGAGTTATCAAGAGCGACAACTTTAGGCTACTCATCTGTGACTAAGTTCATCGATCAAACAAAATTAATGCTTCGTTATTTCGGAACTGATCTGGAAACCAAGATCTCAAACCATAATGCCATTGTACAAAATTTAACTCACACTGCCTTTGAGTTGAAGAATTATATCACTGTACTGGACAAAAATTTATGTTATTTAAAAACAGCGCGACGTTCTTTTCAACTGCTTCTACGGACATCCCAATCATGTAGAGCACTCCCGCCATTTGTAGTCTCTTACACAAAATGAAACATTGAAATTCGTATACATGTTCCTTAAATAGTTGTTTTGTTCATTTCATTTTGTTCCATACATATATGATATATACATCTTATCCATTTCTTTATTCTTTGTGTTTTCTGTTTTTCTGATTTATGTTTCTTTAGGGTATGAAGCATTTGTAAACAAGACTATTGAGCCTATCTTTCCTCTTCCGGGTGAAAAAACAGGAAAGCATGTGCGTGATGCGGCCACACGCCACAATTGAGGTTTTGCACCAAGTGGCTATGCGATTTATGTAAACGTTTTGAGACGTACCATAAATTTGATTCAAAAATTGACTATCAAATTGATAATAGATCAAATGAACAAGACTTCCCAATCATCTTACTTGTTTTTAGGGATTTCAACCGATCAAATCATTCACAATCTGGAAATACATGACCTGTCCCTGACCTGACGTTTCAGAATTTAGAAAGAGAGGGGGTTAATTACCGCCAAGGACATAGACAAACAAAGTACAGGACAAGATACAATGCTCTTCGACCTCTTGGGTCTTCTTCAGGCAAAAACAAATAACATATAGGACAGTGAAATAAAGAACAAGAAACCACTTAGCTTCTCATGCTAGGCACATTTTAGATCTTCGCATTCACCCGTGACCCAATCTTTGCGCCAGGTGGTTTCCTCAAAATGGTTACCATTCCTTTTACTTCAATCTGTCTACTTGAACCCAACTGGCATGTACTTTGATGAGCATAAGAAAGATTAGAAGGTAAATCAACTTTCAGACGCAATAAAAAGACTTCTCAAAACAATATGATTGTGCCTATATATAAATGCTCAGCTCCTTGGTGCATTAATTTTGTATGTGCAACCTGCAGGCCACATGCCACAAATAAGACAAGACAAAGATATATCCGAAGGTGCGGGTGGGACCCAGAGAAGTACTATCCTCAACTGCCGAACAAACCAGCCTGGAGCAATCCTGGACCACCCTTGGAAGCCTGTGCTATGTTCACATATGGTGCAGGCACGCACAGGGCATTCCATTAAGACATCAAGGGATATAATTGCTCCTGGCAGATGTCATTGTATAATGGTAAGTGGGTGAGACATGACAGAACCTCCACGGGAGCGTTCCCACGGATATGCCAGCGATATTTCATGACTGCAGAGCCCACCGGCAAAAAACGTCATCATTGAGAAACTACCGTGTGCATCCTGCAGCCTCGCTCGATGCTATTCCATTGACAGGTGAAGATAGTACAACTCCATGGCCAATCTTTCGCCATGAGGTCTTACGTGTCCTCTAAAGAGAATTCCAAGTTACAGTCTTTCTCGCTGTCAACAGGACTTTACGTGCGGTAAGTGGGTCTTTCCTCATCATCACTGAGCCTTTCCCCAGAGCTGGCGAAATAGACAAGACAAACATACGCCTGAAGGTGGGGTTGGACCCAGAGAAGTACTATCCTCAATTGCCGAAAAAAAAAACAGCCTGGAGCAATCCTGCATCACCGTTGGAAGCCTACCCTGTGTTCACATAGGGTGCAGGCACGCACAGGACATTCCATTATTCCATTAAGACGTCAAGGGATATAATTGTTCTCTGGCAGATGCCATTGTATAATGGTTACTGGATGAGACATGGAAGAACCTTCATAGGAGCATTCCCACTGGTGTATCAGCCCATATTTCATGACTGCTGAGCCCACTGGCGAAAAACGCGAAAAATGTAGTGATAATCAAGCAACTGCCGTGTGCATGCCATGTTAATCTGTTTGCTTGAAACCACCTGGCATGTACATATGTAGATATGAAAGAATAGAAGGTAAATCAACTCTCTGACACACTAAAAAAAAAATTCTGAAAACAGTATGATTGTGCCTATCTATAAATACTGCACTCCTTGGCGCATTAATTTTTGGTGTGCAGACTGTAGGCCACATACCACAAATAGGAATATAAGCATAAAAACACTGTATAACCGATATAAGCATTCTGACGCATAGCATGGAACTGAGCTTGAGACGCGAAAGTTAATATTTCACCTAGATCAAAGGAACAACCTCACACTAATTTCATTTGTTTTTAAGGATTTCATTGATAGCATCACTCACAAGCTAGGGATGCAATTACCTCTCCATACTTAAAATCACATTTCAGGCCTTGCAGCTCACTCATGACCCTATCGTTGTGACAGATTCTCTTTTCTGAACAGTACTGTTCTTCTCATTTTAATACGTCTACTTTGAACCATCCAACTTGATGGGCATATGACAGGGGGGAAAGGTACAATCAACTTTCACACAAAAACAAGAATTAAGACAACAATTCAGTTGTGCCAGTCTATAGATACTCGATTTTTTTTTTTTTTTTTTTTTTTTTTGGGAGGGGGGGGGGGGGGGGGGGGGGGGTTCCATTTATTGTCATTTTCAGTTTGCATGTTATGAACCAATGTGTAATCTATCCTAGTTTGAATCGGGATTAACCCAAAACGTGGGCATTGTACTGGTCCAGTCCTTAACTATCAGGTAAAACTCAATACATACAGCAGTCACATACTGTGTTGAGCAGCATGTTGGGTCTTCTTAATACGACAATGAATGAATACTGGCTTGTGTTGTACAGGTCAGTGTGTATCCCTCAGCCACATAGGAATAGCTCAGTTGGTAGAGCGCCTGACTCGTAATCTTGGTGATCCTGGGGTTGCGGGTTCGAATCTCCGCCGGGGCGTTTCGGTACAGGGGGATTTTTCCCTCGGAGTTAACATTAGTTCTGACTCCATTTCCCATACAGTCCTTCGAATGAGACTATAAACCGAGGTTCCGTGTGTGAACGCACGCATAATATCTTGCACACACGTAAAATCCCATCACCAACTTTCGGAACAGTAGGCCAGTTTGGTCGTTGGTATGGATGACACGTTACATACAGCATGCACCCTGCGTAAGACATGGAAAGAATGAAGGAAGTAAAGAAACTGAGTGAACGATATTGAACGATATTGACTGGATGACACGGGAAACGACTGAATGAAGCGCCAGCTGGCAGCTCTTCAGTCGGCACTACCCAGGTAGGCAGCCCGTTGTGTAAGCGAGTGTTGATTGTAAAGCGCTTAGAGCTTGGTCTCTAGCCGAGAATAGGCGCTATATAAGTATTCATTATTATTATTATTATACTACTTTTCTTTCCCCTTCTTTACGTATGGCTGATTCATGATCATCGATGAGTTAGAGAGGCTTCCAACTGGCTTTTCATCAGATTTATCTTCATGGTCATGTAGTGACGCCCGTCTCCAAACACTTGTCTTGACGGAATAATTTGATGATTGTGAAATAAAACGTGAACTTATCAAAACACGCCTGAGTTTCATATGCATATATGTGAATATCAAAAACAAATCAAGAAGAAATTTAATGTAAGTGGTGTATGTGTGTGTTATGTTATGTCTGGGTGGCGGGAACTACACACACACACACACACACACACACACACACGTACCAATATACACCCAAGCACACGCGTGTTTGTGCGGACACATTCGTGAATTTGTAAGAGAGAGAGAGAGAGAGAGAGAGAGAGAGAGAGAGAGAGAGAGAGAGAGAGAGGTGTGTGTGGTGTGTGTGTGTGTGTGTGTGTGTGTGTGTGTGTGTGTGTGTGTGTGTGTGTATTGGCCGCGTTGTCTGGACTTCTGTATGAAACGAGACCAACATTATCTGGACGACCCCTCCCCTCCCCTCCCCCGTTATCTGGACGTCCAGCTAATGCGATAGGCCTCAAAACGGCTTTCTAAGGCTCCCTTTTGTCATGTGAAAAAGTTTCAGCACCTGATTGGTCAAGTCCAGACAGCGCGGTTTTCAAGCATGGAGAGTGTAACTTCAGCTACACAAATTACCGTGAGGTCCAGACAGCTTTTGAACACACACACACACACACACACACACACACACACACACACACACACACACACACACACATTCCTGAATGTGCCCGCACAAACACGCGTGTGCTTGGGTGTATATGCGTGTGTGTGTGTGTGTGTGTGTGTGTGTGTGTGTGTGTGTGTGTGTGTGTGTGTGTGTGTGTGTGTTTGTTTAAATAGCTAATTTATTTTTGTTTGTATGTATCATCATTTAAATATGTTGACGGACGGTTCAGTATTGGATGACAATAAAACAGGAGCTGCTTTCATCGTACCTGATTTGAAAGTAGAAAAACTGTACCACCTTGGGAAAAAAATATCAATTTTCACAGCTGAATTGATTTCAATATTAATGTCTTTAAATTATATGTTGTATTTTCCTATAAACACCTGTCAGATCATAGTATGCTGTGATTCAAAATCAGCAGTAGGTGCAATTAGGTCTCCGAATTCAGTGACACGCCTTGAGATTATAACAGACATATATCACGTAATTCATCTTTTATCGAACAAAGGTATTATAGTCACTTTGCTTTGGGCGCCATCTCATTGCGGAGTCTCCGAAAATGAGAAAGTCGATCAGACTGCAAGATGGGCAGGCCGAAATGACAAGGGTTCAGTCCAACTAAACATTCCTTTAGACCTAACAGAATGTTATACTATCATTAGCAAAGTATCAGGTGAACATTTCAGAAGTTTGCTTGCTAATTCAAATATTCAGTATTATCACAATTGTGTTCAATTTAGAGCTGGAGACAATAAAAAAATTCTTGAGCTGTTTCCTGGCCTCTATGTCTGGAGAGATCAGAAGTTTAATGTATAGAATGCGCTTAAATTCTCTTAAAAGGACATTTTGCAAAAATGTAACATGTATGTGTAGTGAAGCACTGAGTGTAAGTCATTTACTAATGCACTGTCCCAGAGCAAAGGAACTATACTACAAAAGTGGTGTATGTATTTCAGCCGAGGGATCCACAAAAATGTCCCTCCCCGAAATGTTAAGCGATTATTCTCTCCTTTCTTATATTTGCAAATGTTTATTGCAGAGTCCTGTGGGTATCTCTCTTTGATGATCTCCACAGTAATTATGGTTAGCATTTTTTCTTTCTTTTTTTCACGTTTCTCGTTCGATAACCTGTTCTTTGAGAGTCACAACACACACACACACACACACACACATCCTATGTATATAGGATACGGACACGGATGACGTCAAAGGGTTCGACAGCGCGCCCAGCCTAAGGGTGCAACTTGGGATGGCTCCGACTGAGATATGTTGGTCGATTTTGCACCACTAATTCCGCTGAGAAAACTTTTGTTGCTTTTTTTTCCAATGTTTTTGCTCATCAATATTTGACGTTCATGTATTAAAAATTAACTAGGCCCTGGAGAACTACTGGCTGCGAAGCCATACTGTTTCACTTTGTTCTTTGGTGAAAAATGTTGAAAGGGAAACGGATTGAACGGCGAAATTGTATGCCTACACGTCTTATTAGATAGTCGTCTTATTAGTTAGTCATAATCCCCTACCCCAATATGTATAGATATTGTTTAGTTCTGGTTCAAATAGCCTTGTGTATGTTAGCACAAACTGTAAACAGATCTTGATTTGTAATCAGATCTAGATTCAGTATCTGGATCTGGATCTGGATAAATACGTCGCAGGAGCCAATCAACGGCTATAAGCATGACGGAACGAGGAGAGCGCAAAAATAGTTAAAAAGGCCACCACTTTATCCTAACAGTCTTCCGTTTAGGTTCAAGTCTCAATGAGTAGCCACAACAGGTATCTACAGGTTAAAAAAAAAAAAAAAAAAAAAAAAAAACTGGCTAAAAACTCTACTACTGACAAGATGCTTAGTATGCAGGCGATGTTGATCTGCGAAGCGCTGATGTAAATGCACTGGCAGAGCCAGCACTGACGATATCCTCCTCTAGATGGTTCCAGTCCATCACTGTCCTTACAAAGAAAGAATGAGTGTACTGTTTTGTACTACTGACAGGTAGCTGGAAGCCGCGAGTGTTTCTGACCATGTGGTGTTCGATGATATTGGAGACTTCGAAGTCCTCATACTTGGGGGGTCGTGTCCGTCTGCGGCCAGCACTCACAGGGGTCAGGAAGTGTTATTTTTTTTTTTTTTTTTTTTTGGGGGGGGGGGGGGGGGGGGGGGGGGATGCGGGGATGAGATTTCCAGCTATGTTGAACATCAGGCCTAGTCGTGCCTGTCTGCGACGATCAGCCGGTGGGGGGGAGATTCAAATCCCGCAGCATTCGGCTTACGCAACCTGGTTCTCTGGTCCTGTAGTTCTTTGTGATAAAGCGTGCTGCCTGTCTCTGCACCCTCTCCAACTTCTCGATGTCCCGTTGGTAATATGGGTCCCACACTGTAGCTGCATACTCTAGTCTGGATCTCACCAGTGCGATGTACGCCAGGCACCTGCACTCCTTTGGGCAATTCCTGAGATTCCGGCGTAGGAAGCCCACTGTTGATCCTGCTTTCCGAGCAATATTGGCAATATGTTGTCCGCATTTTAGGTCATCTGAGATTAGCACCCCTAAGTACGGGTTTTGCTGAACCTGTTTCAGGAAGACTCCATTGAGGCTGTACATGTAGGTTCACTTGCTCCGGGAGGACAGGGTGTAACATTTCTGTGCGTTGAAGTGCATCCCCCCCCCCCCCCCCCCATCTCTTGGCCCAGTCCTCAAGGTGTCTCAGGTCTTCCTGCAGGGTGATGTGGCCCTGAAGGGTGTTGATGTTGCGGTACAGTAGGCAGTCGTCAACGAAGTGTCGTACCTTTGACTTCACTGCTACTGACTTCACACACCAGTATTTGTGGTGTGGTCGAAATCTAAATTTCAAGGTTGTTAGCGACACTAGCAACTTTGCTGAAAAGTTCCTGGAGAAACATGTCATTGCATCGTTTCAGTCTAAAAGAAGGATAAATATTCCCTGACGGTAGGCTAACATTAGCGGTTGAAGAAGATGCAGAAAAATCAAAAACAAAAACCATGACGTCACGGAAGATCCAGATTAAACTTTTATGATTTCTTCCCTTCTTGTTTCATGTATGAATCAAAGAGAAAGTAGGAGTGAAATGACCTCTTTGTTTTCATGCCAGTCACGATTTGGTCCAACCACAAGAACTTTTCAGCAGCTGTTTCAAACAGATTTAGCCCCCCCCCCCCCCCCCCCCCCCCCCCTATTTAACATATTCTGGTGGAAAATTATGGAATAAATCCATTGATCATCTAAAGAATATAAATAGTCTGGTATCATTCAAAACTTATTACAGGTATCTTCTTGAATATTTGCCAACTGCCAAAGCACCTTGATATTTTCTTCTCTTCAGTTTGATGCCATTGTACATATACTGATACCATCAGCCAGTCTACTAGTCTGTCGGCTATCCCCCCCCCCCCCCCCTCTCTGTATGTGGGGGTGTCATGTGGTTTGGCACGAAGCGACAGGGCGCCATCTATTTCATCTGTAGCAATTGTTTTCTATTTTCCTCTGACAGTGCCAGTTACTGGACTTCCAGTGACTGCGGTGACAGCCCTGGACGCCCTGCTTACTGCCAATGCTGTGTCCAGTTGAAAAATTACAGGAGAAGGCAACAACGCGGTGGTCATCCTACGACTGAAGCCAGTCAGCCCAGTGTCGACAACAATGGCGGATCCTGTTCTGAATCGAAGAACGCAAGTTCAGCATTACAGGAAGAATCCCCCCAGCGAGGTGTCGTGAACAGGTTGATGCTGGTCTCGGTACCGCTAGTGATGCCAATGAACTGGCCGTGCTTAACTCCGAATATGACAAACTGTCACAAACACAGTACAGTACAGATGATGATGGCATTTTGCATATTCAGGATGCACTTCTGTCTTTGCATTCCCGTCTGTCGGAGTGTAACATCAGTGACCCAGAAATCCACCCGTCGGACATCGACGTACGTCTTGAACAATCCATAGACAAAATAGTCGCTGGTTTTGATTCGGGAGTGGTTAAGGATTACGTAGCTATTCTGCAGACCAACCGGTGCAGAGATGATTGTGAGATTCACACAGAAATAAAAGCATTTTGGAAGATCGTGATTCATCGAACAGATGATGCAGGTGGGCTGCTGTGCGAGTCAGATGATATTGTTCTGGATTATTCCTGCAATCCGTGCTCGGAGGACGATTGTTTATTTTGGTTTGTAAAACAGGAAGTAAGAAACATGTCATGTGAGGAATGTGTTAAACTGGCCAGCCTTTGGAAAGGAAGACGCAGAGGCAACGGAACAAGCAGATCTATACCCAAGCACGTGCTCTCCGCCGGCTGCATGCTCTTCACGGATTGAGGTGACCGTCATCTACTGGCAGTAAACGCCTACCAGTGACATTTTCTTGTTATCGATTTTGTCATGTAAAGTGAAAGAAAAAAGGCATTGCTGTGGTTTCCATGTCAATGAAAATCGAGTTGTGTTTTGTCATTGTACATCACGCTGATCTGCTAAATGGGCTTTACAGCTTTGTAGCATTCAACTTCTTTGTTCGTTCTGTGTGTGTGTGTGGCGTGCGTGTTAATATCCATGATTAACCTTTTCCCGACGCGCCGTGCGATAGTGACGGCAACTCTGTCGACCCGTTCACGACGAGTCGTGCCCTGGTGACGGCAGCACTGCTCGGACGTGCCGTGCCTCCGTGACGGCACAACTAAAAAAAATTCCCATGTTCTCTCGTCTACCGTCTAGGGGATGCAGCTGCCATAAATATTTAGAACAGGGTTCTAGCCACTGGAAGGGTAAGTTTACATGCACTAGCGATGACCTTTGTGACCCCAGAGTAGTCCGAACAAAGAGACCCGTCTGGCACTGGAAGGCACGTGTGGAATTTCCTGCTTCACCAATATATCGGGCAGAAGGAGAATGACATGTGGTTTTAGAACTAGTTCAGCAAGTAGCTCAGAAAATGAGGGGGGTAAAGGTGTGCAAGTTTATCGAAAAGAATCTGAGCTTGATTTTATTTGCTCTGAGCCTTTAACAGTTTTGTAAGTCTTATCATCTGAAGCCAAAACAGTGAAAAGTGTGTACTGTGCGCAATGATTTAACTGCTTGAAAAAAAGAAGAATTCACTTGGATTACACATATTGAATACCTCAGGCTTTCTCTGCATCTGCTCAAAGTAGGAGTGAAATTTTATGCCCCTTTTCTTCCTCATTTGCTGTTGTCATACTAATCAAACAAATGTAAACAAGATTTTGTTCTCTACATTTTACTTATGTTGTTTCTGTAACAGTAGCGTTGCTATTTTACCAAAAATGTATTTAATTCTATGCTCATTATGAAGTTCGCGCTTTACCCTTTCCGTTGATATATAACAATTGCTTGTTAGGTTTATATTAGGAGACGTAAAATAAAATTAAAAAGTGCGAAAATCGCGCATCTGCAATGGTTGTAGGCATGTGCGGTGCACGCGCATGCAGGGAAGCGACGCTGCTCTGCCGCGCTCGTCTGGAAAGTATTAAAATGGAATGTCATGATATTTGACAGTGGTTGTATCTGTTGATCACTGCCTCTCACTCACAACACGCAGGAAGACAACAGGTCTCCTCATTTGCCCATCATGTTGGTCATGCTGCGGTCAAATCTGAGAAATGACCTATCATCACTATGCCTTTGCAAAGATTCAACAAACCAACCATACCATTGTATGACCTTTTCTTCTGTTTGCATACATGTGCATAAAAAACCCCCTTGTTATACTTACAAATGAGTCATGTGTTGTTACATTTTTGCAACGGCCTATCTTTGACATGCCTCTGCAAATATCACAGCAACAGGCCATACAAATTTTAACTTAAAAAAAAAAAAAAAGCATGTATGACTTTTTAAAAATTTACTTTTTCATTCTCATTTTAGATTTGGGAGAAATTGCATTTAGTCACTGAAAATCCATCTTATTTATACTTGGTTACAAATGAAGTACTCTACAGTGAGATACTTGCAACGGGATACCTTTGATTCATTTCTGCATATGAACAGTATCTACGTAATGGATTTTATTTTTTGAATTCTTTTCCAAGTTATTTGCATGGAAATATCAATCACACAATACACTTGGGGTCGCAATGAAGATGATTATGAATTCCCTGAAAACAAACAATCAAAAGCAACCAAAATAGATGCATATACCAGCTACTCACCCATTTGAATAGGAGAAAATGTTAAATCAGATCAACAATCTATCTGTCCCAAACTGAATGTTTTGACTTAGATGTGGGCGATGGCTGGAATAAGTGGGTTGGATAGTTTTGTGTGTGTGTGTCTTGAGTGTGCATGTTTGCGAACAGCACAATGTTCTCATTTTATCAATGGACCATATTTTTGGTGACACATATGCATGCCTGTAAATGAATGTGTGTACAAATGTGTGTGTTTATGTGAGCACGCACACACACATGCCTGAATGTGTGTGTGCGAGCCAAGCAGTCACATTCAAGGCATTTGAACTCTCAACAAAACCAACACACCCCAAAACACAAATCTGGAAAGATTTTATTCTTAATGGGTTTTTTGGGGGGTACCATTTCTTGAAACATTTTTTGTTGAGTTTTATCATGTTGCAGTTCATTCTCTGATAATTGGTCAATCTCCATTTAAAAATAATATTTATTGCTATCCTGTTTTCGTTGTTCACGACCACTGTGAACTAAAATGGTATGATCTGCATGCCATTATTCAGCATGTTCAGAAATGTATGTCACATGGCAGCAATAATTCATCCCAAATTAACAATAGTTCAAGCAAATTAAAGAATCAGTTTAAATGAGGACTGAAAACAAATGCAAAAACGTCCAAAGAAAATAAGACAATGTATATTACAGCAGAATTATGTTTAATTCAACTAAGTCATGAATCTAAGCTGAAAGCTTAGGCATATCTGTGCACACAGTAAAATGGAAGGCCTCAGTATTGGATATTTTCCATCAAAAACACATATTGATCCTAAAACACACACACCAACAAACAAACAAAAACACACACACACACACACACACACAGAGCCTTCCATCATTTCTGGGACAAGTGTGGTGGAAATGTGTAAACGGATATTTGTTCAGTCACTTTGAAAAGTCTTTTGCCATCTCATGAGTTTATAAAAAATTTGGGGATGATATCTTTCTTTCTTTCTGCGTACGCAGGCTGATACTCCTGCGGACACTGCCTGTTTAGACAGGCAGTGGAGTTTTGTGTGTATGACCGTTTTTCATCCCGCCATTAAGGCAGCCATACTCCATCTTCGGGGAAGGTGCATGCTATGTGTAACGTGTCATCCATACCAACGGCCAAACTGGCCTTCTCTTCCGAAAGTTGGTGATGGGATTTTACATGTGTGCAAGATGATGTGCGTGCGTTCACACACGGAACCTCGGTTTATAGTCTCATTCGAAGGACTGTATGGGAAATGGAGTCAGAACCAATGTTAACTCCGAGGGAAAAATCCCCCTGTACCGAAATTCGAACTCGCAACCCTAGGATCACGAGTCCGGCGCTGTACCAACTGAGCTATTCCGGCCCCCTAGGGGGACGATATAAAATTCCAACAGAAAAGCACCCTATCAAAGAAAAATGACCATCACATGGAACTGATAATGGCCACACTGCCTTGAGTTGAAATGACAAATTCAGACTTGAGTAATTTCCGATCCCCATCTCAGACTTGAGTAATTTCCGATCCCCATCTCCGCCCCCAACCTCCCTTCTGCTCTCCTGGTATTTCTCACATACAAGAAAGAAAAATCTACTAAGACTAAAGCATAACTAATTATTGGATTAAAAACAAACACAGAAAGAGTCTGTTTTTTTTCTCTTTCTTTTTTCAACTAAGATCATGCTATATGATTTGAATAAAATGCACATGAAGTATGCAAATCACACATCCAACAGCAGACTAATTTTCATTTTGCTTCTTTGCTGTGAATATCACTATATTTAAATTTTTACTTGAAACATACTTGAACTACCGATTTACATTTTGTATTTTGAATATTAGCCACCGCTACCATGACCTCTTTCTTATTGCTAATGATCTCTGGTAAATAAAGTGGTATCAGTGCACAATCAATAACTTTGTTTAAAGGACAGGTTCATGTTCGGCAGCAACACTTACCCAAAACTGAAAGTAAAACACATCACAGGAAAAGTGAAGAAAAATACATCAAAAACATATGAATGAACAATAATCATAAACTACAGATGAAACACATGCTTGAACAACATAAAGCACAGATGGAAGCAACAAATGAAACAAAACCTTGTTCAAATCATTTAGTGATAAACTTGTAAACCAAGCATATATGTATACTTGTGGCAAATCAAATTTATTGGCGTTAGATGTTTTCTTATTCAAGCACATACTAAGACTAAAGAAACTGAAATGACATCACACAAATCATTTTCCACACCCGGGAGTGCAGATAAAGTATAAGTAGCCATTTTCATCCAATACCTTTGTAATGTGCTTAGCAGCTTGCCATTTCATTCTGTTTTATATTTTGGTGTAATGTCAAAAGCTCAATGAGAATTTATAATTCACACGCAGTGAAATATCAAAAAGCATTATTACAATCAGATATTACTTGAACAGCGGACATCAAAACTTAAATTGCAGCAACTGACATCTATGCACTCTGTTTTTTTTTCCAGTTACTTATATACATGACAAATAATACTATGGCAATATCTCAGATTAAAACAAAAACAAGCAAATAAACAGACCAAAAAGAAACTATCCAATTTCACAGACAAAATATTTCCCAAAGAAAAACGTACTCAACAACGTTCATGCTGATTCTAAAAACCAGCTGTTATATTTCAGTCAGCAACATTGTGGACCTGGTGCTGCATCTGAGGCTCAAAGTGTCCAGAATGTTGACAGCGGCTAGATGCAAACAACATGTGAAAATCAAAGACAAAAATACCTCAGCAGTAACTGAACAAACTGTTACCACACTTTTCCTTCTTCCAACATCACTTGACCATCATAAACTAATAACAGTCAGGTTTTCTTTAAACACAGTTTGACTATAGCAAACTAAAAACAGTGCAATTCTGTGAACAGCAATTACCAATCAGATGGGTGCTTCTACTGCTAGTATTCAAAAACAGTATACGAGCAGGATGTATGTAGAACTGATTTTCTTTTCATCTATTCATATTGTGAGTCTCTGATCCAGGATTCAAGTTCTATATTTTGTATGTAGAACTGATTTTCTTTTCATCTATTCATATTGTGAGTCTCTGATCCAGGATTCAAGTTCTATATTTTGCACCGATCACAGAAATTTTCATTAAAATGTCTGGATGTTAAATTCAATTTATCATTGACTGGTATCTGAGCGTGACCACAGTAAAAATTACTGATGCTTTTATGTATAAGAAAAAAAAACTGGGGTTGTGAAATGGTCACTTTCAAGTAAGCTATGTCTCTTGAGGAATATTCAACTTTGTCCATTTGTTATGTCTTCTGACAACCCTGATATGGTCCTGGACTATTAGCTGAGCTAAAAGCAGTGTGAATGGATGAATTAACTCACAAATAATACATGTGCAAACTAGTTGAGTGAATCCATCAGACAGCCCAGTATTCACTCCCCATCTCACGTTCGTATTAAATTTTTTTTTTTTTTAACGTACAATCACAAAATGTGACATTAGATGTGTAACCTATGACGGTACTTCTTGCCCAAGTGTGATAAACATGTTACCAAATACTATGGGAAGTATTTCTTGCCCGAGTGTGACACATACATTACTCTATACTCTGGGAAAAGGCAGACTGGGATTCTCTCTCCAGTTTTTGTCCATTCTGATCCCATTTCCTCGGTATCATATACACATTTATAACTGAAGAAACCCAACTGTCTGAACTGCAAATGGAAATCTGTATCATGATTTGAAAAAAGCTTTCATTTAAAGAAACAATCTTTTACTGTAACTGCAACTTCTTCCACATCACAACTTGATTTCTAACTGGGAAAGACAATAAGCAATAAGTAGACTAAGGTCAGCGTTGGAATGAAAATTTAAAAAATGGATTCCATCATCCAGGTATTGACACAAAGGTCAGTAACTATCCAGATCAAGATACAAGCTCATGCTAAATCAGTATCAAATCAGAATGGGGCGCACACTCTACTTGCAGTCACTTTACATATCTTTGTGAATTATAGCCCATCATGTCTGTGGCCTACAGAACAGCATCAAAGGTTCTCCACACCGTCGTGTGCTGCGCTTTCTTCTAGGTGGTGATCCAGGCCTTCAGTCTGCCTCTACTGTTTGTGCCAGCAGTGCTTGGATCTTCCTCTCTTGCATTTTCCTTCTGATATCCAGTGAAAGGAGCTTTGGTCATGTTGTGCTTCTCTTTTTGGAGGACCAGGTATTTTCTGACTTTTGTCAGATTCTTGTTGCAACCAGGGATATAAACATTAGAGAAGGGATGAACCTAATTTTCAGCAATTTCCTTCATGTGTATGTGACCATGGGAATACGAGGTCTAATCCAAAAAAGGCTGGTAATATCATGATCTGGTGAAAGCCAGCAGAAGGGGAACATTGCAAGAGTACTTCAAATACCTGAAAGTACTGTTTACAAAAAAAATTGTAACAATTTTGCGTGAATCAATGGAAAACCAATATCAACACTTTGGCTGAAGTCTTTGAACTAAAAGTAGTGATTGTGGTGCTCAGACTGTTTTAAGGCTTCTTGCGGATTGCAGAAAGATTTATCATCACTGGTGGCCGGTTCCAATTGTCCACGGAGGCTTTTGAAAAGAAACCTCCTCTGAAGGAGTTCAAAAGAACTGTGAAAAAGGCTATGATCAATCAACACATGACTCATGAGATGCTGGTGTCAAACAGTACTGCACTGGACAGTGAATGACCACTGGAAATGTAGCTTATGCAGTGATGAAACGATAATTCAGCTAAAGAACTCAACAAGCGTAACGAGTGTGCTGCAAATCCTCTGGAAAGTGGTGTTCAGAATGCATGGGTGTGAGTGTGCAATCTACCAGCATGTAGTTCGAAACTCATGGTGAGGGCAAATCTTTCTTCCTCTGGTATGCGTGATCTTGTCTCCAAAGAAGAAACAATGAACTTAACCACATTCAGGTGACATGCGACCCCCTCCATTCATCTGTTCAATGATTATTTCCTGAAAGTATTCCCCTGAGAGGACAGTGCCTCCGTTGGCATGCCCCTTGAAACAGAACAGATGTAGTTACAGTCCATCTGATCATGCCTAAGACTCAAAAGTCATCCTAGTGGAAAATAAAGTATGAGCTCAAAATGGCATGCAGTGAAGTACCTGTTTGGTGTCTTCGACAACTTCCACGGCATGGAGAGCTTGTTCTCAGCATCAGAATGTCAAATAAGGCAAGAGAAAACAGATGACTTTTTGACTGCTAAATCTCGGTGATCCCACCATCTTGAAAGTTTGACAATGATCTGGCATAAGGTTGTAGTACAGTTTCAATCTTATGTAGAGACGGTAATGCATAAACACAGATACACAAACATAATGTGTGTGCATATAAATATGTGAAGAAAAATATGACGGGGCACGAGCAATGAACCACTACTGTTTGCAAATGGAAAAACTGTTTAGTCTCCTGTAAACCAGGAAACATCCATAATGAAATGGACAACTGTTATCTGAATCACTCCCCCTATATGGCTAACTGTGGTAAACTCCAACAGCAGGTAAGATGAACCTAACATGTGATTTTCACATGTATATACAATCCTATCAAATGTTAATAATCCAAACAGATCTAAAAGCTGTTTAAGGCTGATAACTTTTACTTTGCCCTGTGCACTGCACCGTCACAAGGCTTAATTTTTTCCCCAGATCCCTTTCAGTCTTCACATAAAAATGAATACTATCCCTTCTCCCCTTGTTTGGGAAGAATGCAGAACAAAGCAAGCTGAACTTCTCCAAGGCCCCCACCCCCTCCCCTTTCCACATTCAGACCAAACATTGTAGTAAGCAATCATCAATTGCATCTTACAAGATTGCTGGGCCACATATGAATTACATTTTTCATTTCAGAGAACATAAAAGCACAAATTAAAAACTGGTTGTTGAGGAAAAAACATGATTGACTGATGAAGTAGAAAAGAAACGACTTTTTCTCATGAATGAAGATCATACAATGATTCTAATTAAAGAAAAAAACCCAACAAGAACAACCAAACTGAATAACAAAACCCACTGCAAAGAGAATTAAAAACAAATAAATGAAACGCCCACATAAAAACCAAACAACAACAAAAACCATTCTGGAACCGAACCATGCCTACCAAAAACTGAGTCGACGTGAGGTAAAACTCCCTCTGAAACATTAAACATTTCTCAGTACTACAGTAGAGCAGAAATAATGACAACACACACTAGCATATATACATCACATGGTTCCCATACTACAATCTTTTTCTCTTTCATTTTAACTGTACAAATAAACGGGGAGAAGGGGAGGAACAGGAACTTGCATGTAATCAATAAAGTCTTACCCTTTATCCCTAGCTGAATGGTAGTATCTTGCATTGCCAACATTGACTTTCTCTATTCAATACATAATCAAATCAAAAAAAAAAAAAAGAAAAAAAAAAGAACAAAGACTCGACCCAGCCAGCCCCGATTTACATGCACATTATATATCAATCTTTTCCAATCTGGCAACACAAAATGCACTGGAAACATAATATACGAGAATGAAAAGCTGTCAAGATGATAAAGCCAATAGCAAACAAGCTCTACGATACTGATTACACTAACGATTGCACATTACACAAAAGTTCCCAACACCTGGCAAAACAGTAAGGGGAAAAAAACAACAACATAGCTATTTCATGGCACAAACCTTGTTTTCAATTCAGTTTAATAAAGACTTTTATTCATTACACACACACACACAAACCATTTGTGGACATTTACTTCCAATGTTTAAACTTTAAAGGACATTTTAACCACTGCAGTTTTTCTTTACCTTCACAGTACGTTACCCAAATGTTTGTGTACAAATCTACAACAGTGAGTCAAAAGGTAAAACAAAAAGAGTGTTAAGATAATTTTATACCTAGAACATATGGCAAACTTCATTTTCATGGCATTATGCTGCATTTTTCAAACATGTTGCATATCCTAAAGATATGTGGAGGTATCAAACACATTGTCTTCAACTGTGAAGGATATTCATACCGCCTGGGGGGAAAAAATCACAAGAAGTACAATGAAGCGTAAAAAAGAGCAAGAAGTAAAATACTTATGAAGAGAAATAGCATCTCTTTTGGTGTCGAGCAGAGAGGAAACGGTGGGCAGGGAAAATATTCATGTTCCTATCTTTTGCTCTTGTACCTCCTGCGCAGAAATGCTGCATGCGCTGACAAGTACTTCACCTCCGGATCTAACTGATGTGGAACACTGGGACAACATTTGTATGGAAAGAATCATTACCACGCAGGGGATTTGAAACAAATGAAAAAGGAGGGAAGTTAAGGCAGGGGGTTCGGGTTCTACTGAAGGGCCCTGCTGGGGGTGGAATCTCTTGGAGCTGAAGTGCTTTTCTTTTTCTTTTTCATTCTGTAAAAATCAGCCTTGGGAATATCACAATTCTCAAAAAGAAAAAAGTTCCTTCTGAGCACCACTCACAAAAGAGCAGACTTTTCTTTGCTGCGTCAGAGGTCCAGTTTCCCACATAGCTTGACAAATTTTCCTGCCCTTTCTCTGTCATACTGACATTTCCACCTTCTCCTTCAACCAACAAAAGCTCTAGTTCTTTTTGACACCTGCATCTATTTAAGAAATATAAGCCTTTTCGCCGTATGACAGCTCACTTTACATGCTGTCATTATTCTATGATTTCTGTCTAGCCACAAAAATTTACTGGAATGCACTGTAGTGATATCAATTACCCTCCAACTATTTGGACTTGCCCTGTTGCATGCCTGAATTTGGGCGACTCCATTTATACAGAAAGGGAGGATAGCCTGAGAAGTCATATCATGTATAACATGGAACCCATCTGCAAGAATCATGGCTACCAGTTTCCATATCTGCCTGCAACTATGATAGGTTAAGCATGTTGATGACTTCAAATTTAAGCCAACCTATCTCTGGATTTGCACAGATATCAAAAGTGGCCTCCATGGCTTTTTAAACAAGTATTTCAGACAAAAGGAGGAAAAAAATTCTTTCCCAACATGAAACACGTACCGGTACTTTTCACCTGTGACAGCCTGTTACCTACTGTATTCGCACCAAAAGTGGATTTACTGCTGTTGGTAAGACTTCTGATTAGGACATCAAATTTGAGAAATGCTTGGTACAATACATGATTCTTTCCACAAGAAAATTCAATGGATTCTACAGCTCGTTTTGACAGTTTCAATATGTTCTGTTATAAACTCACCACCACCACCACCATCCACCCCCCTTCTTTTTCTTTTTGATAAAGAGATACCTGTCAAATCATTTTCATGACAGTTGGTTTGTTCACTGGCTCTAAATTTGCTTTCCTCCACAACTCATTTTATCAAATTAATGTTTCAGCTCTTATGACAAAGACTGACTTTATTCAGTCTCTGTCAGTGACATCAAAACAAATATTTTAACAATTATGACAAAGATCTGTCTTTGTCAGTTACACTCATTTCTTTCATCACTCATCCTTCAAGCCATCCAAGTTATCAATGACCCTTAGTGAGTGGTAACACCTTTATTGCTCACATCCGACTTGCGACAAAAAACCTTTACAGACATTCGCATGACCTTGATGATCTTGCAAAAGAATGATGCTTTACTAAAAACCTAGCCCAGAATATTTGGTGTTCAAATAAATAAACAATGGAGCTGAGGCAAGCTTTCTGATCTTTATCAATTTTCCATATAAAAATTATTCCATTTGAATGTATCGGGGACTTTTCTTTTTTTTAATAAAAAAAGGGAATTTAAACACTTTGGATTCATACGCTAGTATTCAAACTTGCTTCGCAGGTTGACGAAATTATGAACATTGTATGATGAACTTCTATTCAGCAGCGCCTATTATCACAGTTATGCAAAAGCTGAATACTTATGAATATGTATAGCTACCAGCTTCAGTACAGCTAATCTAAAGTAAAATAATACTGCTAATCTACACGTGAACAAAAAAAACAAACAAACAAAAAAACTGCACAAGCACTTAACATATCAAGTATACATTAGCGCTTCTTAAGTCAATTACAACATTTCTTGAGTGAATCTTACAATCTACATACAATGTGTGAGCCTGTGTCCACATGTGTATAATTATGTTCATGTATCACACCTGTTTTCCCTAAAACTGCTGTATTCTTTTAAAAACTAAAATTGTTTATTTTATACAGAGTGTGTACAAATCTTCCAAATTTTAATAAAAGCAGGGTAAAGAGGATTTCTTTCCCACTTGCCATCACAGCAGAGGGTAGAGCGATACCTGATCTTCCAGTGACTACAGCAGAAATACTTCCAACACAAATTACTTTCAAATTTCATTCAGCTGTACACCTTGGCAGAGATTCATGCTCTCTTGCCAGTGTTTTTGACATTATAGGCCTGTAGTTGTCACTATTGTTCCTATGAACTGGCATGTTGTCGAAGGTGCAGACATAGCCACATGCAAGGGTTAGCAAGAGTTGCCGCTCTTTGGTTAAAACACCCAAATTCGAACACCAAGGCAACACCCCGTGGTTACACACCGCAAGAGCAGTTACCGCTTAAGAACTTTGTCTCTAAATTTGTACCCCCCCCCCCCCCCCCCCCCGCCATTTTCTCATTTAGTTTTCATTATTTGTTGTATTTTTGCCAAATGTGTACAAAATACAGTTGAATTGTATAGGTCAACAGGTCTGATACATGTACAAGCATGCTTGCATTGTTTGAGCTCACGCATATTCCTTATCAAAGGATTTCTATACAAGGCAGCAACAATACTCCAGTCCCATGTCATCATACATCTCAAGTCTCTTGGCACTGAAAACCTCAGTGTAATGTCTTCAAACCACTTGGGCCCTGTCAAGCTGACTGAGACCTGTGAATACTGAGGCAGGACAAAAAGGCATGCTTTATTTATGGACTGAAACTACCCCATCTTCCTCAGCAGGCTACACCGTCATTATCACACGACAGACAAAGCACCGTCAGGTCGCTGCCCCCTCTCACAAGTGATGAGACCTTTCCATATGATGACATTAATAATCCATCAGTGGTTGTTTCAGCCACGAGTGTCACAAATTGCCTTCATCAATCTGTTTGTGCAGATCTTGAACAATAGTATCCATCAGGGGACCCATATTGCCTTGACGAGCAAACAAGGCATTCAGGAACTCGGGGTCGGCAAAGGTCTTAAACACAAGGTCTATGCGACCCTTCGTCTTGTCAGTCAAATGGCGAGCAATGATGTCTTGAAGCAGCTGGCGACACTCATCAATGCTGTCGGTGACAAATTTCTGGTCGTAGGTGAACTCAACTTCCCAAAAGCTTATAACCGTCATCGTCAGAGCATTGAACTTTCTCTTAAAGTCAGTTGCAAGGTTGAGCTCATCAGCATTGAACTGGTTATTTTTGTTCAAAATGCCCACCTGAAACAAAAATCAGTGAATGCCTTGCCATAAATATACACTCAAAAGACGCGTACCTCCCACCATCACCACCACCACCACAATCAACAACAGAAAAAAAAAAAATCAAAAGTATAACTCCAGAGCATCATCTTCCAACTCCTTATCCTCATCAATTTGCATGAAAAAAAAGGTTTAGATTCTGTGATCCTTCATGCCCTGCTCTCTTGGCAACCTCTGTTTCAATTTCCTCTCCATGTCTGTGCCTTTGATGGCTTTGTATCAAGATCACCAAGATGTGAGTTCATGGAGGCTGTCCTGTAGACATGTGGTGGCTTCCCCTTAAGAAAGCGACTCTCACTCAAGGTGGCTTCTCGAGTAAGCAGTTAACATCATCAAGAGGAGGCTTAGTAAGTGCTGACCTGCATATGCTGGCTCAGAACAAGCATTAGTAAACACCACTGAAGAGACTCGGAAGCAAGGCAGTGTCTCCTGTTGTAGGTTGCCTCATGACAGCTCAACACTGACTCTTCCTGTGAATTGCCAGTGCCAGGCTGCAGAGCAATAAGCCAGGGTGTAATTGTATACAAGAGGAAGGGTGGGGTGGGATGGAGTGGGGGGCAGAATGAGCAATGAGGGGGTGATGCCACTGGAGCGGCAGGAGATCCCCTCCCCCTCCCTTCCCCCCCTGAAAAAAGTTTCTAGAACAAAAACACTAGAAATATGAAGTTGTAATAATCAAAGGATTTTATTTGGGAGAACACTTCCTCTCTGAGCTGGTATTTGGGGATATTTCATTCTTCAGGTTTGTATTGGGACATTTCGTTCTTCAGGTCTGTATTTGAGACATTTCCTTCTTCATTTCTGTGTTTGGGACATTTCCTTCTTCAGGTCTCTATTTTGGACATTTCCTTCTTCAGGTATGTGTTTGGGACATTTCCTTCTTCAAGTCTGTATTAGGAACATTTCTTTCTTCAGGTCTCTATCTGGGACATTTCCTTCTTCAGGTCTCTATCTGGGACATTTCCTTCTTCAAGTCTGTATTAGGAACATTTCTTTCTTCAGGTCTCTATCTGGGACATTTCCTTCTTCAGGTCTCTATCTGGGACATTTCCTTCTTCAGGTCTGTATTTGGGACATTTCCTTCTTCAGGTCTGTATTTGGGACATTTCCTTCTTCAGGTCTGTATTTCATACTGTCACTGATTTAACACTGTCAATTTTAATGATTGACACCTCACTTGTAGTGTGTACAACTCGCATAATACTCCTCTTCTCTTCATAAGCACCACATACCCATGGATCTTTAAAAAAAAAAACAACAACAACAAAAACAACAACCGTAGAATGTTGCTTTTCTTGCCTGAAAAAAACCCCAAAGAGGTTGAAATGTGTTTGCCTTGTAATTTGCTTGTTTCTTTCGTTCGGCGGCACAGTAATTTTTCTATTAAGTTTGAAAACAAAGTCATTCAAATGACAGTGAATCAAGAACCAGACAGCTATCATTAAATGACTATGAGGCTAATTCTGAAGGGTGCCAAAGATGGCCGAACAATAACTGACTGAACCCGAACAGAACATGGCACGCTACTGAAAAGCCTTGAACACAGTTTAATTTTAAGGGTTCTACAATATCTACTTTCTTACTGTCAAAAAAAAAAAATCATGTTTTTAATACATATTTTTCTGATAATCACCGCATATAACCGAATCTGGTGCATGTTCATTACAACAGACTCCTGTTCTATTCTTTGTGAAAACTTTCAATACTTGTAAAAACTTTCATGCATGTTTATGTTAAATCTGTTATTCTACATCAATACCTGTTCAAACTGAAAGGAAATCTTAAATGAGGCTGGGAATAAGGAACAGTAAATAATGAACAGGTAGGGTAACTCTTGCCCCTATGATTAAATGATTACATGCCCATAACTCTGAATGAATGCAGCTTATGAAACCAAACTGCCAACCAGAACGACCAATGTGCTGGCATTTCTGCTAGGTGATCTGGTGTCTTAAGCAGCATTAGTCTGGTGTTATGCGCATGTGATTATTTCATCATGGGAAGAGTTGCCCTACTTGTTTCGTATCAAAACTGATAATGTTTACACCACTTTCACTTGCTGTTTATGTAATGTAAATTGCCTTAAAACACTCGCCTTCTTAAAAGAAAAAATTACCTTTATAACAATCTTGATGATGTACTTCATCACTTACCTTTATAACAATCTTGATGATGTACTTCATCACTTACCTTTATAACAATCTTGATGATGTACTTCATCACTTACCTTTATAACAATCTTGATGATGTACTTCATCACTTACCTTTATAACAATCTTGATGATGTACTTCATCACTTACCTTTATAACAATCTTGATGATGTACTTCATCACTTACCTTTATAACAATCTTGATGATGTACTTCATCACTTTTTCTGCCTCCTTCTTATTCCCTTTGTAATCCTTCAGGATGCGATAGGTGTTGTCCAGAATCCTGCCTGTTGTGTCATCAATGAATGCCTTGGCAATCTTCTTACTGGACATCTTGCCTAGCAACTTCTTCTGTGCCCTCAGTCCCAGCCCTCGCGAGTCGAAGCCTGCTCCTGGTTCTGCCACTTAAAGCACAAAATACAAGCGTAATCATGATCACTGTCATCAGTATCATGTAAGTCACATGACACACTTTCGCATACATGGAAGTGGACTTGCTCCACTAAGAACAAGCTGGCTGAACCAACGAAGACTTTGAGGAAATGGCTTCTGAACTCAACTACAACAAAGAGTGGGAGCCCTGAAATGCAATTTTATCCTTACTAAGACCATCAGAAAAAAAAAGCTTTTGCATGCTATGGAGCTATGCAGCCCGAGTCGTCTGTAGAGCAGGAAAATATGATCACATTTCGCCTCTATTCCACTCTCTTCACTGGCTATCTGTCTCAAACCGTATCTCGTACAAAATCTCAACTCTCACTTTCTCTGCTCTCTTTGAAAATGGACCTTCTTATCTCTCAGATCTTAAAATCTACACCCCCTCTCGACAACTACGCTCCTGTGCTGACGACCGCCTTCTGCGAATGACTCGCTTCAGGACTACTACTGGTGAAAGATCTTTCTCTTTTCAAGCTCCAGCGACGTGGAACAGACTGCCAGACTCTCTCAGACATTCAGATTCTATCTCTACTTTCAAGTCTAAACTTAAAACCCATCTATTTTCTCATAATTAGTCAATGCTGTGGGAGGGGGGGGGGGGGGGGGGGGGGGGGTACAACCTAACTCATAGCCGTCTGGGCCTTTTCAAATGTAGCGTATGTGTATGTTCTCTATTATATGTACTTGTTGTATGATTGAACGTTATAGGATTAAGTTTTTGTAGTGATATTTGAAAAATAAGTGAATGTCACATTGGTAGGATTAGGATTTGTTAGTTATTGTAGTAATAGTATTTGTAGTTGGGTGTAAGGTATATTATTGTATATGAGAAGGGTGAATGTAGTATGACTTTGTAAAGCGCTGAGAGAAATTCGTTTGATTAAGCGCTATATAAGAAACCATTATTATTATTATTATGGATTACTTCACACATCAGAAGTTTGCAAAGAAGTTGTTCAAGACAAGAACCAAAAATTGTGCTTAACGCTGAGCCGGTTCAACCCTCACATAAGCTGCATGGAAGAAATGGTGTACAGCGGGTACAGCTGACGCAGGTTTCATTAGAGCTGAGCTTGGAGACAGTTTTCCCATATGACCAACAGGCTCTGGAAGAATGCAGAGGAGAAGTAATGCCGGTTGAATTGGTAGACAACTGGGTGCTCCACGAGTATGCTGTAACGACTAAGCCAAGCATAGGAATTTTCTGGTCTTTTCTTCCATGGCTGGAGATGAAGCACTTTCTTCCTGAATGGTGAAGGTGATTTAAACGACCGCATCCGATAATCTATGATGGAAACCAAACTCGAGAAATGAAGTCACCGAGGTAGAGGCGAAAACTGAATTTAGTCACTCAGGGAGCAATGTTGTCAACCAAGGGAGATTATTCATGTTGGCTTGATGGTTAAATGGAACAGTTAGCTCCCCACTCTCAATTTAAAAAAAAAAAAAAAATCTTTTTATGGGAATCCTGATACATGGTGCAGTTCCACACCTAGTGAGACAAGGCACTAAGTTACCAATGATACAAAAGGACACACTGCATCTTTCCATCCATTATAATACAAAAAAAGGAAGAAAATATAAATCAAACTAAGACAGAGTGGGTGGGGGAATAGGATTGTAAACAGTTATGGACCTGCTGAATGGTCCCTCTTGAAGAGGGAAGATTTCCACTTGTTTAGTTGTTGTAACTTGTAATCATCTTCAACTTCTTTACTCACTCTCCCCATTCCCAAGTTTGTTTTTTTCTTTATCTAGAAATCCACTGAAATAGCTTACATCATGCTTACACAAATGTGCATCACCAAACGCTGATGAGCAGATTGCAGTTGTTGTTGACGAGTCAGACAATCCTGAGGCTTCAATATTAGTTTGATTTTATCCAACAGTCCTGGCAGAAAACTTGAACCCCCTCCACCAAAAAAACAACAACAAACAAACAAAAAAACAATGAACATACAAAAATAATGCCTTGATGTCGCCTATAAATCTGTTTGCTCTTTGCTTTTGTGCTTCATGTGGTTTGCTGTAGTGCCCCCCCCCCCCCCCCCCCCCCCCCCCAATAAAAATTTCACCGGCTTTAAGGACTGCAGCACATCACTAATGGTGTGACGAACCGTTTGCACGAGTTGCCAACGATTGCTCCTGCTGACCGAAACTTCAAATCAAAGTTCAGCTACACAGCATACATTAACACACACATCTGCCACACAAATCTTTTGACTCCCAAGTGGTTAATGCATGGTCTCTGCACCACACCATTCCATCTTCACCAAGTTCTTCTGAGCTATATATCCATTTCAAGCGATAAAGTCATACATTTATGAAGTTGAATGGCCTTCTTTTCTTTCACATGCCCATGAAGGTACATGCCAGATGCTTCCAAGCAGACAGATCAAAATGTAAGGAAAAGTTCTAGTTTGGGGAAACAACTTGCAGCTAAAAACAGGATAATGGATAATTGCGAAGGCCTGAAATTTGAAGTCGGGTAAGAAGTAGCTCATGTATTCCTAGATTGTGGATTTCAATCCTAAAAACAGGCTAAACTGATAGTTAATATTTTCATTATTTATATCCAGATAGTCTCCCCTCCCAATAGCCTTGTTTCCATTCTATACCCACTGCGTGCCCAAGTTGAGGAGATAAGTGACTGTATGTCTGTCCCTCATTTTCATCGTCTTTCAGGTTGTTTGTCTTGCCTGAAGGCCAAAGAGGCTGAAATGTGCAGAGTTTATTTTGGAATTTGTTTGTTCTTTTGTTTGGCTGTACAATGATTTCCTTTTGTTTCAATGTCGTTCAAGAAATAACTCATAAAGAGTAAACAGCCACTTCACTTTCTACAGTAATTCTAATTAAATAACCTCAGATAACACTCAACTATAAGTGGAATTTTTCCTCATCTTTGCCCACAGGAAATGAACATTCGACACCCATTAGATAAAAAGTATTTTAAGAAAAAGGGTGATAAAATGAAAGTAAACAATAAAAGAAAAAAAAACTGTATTATCATCAGGAAAAATGATTAAACAAGAGAAAACTTTTATGCAAAATCGAACTGTCCTTTGTTCAACTTACTGGTGATATGGTGGGGCACTGCTGGTTGCAGATGTCTTGGGTCTGTTGATCAGGCGCAACTGAAGCTGGATATGTAAGCTCTCAATGTCCTGTCCACACCTCCAGCTCTTCCTTCTGGATGTGTGATTAACTGGTTAATGGTACTGTTGTATGCTGCTTCTGTTCCTCAACCTTCTTCTGCTGTGCACCGACATGGAAGTCAGTGCTGGCAACACCTTCTGTTGGCAATGCTGAGCATCGGTACCGGTGAATCAGTAATGGCTGCAAGCAAAATGAAAAGCATAAACACTTTATTAACCAGTGCAATACCTAACAGAGATAAAGTCAAAAACTCCTGGAAATCATTTTAAGTTCAGTCACTCCTACTTTTACACTGCTTCATATCACACACACACACACACACACACACACACACACACACACACACACGACACACACACACACACACACACACACACGTTGTTTATCACCCAACAGCCCGCAGGAAGCCCTATCAGGGCTGTCATCTTGACAAAATCAAATTCTAACACAGATGGAAGAAGAAAAACCTGAATCTTAGACAGGTCTTACAAAACACACAAAGACTGTTTAAAAATCTTTCATCAATAGAACATTAGATCAGATGAAAATGTGTAGAATCTTTTCGGAACTGAAAATCAGAGATGGAAATCTATGAACAAATTTTTTATAAAGTCTGTTGTAAAGTGTTTATATATCTGTTGTAAAGTGTGTATGTATGACATCATGTAGTCCGAACATTCCACAAGAACATGCTTCATAGTTAAAGGTATATCACAAGGAATGTTTCATTGAACTTCTTCACCTTTCAAAAGATATGAATGTGAATAAACTGAGTGACCCGTCTGAAATATGCACACAACCGATCTTTCTTTTATACCAATAGTGACAGACACTAAAGCCTCCCTAGAATGTGGATGGATCTGAAAGAACTTGTCAATCTGTGTATTCCAGTCTTCTTGTCAGAGGTCTTTGAAGTAAGTCTGAACTTCAGGTGTCACACTGATGCGACGATCTGAGAATATGCAAAGTTCTGTATTTGTGGTGTTCTTGACAACCCCATCAGTCACTTCATTCCCTCCAATGCCACCATGACCAGGAACCCAAGTAAAATTTGTTTTGTGTTCTGTCAGATTTCAGAGAAGTGTACAGGTAAAAACAAATATTCCGGAGTTGAAGGGGCTTGAGGCTGGGCGCAGCAAAGGCCTCCTGAGAGGGCATCAGAGAAAATGAGGAAGTCTTTACAGTCTGATTTAGACACCATCTTAAGTACCAGGACCATCCCTGCGAGCTCAGCAGTGTAGATGGAGCCGTCTCAGGGAATGTGTTTGAACATTTCTGAAAGGAAGCTGTTGGACAAACATACAACATACGCAATTCCTTCTCCACATTTGGAACCACCTTTATATATTCTTTGAGAGGATGGCAATTTTTAGTCTCAAGTTCAGCAAAAAAGTATAATGTATGTTACAGAGATGGTGGAATCTCTGAGATTAGAGGCAAGCTCAAAGTGGATCTCTAGACTGTGAAAGGTCCATCTTAGATTGTCTGGAAATCCCATGACTGCCAGGTCAGTGTCTGCTTTGTTCAGAAGAGGAACAATAGATTCTAAAGGATGGAACTGAACTTGTGTTCTGTTCACATTTCTTGTGAAATTTGGTCCCAGAACACAGTCATTAGATTTTTCTACATCTGATGTCTTATCTTTGATATACACTATACTTACTTTCATATTATATCCTGATGTCAACCAGGCCTGACAGATACAGACAACTGCAGTGTTGGTCAAGAAATCTGAACAACACTCTCAGAGAAATCTCCCTAGATGGATGCAACTTGACTGTGTAGTCCCCATCTTCCCAACTGAGTCCACAGCAAACTTCATTCTGGGTAAAGCGCTGGTTGGGGCAAAAGCTTCCACAAATGAATGGCTCTCACTGTAACTGAACCCAGGATCACCCAGCCAGCAGTCTGCAATGCTAACCACTTCGCCATGATGGCTGTTTGGAGCAAAAATCTCTCCAAGAAAACATATTTATCTTGATGTAGCTCTCAGATTTTGATGGCCTAAAATGTGGACACTGATAGTCCAATATACATACATTTAACATTTAATAAGCTTTCATTGATTTCTTATTTTTAACAGCCACAGTGAAACCATCGTGTTTGGGGCATTAAAGATTTGTCAGATGATGTTGGAATAGGTTCCTGGTACATTTTACAAAAAAACATCATCAGGGTTTTTGCAGGTTCTGAAGTTTGCAGAACTTTAGCCTTCTGACACTTTTTTGTTGTTGTTGTAGATACACAGGCATGCAGGCATGTACTTACACACACACACACACACAGAAAAAAAGTTGTGATACTTGCCATTAACGTGAATTCACTTCTCATTACTACTATAATTTAGGTACAAAATCATTAATCTATACTCTAATCTACTTTCAAATGATTCATTCTTGAAAACTTGAACAATGAAACGTTGCCTTCATCATTTCAATGGAAGTGTGATGCACCTACACACTACAACAGTTTTTTTTTCAGTACAATAAGATCATAGGCAGTAACAGAACATGCACTTCAGACTGTAACAGGTCCACTATCTACAGTCTTTAATGTTTCTGAAATACATGTTATCCATTTCTACTCAAGTAATACTCCTAAAAAAAAATCAACCGAAAAATATGCTCGGCACTGTAGCAGCATTCATGAATGGTTCATTAATGTTGTAATATTACTCAAGTGAAACCTTTCAAATCAGGCTATTGTTAAAAAAACATCTAGCTCAAATTTCTCTTAGAACTACATGTAAAAAAGGCAATGATTTTGCATTATTACATATTGTGTCCATGCTGTCAAAACAGAGACGGCTACAAATGCTAAATTTACACTCAGAAGAACTGAAAACTTACTCAAACACTGTTTTCCTTACATACTGATATTTTGCAGTGCTATCTCAAAAATACATACTTTGAAATTGAATGTGCTATTGTGTATATGTACGTGTAAGTGCACAAGTTCTTTTTGTAGAGGTGTGTGTGTGTGTGTGTGTGTGTGTGTGAGTGTGTGTGTGTGTGTGCGTGTGCGCGCGTGCATGCGTGCGTACGCATGTGCGTGCATATGTGTAAGGAGGAAGAACAGAAACAGGGGGAAAGGGGGGGGGGGGGGGGGGAGGGAAGAAGGGTGGAGGAACAGGTCAGGGACGGTCCAATTAAATTAATATGTTTACAGTCACTGAATGGAGGTGCACACAATTCCCATTACAACGCTCATTCAACATTGCACAAACCTGCTGTTGCCGCAGCTATCATTAACATAAACACTACTACTTTCAGAATCATGATAAACACATGATTATAGTGAAAGAATGTTGCTCTAAAGTTACATGTACTCTGATCAAGACACCTTGTTTTGATTTCACTCCCTTCAAGATTGGTAAGTAGATATATTTCAGTCCCGTGTATCACGACAATCATCATGACCACATTCACAACCTAACAATTTAATCAACTTTTCTCACATCTTTTAGGACCCCACCTAACCACAGCTCAATCCTGGCAAGCTCACTCACACTGTACGGTATATTCGCCCCCTCCCCCTCCTCCTCCTTGCAGTACAGGAATGCCGTTTCTGTTTCTGTCAGAGCTATCTCGTGGATAGCAGTCTATCTTCCATCTGTCAACATCTACCACATCCACCACTCATGATCTAGTGGCATGTTTCAATCGCAGCACATACTTCATCAAGACTGGGGTCAAGCAAGGACTTATTCACAAGTTGGTTCAAGTTTCGCATAAGACTGGCTTTTTGCCACCCTTCCCATAGACCATTAGCGGTGATCTGAGTTAAAGTCTTTCAAATATTTTTAAATGATAAACTTGAGTTCTGTGTGCAGCATGCACTCGGAGCATGTAAAACAGTTTATGGGAACAGTGAAGCTATCCTGGCAACAACAAAAAAATCTAACAGTAAATATACTGAAATCAACACTGAAAGGTAAACAAAAACCACAGAGAGAAAAAGTGGGAAAGGAGGTGGTTGTGGGGGGAAGGTTCTGAAATAATAATCGCAATCTCTTCCCAAGAGATAGCAGGCCTAGTTTTACCGACAGAGACCTGTTGTAATGAAAGCTATGCAACACAAGCTGTGCTTGGTTCACTCACTGAAACCCTTGCAATGAGAAGACATACAACACAATCTAGTCAACTATTTTAGACATAGGAATAGGTAACATGCACTCAAAACAGGAGGAACAGCCCTTTTTAAGGCTGTGTTGGCAGAGTGGGGAGATGGAAGCGTTGATGGTTGAAACAGTCTGCTGAGTAGGGTCAAAGTATGTGGTGTGGCAGGTGGTGTAGCTACTCTCTCCACATGAGCTCTTCAATCTTCATTTGTTGTTTCCTTTCAATTTGTCCTTCATCAATGAAAGGAAGGAGATAGCAGCCCAACCTCACGGACGGTTACAACAGGACAGCATTTCATGGGCAGATCACCCTTCTTCCAGTCAGTGTGTCATCACAACAGCAGCTGACAACTTCAGTGCCCAGAGAATCAAGTCAAAGGTTGAGATTTACATCCTATAGGCCGGAGGCCCTTAAGGACAGTGTATACTCACAGACCAAAGTCTGCATTTTACGTGGCAGTTGCGGTCGTTGGCAGTAGTGTCGGGTCTGGTTCTGGATAGGGTCTGTCATCTGTTGCTCTCTCAGCTCTGGTTCCGTGTGAACTCTGGTTCACTTTGTGGTGTTGGCTGGCTGACGGTGGGCATCAGTTTTCTTTGCCTCCCTCCCCCCTCCCCCAAAAGGTCTGTCTTGGGAGCCACTAGGCAGCTTTCTTTATGCTTAGGTGGTGATGATCCTGTGCCATGTAAGGCTGGCTCAAAGAGGGAGCAGGATGAACGTTTTTGGAGCACTGCACGGATCCTGTCTAGGGTCCCTAACCGACTATACCTTAGAAGGCAATTTTCCTACACAACTCTTAAGAGATGTGCCTACCATGCCCCCATCAAAAGCATGGTATCCCAGGCAACAGTAATTGTAGTCAGGCAGCACTCCATCGCTGACCACCCAACATCTCCAGGAGCCGTACCCCGGTGATAAAGGCCAGACCTGCCGTCACTCGTATGGCTGGAAGGCTGGCTACACCGCCTGACTCTGACCTCTCACATCAGTGTCCCTCAAAGGAGATCTGCCACCTCTCCCTTGGTGTTTGCTCCTATGCCACCTTGCTGGGAACTCCCAGACAATAAAGAAAGAGTATTTTGAAATCAACAACCCCTTAATGAAAACAATGAAACTGTGAATAAGTGGATTGGTTATGCTTGAATCTTTGGCCAATAGTATCGTTCACTGCTGCTGACCAAATAGAGTGGGGTGAAAAATTTTATATCAGCTGCACTTGGGAGAAGGGGGGGGGGGGGGGGGGGGGGAAGAAGCTGTAGCGAGTATAGCTACGGTGCATCAAGAAGACGCTAACTGCGCCACACAGGTATACAGTGAGTAGATTCATCCACTCACTGCTGTTAACATGAAGGGATATATATAAAAAAAAAAAGGGACACATCCTGAAATGCAAAAAGGTCATGTCATGAAATCATACCAAAGAAAGATACGATTTACATGTGGACAAAAAAAATGGCTGCAATTTATTGACCTTCTTCTGGCAGACTAGGCCAGACTAAGCTGGGAGTGCAGCCATTCTGCTTTAATTTCTGTTAAGAAAAAAGTTAAAAAAAAACAAACAAAACAAAACAAAAAACCCCTCAAATTAACAAAAACACCTAATGCAGAAAAAATACATGAAAAGGCCATACAGGAAAATACATCTGATGAAATGGGCATCTGGTATCCATTCTGGAATGGTAGGCATAATTCTTACTCACTAGTCACTACATTACATGATAAAAAAAAAAAAAATCTGTCATATGGTAAAGTTGTGACCACAAAATAAAAGAGCACGCTTCCGGATCATAAACAGAAGAACGGCCCCTAAAGGCCAACAAGTACGGTAACTAACAAGAGTAACCAAAGAAAAAAAAGAAAAAGAAAACAGACATTCACAGAGCGTAACAAAAAAGTAGGCACTCGATGAAAACCTGTGGAAGATGGAAGAGTTATCTGCACTGAAACAGCCCTACTGTCCCCTGGGAACATGAAAAGGGAAGAGTTTTAAAAACCACTTTGGAAACAATGTGTCCCCATGGGAACAGGAATAAGGAAGAGTTTTAAAAACCACTTTGGAAACAATGTGTCCCCATGGGAACAGGAATAGGGAAGAGTTTTAAAAACCACTTTGGAAACAATGTGTCCCCATGGGAACAGGAATAAGGAAGAGTTTTAAAAACCACTTTGGAAACAATGTGTCCCCATGGGAACAGGAATAAGGAAGAGTTTTAAAAACCACTTTGGAAACAATGTGTCCCCATGGGAACAGGAATAAGGAAGAGTTTTAAAAACCGCTTTGGAAACAATGTGTCCCCATGGGAACAGGAATAAGGAAGAGTTTTAAAAACCGCTTTGGAAACAATGTGTCCCCATGGGAACAGGAATAGGGAGGAGTTTTAAAAACCACTTTGGAAACAATGTGTCCCCTGGGAACATGAATAGGGAAGAGTTTTAAAAACCACTTTGGAAACAATGTGTCCCCATGGGAACAGGAATAAGGAAGAGCTTTAAAAACCACTTTGGAAATAATGTGTCCCCATGGGAACAGGAATAAGGAAGAGTTTTAAAAACCGCTTTGGAAACAATGTATTCATCCACTTATATATCAATATTCAATCATAAATTCTTGGGAAAGGGAAACACAACACACAAATAAACCTTACTACATAGCAATCTGCCATTCAACAAAAATACACTGATCTCTCTAATATGGCTCTGGAAGACCCAGCATAGGAAGAAGTTTTCCTAAAGAAGAAAGATTTTAATTTAGAGAAGAGACTAATTCAGAATTCCTGATGAGCACTTTTGAATTAGATGTTCACTCATTTGGTTCTGTAATTTTCAATTCAATAATGCACTGCTTACTGCTGCTGTGACCTGTTGCAAAGTCTTTTCATCACCATGACAAACATTCATCGTATAAAAACTTTTCTCTGCACACACTTTGCCAAGTCAGGGTAAAGACTTTTTTCATCTAAATAGAAATAATCATACAATACAGAGGTCAGCATTTACTGCTAAGAAAGCTATGCAGCTTAAGACGGATATTTAGCCATATTAATTATGACGGATTCCTAGATATTAGCACCACTGCACATAGGAATATATGATAAATTGCAAAAAGGAATAAGAAATTTCACATCCTGTTCAAACCACTGAGACCGACATTCAGCCAGTGAAGGTAAGGACAAAGACATGCCTCGGCCATGTTCAGTTCTACAGCATGAAGAAAACTTTCAGCACTAATGGGGTGAAAAATAGTGATCAAAACAGTATTTCTATTAAATTCCTTCTTTGCATTCAACTTTTACAGCTTTTGGAAAATGTCTATTCTCCTCCAAATCTTCATCTTTCTGTCCCCCTTCCCCACAACTGGGAAGAAAGAGACACTGTTAATTACATTTTAATCTAGTATGTTAGGATGCTGGATTCCTCTCCAAACAATTGCACAAAATTTTTTTTTTTTTTTTTTTGAATCATACAGAAATATATTTTCTACAACATACATTATTGCTTCTTCACAAAGGCTTTTTCAGTCTGACGGCGAAAATGTTTCCAGTCTGACAAAATCTTCAGTCTGACTCACACAAAATCCTGATAAAGCTTTTGTGAGAAAGCAGCTTTTGTAAATTAAAAAACAATAACAACAAAGACATACACTAAAGATAGATATCTTACATTGGAACAGCCTACTTCTGCCGCCTTGGGAGTTTCCCTCCTCCTAACACATACCAGAACACACACAAGCATGCACACATACACACAGAACACATACAAACAATATACATAACACACACATATATATATATATATTTCTGTGGCCTTAGGAGTTTCCCTCCTCCTAACACACACATAGAACACACACAAACATGCATACACACACACACAGAACACACACAAACACATACATAGAACACACACACAACATACATAACACACACATATATATATTTCTGTGGCCTTGGGAGTTCCCCCTCCTGACACACACATATCCATCACACGTTGTGTGTGTGTGTGTGTGTGTGTGTGTGTGTGTGTGTGTGTGTGTGTGTGTGCGCGCATATGCGCGCACGCGAGAGTACGTGTGTGCATGTGCGCGTGCTGCAGCAAATATATAAGACAGTAGGCTAAAATAATTAAAACAACAACAAAAGCCCTGCATGCGTTCATGTGCACATCTTCACCTACAAGATTGTGTCAATGTGACTCTTCCTCAATGTGCTTCTCTATGCCTTTGTCGGTGTATGCCTACCAAGTGTTTTTGACACAGATGTTGCAGCTGACACAACCTTAGGGCTCAATGACATCATCAATACATTTCATTGTAACCCCACCAGCTGTTCGCCAGTCAATAAATTAATGAGGACACCCATCAAGTCAGTGCCTGTGACTGTTCATTGTTGTTTTCAGATATGTTAGTTTGCCATGTCCTGCAGAGCTCAAGACCTGAGCTGAATTTCTGCCTGCATATTACCAGTCATAAAGACAAGATTTTGAGCCAAAGATCCATGCTGCAACATGCATACTTTTGCATAAAAACCCAAGGCAACATAACAGTTGACTCTTGCAGGTTTCTGCCTGAAAAGCCATGTTGCCAACACACACACACACACACACACACACACACACACACACACACACACACACACACACACACACACGCACACACAACTAATCATCTGCATACAATTTAAAACACACACACACACACACACACACAAATCATGTTCATAATGCTTATAGCCCTGGGTTATATCAGAGCTGTCACCTTACTGCAATCATTTACACTCAATATTGTGATATGACACTGACAGCCATCATCATCCAACCGCTCATTCCCTCACTTTTCTTTCAGTTGTTCATTTTTCGTAAGAGCATTCATATTTTTTGAGGAAAAGTTTTGTTCAATAGTTGGAGGCCAACAGATTGGCAACAGCTTGTTTTTCTGTAATCAGAGCATCTGCAACTTTCAAATGATGAATGGAAGGGTTGGTGCTTTTACCTTGGATTTTCGTGATAATTTCCCAGACTCCTCACTTTGATGTTTTTGCAGTCAGCTTTGTACAGAAGTGTCTCCGCCACTGATGTTTACTTACTTTAAAGCACGTATCAGTTTGGCTCGCAGTTTTTGATGGGTTGGAGCAATGGGTGCCGATGATGTGTAATACATGCAATGTGGAGCCAGTCTTTTTTTTCAATTTTAAGTGTCACAAAAGTTATATACAACAACCATATCGGCAGACAAGGCGAATGAACAACTAGTGTCCACTCTAGACAGTGTGTACGTCTTCCTACCTAAATCACAGATTAGAACAAAAAGGCTGACAGATTCTTGAATCTGACCAGAAAAAAAAAAGAATAGAAAAAGAGTTTCCTAAACAATGACATAAGAATGGGTTATACAGCGATAAAAACAGTAAACAATACTAAAGAAACACACACACACACACACACACACACACACACACACACACACACACACACACAGGCCAAGTGATAGAGAGTAACAGAAAACAGATATATTAAAACACAGAAAAAAAGGGGACAAAAGTCGGACTCACATCTAGAGTAGCAGGAAAGCCCAATTTAAAACAGAGAACTTTCTCCTGAGAAAACCCCCAGCATCCCCATGAGGATGTGAAAGTGAGAGAGAGAGAGAGAAAAAAAAAAAAAGACACAGGATACAGATCCTTGACTTTGTCAGTATTGTGTTGATCACTGAAAGCAATCTGAATCTCATTATGAACTAGTCAGACAAGAATGAAGACAAGAAAGCAGCTCTGGGAGTTAAAAAAAAAAAAAGAAAAAAATAAATTAGACACACAGACACAAGATAAAAACAGAGTGATGAAGATGAGAGAGAGAGAGAGAGAGAGAGAGAGAGAGAGAGAGAGAGAGAGAGAGCCAACAAAAAAAAAAAGAAAAAAAAAAAGAAAAAAAAAAGTAAACAAAAATACACAGTGACACACATCACTGGACCACCTCCATCTTTGCCATTCAGTTCAGGGCACTGTTAATTAAAAAAAAAGTTCTCGGTTACTTGCTTACATTCTATTCCCTCTTCTGGACTATACAAATAAAAAGAGAGGATACATTCATCACAAAAAAAGGTGCTTACATCATGACTTTTATTGTGATGTCACCAACTGGCAACAGCTTGTGCCCGATACTGCGCGCCACAGCCCGGCCAACGACTAAATCAATGAGATGCAGGCTTCTCTCCTTCACGCTTCAAACACAATTCTCTCACCTCTCGTCCTAGTCCCTGTACTTTCTCTTCTCGCCATTTCAAGTGACACCACCACACAAGAAAACATATGTATATAAACACATCCTCTCCCCTCCCAACCCCCAGGCTAAAGAAGCTTAAACTAGTTAAAGTGAAAGGCCGCAGAGCCTGCACACAACAGGGGACTGGGAATTTGACAATCAATATTTTCCTTCTCGGTAAGCCGATTTACCTTTGCTGACATCAAGGGGGCTGGGATATTAACTGCTACAACTGTTGCTGGTGATAACAAAATGCACACTGTGTCACTGGGCACACCAGGTGGCAGAAGGGAAATCACTTTCACAAAAAAATAAACCCTTCCCATCATATTTTATCATGTGCTTCATAAATGTGTTGTCAGTTACAAGGACTTGTCCAGTGACAACACTGAAGTTCAAAAGAAGTGGATGACAGACCGTTTACTCTTAAAGACCAGAACTAGTGGAATTGTTTCAGCAATCACAATTCAACTGATGTTCTTACGTTTTAATCCTGCATTTTAACTCACAATATCGACAAGATGCCTGTAATCATAAAATATCCACCAGTTTTCCCATCATCCACAAGTCAAAGATCAAACATGAATTTGGATTTGTTTGGAATGATCCGCTTCCCTCTGAAGTCTTAAAAATACTTTGCTTCTAATCCAAATGTAATACATCCCCAGCACTGAAAAGGGATAAATACAAACACACACATCACTGTTCCACCTATCCTCATACATGCACCCCTGAACACATACTCACACACAGCGACACACACACCAAAGTCTTAAAAATACTTTGCTTCAAATCCAAATAAAATACATTCCTAGCTCAGCGAAGGGCTAAAAAACATACACACACACACACATCACCGATCCACCCATCCTCATACATGCACCCCAGAAAACACACACACACACAAACACATACACAGAGCTGTGCACTTTTAATGCCAACACACACACACATACACAGAGCTGTGCACTTATAATGCCAGCATACACAGTTATGCACTTACAATGTCAAACATACGTCCACAGATTAAGCACTGTAAATTACAGAAATAACAGAGAATCATGACTTTCTCATGAACACACTTACAGTTTCAGCGATTTTCACTAATTCAAACTGGTCTGAGACCACCACAAAAGTTACACTCTGCTTGTCTTGTTCAAGCCTGTACATGCATCACATCATAATCCTGTCAACACACACTAAATCCCCCCAACACCTTAATCTCAGCATTATCAGCTGTATGGAATTAAATGGAGAATGGGGAAGTGTTGGGAAAGAATGTTGTGGACAACTATCATAAACAAACAAGTAGTTAGCAGCTTTGTCTTTGATTCTTACTTTCTGGAAAAAAAAAAAATCAGTCAATATTTCTACGAATGTTAACTGGCCTAAATAAAGGAAAGGTAAGATAATGTTGCTTACATCTCAGCCGACCGCAAAGGGCCATATCAGGGCTGTCACTACACTGAAGTCAACCCACAAGTCGTTCATTCACACAACCCTTTAAAATACACCTAAAAACACACCCGAAATGTTGTTAAAAATCTTTCTACGTAAAATCTCAGACCAGATGAAAAATGTTAGTCTCCCTCAAAAATTCAAAGATCACATCAAGCGGAACATCTCTGAACAAGGTTTTCATGGAGTCAAATTAAGAAGTAAAAACCCGATATATCAAAGCAGAGGACAGTGTCTAAATTAGTTTAATGTAGGGTTTCGTCTCAAGTGGAGCACTTGATGTAAGGACTTTGGCTGGGGAAAAATTCAAAAACATAAGTAGAACAGACTCTCAGTACAACCATCTTTGATAAAATCAGTTTAAACTGAATGTATAAAATATAAGGAGTCTGATGATCTTAAAGTAACATGTAACCAAGAGAATCATTTATTAAATGATTACAAAAATATTCCTGATCCCTGGCTCTTTCTCCAAGAACTTTTTCCTCCTGTAACTTTTCCTGATCCTGCGTGCGCACACTCGAACAGCTCTTCAACCATACATGTAATATCTAATTTACATTATTTCAAGTTTCTCATGCCTTTTCTCATGTTATTGTTGTTGTTTTTAAATACTGTGCTTACAGAATATGAGGTCAGATCTGGTGCACAATATTTGATCAGCCTATGAGTATGAGCATAAACATTTTGTAAAAGAAATAATTCCCCTAAATGTAATTCAGCCCGAGTTTGTGTGTGTGTGTGTGTGTGTGTGTGTGTGTGTGTGTGTGTGTGTGTGTGTGTGTGTGTGTGTGTGTGTGGAGAGAGAGGAGAGAGAGAGAGAGAGAGAGAGAGAGAGAGAGAGAGAGAGAGAGTTTGTGTGCCTGAGATGATTTAGTGGATCTGTTTGCCTTGAGCACATGTCCACATAAAATCCTCTTAGGATTCATGCTGTTATTAAGCTTTGAAGTCTCACTTCCTAAGGTGTGACATCACTTGTACATCCATGCTCAGTGTCACACATGGTCTGTCTCAGGATGTTCATGGCCTATCTTCCTCAGAAGGAAAGCTTACACACACACACACACACACACGCACACACACACACATGCACGCGCGCACACACACGTGTGCACACACACACGTGCGCACATAAACACACACACACACAAGCACGCACACACAATCTTACTGCAGACACGTACACACATACACAATCTTGTTTGTCAGCGGTAGCAAACATTCATAGAGTATACTAACAATGGATACAGAGATGCTTATTACCCCTAAAGCAAAATATATTGCATTTCATGTCTATTTTGTAAACAAAACAATTTTTTTAGATTCAGACACTGGATTCTCAAAAAGAGGTCAACACATCCTCTTTGGGCATGCTAAGCTGGATAAAGTAGTGGGTACAGTATATCTATATCACAGTATATGACACGAAAACCACATGATCTCTGTGTCAAGTTCGTTACACATACGTTTATAACTATTTTGTTAAATAAAAACAAAAACAAAAAGGGTATGACAGTAGATTTCGACCTTTTGCCTGCACACACACACACACACACACACACACACACACACACACACACACACAGAAGTGACTAGGACCCAATTCTACCTTTGACCTGACTAACAGTGACAGTCTGGTTGAAAATCTGATGCAGGATCATGCATCACTGACAGTGAAATGGCTCAGCTTACGTGCCAGTCTGGAAAGGACAAGTCACTGAATAGACTGACACTGCCTTATTTTTTTCAATTTTTTTTTTTTTTTTTTTAGTTCAAAATCTTATGTTTTTTTTATTTTTTATTCAAAATCTTACTATTTAATTCTAAATCTTATTTTCTATGTTTGCCCTTATCCAACAATGTCTGTCACACCGTTCACAAATTGTGGTCGTAGAAATACCTTTCGTACAGTAGACTACCCCCCCCCCCCCCCCCCCTTTTTTTTTTTCCACTGTCTTCATCTTCCATGCCACTGTAGGTGTCATTCGCCCCATGCTGCTCATTCCCACTCCAAGTCCACAGCAAACCCAAGTTTTTGTCTGTCTGCACCCTAGCATCCGCAATCCGCAGGAAGCTTCCTGCGGTCACAATCTTAAGCTTCCTGCGGTCACAATCTTATCATCACTGGGCAACCCACCAGGGGAAACTGCTGTTATGTCACTCCAAACGGTGTTCAGTGTATGTGCTGTTCCATCATAATAGATGTATCAATGGTGTTCAGTGTATGTTCTGTTCCATCATAATAGATGTATCAATCAACCTTTCTATATCTATCTATCCATATACAGCTCCCAACTGATGACAGTAACAGCTGCCTAGTCATGAAGCCAGTATGAGTGGCTGCCCCCCCTCCTCTCAGTGCCACCAGGTCAGTCTAACAACAGTGCCGTACCCATGCACATGCTAAAACTAGTGTTGCAGTTCACAACCTCACCAAGAGCACAGGCCTAGGGAGGAAATCGAAGGTGAGATCACTGTCAAAGTATGGCATGAAAAGCTGCAAAATTTGAGACTTTTTCTCATGCTGTTCCACGAGGATGAGGTTGATGAAGATGATGCTATGGATTTCCGTTTTGTCCGAGACTATATGATGACCTGTTCTCTATGCTTCCTTACATCACTGCAATCAGCTGGGCCTGAGAGCTACATGCACCAGTATGCTGATCTGGAAATGTTAGCTACACTACCAGAGACCAGTAAGTGGATGAAACTCAGATGTGTTGTTCCAGTTTTCCAATTTGAGCCTACAGTACACTCAACTCCTGGCAGGAGCCAACAGGGGCTAGATTATCTATGAATTAGCTTTAACAGGACACAAAACTTTCCAGCCCGCAAATCTATGATGCTATCCATTTGTTCCACAACAGCTGGTGTATCTACCCTGGAGTATATCCAACTACGCCCCAGTCCTTAACCATATACATCAGTTCCCCTCTCTTTCTCCTGTATTTTTCCCTGGCTCACAAACATCATTTTGACATTGGACAACATGCATACATCTCTTGCTTCCTTGTTGGCTGTGAAATAAATCACGATAATGTGAAAAGAAGACCCCTCCAAACGGACACTTAAGTCCTTTAGGCAACCATTCACAGCTTCCTTTTTGCAGATGACAGCGCCTTTGCTGCTCACACAGAAGAGGAACTCCAGGATCTTGCAGATTGCCTCTCAATTGCAGCAACAGCCTTTGGCCGTCCCATCAGCCTCAAGAAAACTGAGGTCATGATGCAAACCGTTTCAGCAATGACACATCCGGAACTTTCCATTACCATGCAGGGGACTGTGCTGAATAATGCGGACAGTTTCACATACTTAGGCAGTTGCTGGTCCGCATCAGGAAGCCTTGAAAAGGAAATAAGCAGTTGTATTGCAATGGCCAGCACTTCCTTTAGTCGGCAGTGGACAAGAGTGTGGAAGGAGTGAGGCATAAAGCCAACAACCAAGGCTGCTGTCTACCAACGCAGTGGTCCTGACCTCTCTTCGGTGCAGTTGTGAAACATAGACACCATACTGCACACACATCAAGAAACTTGATCAGTTCCACCTCTGCCGCCTCCACAAGATCCTGAAGACCTTGCTAGGACAGGGTGTCAAGACACCGACACTCTCAGGCAGACAAACTTGTCTGGCATTGAGGCACTCGTATGACAGCCCAACTGAGGTGGACAGGCCATCTTGTGAGAATGGGTGACGACTGCTTACGAAAGGAAATCGTCTTCTCTGAGCTGGCAGCTGGCGCATGCCATCTAGGAGAACAGGTGAAATGCTTCAAGGCTGTCCTAAAATGCTTCAAGGCTGTCCTAAAATACTATCTCAGGGCATGCAGTACCTCCCTCACTGGATGGGGGAAGCTGGCATTAGTGGCAACAGAGCATGATGCCTGAACATTAGCTGTTTACACCCAGTTTGAGGAGAAGCACCTGGTGGACCTCAACAGCAAGTGCCAAGCCTGTGAAGAGAAGAGACCAGACCCGATTGCTGCTCTAGCCTGCCACCCGTATGGTAGAATCTGCGCTTCAGAGTTCAGGTTGCACTCTCACTTCTGGCATCACTAACATGACGCTGTGTGACCACCATGGTGCATGTGTGTGTGTGTGTGTGTGTGTGTGTGTGTGTGTGTGTGTGTGTGTGTGTGTGTGTGTACTTGTGCGTGTGAGCATGTGTGAGAGGGAGAGAAAGCAGGGCAGTAGGTGGCGAAATGGGGAGACAAACGGAGGGCAGAATGGTACAGTTAAGGCGCAAACGTGAAAAGGGAAAGATGGAAGCATGATTGGTCTACACTGAAATTTACTTCTCAACAACCCTCTCACTGTCACAATAATTATCACTGAAGACTGATTGCCTAACGAACAAGTGGAGAGAGCATTTCCATTTTTTCACCAGATTTTGCTGTCAAGGAAAATGAGACAGGTAGGTATTTCAAGCCCAGCTATGCTATGCGACTGTTTCGAATATAAACTTTTGAAATCTGTGCAAGCGCAAAACTCAACCATGCAGGTGATTTTCTTGTGACTTGCCCATATGGGAAACTGAAAAGAGCATGTACATCTAACAGATGCACTGAGAAAAACATACTCTCCTACAACACCATGAAACTGACATATCCTCACATTTTTACCAGTATAACTTGGCTAGTTGGCAGGTGTGAATTGCATGTTGTGTGCAAATGTGTTCTTCGATTGGCCTACTTCATCTAGTGAGTGCTTGTAATTGCTTAAACTAAAGAAAATGCACTGCATATCCAGTAGTTTGTTTGACTGGCTTCCAAAGTTGAAACTTGAAGAAGCAGAATTCTTTCTGATGTTCATCTCCTTCATTTAAAAAATTACCAAGTGTTCCAAATTTAGCAATAGAAATCGTTTGTAAAGTCCAAAGATCGATAACCCGATTACAGTGTCTGTAAAGACAAGGAAAACAAAGAAACAAAAAACCATGAGGCTATTTCGATTCACATGGGATGAATACCTGCAACAGCTGCAGGATGGAAACTGAAAGGCAGAGTAGGTGGGGAGGACAGGGATGTTTCCTGCAACACCTGATGACAAGCACAGTGCATGAGGCAGTCAGCTCTCGCAAAATTTGTGAATCACTTAGCAAGGCCACACTCTCTGTTTTGACCGTTTATTTCTTCAGCACCCTATCCCTTCACCGCCATTCCCTTAAGTCTCATCTCACTCCATTCTGCCTCCCCAGCCCCCCTAATTCCAACGATCAAGAATGCTCTTACAGTAGCAATATAATCAATATAACTACAAACAAGAAAAAAGAAGAGGTTATTATAGTATTTGATGTGCATGTGATGAACGACAACAGCGGGATGAAAGGCACAGGGTGGGTGGGAAGAGGGGGCTATGTCAAATTCCAACACATGATGACAAGCGGTCAGCGATCAGCACTAGCAAACCAGGTCTCACTTCTGACCGAGTATTTCTTCAGCGTTCCATGATGCTGTCGCCCACCATTCCTCTTTTAATCTCTCTCTCTCTCTGGGCCCTCTTCAGACTCAACTCTGCCACTGCCCATTCTTACCCCACCCACTTCCCTCTCTCCCCATCCACCACCCTCCTCAACTCACTGTCTTTTGCCCCAGCAGCTGCAGTCTGAAATGTCCCAACTTTGATTAGGGCAGATCTCGTTGCCAGTGACACAAATGACTACGTGGGCACCTGTACACATGAAAAGTTCATCCCCCAAAAATCTATTTCTATCCTTTGTTCTCAGCTCTTCCTTTCTTCTTCATTCATTTACTACCAACATGTCGCAAAGTTAAAGAAAAAATGCATCATCAGAGTAGAACAACATTTTCTACTAACACGCATGACACTTTACTGTGTATGTGACCCATCTCAGTTCTTTATATCCACCTCTGCCTGGTTAAGGAATAGCATGGTCTGATCTTGAATAAATGCAACCAGACATTTATATCAGCTGTTGTGTAAAACAATTCTAAGTAATCATCATTTTTTAGAAGAAAGTGACCATTTGTAACACTTTTTTTATTGCTAAAAATATTAATGACAGTACATCCACTACAATTTGGTACCATAATGATAATCGTGCATAGGATGATTGAAAAAGGCCTCCATATTAATTTACTGACTGGCAAAGTCTGAATGATTAAGCATCATGTTTGTACTAGCTAAAAAAAATGCCATAGTTAATGTTTACCATAAACACATGCAAACACACACTGACAACTGAAACTGCATGATTACTCACTTGTTACACATGTGATTCGAAAATAAATTCTTTAGTATAAATCATTTTTCTAAGCCTCTGTCTCTTCTACTCATTCCACTGATTCTCTGTCAGTGGAGTTTGCTGTTACATTGATCTGTCTGTCCATCCTAGCTAGAGGCAAATGCAGCTGGCAGATGAAGGAGATATTTACCATGTTGAGACAGTTTTCAAACATACCATATTCTGCGGATGTAGCCAGCCACACGAAAGACATACTGTTAGGAACATTTACATATTTGACCTTTCACTTTGCTTTATGTGCACGCACTCTGCACAAACGCTACCATCCAAATGAAGAAATTGAAGTAATTTCGAAATCAATACAGACTAAAACTTCGACAGCAATCAAATGTTAGCACTAAGAGTAAGACAATAATGCTTTCATACTAATGTAGATAACTGTCAATAAACTTGTGTATTCCATCTAACTGACATAGTTATGTCTTCTGTTCTCGATCACAGCTGTACAGGAGAAGCCTATTTGTATGTCGCTTCACACTGACTTACACTTAACAGAACATGCCTTTCCACATTCAACCGAATTTTAGACCTGTAGTTTCAAAGTAAGGGGATGGCAGGGAGAAATTAAAACAAATTTTAAGAATGTATCTTTGTAAGTCCGCCCAAAACAAGGATTTACATGTTACAAGACTAAACATCAAGCGTTTCGACCTCTTTTGGGTGGTCTCCATGCAAGATAAAACAATGTTCAATGCAATAAGACGAAGAACAAGCAATAACTTATCTTCTCATATTCGGTGCAAGATTTAGCTGCATGCGCTTCTACTTCACGCTTGTAATTTAGTCTTTTCAATTCTCTGCACGTTTGAACCAAAGAATATTCTGTGTGATTGAATTCATAAAGTAATCTGAATGGATGTTAGTGAATCAACTGCCTTTTCAAAAGTGAAATAAGCTTCACATGGGTTTTCTATTCCTGATTCAGAAAAGCGATTTTCACTGGACAACTGCAAGCAATATTGATAGGGCAAGATAACCCAAACAGAACACTCTTCTAATCCGCCAACTATTCGCTAGCAATATAGTGGACAGGTGTGGCAAATGCTTGGAACTGCGTTTGCTCTGCCTCTCCAGCCCCAAAACTTGCCACGTCTTAAAGCTTCATTAGCACACACTTCTTCTTCTTCTTCCGAATACTGGATAGGGTTCGATGAACATTAGTATCCAATGAATGAGTGATGGTTTAGAGCTGGTTCCCTATTTAGGGGTTTTAGTGGTGACCCATTGGCTCTAAGAGTTTAAAAACTATGTTAAAACTACACACTTTCACTTACGTATGAACTCACTAAATACTAAACGAAAGTTTGTTCTCTGTATGCATATGTATAAACCTCTCTCAAATTCATTATCAACTGAGATAAAAACAAGTATTTTTCAGTCCAAATTTCAGTTATGCAAAATTTCTTCTACTTCTGCTGGGCTCTTGTCAGATTTGTTGAAATGTGATGCCCTAAAGTCTTCATCATTTCCTTTTTTTTTTCAACTTCACTGGTTCTCTGAATGAAGCATAGTAATGTTGCATGTGGCCACCTTATACTATAAGTTCTACTATAGGATTACAATAACCGCGTTATTTCCGACTTGAAATCCTATGGCTAAGTTTTGCGGGTACGATTTCTGTACAAAAACTCTATCTTAATGTTGAAGTCTTTTTACGGATTAACGTGTCACTATGACTGCACCGTTGCTTAATACAAGTGTCGAACTTGCAATGTCCTCCCACAGTTCCGTGTTGGACAATGCGACTGACAGCGACACCAGTAGGCCTATAGTTTAACATCAAACAGCGTACAGTGATCAATGAATGTCTACTACTTCTTCCGTAAAGTCTCCACAATCAACAGGCTGATTATTATGTCAGCCTTACGCGCTATAGCCTATCTGATTCGCTTTCGTGACACACTCAAGCAGCAAGTGACGACTGAAGACCTCGCCGTAGCCTACAGTTGACAAAATAGTTGGTGTCAACTTTTCATGTTCATGCATATATAGTTTCGTTTGACCACGGTTTTGAATTCGTTTGCACTGGCGCGCCAATATAATTCAAACACGTACAGAAACCTATGGACGATCACAGTGTCATACCTGATGATGTTCCTGTGAAAACTTTCCTGTTCTATTTTCGTCGAACACGATCAACGCATTCACTTTTCTAGGCGACCGACAGAGCAGTCAACACATCGAAGGGGGTGTTTCACGTCCGGATAATGGACTCGATGAAGTTTCGAAGTCAGTGGTCAATGACGTCATGCAAGGCGATACCAATATGGCACAGAGGGAACAGGGGTTGGAGTTGAACCTGAGAAAGAGTAAGCATTTTTCTCTCTCTCTGGGTGACTGAGCTCCCTGTGCCAGCCAACTGTTCAAACAATTATCGAGTCGCCGTCATATTGATCACTTAATTTGGCTTTTGACCGTTGCAAAGTCACATTATTTCTAACTGGCAGTCAAGCCACGCGCGCGGCGCGTGTGCCCCTGTGTGCAAGCGAACGCGCGCGCGCGCGTGCGCGCGTGTGCGTGCGTGTGTTGTGTGCATGTGCGTGCGTGCGTGTGTGTGTGTGCGTGTGCGTCTACGTGTGTGTGTGTGTGTGTGTGTGTGTGTGTGTATTGAGGACGAGAACGAGTAAGCTTACATGCACAAAGTTGTACACATATGGTCTTAGCTTATCCACAGAAGCTTCAGTTCGGGCGAGATTCTCCGCCAAAGGGTGTGCTTCATAGATGATCTGACTAGTTGAGCAGTTCGTGCACCATTCACTTACTTCCTTCATGGAGGTATCACAGCCGGTAGCCTGTTATCCTCCCCCCTAAGCTGTCCCGCCGGATAGTATGGGCTAGCCCAAACCTCCTCCGCCTCTCTCCCTCTCTCACCGCTCCCCTCTCCGGGCCTTACAGGCTGGTCCACGCTCTCCTCATGCCGCCGTAAGTGCCCGTCTCCTTCCCCGGACAGGTTTGACTGCACGGCATGCCCAAACTGTCTCCCTTCCCCTGAATTGTCTCCTCCCCCCTCCCCCTTTTCGATCCGATTCCTGTCCACATGAGAACAAAAGGTCATTTACCGATCTAATGTATCAGACAGGTACTCGCATACATAAACTGACAGGAGCGTACAACTGAAAAATGTTCTATAGTACTCCTTCACACACACACACACACACACACACACACACACACACACACACACACACACACACCCCTCTCTCTCTCTCTCTCTCTCACACACACACACACACACTCTCTCTCTCTCTCTCTCTCTCTGTCTCTGTCTGTCTGTCTGTCTTCTGTCTCTGTCTCTGTCTCTGTCTCTCTGTCTCTCTCTCTCTCTCTCTCTCTCTCATACACACACACACACACACGCGCGCGCGCGCGCGCGCGCGCGCACTCACACTTGAACATTAAAATCTGACGTCATATACATGTAACTTGTAAGGGGGAGCAGGATGTGTGTGTGGGGGGGGGGGGGGGGGGGGGGGGACTATGGCTGCGTGCTGTTAGTTTCTCGAGAGTTCTCTCGTTTTACGTGAAAAGAAATTATTATCATATATTCTGTTTCTGTATCCTGTAAATCAATTTCCGAGAGAGGGAGGACCGTAGAGGAAGGAAAGGGTAGACTTCTCGGGGCGGGGGCGGACCCTTCATCGGCCAGCAGCCCAGACTGTCAGGTGGGGTGGTTTCTGGATTTTTTGTTTTCAGTGTGGGCCAGCCTGTATGTCCCCAGGGCAGTATGTGCTAGCCTATTTAGTCCATGAGACAGCCTGGAAGGGTGTAGTTTAGGCTGGAACAACGCATTGTCACTCGCTCGTAGGGGGGTAATTTGAACTTGGAGATTAACAGTGATTTTGGTACATAAAATCTCTTAGATTTATTGGACCTATGCTCTGTTCACTGTGGATACGCAAGAAAATGTCGTTGTGTATTTGCACACGGATAATATCATCCAGACAAAGGAAAGCAGCGTGGGTGGGGTGTCATATTGTTTGTGCCGACCATTGTGTGCCTCTTGTTTTGTTAATTATATCCTTAGATTGTATTAAACCGAGAACTGAAAATAGCACACAAGAAGTTGGATATAGTGATATTCAATGATTTGGTTATCATTTGGTAGTAGAAGCGTCCCATCTACGGTGGCGGAGGGGGGCAATTACGTCCCTCCCCGTGCACCATCTCCCAATATTTCAACCGAAAAAAAGAAAAGAAGAAGACAAGGAAAGACCGAGAAGGAAGAGAGAGATGAGAAAGATGTTTACTTTGAACACCCAGATAAGCTACAGGACCACTACAGAGCTATCAGCTTTGAAGCCCTGCATGCACAGACAGCCTGTCGTATAGTAAACAGTTTGTGTGTTTAATAAATAAATTATGGCTCAATTCATGGAAAACCAAACACACCCAAAATGTATGCAATTCAGTTACTCGTCACACGAAATATCACTTGTTTTACGAGCGTCCAGTTTTACTGTCAAAATGTTAAAGGAACAATCTGAATTTCTTTGATAACGTCAAGGCCATTTTATACAACACAGACACTGACTTAGGTCATATATGTGCAGGTAGTTGTGTCTTCACTTTGACAGTTGTTGGGAGTTGCAATCAGATTTATCATTTATCTATCTTTGCTCTGTCCCCGTACTGAGCCATTTCCTCCACCCTCTAGCTACTCATGGCTTCATGACATGACCTGCTGCCTGTTCTCAGTCACTTCCGGGCGTGTGCGCGTGCGTGTGTGCGCGTGCGTGTGTGTGTATGTGTGTGGGCGTGCGCACGCGTGTGTGTGTGTATGTGTGATATCTA